>JACGZH010000003.1:0-635000 GCA_014706385.1 Phaffia rhodozyma | reverse complement strand
TCTCTCGTCTTTCGTCTCTCGTCTTCTCTCTCTTGCTCGCTCTTCTCCTTCCAAGTCTGCTCGATGACGTCCCGAGTCCATTCGGACGTCACCCCGGTCGAGCCATCATGGTCAAATATCATGCCACCTCGTCTCGTCTTGTTTCAACGTCTGTTTCACCGTCATGTTTATCTTTAATCGATTCTTACAACCCCTAAAGATTCATTCCCCAAAAAAGAAAAAGAAAAAGAAAAAGAAAAGAGAAAGAGAAGGATGAGAACGAGACCGCCGGTCTAAAACTCGTGGGATTCTACACCGATGATCTGCACACAACCACGCACGCCATCAAACCAGGACCGGGTCAGTAAGTCTTTTCTCCCTCCCTCCCCCCCCCCCCCCCCCCCCCCCCCCCCCCTCCACGTTTTGGGTTGTGAGAAAGAAAGAGTGGGAAACAAAAAAAATTGGGGAGCTCGTACCTCGACGCCAGTCTTGCGCGGATGGTTTCTCGTCACTCGGTTGCATCCTGTATGTCCCCAGTCAGACGCAAGGGAAAAATCGAAACATCAACAATCAAAAAGAAGAAGAAAACAGTCTATCAGACGCTCCCTTCTTCACACTTGACAAATACATAACGATAGACAAAGAAAGAAAGAAAGAGAACTCGACCGACCCCAGACGGTGAGTTTCTCGAGCCGTTTCGAGCAGTCTAGGATATCTTTGATGGTAAAGTCCGAGACGTTCCCTTGTTTCAAGCAGCCCAAAAAAAACCGAAATAAGACACACACGATCACACAACCACACCGACACCTTGGGAAGAGAAGGAAAAAAGGGGGGGGGAAAGAGATCAAACTAACTGCACCATCCGACGTCCAACTCTTTGAGCGCGGTGAACGTATGGGCCCTCTCCGTCTCTCCCTCACCTTCCTCCTTCCCTCCCTCCTCGGCCTCATCCAAGACAGTCGTCGGTCCCGGTCTCCCCCTCTCGTCAACGTCCTGACCGGGCACGGCGATCGGTCTACCTTCCGGTCCAAACACCAGTTCCATCCATTCCTTCTCCAACGTCTTCCACCCACTCACGTTCAACCGTTCGAGATCTGTACCCGCCAGACCGGCTAGCGCGTAGATCGTCTTACCCTGCAGACCCCAGTTTCCTTGAAGGTTCACTTCGAGCAGCCTGTTTTGTTGACCGTCCAGGTCGCCTCCGCCTCCCTCGCGTCTGGCCTCGGACCAGGCGTCAAAGAACGAGGCGGTGCCTTCGTCATCTAATTCCGGAAGAAGCGACAAGTCGAGCGACTCAAGTCTCCCACAGAACGGAGCGATCGCACTCAAGAGATCGGTCGATTGAAGGTCGACATGGGATCCCAGCGAGAGGTGCCTCAGGCTCGATCCTACCGTCGTTAACACGGCCGTCAGTTCCGGGCATGGAGAAGGGAACGACCTCGTCGGTAGCGATACGTCCAAGTACGTCAGGCCCTGGAGAGAACACAGGGGAGGCAACCAACTCTCGTCCACTTGGGGAAAAAAAAAGGAAAAGAAAGAAAAAATAACAAACCCCCCATTAAAGAGTGTCAGCATTGACGTCAACATGTCGTCCAACTTCTCCTCATCCTACCCTCCTCTCCTGCCCCTTCTTGACAAATAGCAAAGAAAGTCGACCGTACGTTTTCCAATCTCCGACAACCTCAATTCCTTCAGCCCTGGATTCTTCTCGACCAACTTTTCCAAACACTCTCTATCGAACCTAGGACTCTGCCTGATCAAGAACCCATCCAGACCGCCTCTCGAACCGACGATATCCATAAACTCCAGCCAACCTTCTTTTCTCACCAAGAACGGTCCGTAGAGCTCGAGCCGTTTGAGATGAACCAAGGATTTTCCCCAGGAGAGAAGCGCGCTGGACTTGAGTTGTCCGCATAACGACAGCGAGAGCTCGGTCAGACATGGCGTAAGTTGACCCAGAGCTGTGGTTCACCAAGTAAGTCTTCCGTGCTCGTGCGAGTGTAGGTCTCAAGAGGCAAAGAGAGTGGCTCACTGATAAAGTTTGCGTCCGTGAGTAGAGTACAGTCCCTCATAGTTAGCTTTGTCAGTCCGGGCTCATAGAACAACTGAGCAGTTGCACCCGTCCTGTGAACCCCGAACGGCACGATTCAACAGCTTAGTCCATCAGGATGAAAGGGGAGGGAATCAAAAATCGCCAGAACAAGTACCGTTACGTACATCTTTCTGCTCTTACAAATAATATTGTTGACTTTTTCCATGTTCTTCGGTCCGATGTCTCCCAGAGACTCGACATCCTCTGAATATTTGGCCACAAGCGAGATGCAGATGTCTGTCAACGCTGGGATTCGTTCCCGCTCCTCGTAATGAACAATCTGGGGGGGGGAACGAAAACAAAAAAAAGAGCAAACGAAGTATAAGAATCTGGGAAAGGATAACACCGTGTCTGGAGATCCAAACCGATTCGAGACAAACCTTTCGCCTTTCCACTTTAGCCACAGGCTTCTTTTTGGCAGCAGCAGGACCCTTGTACGCTCCTAGACCGGCAGTGACAGCGCAGGGCCTACAGAGATAAGTGGATGGATCATCGGGCGAAGGAGGAGAATACTTGGTCTTATCGATTGAATCAAAGAGAGATACGGGACACGCAAAGGACGCACACCATCAGCCATCTAAGCATGCGCACACATCAACCTATCATGTACCTACGTAGGAAAACGTCTTTCCGCACTCCCCACAGCCAATCTGAGCGCCCATCAATGGGGGACCGCTAGCCGGTGCTCGATTTCTTTCAGCTGGCGTCTCGTCATCACTAAAGTCATCATCGTCATCATCTCCTCTAGATAAACGGGACCTCTTGGCTTTAAATGCTTTCTTCTGAGCCGCTTTGAGCCTCTTCTGAGCGGGCGTTAGAAGAGAGTCACTATCGGAAGCATCTAGATCGGACGAGTCCGGATCGATCTAGATGTACGCAGTACAGAAGCGAGAAGTGTACACGATGAGTCAAACGAGACAACAAACGGGATATTAAACCAAGAGAATCAGACTGACCACAGCTCTCTTGTTTCCTCGGGCAGCGCTCCTCTCCACTCTGCTTATCGCAGCCAGCGAGCTCGGTCCAGGACCGGCGACCGACTGATCTCCAGGAGTCGACTCGCGAGTCTCCTGGGTGATCTCATCTTCCTCAGTGATACTCGTTTGACTTTCTCCATTGACGAGAGGGTTTCGGTAGTGAAGACCTGTAGGTGCGGTAATTCCTTGTTCCTATACCATCATGAAACGAGAGGGTCAACGCGATATTTCATGAACAAGACTTTTGGCCACGGCCACGAAAGAAGCTCGAACGCACTCTAAGAAACGACGTTAAAGCAGAGGTCGGACCAGTGACCCCTCCTTGTCTACGAGGGGGCATGATCAGTATCAAAGAATGTGGTAAACAAGGAAAGACAAAGGTGATGAGCAAGTGAGAGTTCAAGATATTTCAGTGGCGAATCCTTTAGCGGCCAAGGAAGCCTCCATAAATGAGGCTGGTTACTAACCTCAGAACGCGTCAATATAACCCTAACGTAATTTCAACGCGTCTATAGTTCTGACGCGTCAAAACGTTCATCCAAAGCCACAAGAATATATACACCACATCGAACACACAATACTGATATGAGCGAGGAGAATTCTTAGTGAGTACAGCTCTGTTTATCTTCTTGACAAATAAAGCTCCTCATGTTCTTATTTTGCTATTAAAAACAATTCAAAAAACCCAATTAGCGAAGCACAACGATTGGAGAATATCCGGGCAAATCAAGCCCTTTTATCTTCCCTCCAATTGGCAGCCGGAGGAGCTTCAGCTATAGGCATCGTCAAACGATCGGCTCCTCCTGCAGAAGGCACGAAAAAGAAACCCAGGACTGAAAGAAAGAAGAAGGATTCATCGGTGATAGAGGTAGCAACAAGGCGAACGAGCGCGCGATTGCAGGGTATTGAGGCTGATTCTGAGACCCTATTGAAGCAAGCTCAGGTGCGTTTGTTTAACATCATGTTCCACCTCCTTTGTAGATATTCGGGCCTGATAGTTCTCATCCAAACGATAAAATCAACATAGTTGGAAGAAGCAGAGGCAGCTATCCGAAGGAAGGCAGCGTACAAAGCTCGACATGCGCCGTATACGCTAGACTCGCTACCCGAACCTATTCCGAAGGAAGACCTCTCCGCACTCACATCCACCTTGTCCTCTGCGACATCTTCTGTTCATACCCGGTCCCTTCCATCAAACCCATCGGCTCTCACTAGCTCAAATGGCGAATCCTCTGCCTCATCCGAGATTGCCAAACTCCGATCCGAGTTCGAGGGACTCTCGGTTCTCTCAACCGCAAAGATCACGTCCGAACGGGTGTTCTCTATGGTCGTTCATCCCGAACCGACAAAGACACTTGTCTTTGTGGGCGACAAATTCGGTCAGCTCGGAATCTGGGACGCGTTAGCTGACGGAAAGACCGAGAACGCCAGGGATGAGGTTGATGTGGCTGAGGATGAGGAAAACGAGACAGACGGGCAGGGAAAACATTGGAGGCTGCAGCTGCACGGGACCAATAGTCTGAGCTGTATGAAGATCAGCCCTTCAGATAGTACCAAGGTATGTCCTTACTTCAGATCATAATCGTTTCTATGATTGGTTGACGCCTGTATGTGCGATTCGAAAATACTGTATGAAGCTATATACTTCGTCATACGATGCCTCAATTCGCGTACTTGACCTTCGAACGCAGTCGTCGCTCGAACTATTTTCTCATCAAAACGAAGATCGGTTGATCACCCATTTCGATCTTCCTTTATCTGGCCAAGAGATCTGGTCGACAGACAGACATGGCGGGCTCAGTCATTGTGATCTGCGAGAGGACCATCGATCTGTGAAGAGAAGATGGGACATCGGAAGCGGCAAGAAGATTGGGGGTGTAAGCGTGAATCGTGAGTAAACTGACAATTCCTCTTTCCTTGCCCCCATATGATAGGAGTACATCCACTTGAGTCGACTCACTTGTCTTCTTCCTTCCCGTTGTCCATCGTCGAACTAGCTTTGCAACCCCATCTAGTGTGTACTGCCAGTAACGACCAAACAGTTCGAATCTGGGATACCCGACACCTCTTTAGAATTCAGCCGGATGCTTCATCTTCCCCTTCCCCACCTCCTTCGCCAGTCCGCGCTCCGTCTCCCGAGACGAAACCTCTTCGTACTACCTCTCGATCAACACGAGCGAGCCGACGGGCCTCCGCCGTCGCTCGCTCTCCTTCGCTTTCTCCACCACCGGCTATTGTCAAACTTGAGCCGAAGGTGGAAAGAGAGACCCCGGCTGTAGAGATCAGGCCGACATACCCAACAGTATTTAATGATCATTCAACGATCGTAGAGTATCAGGAGAACAAACCAAACGGAAACGGTCTGATGAGAGGTCTCTGGAGACACGGAAAAAGTTGCTCGAGTGCTTATTGGGATCCATCGGGCAGAAGATTATTGACCACGAGTTATGATGATCATATCCGAGGTCTGTTTTCTTTTTTTCTTCTCTTCCAGAGCGCAAATCAAGCATGTCTTCTCTTTTCATTTCTGAAATCTCATCCTATCTGATTATGTTTCGTTTGTCCTCCGAAACCACAGTGTGGGATATCGACCCGAAATCTTTCACGCCAGATGAACCACTGACGGAGAAACAGTTTGGGAAACCGACTATGTCGATGAAACATGATTGTCAAACCGGGCGATGGCTTTCAATCCTTAGAGCTCAGTGGAGTGGTTCGTCCGTTCACCTGTTTTAATCTCCTACTCTGTTTTTGTTCTAACTGCTTAACTTTTCATTATTCTTCACTTCTGTGTGTCTTATGTATTTCCTTACGCCGGGTAAACACGCCAAACAGCCAACACAGATATCTACCCATTCTTTACGGTAGGTAACATGCGTCGAAGTCTAGACGTCGTCGCTTTCACAGGTGAACCTATCGCGAGGTTGTTCGATCCTGACTTGTTCGTTCTTTTTCTTCATTTGCTTCTTCTTTGTCTTACTTCGATTCCTTTGTGGTTACTTTCTAACTCTCCGCTGATGGTCTGATGCTCCTTTCATACTCGCATACTCACAATGACAACGAAAACGACCAAAATATATACACAGTATAACAGCAGTCCCAGCTGTGACGGCTTCTCATCCATCGGTTATCAATCACGTCATCGGTGGGAATGGATCTGGGAAATGTCATCTCTGGGGTCGAGCTTAACTTGTCTTTCCCATGCTTTATCCTGTATTCTTCACATCTAGTTCGTTCGGTTCGGTTCGGTATGGTTGAAATTTGGATCTAGCGTTATGTCGGATCTGTATCGTCGATTTTCAAAATTGAAAACCTCTGTAGTTTTGAAATATACCAAAGGACAAACACAACAATCAGGAATGGCAAGAAATGTCATGCTAGACAACAGTTTAGAAACGAAAAGAAAAGAGACAAAGATAAAGACAGCGAAGGAAAGAAAAGAAGAGACAAAAAGAAAACGTAGAGCAGTGAATGAGGGAATCTTTACTTTGTCTTTTTAAAAAAATTTAAAACAACAAGAACAAGTGCGAAAAGGCTGGTTTAGGAGGGAGAGATTCAGAGGGGTAAGATGGATTGGGTGTTGAAAAGGGGAGGTTCAAAAGAGAACGAAGAGAGAGAGAAGAAAGGGATAAAGAGGCTAGCGAGTGACAAGAAGCCGAATTGAGGGCAGGATGAATGATGGAAGAGTATAAGTGTATATCTGACTAGGAGGAAGAGCGGATGTGTATGATGACGAATACGAACAAGATGTAGTCAAGAAATGATGAAGGAAGAGGGAAGGAGAGCGTAGTACAACGACAAGACCTGAGAACGGAAGAAGAGAAAAGAAGAGGAAAGGTGCGCTCGTAATCACACAAGAACATAGAACGGCTGGGAAGACAGGGATAGAGAAAGAAGAAACGAGGATAGATAGGAGAAAAAAGCATATACAGGCGAGCAACAGCAATGCTCGATCAAACCAGATAAACACAGATGCCGGTCCTCCTTCTCTCTTTGGCTAGATTTTATTTATTTCGAAAATGTGGTTCAAATCAATCCCCCTTTACAGCCCAGACCATAAACCCTAATGAAAAAGAAGAAAAGAAAAAGCAAACAGAAAAACCGCGAAAAGGAAGCCCTGGAGACGTGAGGTCACTTTGCAGGACTGACGAGATCGTCCATCATCAACAGATCCATTCCATCGTCTCCGTCAACATCCTCCCCAACGTCCATCGGAAGGCTCAATCCCAGGTGCGATCTCCTCTGTCCGTAATCACCAGGGCTGGGTGCGCCTCGAACCAGGAATTCGAGACCGCCTAGTCCTCGGGGACTAGGAAGTCCGTTCGAGGCAGTCAGCCTGGTGTTTGTATTTCCGTTCTGGGCAGCTTGGAGAAAGCCAGGAGGAGCAGCCGAGCTTAGATTGAACTTTGCAGACGTTATACCTCTTCGCTGAGCAAGATTCAAATTCGCCAGACCGAGGGATGACGTCAAAGGGGAGCCTCCATTGTAAGGGGATCCATCTTGTTTATTCGTGAGGAACAACGATGTCTGCTGCTGCTGGACAGGTGGGTACGGCTGAGGGTGAGGATGAATTGGTGGTTGGGGCTGACCAAGAAGACCGGCGATCGGGGATGGGTATCCGGAATTGAAAGTCGAATAGGGCGACCTGGGCGAAGTTGAGGAGGATGAGATGGTGTCCGGAGTGGTTGCCGCCCGATGTTGGGAATTTACCCCCCCAGCACCCATAAAGCTGGCGAATGGGTACTGATTCCCTCCGGATGGAGCCATCGGCTGGGAAGGAGGAAGAGGAGGCAGTGGGGCGACCATCTTTGGCGGAGGCATCGGCATGTTTCGAAAGAACGGACCTCCCCACCCCTGTGGAGGAAGCGGCGCAGTGTCCTCCATGCCATCCGGGTGACCGTCGGCGTCGACGTTGAAAGAAGTGTCAAGGAACGAAAACTCTTCCTCAAGGGACCATCCGTCCTGGTCTTGATCCTGGTGGGTCGAGGCTGACATCGAGGTCTTAGTCTCTCGATAAAGGTGGTCGTCAGCATGATATCCAGTTTGCCCTCTCGGTCTCGACACAAATTCGTACTCGGCTTCATCAGCGTCCCAGTTGTTAGGAAACGCGGCCGGATAAGATGCGCTCATGGTGAACTGGTGGTTGGACCAAACGGGTACGGAAGAGGAAGAGTACGGATGGTGATGATGGGAAGGCGAGATTTTCGGTCCTTCCGAACACCGTTCGCACACAGGGTCTTCTGAAAGAGGCACGGATGAAGACCGGAGCGGTAAGAGCTCTGCACATTTCGAACACGGCAGACAAACAGTCGGTACTCTGAGACCAGACGCGGCCGTGGCCGAGGCCGTCGGAGGGATCTTGATCGGGCTCGAGAGTGGGACCGACTGGCTGATATGACTTTCAAGGTGGAATGTGGCGGGCAGGGTAGACGAAAGCGAGGTGAGCGGCCTGATGGGCTGCTGGTCAAACCGCGCCTTCTTTTTATTGGACTGAGGCACCTTAAGGACGACGTGGTTCGAGTTTGTGTTTCCCAACGGAAATCCAAGAGATGAACCGCTCGAGATGGAGTGTCGTTTCTGCCCTTTCTTAGCTCTGGCCTGAAATTCATTGTCGGCCGGAATAGCAATCTGACTCATGGAGAGTTCGTCTAGTCTGCCGAGCGAAGCGGACATGCTCGACGGAGGAGGGGAGTCCTCTGTGGTTCGGGGCGGTGAGGGGAACTCTTGGGTAGAGAATGCCGGAGAAGGGAGAGAGGAAGACGCAGTGGTCGAGATGGAAGCCGAGCGAGAATGTCTTGTATCCTGTGCTACGTTCGCGTAGGGTGCATACCCGATGAAGCTGTTGGAGGAAGTCATCGACGAGTGTGCGCTCTGTTGTCTCGGCTTGAGCTCCAGCTTGGCCGGCCGACCCCGTTGGGGAGGGTCTTCTTTGGGCTGATGATAAGGATGAAGAAGTGTATGCGGGTTCAGCTAAACGGTTTTTTTTTGCGCACAGGACGTATGCGCTGTCACAAGCCAGGAAGAAACAGAAAAGACACGCCCAGAACAAAACAAACATCAAGATTCCAACTAACCTCGGTAGTGGTAGTGGCGGCGGCGGCAGCTTCCCTGGAAACTTTTGCGGCCTCAGCCTTTTTCCGACCACCGAGTTGAGCCAGAGGCCTCATTCGTCCGTGGGTCTGAACGTAAAGTCCGCATGCATTGCTGGAGTAAAAGAAGCAGAAGAGAATATGCTTAGCAAAAAATGTTGTTTTCCAATTACACTCGACGAAAACAACACGAGCAGACAATGCATGTATAGGTGTGTTGTTATATTGCTCTTGAAATGAGACCCATCGAAAAAAAAAAGCTCACCAGAGCTTTTCCTTGTTCAACCCTGTCCGCCAAAGACTGGTCATGGTCTTTTCGTTTAAGTGAACAGGATGAAGCAAGAGAGAAGACAAAGAGAATGAGGGAAAACAACTCTCGGCATGTCAGCAGGGCAAGAGGATGACAAGAGGCTCCATGGAGAGTAAGAGAGAAAAGATTCCGGCCGGGGACGACCAAAGCAACGTCCCTTCCCTCGCGCGTCCCGGAATGTATTCTGGGTCCGTGTTTGGAAAGGGCGAGCATAGACAAAGGAAGAGAGAAGAAAAAGAGGGATTACGGACCTCGTCAATACCGCAGTGGTTGCAGTTACCGGGTGCCAGTCGTCTTTTCTGGACGGGCATTGGACGAGGCTTTGGTGCAGGAGGAATGATGGGATGCTTGGTGGGAGGGGTGGGTATGACGACTGGAGAGCACAACAGGAAGGTCAAGAGTGAGCGAAAGGAAGACCAAACGAGATAGGGTTAGAATTCAAGTTCGGGGACGGGGATGCTATCCCGATGTGAGGCGGAGAACAAAGCGAGGAGCAGCGATAGGAGGAGCCGAAAGCCAAGAAGCAAGAAGCTGTGACACTCACACGAAGGAAAAGAAAAGAAGGAGTTGAAGAAAGAAGGCAAAGGGAAAAGGAAAAGGAAGAACAAAGGAAAGGGAAGAGAAGGATCTCAACCGAGAGGAGTTGTGGGTGGTTGGGAGGAGAAGAGACAGGAGGAAGAGAAGAGACAGGAGGAAGAGAAGAGACAGGAGGAAGAGAAAGAGCAAGACGGCGAAAGGAAGGAACCGAAAGAAACCATAAGGCACCAGGCACCAGGCACAAAAGAAGAGGGAGAGGGAGAGGGAGAGGGAGAGGGAGAGGGAGAGGGAGAGGGAAAGGAGAACCAGGTACACCGCACAGTTCGCTCGCCTCGCCTGACGTCTTTGGGGCCGAAGCGGTCCGTTTGAATGTATGTGTGGGGGAGAAGCCAATCGATCGGTCACGCAGTTGTCCACAAGAACGCGTCAATCACATCACTCGGCACCGACCCGCGATCTAGTGCCACACATGAGGCGCAGTCGACCTCATTCCAGGCCTTCGTTTGGTGTCTGTGATCAAAGAGCACTTGCGCCTCGTCGCAATGTGCTTTCTGTGTGTGTGTGTGTATCAGACTTTGTATCGAACAAGGTCAAGTGCGCGTTCATTCTTTGTCTCTCCTGTCTTTTGCCCGGTCCTACTGTATGCGCTGGCAGTTTTGGACTCCGGTTAGTAACCATTTGGACCTGTGTCCCTCTGCGGACTGTGGTTTTAAAACTTCAATTCTAATGGCTGCCCCATGAACGTTGAAGCCTCGTAAGGTTAAACTCGCCGATCGACCTCTGCCCCTTTCATGTAAGTATGTAAGTTTGTATCTGGTCTATCATCGGCGGGTCTGTCTCATCCTTGTTCTCGTTCCTAGTACCATTATCGATACTTCTAATACTGCTTCTATTCAACTCGTTGGGAACCTCTTTGGTATACTCTTATCCAAATGGGTTGTTGACTATTTGACTGAGTGCAGTACCGATCCAGCGAGAAGAAAAATAAGAGATAAGACACAGAGACCTTAAAGGAAAGGAGGGGCAAATAAATAGACCGCCCGTATACAAAGTGCACGTCAGTGGAGATGTTTCCTCTGCCCTCTTTCTTTTTTCATTAGTAGTCACGACGAACGTTGTGTCCGCACACACGCGCACGCACCTTCCTGTTTGCTTCCTTTGGTTATCGGGTAGCCAGATATTATTATTTATTTCTCATCATCCATCATTTCTTTGGATAAGAATACCCTTATTGTTTATTATCGCTCCGACTCTCAATCTGATAACCAATATCCTCATGCCGTTTTACACTGTCTACTATCCACTGTTTGTTGCATATTACCTATTCTCTACTTCTCTTCCGATTTTTCTCTCATCAACTACACGTGTCCTTATGGTTCATTTCATACAGCTCATTTATTCATTTGATTAAAGAAAGAGGAACAAAAAAGCAAAAAAAAAGACTTTGTTTTCCCCGCGTTCCTCTGTGTTCTCCTCTGTTCCGCTCTATTCCTCCGTGTTCTCCTTTGTTCCTCCGCCCAACCGCTTTACAACTTTTACCAATTAGCCCTGAATCTTTCGGACGACCTCAGCAGTAACCTCGTGGGTCTTTGCCGTCCCGGCCTTTCCGTTTGCGTCGTACAAATCCTGAGTGAGCACTCTGCCCTCCGCCAAGACCTCATCGACCGCCGTGTAGATCCTCGAGGCTTGGTCGGTGTACCCCAAGTGGGAGAGCAACAAAGCAGCAGATCGGATGGTTGCAATTGGATTTGCCAACGCGAGTCCTTCGATATCAGGGGCAGAACCGTGTACGGGCTCACCCATCACAAAATCGTCTCCGGCGTTCACTGAGGGAACAAGACCGAGGGAACCGACGAGGGCGGCGGCTCCATCAGATAAAATGTCTCCGTACAGGTTTGGTGCTACTGCCACATCGAAAGCACTATTCAAATCAGAGGCAAGAAGGAGCTTTTTTATCAGTCTGAAGAATGATCGATCCATACTCAGCCATCTAATACATAGCAAAAACTCACGAGGGATCTCGGAACATCTTGTAGACCATGCTGTCAACCAGTTGTTCCTCCAATGTGATACCCGCCCACTTTTCCTTACCTTCAGCCGAGTCAAACACTGCTCGGCAACTCTCTCTGAATAATCCATCACTCAAACTGAGGACGTTCGACTTATGGACGATAGTCACCTTGGAAGGTCCCTTGTGGTGAGACCCACCAGGGTTTCCAGCTCGCTCAAGTCCTCGAAGTCGAGCAACCTCAAAGGCCATTCGAGCGATCCGGGAGGACGCTCGGGTACTGATCTGTCGGTCTGCGATCACGTACTTTCCTCGCTGCAGAGGATCCGCAGGATCCGCAGCGTATTCCTTCTCAGACTTGATGTACTGTGAACATAAGAGTAGACACCATGTTGTCCGTCAGTTTCTGTACGCTTCTGAATTCACAAAAATCCTGAAGTACAGTATGTTTACCAAACATTCAGTGTTCTCTCGGACGATGACCATGTCTACTGGCTTTCCGGGCGCACCCAAGACAGACTTGACAGGTCGGATGTTGGCGTACAAATCAAGGTGCTTTCGGAGAGCTACAATCGGCGAGGAGTATCCGGCTACTCGAGTAGAAGGAGAGCTGTCCAGGAAGGGAACGAACGCGAGTTGATCCAGTTGTCAGCAAAGTCGAACAGAATGAATAAGAACGGGCCACGAGTAGAAAGAACTTCGAGCTCGAAAAACTCACCTGACGGAACCAAACATTCCACCATCGCAAGACTTCATGATCTCGATAGTCTCTTGAGGAAGAGCGTTTCCCGTTTTGAGAAATGTTCCCCAACCGGCCTCGAGTGGGACGAACTCGGGCCTAGGAATAGACGAGCCGAGGGCAAGAAGAACAGCCTCAGCGGCGGGCAAGACCTCCTTACCTATGAGATTCCAGGTTTCCGTTGCGGTCCCAGAGAAATGGTGTCATCTCTTCATCAGCAGCTTCATCGTAAGTATGTAAAACACATCGAGCGAGCTCAACAAGTTTGACACATACCGATTCCATCTGGTTCAACATATGTTCAGAAAGAATGATCGTTAGTTCGTCCTCGCGTCATGTCAAAAGAAGAAAAATGTAGGACATTTGAGGCAAATAATGGGTGAGAAGCAGATTATAGAACTCACCGGCAGGGATCATCCCGAGTCGGAGGGTAGATCGAGCGAGAGAAGCCATTTATGTGTTCTTTGTTATAAGTAGTTTACGTGTTGAAGGGGTGATGGTTCTTTTGTCTGTCTGTGATGGAAGGTTGAGGATGACTCAAACAAATGAAGAAAAAAAAAGCGGTAGCCTAAGGTTTTCTTCATTGGCCGATCCAGTCTTCCGGAAGAATTTTTATAAACGAATGCATTCCAAATTGCGTATATCTATGGGTGAATACCCAATATAAGATCTTATCAAGCAATACAATGTGATAAGTTGCTGCTCTGCCGATATAACATCTCACCCCGCTAAGCAGGTCAAAATTATTATCACCAACGCCTTGGGATGGTTCATCTAGATCAAACATTGATCCTTCAGACAATAGTCATCCCATGTTGCCTCTATTTCCAAGCCTTTTGACCCTTCTCCTGTACCCAGCGCTTGCTTTCGCATCCCCACAATTTAATTCTTCCTCGGAAGAAACGTTTTCTGAAACTTTGACCATCAGGCCGTTGTCAGATGGTAAAGTCAACGCTCGATTTGAGTTTGTCACTCTTATTAATCAAACCTCTTCAAACGGTTGGTCCCAAGCTTCTACTTGATTCGACAACCAAATCTGCTATCTGATATCGATGGTCACTCTCATACAAATACGATAGGCCACAGTACACTAGCGCCAGCCTTTATTCTTTCGTTGTTGAAGAAGCACGAGGCCCAGGCGTTTGAGCTAGTATTGACAGCAGGTGTTTGGGATCATTCCAGATGGGGTTATCCTCTTTCTGAAGCAGGAGGAACAGGAGCAGAGCTCTGGGCTTGGATGGGAGTTTCTGCCAAGTGAGCCTCTCTGTTTAATCTGTTATTTACTTACTCATGCTTCCATCATATTCACTCAACTAAACTGAATGTTTTCATTTACGATGGAATCTTTGTTCAGATCAGATTCTCGACATGAAGCTCTTACCCAATCGCTTTCCGGTTTGTTCTGCGCATCACTAGGCCAGTCACTGACCAACGGTTTCACCACTCGACCTCATATACCTCATCTGACGTCCGAATCAGGTCAGATCTTTTAGCGATTTTCTCTCAACCTTCTGTTCTATCACTCTGTACCTCAATCTCACCTTTTTAATAAATGGCCACTGTTTCAGGTTCTATTCCGTACCACACGACATCCCCTCCCTCTGGACTATGCACCGAGAATCTCACTCCTTTCGTCAAGCTGTTACCTTCCAAAGGTCATTCAGGAATATCTGGTCTTTTGAAGAGTCATCGAGTTCTCGCAGGTAATTGGCATTCAATGTCTGTCAAAGCTAGCTTGATGGGTGGTCTCAGCGATGTGGCCAGATTTGGACCGAGTATTGAGCATATCGAGATTCGGATGGGCTTCGAGATCGTTTGGGATCTTATAGGAAGGAATAGAGGGAACGAACTTCGAGGTAAGTATAATTCCTCTTTCTCTTCATCAGCTGCTTTCAGGTGATATTGAGATCAATTGGATTGGTTCTTGCCTGCTCCTGCTAGACCTTAGCTTTCAAAAGATCTTTCACGCATCCTTACCAAGCTCGTTCCCTCCTGTATCTTCTTCCGAGCTCATTCTTCATCTGCCTTCTGGGGTAGACGACAAGGACTACACAATCTTACCTCATGGGTTTCAAAGAGTAGCCGAGCATGGAGTGGACAGTGTCCGATGGGACTTGAAGAGTGGTAAGTGCGAGAGAGCCGTAGACGAGAAGGAAGCTGAGAAGGTCGCTTACCAAGTTTGATCGTATCTGTGACGTTGGGGGTCTAATTCTTTCCTCCAGCCGATGGTACATTTGATATCGAATTCAGATACAACGATGCCAGTGAATTTGTCTTTCGTGAGTCTTCTCTCTGTACCTATCAGTTTGTATTATATCATAGAAAGCTGATCGCTTTGGGCTATTCATTCTTATAACAAACATGCGCGTACATCCTCACAGCTTCGACTTATAAACCTCCTCCACTTTCAATCGAACGTTCAGTTCTGGGAGCCACCCAGATCGAAGGTGCTTTCAGGATCACTATTGCGAATAATTTGGATGAACAGAAAGAGGTTTTCTTATTAGAGGAATGGCCTTGGTGGGTCGGTGGTTGGTTAGGCGAACGAACGATCACTCTAGATGGAGTTCCCAAACGTGAGTTCCCTTCATCTTCATATTTCCCCATACCAAAGCAAACGATGACGTACTGAGAAATTATTTGAGAAAATCATGAAAATCCTCCTATAAAACGAAGAGGATATTCTTAGGTCAATCTCGTATACGCCCTCCATCCCGCACGATCAACCAACCACCTTAGTTTCGCATCTAATTCTTCCACCTCAAACGACCATCGAGATCAATTCACCCTTCATTAAACAGTTCCTTCAGTATAACGAGCATCTCCCTGACGCTAGTCGTGGTTTCGAACTATGCGCCGCGATCTTGTTTCCTTCAAAGCCACCACGTTTACCATCTTTATTGCCATCTTGGGAGTCACCGCCATCACCGACAAGGATATATACGGGGAACGTGTTGATCGATCTCGCTACTCCAGATTTCTCGATGCCATATAATGTGATTATCATGAGTTGTACTTTACTCGCTCTACTATTCGGAAGGTACGTAACTCCTTCCCCTTCCTTCTCTCTTTCTTTGTCATTTATTGTCAAAGAAGGTGTACATTATGACTGAACAAAGAATGCCCCATCATCTTCGTGTTCTCGAAATCGGGGTCTTTGTCTATCAACAGTGTTTTCAACATTCTAACTCGTAAACTAGTCGCTATAGATTCAGAACATCCTCTTCTGAATCCATCGACACTCGACTTGTCTGATCCGACGACGAAGCTAGAGAATAGTAAGGAGAAGGGTGCGCCATTTAGCCACAGCACGAACAAGCTCAAGGAGGATGTACAGAGTACTCTATAACGATAGTGCTGTATTGATATCTATATGGTTGCAGTTCAAAGGTCTTCATGATGATCACATATATTGTTTCAATTGATTGAGACTATCTCAAGAGGTTGCAGGGAGTGTTGTTTCCCCTTCTGTCTCTCTCCAGTACCACGCCAGCATGGCAAGCACAGCAACAAAAAAAAGAAAAGAAATCTACAACATCCGCCTGGCCAACACAACGATCAGCGCCAGGATGATGGCGAGGAAGATTGAATCAAACCATAACGGAGGAGTCACCGGATTGTCGGAGTTTCTAGATGGAACGATCTCTACAACCGTAGCTGGCGTTGTTATCGAGGCCATCGGTGTATTCTCAGTGCTGAGCACATCGGTTTCGATCGGTTGACCAGGAGCGTCTACGTCCTGCAAGGTGGTTGATGGACTAGGGGGCGAGATAGGATCGATAGTTTCTTTCGGTGAAGAGACAATAGGTGCCTGAACGACAGCCGATGACTCAACCGACTGAACTAAAAGAGGGGAAGGACAGGGAATAGATTGGTCGGTCGAAACTGTCGAATTTTGGTTTGACGATGAAGGTGAGCCATCCGCAGGCAAACTCGCCAATGTACTAGAATCAGGCAAAAGATCCTCATTCGATTCTTCACATTTCGGACAACGCCATTTTCGAGATCTATCATACAGATAGATCAGAAGGAGGAGAAGTGAACGTTTAATGATCAGCTCTTGAAAGGATCGAGAGCCGCCTCTCCTAAAGACATCCGAATGAACGCACAATTTGGCTAGTCGTCTTCTCTCTTCAACTGGATAGTCGAGAGCACCAACGGATCGAAGAGCTTCCCCTTTGTTTCCCCAGAAGGAAATGAGGCCAACGATAGCTATTAGGGCAACCAGTCATTCACAAGAGCATCACACTTGTTATGTTAATTCCTATTCTTAACAGAGCAAGTAACAAGATGAAATCTTTGGAAGACTGGTCCTGACCTGTCCGAACTCCCCAAGCAGGTTGCCAGGATCCTGCATGGAAGGATGTCAGACCATCTATACAAATCTGAGTCCGATATGCGAGAAAAGCGTGTATCAACAAGCAAATGGTCAAACACTTATTCCGAAAGGCATTCATGGATATAGAATGTCTACCTTTTTACCGACTTCAAATCTTCCATTAGGCGTTAGGATCATCATATCGGGCGCGGCGAAAGGGTACGATGGCTAAGGTGACATCATGTCAGCATCTGGGTCGTGAACAGAAATTTGAAGATCAATCGAATTTTTCAGTTCCTCACCGGCAGAGATATTCTGATATGATAGAGACCTGAACAAAAGCATGTAGACATGATATATTTAGCTTGTGAATCAACTCATCTCTATATAGCTGAGTAGGAAAGAAAGGCGATGGAATCTGACCTCCTTCGAACTCAGTGTCTGAAGCCCCTCGGATAGTACCATGCCATTCCTACGGACTCAAGATCGTACAGCGATCAGTTTAAGTCTAGGTTCATGTCTATAAAAATATCATGAACACACAAAAATGTCATCCTTTGGATAAACATGATCGAGATCGTTAGTCCATCCGAAGAGAAGTCACACAGTATACAGATGAAGCAGCTCAGATTTGGTTAGCCCGGAACGCCAGAGTTAAGTCGGTTATTTCATATATCAGTCCTGCACTCACCTCTAACGGAGCTGCAGAATAGTCAGTAGAAAGATCCTCGGCAAGCTCCCGAGCTTCTTGCATGATCCTTTTCACAGCTGTCGATTGTGTATATGGGCGTGGTACGAGTTGAGTTCTTATCGAGCTATATTCCTTCACATGAATCATATATTCACACACGTTCAAATGGAACTACATACCAGAATTCTTTTTGTTATGCGTTGCTGTAGTAGCCATGATGGTGATGATGATGACGGTGATGGTGATAGAGGGACATTGGGATGATGTGTGCTAACTCTAGATAATCGCTTCTGCCGCTACAACTTCCGAGTTTCGGAATTGTCTCACATCATTTCGGTCAGCAACGTTGAGCCAACTCTCGTTCTTGGTGGAGATCCACTTGCTTCCTTTTTCATCCTTCTGATCATTTCCTCTGTTTGCTTACTTCTCTCTCTCCCTCTCATGACGACAATGCTCCTCGGTCGCGCAAAAAAGGTTCTGCTTTCCTACGGTATTGCTACCACTCTTAGTTTGCTCTTCTTCTTTGCCTTGTCCCCCTATTCACCAAACGAAATTTTCTCAAGACCATTCAACCTTCCGTCGGTCGCCTTCTTGAGCCCTCATGACCGTCCCATCAAAAGCTCGCCTAAATCAGTGGATGAAGTTGACATACATCTATTGATTCCTCTTTCGGATGTTCCCTCTCTTGAGCCGGTGTCGGTCCGAGCCGAGCCCGCACCCTACTGTCGGACCGTCCTTACATCCTTACTACGAGGCTACACACCTATCCTACTCGACCTCGGAAATCAAATGACATGGGAAGAAGGCACGAGTCTCAAAATCAACGTCGTAGCGTCCTATCTTGAGAGACTAGCTGCAGCGAAGAGCAAAAAGGAGCAAATGGTGTTAATGATTGACGGATGGGATGTCTGGATGCAGCTTGGGCCCGAGGAACTTGTTCGACGCTATGTGAGTGACCTCTCTCTTCTCTCCATGGTATGGTATTGTCCGGTTCTGATGCTTAGCTCTTAACACGTTTGTGACGCCGTATAGTATGACAGTAATCAAGGAATTATTCTAGGTGCAGATAAGATGTGCTGGCCTGCTCCGCCTGACCTTCCACAAGCTTGTAAGGATGTACCCACATCACCATTCACAGCAGAGCTCTATCAATCGAGAGAAGCATCTGCCCGCGGATTCACTCTTCGTACGTACCCTTGTTCTCTCTTTTCATTGTCAGTGATAAGCTTCCCTTCCAATCTTTTGCCCTTCTCTTCTTCTCATTCCTCTTCACTAAAATGCTCTTGCAAACTTGATATTGCGCACCCTTTCCTCAAGCTTACACATCAGAACAGAAAGCAATCAGCCAATCACCCCCTAGATTTCCTAACTCTGGTACTCTGCTTTCCACCTCTACTACACTGTCTTCACTCTATGAACACTTTGTTACACATCCTATCAGTCCTCATCCGATTGCTCCTGGTTTGGCATCCGTTCCTCCCAATGATCAAGAACGTTTTGTAGAGACGTTCTATACGGATCACTTGTCAGCTCAATGGAGAATTGCAACTGGGTTCGGGCTCAACGTGGACTATGCAACAGAGTTCTTTGGGACAACTTTGTATGCCCTTTCGGACTATGTACTTAATACGGGTTCTGCCGAAAGCACCGAACGATGGCCTGTTGACGAAGAGAAAAAAGAGGAAGAAGAAAGGCAGGACAAAATGAGTCTAGAGAAGGCAGAAATAGCTCATCAAGGGTTGTTTTCCAACCGAATCACCGGTCAAACACCTATCGCCATGCACTTCAACGGGAAAGAAGGTAAGGAAGCTGCCAAGATCATCTGGCGGGAGATGGAATGGATCCAAAATCGGACTGTACGGGAGACGTTCGAACAGAAATCTGGAGCGACAAAGGGGGTCTGGGTAGGAGAGGTCGGAGGCAGATGGCTTGAGTGGGATAAATTGGGTTGTCAGGGGATTTGGGAAACAATCTGAACCCGTCGACGGTGGCTTAATTTTAGCGTTTTCTCCCTTTTTTGTTTAGATACTATATTTTGCATATGTTTTTCTCTTGTTCACCTAGATTTTTCTGCTTTACACTTGTTCTGTATCTTATACTTTGTCTTATTCGTTCGTAAATATACGTTGTCTGCTTTATTGTCCTGTGCTTCTCCATTCGCAATCGTTCGCTTATTCGTTCTTGGACCATTGGATCTCCTCATGATCCAGTTTGCTTTGTTTGGTATATTGCTTAAATTTCTTTTTTTCACATCCAATGATCCACATAGTTCGTCCTTGTTCAACATTTCTTCAATATTAAGAGAAGAAGTAAACAGAAAGGTAATCAAGCCAAAAAACTTATTTGTGTATATGCGAGGAACGAACTCGAAAAATCTACGTTCCCCGCTTCTAATATAAAAGAAGAGAGAATCTAACATCAACCATACCTTCTCCTATTCACAATCCTGTTCTAAGCTCGTTCCAAGATTGTTCTTTTATTCCCACTTGTCAAGCTTCATCGTTCCCTTCTCCATGAAGTTGGTGTGCATCTTGAACGCATTTCGGAGCATATGAGGCTGATGAGCCATTCCCTTTGCCAACTGTTGATTGATGTTTTGTAAGGGTAGATATTGTGAGGAAAGAAGCCCAAGCGTTTTTCGAGATGCTTAGTTTAAGAGTTTGCTCTTGAATTTATATGAAGAGAGGTGATGAATAGAACTAACGCATTCGTGAAGAGCTCGGTCGTAGTACTATTTCAAGATTCAAATCGGTGACATTAGAAAGTGGGTAAACATCAATTCAATGATGATATAAAAAAAAAGTAAGAATAGGCACATACGTCGTGAAGCTGGTCTCTGTAGTCAGGGTGAGCACACTTGTTGATGATCAAAGGCGCTCGCTCTCGAGGGGAAAGTCCCCGAAGATCAGCCAATCCTTGTTCCGTCACTGTTTCCCCATCATTAGGACAGATTGAACAAGTGATGTGAGCACAAAAGTAGATAGAGACAGGTTTACCATTTGAACTTACCAATGACATCAAGATCGTGCTATGTATATATCAACAGGAAGAACAAACCGGCGACCGTGAAACCATCAGGCAAGGCTTTTCACCTCTGAGGGATAGAATAGAATGACAAAGACTTACCTCGGTCTGATCGATATGCGAAGCAAAAGGAACGATGCAAGAGATACCGGTAGGGTCCGTCTTGGTCGCTCGTGCCGAAGGAGAGTGCATGATTGACTGGACAAAAATCCCAAAGAAAAAAGAGAAAGAACACCATCATCAACCTCATCGCGCACGTCCGCAAGGTCGCAACGAAGAAGAAGAAGAAGAAGGAAAGGCATACAAGCTTGGCGTTTCTCAGGAAATCGGCTGATCCACCCAATCCGTTAAGCATCCTGGATCCCAGAGCGTTGGTCGAATTAGCATGAGCGTACATGTCAATCTCCAATGGAGTGTTCATCGCGATGACACCGAGCCGTCGAATGATCTCGGGCGAGTTAGCAACCTATTTTGGATCAAATGAGAGGAAAGTAGAGGCGGTCAATGCGTAGTACTTGTGCATTGGGAAGGAGAGGGAAAGAGGATTACCTGCTGAGATCGAAGAAGAAGTCGATCTTTGTAAGACTCCCAGTTGGCATCTGCGAAATATACAAAAACAAGAATCAGATTCTGTATCAGCCTGCAAACCAACAGAGCTGTAAAAAGTCAACAATCCCACGTACAAAACTTTTCAAATCCCTCAGGAGAGAATCGAATCGAGGTAGCGGTGGCAAACTCGAGCTTTCCGGAATCAAAGAAGTCCAGGAAGGTATCCTACGATATGACCAAATACAGAGAAGAAGCCTTCAATCAATCTGTTCACTCTCGTTGCTGGACAACACGATGATCACGCGGTTGAAGAACCTACCTGGAGAACCTCAGTCCAAACAGAGATGTTCTCAAAGTGAGCGTCGGCAAGTCTGTAAATCACAAGTAAAATACGTTCTACAAGTTGAGACTTGAAGTTGTGTGAAAAAGCTCTGTATTGGTCGACTCACCCTCCGATGACTGCAAGATCACAGCAGGAGTAAGGAAGAGAAAGGTTGTCAGTAGGAGGTCGCGCGCCGAGAGAGCTACCAGAGATAGCTTGAGGAAAGACTTACCAGCATTGGCAATATTTCCAATACCAGATTGAAGAGGCAGCAGGTTCTTGGGCAATCGACCAGCGTCGACCTCGGATCCGAAGAACTCAATGATGTGGTTGGCAATTCCCCTCGACATCTCATCCTGAGGGGCGTTTCGACCGGTGTTGTCGGCCTTGTCTGATTCTACAATAGCGACGACCTTCTCGGGGTCGATAGGGATTGAGACCTGTCCGATTCGATCGGAAGGCCGAACGATCAGGTAAGGCTGTCGGTGGGGAGGAAGGAAGGATTGACTGTAGAGTAGAGGTTCAATAGAATTCAATCATCTTGACATTTGCATAAATAAGGAGAAGCAGAGAATAAAAAACCATACTTGATATCGTGAAGCCCCTTGAACGAAGGAAGCCTAGTGTTGACCTCGATGATGATCTTGTCGGCCATCTGAATGATCTCAGGGGTGGCTCCAACAGAAGCTCCCGGGACAATCGATCCGTCTTCCAAGATCTCGGTGGCTTCGATAATAGCATAGTCGAGTCGGCCGTTAGGCTTATCCTGTCGATTTATTTGGAAATGATTCAACGCGCATGGTTAGAAAAAGAGAATCAAACATTCGGTACACGGGTCTTTGCAAGAGCAATCAATTCAAAAGACGAACCTTGGTGTACCATCCATAGGTCAAGTTCTGGGGGAACATGGAAAGATGCTGATCCGCAACTGTTTATGATGAACACGTCAACCCTCTTCTTTTTTCGGACAAGTGCGTCCTTCTTTCCGCCGTTAAGTAAGAAAAGAAACCGGACTTACATCTGATTTTGCCGTTATTGATTCCCTTGGCAATAGCTTTTCCGACTTGGTGAGGGTATCGCCTATCAATCATGTCGAGCTGGGCCCACCTATCCTCAGTCTCTGGTCCAGTGCTGGCGCCGACAAAGAGATCAAATTTCATCTTTCCCTGAAGGTTGTTGGCCTCGACGTGATCGGCCTATGTCACAACGGCACGAATGAATATCGGGAGAACACGGAGTGAGTCACGGGTTTTGTGCTAGACGAAGATGGCGCGAGAGGCAGAAAGGAAACGTATGCGGGCATCAGCTAGACTTACCAATATGGTCGGCGTGATCTTGGGGTACCCGACACTGTCCAGGTTTTTCAGAACCAGATACATTTCGTTTTCCGAGAAGATGCGTATGAGTTCAGTAGATTCGTACGGCAATAGCAAGGAGAGAAATAAACCAATGTATCCTACCCAGTGAAACCTATATGAAGAGAAGATAGAGCGCCATATCAAAGATCAGCAAGAGAAGAGAAAGCAGCAGTTGATACAAACATGTCGGAAGAAATGTATTCAACACATGATGAGGGCATCATCGACATACCAGACCATCCGAGAGCGTCCCCATTCTTGAACAAGTTGACGAGCTGCTTTGGGTCAGATACGACCTTGGAGTGAAGGGACGTCCTGAGAATTCTTTCTTTCAACAAGTTTGAAATCATGACCGAGATGATGGGATAAGTCCTTGGACAAGAAGAGAGGAAGGTGTTGGTGGTAGAGAGTTGAAAAGGGAAGGAAGACTGAGAATGAAAAAAAAACAAAAAGAAGGCGCTGGACCGGGGTTGGTCCGTCAATGGGCATCATCGCTAGTTGGCTGTATTACTTTGGGGGTAAGAATGCACCGCATCTTACGTAGCCATATGCGCCTTGGCGCGTAACCGCCGTCTGCATGTTGGCATTCAAACGCACGTGTCGGCGGCTAGATGGTTACAACATGCGGCAATTTCTTGTCCCTTCCGTTTCCGCTGATAATCAATATGCCTTTTGGGGACGAAGGTGTCTTGAGGTTAGTCTCCAAGTCCCAAGCGGCTATAGATGTCGGCCTCAAAAAAATCACAATGGTTAGGATAGGAAGGATCCGAGCATAGGGCACAAACCTGATTGGAAAGCATCTGAAAAAACCAGTTATAGCGATAAACGATATTAGCTGTGAGCTGATCGGTCATGAAGATCTTGGTTTCCACTTCACGATTCCATGACTTGATACTAAACGCCAATATCGTTTTCTTTGAGCGCTCTGTATATACCAAGGTTTTAGAACAGAACTTGTAGCCATTTGGAGCAATGTATGCCATGACTATGAAACACAGGATTTGGAAGATGTAAGTAGTGCTGCGGGTGCAGTAGATCATATATGTAGTTTAGAAAGTCATCATATCGAACATTGTGAGCGTGGCTACAGAAGATATGGGAGAAAAAGGTACAAGACACATGGATTGATAGGCTTCAAAAAGTGAGTGGATAGTGATTCGAGGGTCAACAATGGCCGGGGAGCGACTTGGAGTTCGAGATACAAGCCTCATTCGATAGATGGAATGGTTCATGCTATACCCTATCAGCTCTCTTGAATCTATTAAGTGTTCGAGTTCAACTAAAAGAAAGCAGTATTCTGTGTGAGTCAGCCAACCTGACCCATATCAATATAGCACACGAGTGATGTTTCTTGACAAATGATGTTTTTGGAAGAGGGTGACAATCGATCTAATCTGATTTCTAGGATTGTCAAAGGTAAAGTTGATCGATTAAGATAAGATAATATCTTAACTAGCCTAGTACTTATGTGATATTCTAGTTATTCATCTTTTGTAACGGAGTCTTAACTGACCGTCGTCACGCAGAGCCAGAAAAAAATATTTAAGGCAATCGTTCTGCTAGTCCTGTGCTTTTCTTTCTTCAATTATCACGATCCTCTTCAGCCTTGCCCTTGACGTCTGTTATCGAATAGCCGTTCTGGTCAAGGATATCGGATTCAGAGGGGCAGGTGTTCTTGAGGCGTCTCCTCTTTTGGGAGACGGCATCTTTTGTTGGGTGCCGGGTCGGAGAATGACAAGGGGCTCTTAATCACTTAATGGCAGGGAATCCTACCTGCTGTCGAGTTTCATATGTCACCAACATTCCTTTTTGTTACCGAGTGTATATATCATGTTATCTTCGTTGAACTTGTATAATTTGAGTCAATCACAGAAGTCTTATGAGTCTCAAAAATATGAGAAATGAGGATGACGAGACGATATAAAGATTTATCGAAAAACGTGATTATCGTTGTTTATAACATCGACTAATCGGTGACCATGGAAGTCAAATCCAAGATCATCATCAATCTTCCACCCCCCTTGTCGTCACTGTGTGTATCTTCTGTTGGTTTTGAAGCAGTACGCCTTCGATGTCCACCCAGGTCGCCGGTACAAATTCGGTCTATACGTCAATATCTGACAACACGGACGAGACTACTCTTCCAAATGTCCCCACTGCTATCCAAGCCGGTCTGCTTGAATACGGTACGGAAGGACTGAACGGAACCGACGGATTGGACACTCAGGTCGATGGACCGGACGGACGGAGGGTCAGTATGTATGTTGCGGCGTTCGAAGGTGGGTTACAGTTTGATCTTGATTTCCGATCTTGCTTCGGTCTACATGCGGTTCTTTGTGTCCTTGCTCTTCTTTGATTGTCTTATATCTTTCCTCAAAACCGAAGACTGTCGCACGGATATCTCCGGTGGCAACGTTGCTCGAACAGACTTCGCTGACCATCTGCTGGTTGAATTCAATATGAAACATAGACATGTTGGAAACCGTTCTAGCTCAAGAATCTTATTTGTTCTCTTCGACGGAATTAAAAACATTCGAACGATACAAATTATTGAGTTGTCAGTCGTTCTGTTTATGCAGTGAACTTCTTGGAGTTGTATTCACTACCAAACATCACTTACTGTTCCTTCTATCTTTACAACGATAGATGACGCCCGATATATCCTTGTTCGATTACTTCTTCGAATACCCAGAGTCCATCGAGTGGAACACCTTGTTCAATCATATACGAAAGAACTTGGCTCTGGGATTCCAGCTGCTGTGGATGAACTATGTGTGCCCTTCCAACGTGCACTGCCTAATCCGATGTTACCGCCTCCGACTGCTACTTCATCTGCTCTAAATCCACCTCCTCTTCCTTGTTCCTCTGCTATTCCTTCAAGTATAGCTTCGATAAAAGAGAAGGACAGAGTTGGCAATGGATATGACAAGGGCAAGGAAAGAGCGCGAGAGGAAGACGTGGTAGTGATTGATTTGACGGAGGACGAAGAGATCGCCGACCCAGAGTTAGCCAGAGCGATGAGAATCAGTCTACTCTCCAACACAATTGGTCACGCAACTAATACTCCTACTATCGGTTCTTCCTCTTCCTCCTCCCTTTTCTACAATCAGAGCGACGACAACTTTCTTTCAAGCGCTCCTGTTACACCTCAACTTTCAGAATTTCTTTCTCCCTCAATTCAGGCGGCTCTATCTCTGGAAACCCAAGAGCTGGACCTCTCTCACTTTTGCTCATCTGCTGATGGACTCGAGACTGGTAAACTCCTCAGGTGTTTGAGATTTGATGAACTAAAAGACATTGCAAGGGGCATGAACATTTGGAAGAATGGTTTGACTGTGGGTACCGTTTTCTTAATACATGAAACTTGACAGAGAATTCTCCAATAACGACTTTCTCTCTACAAATCAGTACGATATGCTAGTTCAGCATCTTCTGTCTATGACGAAAACACAATCAGTCCTTCCTTTCTTGTCTACTAGTTCTCAAAGTCTTAGAAAACCTGCTACGACTGCGAACAAACGACCTGCGCTCAAACAAGCAACTTTATCGTTTGGTGGTGTTTCGGTCCCTCCTCCTCCCCTCTCTGGTGGTATAGCTAGCATGAAGAGAGAAGACAGCAGAGCTAGACTATTGAAGTCAATCAAAAACGTTATGGGTAGAGCAGTGGTGGTTAATGATGATATCAGAAAACTCTGGAATAGGTTAAATCTTGTGTTCTATAGAAGGTTTGTTGAATCCATTCCGGTCTCCTCTCCTTCGTTTGATCATCTCTTCTGTTTTTATATCCTAACTCTTCTTCTCTTGTAATGACGAGCACAGCACATCCGCAGCACCTTCGATACTCCTTCCGCAGATCCTTAGTAGAGCCAACAGATGGCATTACCCTAAATACATCCCAACCCGAACACTCTCACTTTTCCCTGATCGGGCTTCTCTGGTCTCATACGAACAAGCTCTCCTCCTTGAGGTTGAAGTGGACGATGCTCTAGGTGAACAGGAAACTCTGAACGGCAGGCAACCTTTTTCTAAATCGGCAGGACCGAACAGTAAGATCAATTTTGGTGGAGCATTGGGAAGAAAAGAAGGCGCGATGGTGGTGAGAGCTATCTGGGAAGTTGTTTGGGACAGATGGAAGGAATGTGTCAGGTCGGCCAAGGAGAGAGATCAAGAAACTTGTGGACCCAGAGCTATAGCAGATAGGTTTCAACCTGGTCCGTTCCGCTCCACTCTGTCCTGTTCGAGATTGTCTCGTACTTGAGGCACGGGAGAATCTAATATCTTAACTTAATCGGCTTATCAGGTCATGTTTTGACGAGAATTATCGCTAAAGGCGCTAATGCTCTTGGGGTGTTACACGACTACGACACAGAATGTCGAGTTCTCAAAGCACTTCTTGACCAAAAAGTGTGGAGAAGAGGAAAACGAGGGTTCGTCCCCCTTGTATCACGTCGTTTCTTTCTCAAATGATGCATCTTCGGTGTCTTATCTTCGAGCCCCCTTTTCCAATCTAGCGCTTGGTATGAGAGATTGGCTCTCGTTCTGATGACCCACTACAAAGGTGATCAAGAATTGGACAAGAAGGAACAAGCTCTCGATGTCTGTCTAGATGGATTGGAAGATGAAGACACTCACTTAAGTGTGTAACCACGTCGTTTCTATCGTCTTTCTGCTAAACCCGGAAGGTTCATTGCTTGTTCTGATCGGATACATACCTTCCCCTCTTTTGGATAATCAGTTTACCGACCATCTCTCATAAGACGTCTAACCAGATTAGAGAAGCAACTCAAGATTCCAGCGAGGGACTGCCATCGATGTGAAGGAGAACTCAAAGTATGCGAAACCGTCACACTTGGTGCACAGAGAGTACGAAAGGTAGAAAGTGGATTGGATCACGAATCGGATGAGGACGACGACCTTGAGGATCAGTCCATAGCACAGGCGCGATATAGGTCACGCTCGAGATCTAAATCCAGGTCTAGATCGGTCTCGATATCAAGATCTTTTGGACCCCAATCAACAAAGTTGGACACCAAAGATTCAGGTGCCAGCTCGAGTGAGGCTAAGAAGCCATCTTGGAGCGGCAAAAGTTTGTGGGTAGGAAGAAATGAGACAGAGGTAGGGGTCGAACAATGGGTGCTGGAACAGTGGGAAGATAAAGGCTGGAAAGGGTGATTCCATACATCTGTGTTTTTCCTTTCCGTGTTTCTATGCAGAACTATAGTTGACTTCTGTTTGAGGTTGACTGTAAACAAAATAGGTTCCATTCAGAAGGTTCCATCATCACTACGATCTTTGGTCTTCTCTTTTGGGACATATTTTTCGCCGTCGTACCAGGAGCATTTGAGACCGCATTTCAGACGGCTCCGCTCGATCTAGGAGAGGATACGTTTGCGCTCGGTGCGTCCTTCCACCTTCTTCAATTTGATATTAAACACTGATGCAAACACTTTCTCATCCACCTGTAACTTAGCTCGAGCACCTCTTATATCGGATCGTCTGAACGAGATAGAACGTGGAAACGCCGGAGAAATTCTATCAAGAGTGGACGATAGAGAAAGAGAACACGAGACGATGTGTGCTGGTGTCAGTTGGAATTACCAGAAGCAGGATTTACTAGATATAGTGGACGTTAGTCATCTTCGCTGTATCTTTTTGTGTGATAGCGATGTAGCTAAAACTTTGATCCGGATGTTTGCTCCGAGTCGTGTCGTAGTGTCTTGGTGGTCTCAGCCTATCGATCGTGGTCAGTATTCTCTCCTCGAACTAAGCATGTTCTCTTTCCTCCCTTACGAAAATCTCATGAGTTTCCCTTCGCTAACAGTGTCGAATGCTTTGTGAGGAGTATGGCCATCGAACCAGTGGAGTTCCAGATCTTCTGTATGTTTCTTTTTTGCATCGCACCCATACCACACCTTCACAGTTGATCTTTTCCGCCCTGAAAATATTCTTAATTATCATTATTCTGTCATCCTCTTTGTCATGGTGAAGAGTTTGGCACGTCCCTACACTCCAAGCCAGATTCATCGAAGTGAAAGGTCCAGGAGATCAACTTTCATCCACTCAAAAGATATGGATAGACGTCATGTTGAGTGCGGGTATTGATGTTGAGGTCTGTCGAGTTGTGGAAAAAGCGCGAAGTTTCAAGAGAGTCGTTAGTGGGGATATCGGTGTTGTTCAGACTGGTGGAGGGGGAAGCACGGACGAGAAGAGAAAATCGAACGTGCTGAGCGAAACTGGGGAGACTGATAGAGATATTGAAAAGGAGAGTGGGAGTATGAGTGGTGAAGGAGAGATCAAAAAGATTAAGGTTCATCGAGAATCAAGTCTAGAGAGAAGAAAAAGTGACAGTATGGTGAAGAAGGAGGTTGTTGAATATATATCTATTGATCATTCTGACTGAACCTATTTTTCTTGATTTGACACAATACTCGGATTATTGATGGGATAACTTATGATATGCGGAACAAAAAGAAGGGCACCTAGATATAAGCCTATGAAAGAGAACTTGAACGGTTAACCTCTCTTTCGTCCTCCGTAACCCCATTTGTCGATCAAGAACTGAGTCATAAATTCAAACAACTCTCTATCCAGTGTATTTACCCCCAAAAAACAAGAATAAAGATGTTCAGTATGGTTTATTGCGCATCCCTTGCTTCGTGGGCTCCTCTGAGAGGAACACGATGAGGAGAAAAACATACCTGTAGGCTCCTCCACGAGAGATCGAATGAGCGGAATCGGTGAACATCCTAAATTGATACTTTCTGACTTTGTTCCTAGTAAGCTTCTCCAACAAAGAAGCAGAGTTCGCCAAGTGAACTAAGGTAGGGTTCAGGGCGTTTGATCAAGAGACAAGCAGAGCGTCAGATACAAGCCCTTCGCCATGATTGTCCAGTTTAGGACATAGATTTGACTATAGGGACAAGAAAAGGAAGAACCCACCGTTATCATCTCCACTTCCATGGGCAAGTAGATAATCGACGTTCTGGAAACCAGTCATATTATTGACCCCGCCAGCTGCATATCCAGCTTGGTTCTGCTCAGGAGTGAGCATATATCGTTCGGTGCTGATATGAGCAGTGTTGTTTTGGGCAATAAGACGGGATGGTGTCAGAGCATATACACAAAAGCGGTTTGGGACTATATCTGCTCAACTTACTAAACGGAATCGTAATACCTAAACCAAAAAAGCAGAAGATTAGTGTTCGTAGATAGGCAACATCCCTGATAAAGAGGCAGGTACTTACTTCCAATCTGTCACGGGAGCTACAGAGATTCCAAGAGAAATGACACCAGAGTCGGCTTCAATGACTTTTGCAGTCAAATATCCTCCAAAACTCCTACGTAATCCCATGATACAACCTATCTAGTATTAGCCAAGAAGGGAAGATAAGCAGAAGGAGGAGAAAAACGATAAGCGCACCATCCCCAAATTCCGACTCTCCGTTTGTCGACATAGAGCTTCGTGCCCGCCCATTGTCGAGCTGCCGCAATTTGATCGATAGCTTCGTACGTCCCCAACTGTCCTCGAATTGGGTCTCTGTTGAACGTAAACCAAGACCGTTTCTCTTGAATGAGCAAACTGACACATGAATAAGATATAAAGAGTCCAAAGTCGTACCTGAATGCTTTTCCTTTAAAGCCAGTTCCTCTTCCGTCGACGATGAGAACGATGTACTTTAACTCAGTCGCCAAATAGTCGGCCCAGCCAACTGCGAATCGAGTGTTGACCATCTGAGAGACTGGGCCGCCATAAGCTACATTTCTCCAGATAGGTGAATGGTGAATTGTTGTAGGTTAACTCGAGGAAATTTTAAGTATAAGAAGACTTACGAGCCAACAAAACAGGGTACTTTGTGCGTCCAGATTCATCCATGTTGGGCGGTCTGATTTCTTTCACATTAAGCTCTAAGCTCAAATGAATAGTTGATCATTCAGCATTATGACTTCAATATGTAATGAGGATCATAGAAACAAAGCATCTATCTCACCAAATCCGTCCGATAGAATGGTGTATTGAGAGGAAGATGGAATGATAAACCGATTGAGAGTCTCGTTGAGAGCTTTGTTATCTTCTAGTAAGTAATCAAGCTCTACCTCAACAGAAAAGTATACAGAAACGGAGGCTCAATTATGAATCTTTGAGTCAAACCTATAGCTGATATGAAACAAATCGTGTAGCGAACCTTCACCGCTTGTCTGCCTGATTTTTTGCCAAGGAACATCTGGCCCTTCGTAACTCAATACATAAAAGCCAGCTTTCGGGGAGAATGAAACAGTGTGATAGCTTGGTCGAGTCGAGTCCGTTAGCGCACTGATTACCGAGTTGAACGTGTCGTCCGAGGACACGGTGAGCGGAAGAGTGGCGGAGTAGAGATGTCTTTCAGTAGAGGGGTTGGCAGCGGTAAAATAACTGATGTGATTTTCAGAGAAGATTGTGTTGGTTCAATAATTTTCAATCACAATGTCTGGGCTGGCTGACAAAGGAGACTCACACAATACCCAAGTCTTCGTTGAATCCTTTGATTTCCCCGTCAACCTCCCAATTCCCTTCGGTTATCCAGACAGGTTTCGCGGCTGATGTGAGTGGGAAGAAGGCAATGTGGTTAAAGCCTTCTGAATTGGGGATCACATCTAGGTAACCTTGACCGTAAGGAACCACATATTGGAACTATGGATTGTTCAAATAGGAACAGAACGTTGAAGATAGATGAGCTAACAATGTTTTTCTTTAGTATTTCGAGGAGAAGATCATGAGTGCGCTAATTTCAACAAAGAAAACAACTCACATGATCAAGCCATCCTTTTCCGCCATTCAAACTCCTGACGATGTTTCCTCGGATCACACCTTCTTCCGCTAGCTTTCCAAACCTATCTCCTTGTCCAATCTCGAATAAGACAACGTTTCCGCTTGCCGCACTCCGATCCGTCTCTTTTATAAGAAGTTGGGTTTTATTTACCCAGACCAAATCGAATATGATCTGATCTGTCGACGGCTTCTGATTTGGCCAGGCGAGACGTCGAATACTCTGTTGGACGAGTAAAGTGAGATTGGCATGGGAAGAAGAGGAGATATCGATGGCCTTAGACTCATAATATGAGAGTGAAAAAACGTGTGCGGTAACCAAAGGGTTTGGGTATCTACAAAGACAATCAATCTTAGTAGTCAGCAAACCGGCTAAGTTTGATCTCGGAAGAATATAGCTTGATTGTAGACTAATATAGACAATGTAACTTACCCAGGCTTGGGATACTTCATGATCATTTCTTTTGGGTAGGGCTTAATGGTAGACAAATCTTCGTCGGGATCATATATGGGAAACTCGTATTCAGGCACATCTGTCTCATCGAACCGCAGGTAGACGATTTCCTGTCCAGAAGGTGAGAATTTGAATGCAAAGTCTGTTCCAAAAATCTCTTCTTCGTAGACCCCTAGTGATACGATCAAGAAAGCATTATTGGTCCGGCTGGAATGAAGACCTGATCTAGCCAACTCGATCAATACTTACAATCTGGTACTCCGTTGAACACAGTTGGGCTTCCATCCAATGTAACTCGGACGCTTTTCCCGATTCCAGTTGGAGTGATATGCTTCTCAGGAAGAACATACAGATCATTCGCGGATACATAAGCAAATCCGTGACCAACAGTAGACCAACTTGCATAAGCGACAGTGGCGTTGAGAACGAGCGGGAAGGTTTTGTTTGATTCGAAGGAGTGAATGTAGAATTTGGAGTGTGAAGAGTGCCGCCATTGCTTTTGTATCAACACAGTGAAAAAAGTTTGGATGTGAGTTGCAATCAGTAGTTCAAGCATGTATTCCTCAGAAGCTTACCTTCACACGATCGGTTTGAAGAGAGAGGTACTTCAAATCGGGCGAACTAAACGATTCAACCAAGCGGGGTCAACGATGCTCAATACAATGAGTGATGGTATGAAGAGCGATAGATACAGTTTCCAGTCAACAAAGTTGATATTGTTTCCCTTCTCGTCCACAAGCAAAGTTGAATTAATCAATCTGATTTAACCGGTCGACAGGTTGAAGGGGTGAGTAAGGCTTTCAGTTCACCATAGTCAAATCAGGGGAGAGGGAGGAAAGGTCAAATCACAATTTCGTAGAGTTTGCCTGATTGACATTGTCCAAGAATATGTTTCCATCCTCATCTTGGGTGGCAATGGTTCCATCCTCAGCTGTGTGAAAAGCGAGATCTCAATCTGATCAGGCGCGTCCGAAAGTAAAAATCGAGGCGATGACACGGAGGAATTGAGAATATTCGGACCTTCCTTGACCCAGGCGACATTCTTTCTCTGAATTGCGAAAGTGCCATTAGTGACATGGTCGAGCGTCAAGTGCTTCCTAGGTTTCTTAAGTATGTGTGATAGAGGAGTCGTCCACGAGCTAGCGGCAAACGTGCCGATCAGGATGGCGAAGAGAACGATAAAAGCCAAACAAATCCGTTTCCTAGTTCGAGCCGGCTAGTTCAGGAGTCATGATAATTTCGCATCATTCGGAACACACAAAAGCAAGGATCGTTCGATTTGACCAGATTTCTGCAAACCAAAAGACACAGAAGAACCTACTTTACTACCCTTAACTAACTCTTGTCGAGTTGCCCATAGTGTATCTGTTTCATCCTCTCCCTCTACTTGTTCGTCAAGTTGATCACGCCCGTAATCACCGTCCTCCAATCTGTTTTCCTCTTCGAATCGGTCCTTTTCTTCAAATTCTTCATCAGAGCTAGGAAGGGACGAGACTGAGTGGGACCCCAGACTGAAGATTGGTGGATAAGGTGGGAGAGGTGGTTCGGCTGGCATGGATGATGGTGTTGTGGATGTATGGTCTTCGAGAGTATGCACGCGTTCTCGGCTGAGGCCGTCTTGGTTATTTTTGAATAGTTACATTCTAATCAAATCCAATACATAGGCAAGTCTTACTATGAGAAATCACCAAGAATTCCGAAGCCTTCACTGTCAGGCAGACCAGACCATCTACATATCATACCTCCAATAATCCCATACAATTCCACTCTAGACCTCATACATCTGTGTACTCAACATGGAAGATACTGAGAGAGTCGTGAGGACATACATCTCAACTGGCGCTTCGCAAGTGCCTGTGGAGCTTCTCCAACGTAAGAACAATTTTAGGTTTCATCATCAAAACTCACCTGCTCTCCGTCGACGGCCCAACCCAAACCAGATGATGCGACGATGACCTCACTGATCGTGCAAAATCTTACAATGGATCTCTTTTCCTCGGGCACAGTTCTCGATGACAGCTCCGTTAGTCTTCTAGGAGTTGTTAAAGCGTTGGGCGAATACTTGACATCACCAAACGAGGAACTCAGAGTCAGAGGTACGCCTGGCCAGGAATGATCATGGTCTTCGATGCCGGCATGTACTTCCATACAACACAAGTTGATTCAATCCTCCTACTCTTTCAGCCCTTGGTCTACTCTCAGGTACTTTATCCAAGCTTTCCCCGGCAAAAATAAATCGTCAATCCAGTATGTCGAGCTTCTTCATATGTATATGAATATTCAGTCCGATCGAGTACTCGGTTCATGACGTCTTTCTGTTGTGTTTGAAACGGTGAAGCTCGTGTGCTTTCCAGTTTCTATTGCGACAAGCTCGAAGACCTTTACGTGATCTCTCCGGCTCTTCAAGGGTTGTGTGTTCTGAGCTCCTTACCGACATTTGGCTCGGGGGAAACAGTCCAAGTCTGTGAAGCGTACGTAATTTATCGTCCAAACCGAATATCTATACAGTTGTTAAGCAACCAAGACATAAAGAATCTGATGATTCGAACGAGCTCTCTCTCGAACTTATTTAGAATTTTCGCTCATATCAAGATGAAATCTCTCATGCAAGCCGTTCGGTTCCTCGTATTCAAAGCAATTGACATTCTCATGGCGAAACACCGTGATGGTTAGTCTGCTCTTCATCGCACTGTTTTCTAGCTCAGCATGTATGCTGATCAACCGAGATCATTGTCCAATCTGGTTATCAGCTTTGAAAAAGATGGGTAGTCCATTCGTGGCCAAATATTGTCAGATCGCCGACGGTGAAAAAGACCCTAGAAATTTGTTGTTGGCATTTTCGATAGCAAGAGTTATCCTAGTTGAATTCGAGATTGAGCCTCATGCCGAGGTAAGTTAGTTTCCCTTGATAACTAAGGCTACAACTAGAAAATTTATAACTCTTTGAGTCCCATTATGCTTTCAGGAACTGTTTGATGTCACATTCTGTTACTTTCCAATCACCTACAAGCCCCCTCCGAATGATCCATACGGTATTTCGTCTGATGATCTTCGAAACTCCCTTCGGTTCGTATGGCTTCATGTTTTCTCGAACGGCTCGCCAACATCATTCAACTGATTGGCGCTCCGTTCTCATACCCGTTCTGATTTGACAGATCATGCTTATGTGGAACACCTCTGTTCGCAAAGCATGCGATGCCTCTTCTTTTAGACAAGCTAACCGCCTCAGGGGGTGATATGAAGGTTTGACCACATTCCTGTTTGATACTTTCACTCTTATTGTACACAACAGGAATACCTATGTATCAACAGAAAGCTTATTGTGTCTTCTCGTTTCTGGTTTGCAGAAGGATGTACTACGAACTTTGGCAAGCTGCCTTGTCACGTTTGGGCAGGGCAATGCGGTTGGTCAGGCGAATGAAATTTGGGAGGCCCTCAAGGTTGAGGTTTGTCTCTTTCCCGAGATCATCTTCAACTCGCATCCTTTGCTAAAAACTTTAACATATCTCTTCATTACTCTTTCGTGGATATCATCAGATTCTATTCACATCCGATATCGAGATGGAGACTGAGGCTCTTCTCACACTCGAGGCATTTTTCCGTACTGTGTATCCTTCCTCAGATGACAGACCGTCAGGCATCGTCGCTTTCATCGTCGAACAGTGCTTGCAATTGATATCTGAACCGGAGAAAAGTAAAGCTCAACCGGCGACAAGAATCCTAGCATCTTGTTTCCACGTGTCTTGTGTGTCTGCCCCTTCCTTATTTCAACCGCCTTACTTCTTCCCCTTCTCCTTGTTGAATTGCGCTCACAAATTGCAATCGATATCATTATAGCGACTCTGGGAGTATATGCTTACTCTCAGGCGGTGCCTCAGCTTCTCTCTCAGTTTTACAAGACAGAAGATCTCTCTCAGCGTGGTCCGATTCTCGAGGCACTAACTCGCCTCCTCTATGGTGCCCGAGAACTTTATGGATCTCCAGATTCTGGACGAACACTCGACGGGGATCAAGTTCTTCGGTCGTTCAAAGATGAACTCGTGGGTTGCTTTACCGCGGGGATCGGAACAAGCCTTTTCAAGAGACCAGCATTGGAAGGATTCATGCAAATTGTTCAGATTGAGGGATATCTGGACGAAGAGGAAACTGGATTCGTAGTGCAGAAGATCAACGATTTGATCCTGGCGAAGGAAGCAGAGGACATACGTGGTCCCGCGTTGATTGGGCTGACTGCTATCTCTAAATCGACGCCTAAAGCTGTGTCTAACATCACCCTTCCTCTACTATTCAACAACTTGACCAACACCGCTCCCCCTTTCGAGGATGATGAAGGTCGAGATCAATACCGTCGAATCCTCTCCTGTCTTGTTGTCCTCTGTGTGGAGCCTGCGTTGTTTTCTATCTTGGTTGATCAACTGATGGATAGATTTGAACGACTCTGCTTTCCCAGCCAAGGACCAACGTTGGAGGATGATCCGATGGATAAATCAATGATAGAGTGCCGAGGTGTTTACGCATTTGCTCTCTTAAACTGTCTATGGAAGGTCATCAAGTCGAAAGTAGCGGAAGGTCATACCGATATACCTGACTACCAGGAAAAAATTTTATACAGCCTGTTCAGGATCTTTATTGTCGCTTCGGTAGTCGAGCAAGAAGGGGAGATTGCGAGAAATACAAAATTGATAGTTGCGGCTGCACAGTTGGAGGAGCTGTTAGTGCAAACGCTGAATATTGAGTGGGTTCATTCTCCTTCCACTATATGTCTTTCGACATCATCTTGTTTGATATGATATCTGATCGTACCTTTGTTAATTCCAAATCACAGTCAGCAATCCGAATTTGCGAAAAAAGCATACGCAGCTTTCTTCGAAGAAGACCCAGCTGCTTTGATGAACCGACCTGTAGATTTTCCTCTATTAACCAAGTTCAGCCCTATGAAGGTTTGCCTCACATCTAAACTTTTTCTGTGCATGAAACTAGATCGATTGAAAACTGACAATTGGAGGTTCACACAACCACAGCCGGACGCTCCAGAATTCCAAAAGAACATGGTCATTCTTCTTTCGTCTGCTGCTATTGCATTAAGACCTCAGGTTTGTCATGTCAACGCCAGTTTCATCCTCAAAAGTGGCATTGAATATACACTGACATGCTACTCTGCTCTTCAATGCAACCGGTGTCTTGCCTGTCGTAAAGTGTGCATTACCTATCCATGACTTCTCGAACTTTGTTTCATCTGTACTTGTTTGGTCACTTAACACTGCTTCCTCTCAAGCTCAAAGCAAATCGATGTTCCATCTATTTGGACAAAGCATAAACAAATTCTGTGACCGTAGGTTTTCCATTTGAGCTTCTTCTCCTCCCTTTCCATAATTTTCATTGATTGACTCTTATGTTATAACTACTCACGATTTGCGCAGAGCTCGGACCGTTTTTCAAGGACGCCGTTCCTGAATTTTGGGAGACAGAAGTCGTCAACGTATCTGCGCCTGTGTCACGCCGGAATCGTTCCATTCGAGGATGGGTTTGGGTAGGCTCTAGTTGATCGCCCAATTGAGAAAAGCAAAATTTAATATATCTTGGCTGAAACTAAAGATCTTTTTCGACAGCTTTGCCGATCCCTCTTGGTTCGAAGCCATGAACTCGGATTTAAATACCTCGATCAGTTCCTTCGACTGCTGATGGATGAGACTAATGAATCCCTCGCTTGGGAAGCGGCCAGAGCGCTTGCTATCATTGCAGAAGGCGATGGAGAGGGCGTATTCACGAAGCGAAATCATACTATCATTCGGGTATGTGTCTGAATCGTCTTGAACATCTCTCAGACCTGATGTGGCTTCTGAGCAATACTCCTTCAAATCTTTACTATACGCTGTAGCTGTTGCATAAGCAAAAGATCTTCAACTTTGTCTTGCCAAAGTTGGTGCAGGGTTACACTGATAGCAAAGGTATGGGAGCGTTCCTCTTCCTCTTCGGACAGACCAGACACTGGAAATGATTGGAATGTTTGACTCGCCACTATACTTTAAAACCTGTCAACTCTTCCCCGGAACTTAGGTTCATCTCACCAAAGGGTCTTTTTGGTGGCCTTAGCCTCTATCATCAGAATCATTCCTCGATCACTTTGCGTTGCCGAGTTATTCACTGTTTGTCGCTTTTACCTCTTCTCTTTTCTGCGTCCGTCATGACATTCTCATTTGTCTCCTCCTTCTCATCTTTGACTTGAAATTCTAAACAACCGTCTGAATGAAACAGCTGTTTCCTCTCCTACTACAAAGTCTGGATCTTCCTGATCCAGAACTTAAAGCAAATGTGATGGAAACTATACTTGAGCTTGCTCAGGTCGAAGATCAAGTCGCACAGGACGCGGTGGAGAAACAGGCGGGAAAGATTGTAGAGGGCTTATTAAGAGCTTTAGATAAATCCAGAGGAAGTAACGAGGTCCGTCATTTCGTCGTCTATCTATCTTCAGAAAAACTTCTTCCATATATTGATATCGAGTTGAACTGTAATTTATGGGCTTCGTTCACAAATCTTGGCCTTGCATCCTCTTCTCTTCCGTAGCGCTCGAGATCGGTAGCATTGATGACATTGGCAGCGATTCCGGATATCGTCCGTTATGATATCCTTCATTCATTCAAGCCGAACGTTTTGAGGGTTCTGGGAACTGCGTTGGATGACAAGAGGCGAAACGTTCGGAAGGAGGCTGTCGATTGCAGAGCTAGATGGTTAGTGTTTTATTTCAATCGGTCTAGCCATGCTGTATCATAGTTTTGGAAACTTAGGTGTCCTCGATTGTTTCTTGTATGTTTTAGGTTCCTGTACCATGGATAGATAGTCCTTGTACTCTGAAACGATGAATGAGATTCAGATTTTTCTAACTTTCTCAACGCGAGCTCAACTATGGCCGACTGCCTACGCTGTAGGATGAGCGGAAACTTCAAATTTCAATAAGATAACGTGAACAGGGCTGCAGTCGGGTATCTTTCGAACATAGGATATAAATATTTTGAGAAAAGTCGGAGATCTATATATCCAAACTGATGTCAGAAAAAAGAGCGATGAGGATCAGCTGTCCATACATTCTGACTGTATTGTCCAAAGGCCAAGAAAGACATATCTGAGAATTGTATCGTATATATTAGGCAACACAGAGACTTACTCAAGCGTGGAAAGCAAAAAGATAATGTCCGTTGAAGTATAGGGTTCAAAGTAGCTCAATCGTTAAAGTGCTAAGAAAATACGACTGGGTAGCAGGGTCTCGACGGATTGGTGTCGACCCTTCTGCTCGCAGCCTGAACAGTTCGTGTATTAAACACACCAGACACGGATCAATTTACTAGACCAAGTTATATAAGAAGACATAGATGAGGAAGGAATGAAGAGGAAGGAAACTTACCTGGTGTTGTTACTCGAGTCAAAAATTCTGAAAATAAACGCTTGGTGTCTTTATGGGCGAATCTAAGATCATTCTCCTCTCGAATGGATCTGCTAGAAATTTCACACCAATCTCGAGTGAGGAAGTTGAAGAAGAAGAAGAAGAGAAGTATTCCTGTTCGAGGGAATCGCCAGAATCGCGCTGATTTGCAAAATTGAAATATGCGTTAGGGGCAGGTGAAAGGTTTGGATTTGAGTGAAAATGTTAGGGTTAGGTTGGTATGCGCTTACATTTGAGGAGGCTGATGGATCCTTTTGTCTACCAGATAAGATATTGCGTCGGATATGGTTTGTCGAAGTTTTTCGGGTATAGCTGGTCGCTGTGTTTGATCTGGACTAGAGATCAGAACAACATACCGAGGCATTAGATTGGATATAGAATAACGATAAAGGTATTGTAAGAATAATAAACTTGCCTCATCCGAAGCTTTTCGAACGCTGAGAGCAGAGAGTTTTTTCCGAACACTATTCTTTAGAGAGATTGGAGATCCTCCGTCACTCTCCCGGAGACTTGAGGTCGGCGATGAGTTTGTAGAGGCCGATGTTGGATGAAAGAATAATGAGGTAGAGTGACTTAGGGTAGGACTAGTAGTCTTGAGTACGACCCAGTTTGATGAGATTGGCTTTCCTAACGGCGGCGGCGGCAAAGCAGAGTCCATCTGTCTTTCGTCAGATTGTCCTCGAGATGCGATGGCGTCTCGAGCAGCTTTCCAAGCTGGAGCGGCACCCGAAGGAAGGGAAGCAAGAGATGAGCTAGCGTATGGGGGTGAAGCCGGGCTAACAGGGTCAGATGCGCTCCTTCGGATGAACAGAGGGTTCATAGTACTAAAGTTTTCGTCCAACCGGTCGGATGAATCTACTGAATAAGGCGGGTTCGTGCCCGAAACAAGGGCCTGTGAGGAATTGTATTTTGAAGGCAAGGACGGTTGGAGGTTTGACGCGTGTGCTTGATCCCCCTGTTGTCCTATATACGTTTTCCTTCGTCTGGGATGGCTGGTGTCTGGACCAGGCTCAGTTACGTGATACTCATGGGCATCAGTCTTTAACTGAGTGTCCTTTTCTGGCCCCCGTTTTCGTCGAGAGTGCATGAGAAGAGCTTCTTGCTCTCTGTTTAAAAACTCTTTGCGTGCCGGCCGAGGCATCGGGCTGAGTGTTGGTGGACTAACTGGCTGCCCAGGGTGACCAGTCAAGGACACATCGTTCATGGAAAAGGAACGGGAAAACATGGCGTGAATCCGTAGAGGAGTCGTGACCGAGCTTTTTCCCAAAGGAGGGGTAGGCTTACCAGGTGACGTGGGGCATGATGCTGTCTGGACATGTACAAGTGGTGGGAGAACGGGAAGAGGGTATGTGAGAGGAGACGGCGGTGGAGGCGGAGAAGAAGATGTGGCCTGTTTGAGGGACCGATTCGATTTTTTACCAAGTAAAAGCCGCATGTCTATATGAGTAGAACTGGAAGAGAAGGCGATGGGATGAATACGAGAGAGATGGAAGAACGATAGAAAGAAAGGAGTACAGAAGGAAGAAGGAAGGATGAAAGGAGACGAAAGCAAAGCGATGACCACCCTTTTATACGATCAGGAATCTTGTTTACAGGGGAAGAAAGGAAAGAAGGGCCAACGGAAAACACACTCGATAGCTCGAGTGCAATCAGGGATAAGGAACGGCCGACGGTCAAGACACTCTACGGGACAGGAAGAATCACAGTTAGGGCACGCTCAGGAACCAAGGGTCAATACATTTGTTCTAGGGATAGGAACAAGCCCTGGGCCGTGTTCATTCGTCGATATTTTCATGCGACTCCTCTCTCATTGTGCCTCGAGAGTTCAAGAGGATCTACAGGAACAAAAGAAGGTTGGCCCATTGTTAGGAGAGCCGAGTACGGTCAGTGCGCACTCCCAAAGCTTCAAAGTCAAACAAGGCTGAACTGATTTCGCGCGCGAATGTCGTCGGCACTCAGAATTGAGCACCAAGCCACAGTGATCAGACAAAGGGGGAGACTACTGCGCCAATACGACCTCTGCACACGTCACGTGGTTTCTGTTGCACCTATCGCTTAGTCATCTTTTCTGAATTAGCCGAATTTTCCGCTGCGCAATCCAATGAGCTCATCCCTCCATTCGTTCTCTCTCCCCGGTCGATCACTCCTTCTCTTCTCCTCACTCGTCCGTGTTCTTGTTCGTCTCATTCTAACCCTATTCGAGTATCACAGACAGACGAAAGAGATTAGAGAATAAAAGGAGACGAAACGAATAGCAAGAGCAAGCTGCCTGAATTTCTTTTCTGTATCTGATGGCCAGCCGAATACCTCTCTGTCGGCTCCCGGGTCGGCCCTATCCCGGCTCTCTCTTTAACCCTTACCTCAGCCCTTCGCTTGGTCGTCGCCCCGTGCTGATTCTGCTTGCTACCAGATCACTTCCTCATACCACATTGTCATCATCGGAATTATCATATTCCAAATCATGTTATCCTTCTCAGAGGCAACTTTCAACTTCCCTTCCTCTTGCATACAGACCGGGCGTGGCGCCTGAGATTCACCGGATGCTACTTAAACGCCATCCATCATCTACCCACACGACCACGACCACAACGACCGCCAAGAAGCTCAGTCGACCGACACTCATCCTGCTCTGTCTTACACTCTTTTTGCTCACCTCAGCAACTTCCTACGAGTTCTTTCCTGCCTCTAGACACCTCGCTCAGGCCATCTACCGATGCTCCAGACTGATGTTTGCCGTCGTGCTGGACGCCATGGACTACAAACGGACGTTTGCCAGCTCGTTCGACACGGATGACGAGAAGCAGGAAGCCTACAAAGGCTGTCATCTGCGAAGCGCAAAACGGATGCTCGCCGCCTTAGAGGCACTAGGGGGATGTTATATCAAGATCGGACAGCACTTGGCTAGCTCAAATGTTGTGCCTGTGAGTATCACTTTCATCATTGTCGGAGTTTTTCATCCATGCTCATTTCCCTTATGATGTTTATTTTACTCCTTTTTACTGTATTCGCACTTGTCTGATGAAGGTTGAGTGGAGCTCTACTTTGTCCGTCCTTCAGGATAGATGTCCCGTTAGTCCAACCGACGAACTTGAACGAATGATCTTGAAAGATACTGGGAAACCGAGGGACCTGTTTTTCTCAGACTGGCAGCCAATTCCGATTGGTACAGCCAGTATCGCCCAAGTACACCTCGCAACAGATAGAGAGTCTGGAAAGAGAGTAGCCGTCAAACTGCAGCATCCTGGACTTGAAGAGTTCCTGACCGTAGAGTGAGCTTTGTTTGGCCTTCTTATCTTTTTTTTGTCCTTTGCGTTTGGCTATGAACTTCGTTAACACGCTCTCCTCTGCTCATGTATACTTCTTTCCCGTTACTTATGAAGTATGGCTACCGTCAACTTTGCTGTAAAATGGATTGATGCTATCTTTCCAGACTTTCAACTCTCTTGGCTTGCCAGAGAGATGAATGACGCCCTCCCTCTAGAGATGGACTTCCGTAAGCACTGTTTCATCAATCTAGCCCTCCCTCTCCTGGGTCATGTTCTGGAAATTCTCATCTGATACTTTCACTCATTCTTATAAAACACTGTAGGGGTGGAGGCGAAGAACGCTCAGCGGACAATACAGGATTTCGAACACATCAGCAGATCTGCGCTCTATATCCCTCGAGTAGAGTGGTGTGAAAAAAGAATTCTCGTGATGGAATGTACGTCTGCGTTAACATTCGTTTCCATACTTCTCGTATCATCCTAACGTGTAGGCTCTTCTCGAATTCAATGTATACATTTTGAGTTAGATATCGATGGTGCGAGAGTGGATAATCTGGAGTATCTCCGAAAACATCACATCGATCGAAACCAAGTCGCTAAAGAGCTTTCTAGGGTGCGTATCTCCCTCTCGTAATATCAGCCTTTTCTTACCTCTGTCTGATGCATAGTTATGCTCTGTTCATATATACGAGTTACAGATCTTTTCTCAAATGATATATTTGAACGGATGTACGCCCTTCTTTTCGGTTTCATTGAGGTCGAGTCCGGACAGCACTTTTAACTTGATACATAATTTCTCAACAGTTTTTCATGCAGACCCTCATGAAGGCAACGGTACCCTCCTTAAGCTTCTCTTGTTCTTTTTCCGTGGACGAATACCCTTGCTTAACCCATCTTTCTCTATATCGGCTGATGACACTAAACAGTATTAATTCGACCCAGGCCGAGTTTATCGAAGAGCCCTTACAACTTTGAGGTCGTTCTATTGGATCACGGTCTGTCACATTGTCTTTTTTCTTCATTATATTTTCTTCGTATGACTGATCTTTGCTGTGAGTCTGAATCGGTTAGGTCAATACTTCGATATGGACGATGAGCTCCGAGGTGCGCTACACCCCCTTTATCTATATATATCATCGTCAATCTCCTTCCGTTGTCTTCCAGTCTAATCGTATCTCCCTTTCTTGCGCACTTCACAGTCAACTACGCAAAATTCTGGCTAGGTCTCATGGCGGCCAATACTCCAGCCACACAAGCCCTTCGCCGGAAATATGCTCTTCGAATGGGCGTCGATTCAGATCTCTATCCCATCCTCGAATCAGCCATCACAGGTAGAGTAGGCATGGGTGCTCCGTCAGAGGAAATTGAGTTTGACCCAAACGCTGTTGACGAGGATGGTCGACCGGCTTTGATGAGGCAGAAAGCGGGGTCTTTGTTGGAGATGAGGTCAGCTAGTGAGATTGAGATGGATCACATGCGGAATGTGTGTTTGCTTTTCATCTTTTAATCTTTTACTTTTGTCTATTATTTTTTCTTCTTTTTGTAAAGCACACAAATTTACTTCTTGTATCTCTGAATTTCCAAAATAGGCTGTCGTACAGAGGGAAGGACTGCTGGCTAATATCTTCAAAATGTTGCGTTCCGTTCCCAGACGGATCATCATGGTTCTCAAAGTTAATGATCTTACTCGAAGGTTTGTCTCGCTTCTCTTATATCTTCTTTTCACCGGAATCATTCGATGATAGATTTAATGATCGTTTGTCTCACACGGTCAAATCAACTTGGTCTGGTTGGTAGTCTCGACAAGTCATTAGCGACTACGCATGATGCTACACGTATCTTTTTGGAAAGTCCCTTCCCCATCAACACGTCTCATTCTCTCTTGTTTGTACTGACAGCCCAGTTTCTGTTTACACACCTTTCTTTTTTTTCTGCATAAAACTCTTTGCCATTGAATCTGTTAGATTGGAGCCAAATTCTGCGCCCGAGCAGTCTGGAATCACGATAAAGCTCAGCTCTCCCAACGGTTCCTATCAGAAGGAATCTCACTATCTCTCATTAGTTCATATCTCCAAGCGTTGTGGAGATTTCATTTCTACTACGACCGACTAGTGTTTGGAGAGATCTGGGCGGACGGAATAGCTTGGACCAAAGGAATCTGGGGAAGCAACAGAGTCCAGATTGTTTAGTGGCTGAGTGGTTGGTAGGGTGTCTAGGAAGGAGGAAAATATTTATGTAACATCAGGTCGTATATTCTCATGTTGTGTTTGTTTTTGATACAGAGTCAATTGATATGGTGGTTATTTATGTAGTAGCATCAAGAATATAGTGAATCAAAATCATAAGCAGGCCCGTGCTCATCTCCTATGCGATAAAGATTTTCCTCCGCCACCAACTATATAATCCGACCGATAAGACGACAGAAGTATTGTCAGCAAGAAATTGAAGAGTCAAGAGAACAGGAGGTAACATTCAGTGAATGACCTACATCCTTTGAAACCTCCTACTTCCTCTTCGGAATCACTATCCACTAAGATCAATTTCTTTCGGTTTCCTCCCAACCCAAGACCGCTTCCCACCCCTGCTCCTGTCCCTATCGGAGCGCGAGAAACCACTCTACTGGCCGGTGTGCGAGCTCTGGATCTGTCGAGTTTTATCTGATCTCTCACAGTGTTCTCCTCTTCTCTTCCGTATCCCTCTAGTTGGTTACGTTGAACAATCTGTGGCTCTTCGTCATCCGAACTGAGAACAATCGGCTTCTGGTTCATAGATCCTTCTCGAATTTTAGCTCGCTTTGAAACATTTGGACGATTATCTGAACCTTCGTCTTCGTCATTCGACTCAGAGTAAGCGCGAAGTAGTCGTTTCCGTTGACTGAGGCGAGGACCCGGCAAGGATTGAGTCGGATTTGATATAGAGGTAGATAACTGAGTAGAGTAGTTATTTGATTCGGGTATTTTGATCGACGACTGTGATTCTTTCGTCTTGAGGCTTCCTACAGGTGTTGTTGGAGAAGAATTAGAATAGGAAGGAAACGATGGTGGCAAAGATGATTGTTTGCGAATATGAGAGAAGGAGAACATACTGATGCTTGGTATTTGAACGCCGACAAGTTTGATCGGAGCTGAGCGAACGACGTGTTGCTTAATTAAATTTAAGAAAAAAAGATGGATGTCAGAATGATTATTGCGCCTAGAGTGATGAAAGTGAGGATACAACCTTCTTAAATTTCTTGAAATTAGGAACAGCTCCATAATTAGTTTCCGGTCTCTCGACTCTCGGATCTTTTCTCAACAACGGTTTCACTACGCAGACCATTGCAAACCCATTGATCTTACATCCTTCCATTGGGATTTCCTCCTTCGGATCTTCGTCTCCCAAATTCTGTCTGGCAAGTTTCAATTTGTTGAATTCTGCATCCAGTGGATCAATCTCCGTGCCCTTCTTACGCTTGGAAGGCGCGATCAAGAATTCCAGATCGTCCTCCGCCGGACGCTTCTTTCTGACGACACCGTCATCTTCGTCGTCATTATCTTTCTGAGGAACTATACTAGGTGGCGGCATCTCGAGACCAGACGGTTTTCGAGACAAAGAATATGATTTCAGATTGCGCGCCGATAGAGGAGATGGCCCGTCAAGATCTGATGGAGATCTCGGTGCAGATTGACGTTGCGAGTCCTTTGTTTCATCGTGCACCGTTTTAACTGCGTCTGTATTCATCTTGTCCCCTCTCGTTTGTTGATATAACCGCTCCTTCATCCTTTCCCGGTCAAGATGAATTGCTTCTTGTTCTCGCCCCCGTTCTTGCTCCTTTTTCAGCCGAAGTTTCCTTTTACTCTCCTCGATGAAATCCTCTTCTTCCTCGTCGTCCTCATCATCTTTCGTCGACATAGGGATATCAACGTGTTTGGCTGATTGTCGAATTCTGTCATATACTTCCCTCGGTTTTGAGGACTCTTCAATGACAATCGATGGGTCGTCTACGTAGCTGTAGGTTTCTTCCGGATTACGCCGAGAGGGATCCCGGCGTATTAATCGTCTCGCGCTCTGAATATACATATCAGCGATTCATAAAACAAGATTCGAGCTTTGTGCTAGAGAATGAACAATTTGAAGGTTGACACATACGAAACTAGATCCACTGCCTTGAGAGTCAGAAGTAAACAGTTTGTTGTTAAAGTCGGGTTCCTCAAGATCTTTTCTTGTTGTATCCATCGAAGATGATGCGCGAGCAGGGTTTGGTGGAGGTATATCTTCATCTAGTAGGGAGGCTACCAAATCGTCCAGTGGAGCTCTGTGCACTGGTCTTCTTCGGACCAATGGCTGTTATTCACAAAGGGGATCCATATGTATGACAAAATCATCGTTAAGATTCATTGGACAAAACCCTCTCTTATCCGAAAAAGGTGATGTATAATTTTTTACCTTTCTGACAGTTCCAGAGGACGAAGCAACAGCAGTACTGGAAATTGACTCTACATCTTGAGCTGGTGTGCGAGCTCTTCTCGTGTTCCCTCGGAAGATCTCAGCTTTGAGACCGCTGTCCTGTATATCAGCCTGCGTTCCCTCATCCCGATCTACATTATCCACTCTACGCGTCAACTTGCTAGAAGAAGATCCAGCTTCGACAGAAGATGGTGAGAAAGCACGTGCACGCATACGGCTAGATGGACTTGTGTTGGAGAAAGGATTGGAAGGTTCCATGCTATCGCCAACTTGAGAAGGAAGATATTGTCCTGAAAATCAAATCTTGGACGCCTATGTTGAGCATCTGGACATTCTATATTTGTTCAGAGACTGAGTGGTGAGCACTGACGCAAAGGTTGTTCGTCCGTCCGACCAAATTTGAGCAGAGGAATAACATCTACTTCCAAAATTGCTCGAAAAACGTGTATCTCGTTGAGCCAAACGAGACCGAGCCTAGAAATGATGAGTCAGGAATACAAAGGGATCCATGTTAGCTGTGAAAGGTATTTCAATAAGGCGAAGTTGACAGGATATCAAGAAACGCATACTCAGTAGCAACTCCCTCGAGATGTGTCCATCTGGTTTGTGTTTTGTTCTTCTGCGGATCCACCAAATCTTTGTAACAGTATAGCAGTAATAAACCCGATCCTTTTGACTCCTCAGGTAGAAAATTACCGGTATATCGAAGGAATCTGGCATACCGATCATCAGCGTCGTGTTTGGCCTTTTCCAGAATCGTTCGGAAGAAGGTGGTGTCTGCAAACATCTCGTGGTTTGAGTCTTGAATGGAGCATTTAGCGCCGAAAGTTTCTGTAGCTTTCTTCATAATGAAAGTCGAGTTTTTGTTCTAAAACAACGCCGATAACAAATGATACAGTCGTCAGCAAACAACGAGCCATATACGTCTGGAAAATCATGAGCGATTGGATGAAAATATGTACAGCTTCGGAAGCTACCACGTAGAAGGTCAGCCCACCAAACAGGCACTCTCGACCAGATTCTTTCGGTCTGATCCTTGCTCTTGAGTCTTTCCAGCCGCTCCATACTGGTTGATCCGAGTTGATCTTAATCTCGGGTCGGAAATCATCTTCGTTTGGCCAACTGGTTTCAAAATCCAGCTCTGCAGACGACCAAAATTTCTCTTCCCCCTCTTGCCCGGCGTCACCCGCTCCGACAATGTATCTTATCCATTTTGGACTGATGAGTTGAAGTTGATCAATAACGGATTGTATGACGGGCGCTGAAAACCCTGTTATCTGGGGTAAGATTGTATGGGTTTGAGAGTCTGAAGAAGACCGATGAGTCTTGACGCCTGAGGAAGGACGAAGCAGACCATTTCAAAGTCAGAATGTATTGGGATACTGCTATCATGTGGGTTACACTGACCCATGGAGGCTGCCATGTGAGAAAGGCAACTGAGTCGATATCAGTAATCCATTCGGAGTATATGCTTGTATCAATTCTGTAGCTTGAACATTGACACTGAGGGCTACATACCAAGGACTGGGATATATGATGCGAAGCTTCTCTGGTCATCGACCATGTTCGAGGCATTATGAAGCACAATAGGCTTCCAGTGTATGCTGCCAATGCATATATAACCACCAAATGATTTCATCTTGTATCAGCTTCCGATCAGAAACAAGCAGACAGTTGTTGATCGTGCAACTGACTTGATTGCGACCCCGTCTGGTTTGTTGATTCTGATTTCATCTCCATTCAGGAGCTCAAACTCCCCTCCTTCTGTAATAAGCTTTCCAGGTTGAGATTTCTTGGTCAGGTAGACAGCAAACGTCTTCGGAGGTCCACCATGTCTGACAGAGGGCCCTTGTGGTTGCGCAACTAGCGTCAGAGGTGGAATATACGACGGATCGGCCTGTTTCGATGTAGCTTGTGTTGCTTTAGTCTCAAGAAGTATGTAGCCAGTTCCCATGCTCAGCGAATGACAAGACTCACGGCTTGTGCCTCTGTATGCTCTCCGACTTTGATAGAAAAGTGTTCGGAACTGGCGTATTTAGCAGCGAAACTGAGGAGGTGTTCCTTTCCTCTACCCGCTTTGTAGATCTGACCGGGTTTGAGAAGACGATAGGTTACACCACAAAGAGGTTCTTTAGTGTCTTGATCTCTAAATATTCCAGAAACGATCCACATCTTTCAACAAGCGAGCGAGGTGATGGCCGTCTATCAGAAGGCGTCGAGGAGATGAGAGCAGGTGTAATGTAATGAACTGAATGTCACGTGCATCAACTTAAACGCGTCCATGTCAAACTTTATATAAAACGTAAAACATACGCGTTATTTGATTCATTCAGATATAAATCACCAAACTCGATCAGTGGTGCTGACGCGGTAGCCAGCCGATAGCCGACGCCGGAGCGGGTTTTCATATCTACTCTCGTCTCGGTCTACCGTTCAACCATCTCGTTCTAGTTTTCTTTATCTTCAGACAACCTTTTACCTTGAGATCAGAAGATCCTTTAGTCTATCATGTCATCATTTTTTAGACGCTCGACTCCGCCCTCAACTCCTTCTTCTTCCTTGACCTCGATCACTGCTATCAAGACCGTGCTCCCGACCCCTACCCTCAAGGTAACACCTACGAGACCGGCTCTGCCTGAAGGCGAGCATCTTGAGCTCTACAATCAGCTCCTGGCCCATGTGTCAAAAGCTGGATATTCTCTTCCTGTAGGGGAGAACAAGATGGAACTGAGAGCATTGGCAAAGGGGGAGAAAATGTGGTTGACAGAGGATTGCTTGTTGAGGTATCTTAGAGCTCAAAAGTGGGACTTGGCTTGTGAGTCCCACGCTCTTTTCTCTCATCTCGATCGGATACTCTTCGAGAATGATCATTGATATTGGTACTTACTATACTCTTGTTTTTCTATAATTTTATCTAGCTGCAACTACCAAGCTTGAAGTCACTTTAATTTGGAGGAGAGAGAACGGCCTGGCTGATGACGATGGAGGTGAGGGAGAGGGAGGGGGCTTGACTGCTGCTCTTATTAAATCAGAAGGTCGATGCGGAAAAGAGTAAGATATACAACCGATAAATCAACTTCAGAGTCTTCGTCACTAAACATTGATTAATTTCACTTAAACAGTTATTGCAATGGTTTGCTTTCCCCTTCAAAACTTCTATTGTTATCAGGTTAGATATCGATTGTGGTTCTGATGGCAGTTGTATTTTCTCTCATGTCATAGGTTGGGACGAAACTGGACGACCTCTTCATTATCAGGTGCCATCTCGAAATGAGAGCACCGACTCCGCGCTCAACGTCAAGTATTGTGTGTGGGTTATGGAGCGATCGATCGATTTGATGCCACCCGGCATTGAGAAACAGGTTCTGCTCGTGAAGTTAGTCACTAGTATTCTGAGATTAATATCCAAGGGCTTTCTGGTTGACTCTTTCTTCTGCCATAGTTTTGCAGGAGGAATGTCTCCCCCTCCAATAGCGACTGTGCGAGGGTGGATCTCGATGCTTTCGCATCATTATCCGGAACGAATGGGTAAAGCTATCGCCATCAATGTCCCTTGGGTAAAACATTTTTCTTATTACTAGATAGGGTCAATAGGATTGTTAATCTTTCTGCTAATAGTATGATCGGCTCTACAATCATTAGATTCTCAACGCTTTCTTTAAGATCATCCTTCCTTTGATCGACCCGATTACACGGGCCAAGCTTAGTTTCAACGAAGCTGCTCCTTGGGTCCCAGACGATCAGCTTGAGACCGCTTACGGAGGAAAATTTGAATTCCAGTATGATCAAGAGATTTATTCTCCGGTTTGTTCATCTAGCTCCTGTTGATTTCTGATGTACAGCCGGTTAAAGCGTCGATCTTGACTCAACTTATCTTTCTTTTTGTGATCAAACAGTCGTTGACGGCTTTGTGCGCTGAGAGAAGAAAATCATACCGAGCTCGATGGGAAGCTGATGGTGCTCGAGTGGGTTCTCTCATGCTTTTCTTGTAATCTGTTTTGCTCTGACCACTGATCTCCGTTTACGTCGTTCTCATAAGATCGGGGCCAGTGAATGGGTTCTCAGAGGAGGGGATGAACTTTTTCCACAGGCCCAATCGGTAGAGCGTCAGGAGCCTAGTATTGGCAATGCCGAGACTGATCCGATTGTCATCCCTCAAAAATAGTAAAGAAGCTTGATCTGTACAAATTGCGCAACCTTTCACAGAATTCTAGATAGTAACTTGAAAGAGAAAGAAAGAGATAGAGACGTTGGTCGATATAATATGTATCTGTAAACAACAAACGCACGTGCTGTATCACAACCAAGCTGTGCAACGTTGTGACAGAGGAGCTCGTCATTAGCCCCATTTGACAGAGCCAACATCATCGCCATCTTTGAACAACCTTCTTTTCCATCAACACACAACCAATCTGAAGCCAGCATGTCCATTCCCTCCCTTCCTTTAGAGGCTATCATCAAGACGGCCGAAAAGTATCCAAAGCCTTCGTCCGACTACTCATATGGTACCGCAGGTTTCCGAGTAAAGTAAGTAGTTCAATATGGACACTAACCTTTTTCTCTCTAGTTGTGTTCATCAGGCACGAAAAGTGATAAAAGATTGAGAAACAACATGTTGACAAGAAATTTCGTGCTGTTCTTGACAGAGCAAACTTGCTTCCCTGTGCCTTGTTCCGAACTGCTATAATCGCTGTTCTCCGGTCCCAGAAGCTTGGTGGGAAAACCATTGGTGTAATGATCACCGCGTCCCATAATCCTGCTCCCGACAATGGAGTCAAATTGATTGATCCTCGAGGAGAGATGCTTGAATCTGCTTGGGAAGCATATGCAACTACCATCTGCAATGCTTCGTCTCCAGAGCACCTCGTGAAATCTCTGGAGAGTTTGATCAAAACCCTGAAGATTGACCTGTCTGTCAAGCCGTCAGTCGTGTTTGGTAGAGATACTCGACCTTCTGGCAAAGAGCTCGCCCAAGCATTATGTGATGGTTTTGAGGCCATGGGTATTTCCAAAGAGGAGATTGGATTTGAACAGGATGAGTCTGAGGCTTCCGCAGATAAAGGTATCATCACTACACCTATCTTGCATCATATCGTTAGAAGTATGAACACGAGAGGCAAAGGCGGACACGAAGAGTATGGAGTGCCTTCGGTCAAAGGCTATTATCAGAAGTTAGCCGAGGCTTTCAAGAAATTGACTGTTAGTTCATCTTCTGTGTGTTCTACATCGCTCTCGACTTCGTCATCATGTGTACTGACCTGATTACTCCGTGCTCGATTTTCAGGATAACAAAAAAGCACTACCCTATCCGCTTGTAGTAGATTGTGCTAATGGTGTGGGAGCCCCTTGTCTCACTGCTTTTATCGCCACTCTTGGAGCGCTCACGTCTACTCCTGCCGTCACCCTCCGCCCAATTTCTACCAATATCGATGATGCTTCTTTGTTAAACCATGCGTCTGGCGCCGACTACGTCAAGACAAACCAGAAACTTCCTCCTGTTCTTCTTGTTCCCTCGGGCGAAGCACTCGAACGAGGACGACTTGCCTGCTCGTTCGATGGTGATGCCGACCGAATCGTATTCTACTATCTGGACGATGAGACAGGAGCGTTCAAGCTTTTGGATGGGGACAAGCAGGCTGGTCTTGCCGCCGGATTTTTGGTTGACTTAGTTGAACAGGCCGGACTCAAGCGGGAGGCTAAGGACGGAGATGATGAAGATGAGGATGAGAAGGGACCAAAGGAAGGAGGAGTCAACGTTGGAGTAGTACAGACCGCTTACGCCAACGGAAGCTCGACTAAATATCTTTCCGAGGTAAACTTACTGTTACTTTCAGTCGCTATTTATTCATCGTTCATCAAGTGCTGACTCGTTCTTCTCTCCTCAATGAAACAGCGCCTGCCAGTTGCTTGCGTGCCTACCGGTGTCAAACACCTTCATCACGCGGCTGAACGGTATGACATTGGTGTCTATTTCGAAGCTAATGGACATGGAACTGTTCTGTTCTCGCCTTCCTTCCTTCACCTCTTGTCCACTTACAGACCGCGAACACCCGCCCAAGCTACCGCGCTTTCGCATCTCCAAAATTTGTCTCTATTGATCAACCAAACCGTTGGAGATTCCCTGTCTGATCTCCTACTGGCCTGCACAATTCTTATCCACCGAGGCTGGGGACCGAGAGAGTGGGATGCGTCGTATCTTGACTTGCCAAACCGATTGGTAAAAGTAAGCGTACCTGACCGAAACGCGTTCACTACAAAAGACGCGGAGAGGAGACTGGTGACGCCTGCGGGCGTCCAGGCTAAAATCGATCAAGAGGTGAGAAAATATGAGGGTGGACGAGCGTTCGTCAGGCCAAGTGGAACGGAGGATTGCGTGAGGGTGTATGCAGAGGCCGTCAGCAGGACCCATGTCGAAGGTGTGTCAAGCAGAAAACCTTATTCTGTTCCTTCTGCATGTATTGTGCTGGAAACTGACTCAAATGTTTTTTTTTGTCCGGCTCTTGGGTCGTTTTCTCTCCAAAAGAGCTTGCATCCCGAGTATCTCAAATCGTTGAGGAAAGTGCAGGCTTGTGATTAAAGGTCTTGCATATCAAACCCTTCTATTGTCATCATTCTTCATTCGCCTACACTCCTTCTCTCTTGCCTGATCGTCTATATCAGTATCAGGTCACTTTCATGTCCATAACCCCCACTGCTTTCTTTAAATATCTCAAGATAACAAAAAAGAACATCTACAATATTCAAAAATATTCTGTTCATCTATAGATTGCCTTTCCAAGTGTCTTGCTCTAGATTGTCTTCGTTTTAGACTTTGTTACACTTCTGATGAATTGCAATCAAATATTCGTGTGATTGTGGAGCGTGGAAGTAAGAAGAAAGATAGCAGAACTGCGCATCGATCATTCTCAGAAATCATGATCTTTGAAGTTGGAACCACTGCCGAAGAAGTCTTGCAGTCTCCGACCACCACTGTTATTATTTCAATCATATGGCAAATGAACATCGTCAAAAATCTCATTTGGTTCGAACGCAAGAAAAATCAAATGGTGAAAGAAAAGAAAAGGCTTCTTGCTGTACCTTGATCATCCATCTTTTGTGCTCAACCGCGCCATCTTCGACCCAGCGTTTATGGAAATCGTCTATACATTTTTCTCTGGCTTCTTCCTCCTCTGCTGTTGGCGGATTAGACTGAGGAGGTAAAGTAGATAGCGCATCTGATTTTTGCTGATGATATGCTATGTTGTTTTGAGTCTGTGAAGCACAAAAAATAAGAAAATGGATTTTGATCAAAGAAAAGACAAGTTGATAAAAGTCTATGCTTCACAGAGAGGACCGGACTTAAATTTGAAAAATAAACTAACCCAGAATCGATTGCTCCACTCATCCAAAGCTTCCCTCTCCCTTCGGTAAACCCGCTGAAGGTGTGTCTCATCGCCTTCAGCTGGGAACTCATTCTCGGCATAAAACTGGTCTTTGCGAGGTAAAAACGCTAGAGGAAGAGTCTCTCTTGACAAAGACGTCGCAGGGAGATTGGAAAATGACGCTGGTGGTGGGGGAGGAGGAGGAGCTGGTGTTGGTGTTGGGCGAGAAATTGAGGGCTGTGGTGGAATCGACGTTTGTTTGTATCGGATAGGACGAATATTTGATATCGGATCCGGCCTGTTGCATTTCGGCAATACGAAAAGAATAGTGTCGATGCAGAACGAGAGACATTTCTTCGGTACACATGTTCGCGCTAAACCTTATGAGAGACACCAAATGAGGGAATGCAGGAGAGGATGAACGTACGGGCCTACGAGATCCACATGAGGCTTGTTGTAGTCGACCTGGATTTGAGCTCTCTTCGACCGAGGCAACGATCGGGCTGCTGTACCCTTGGAACCAAAGACTTTGAGCAAACCACGAAGAGGCATGTTGTCTAAGGGTGGACAATGATTGAGCCGTATACGTTTGATTATCTGATGGTAAGAGTATGGGTATGAGTGAGAGTACGGGTGCAAGTATGAGTGTGAGTGCAAGTATAGAGGTTGGCGATACAGGCCGGTCGAAGGATGGACGTTGGTGGGTAAAGGATGTGAAGATATATCTCCCCGCCTTCAACAACGCAACCATCACCTTCATCATCAGCAATATCGATAGTGCAGCATCTTCACTATCGTTCTCTCCTCTCAAACGCACGAATATTTATACCTTTGAACGTATACGACGATTGGATCAGTTCTCAAGTGATTGAACATGTCGGCCGGAAGGGTCCAAGGATGGGATCCCATCCTGTTTGTACCTTGCTCCTGTCTGGTCGCGTCTTCTGGTAGTTTCAGAAGTGACCGTATATTCTGACTTTATCTTTTCATCATGGGATACTCATGAACTCTCTCAACAAATAGAATAATATGTCAAGTACGTCTTCCTTCCATTCGCATACAGTTGTCTTTGATCTATCGATATATAAGCTTATCTCGACGGATATCCTGTTGTCGGTTTCTATCAGATCATCTCCCTGCAATCCCTTCACTACCTCACCCTAGCACTGTTCCTCCCGCCCCTTCTCTCTGCTTTTACATCTCCTAACTTTCTCATTCATGAAGGAGGTCCCGCAACGGTGTCCATCATAATGGATTGGCGTGAGATCGCTGGTCAACCGACTTTCAGCTTGCCAGCCTCGACTCCTTCATCGGCCGGATGGATGGACATGTTCGGAGGCGCGTGGAGTGGTGGAAAACTTGTTGGTGTTGGAGCTGCAGGCAGTGCAGGTGGTTTATATGATGAGAGTGATGGCAGCAACGAGTTTGTGAGGGACTGGGTTCATGAATGGGATGGACAAGCAGATTCGAAAAGAGGTTGGGTGATAGCCGGTGCCTGGGGGATAGCTTCGTGTGTTGAGTAAGTCATCTGTTCCTCTACATCTTAGAAAACATAAATCGGTATTCTCTGAAGACTCTCTGTGATTTCTTGGCCTATGAAAAAAATATCGCTTCAATTGTATATGCTGATTGTGATGAAACAAACTTTTGTAGCGTTTTGTTCTTGCATCACTTCGTTCGACGTCCGACCCATATTCTAGATCACGCGGCCTCATTTACCTTCAACCACATCCTCCTCACCATATATTACTCCGCTCATTTCCCTAGTTCAATCTTTTTCTGGATCGTCATGACGACTTGTACCGTCGGAACGATTGTTTGGGCCGAACAGGTCTGTGTCGCCCGAGAAATGAGAGAAGGAATTGGTGATTGGAGCGGAAATCTCGATGTCGAACAACAGCAGGCGTTCATGGGTGATCGAAATCATAGGAACGAGGGGGATGAGGAGTTAGAGATGATCGGGATTGGAGAGGACAGAAGATAGAAGATAGAATGAAGCATCTTCGATGAAGACTTTGTGATCTAGCAGTGATCTACTGAGGAAATAATTATCTCTTCACGAGATGAATAGATCTAATCATTAATACCAACATGAAAGCAAGGGGTTATATGTCGCAATAAATAAAGGTAAACGGTAAGAGAACGAAGATCAAGACAGTATGCCGCTGAGCACACTGGTATCGGAAATGACGAATGAGGGGTATGGTAAAACGGTAAATGGCAATAAACTTGAATCCCACAGATTATGAGAACACACTCTAAAGAATCGAAACCCTCGATGAATCTAAAGGGAAATTCTAAAACGTCGAAACGAAGAATCGGAACAGAACAAGACAAAATAAAACAAGACAATGCCAATTTCTGAATCAACCATCAACGTGAATGCTGGTCGTCTATCCGGCTATGGATGTTTTCCTACTACTCTGTCTCCTAGCAGAAGATACTCGTGAAGCTGTATCTGCGCTAGTATGACTACTAACCACGTCGTCTTCATCCCCTGAAGGTACTCGAATCCTTCCCTTCTTGGAGCCTGCTGTGAGTCCACTATCCCTCCGTCGAGTAGCCGTTGAAGAGGAAGACGAGGTAGAGGCTCTAGGAGCAGGAGTTATGATCTTCAACCTTCTAATCGCCCCGTCGTGGTCATCGTCTTCCTCATCATAACTATCACCTCCAACCTCTTGTGTATCAACCGATGTCGAACTGTACCGTCCAGTATCTCTCCTTGCCTCTGGCCTCATTTCCTCATAGGCCTTGGGTTCCCTATCGTCTATCTCCTCATAATCATCCTCATCTTCGTCTTCATCTTCAGGCTCTTCCTCTTCTTCCTCTTCGGAAAAGCTCATTTTCGCATGAGATCCTGACCCTGTTCGTCCAATTGTCATGGTGTTGTCGATTGGTGGCTTTTTGGGCAACGAACTCTTCCGTCTGACCAGGTCGTTTCGGGGAACGACAAGCGCAGGATTTTTAGCGTCCATCGAGGATAGCAGATCGTGCTCTACTTCTTGGGAAGATGCTCGGCTTGATGAAGGAAGGATATTTCGAGATTTGGGCTTAGAAGTTGTATCGTCTGCTGGTTTCCTCATTTTTCTGGTTTTTGATAAAAAGTGGTAACGAAGCCGAAGACAAAAATGGAAAAAAGGAAAGTCATGGGTGAGAACCTCAGAGGAACATAGTGAACACAGGTAAGGACAGAAACGGCAAAACGTATACGTACGTCGTCAAACTGGGTTCTTTATAGTTTACACTCTTTCGTTCCCTTCCCCTCCTTCCTTGAATCTCTTCAGTTGATTTGCTCGTCGTACTCCAACTTGCCGACCTGGAGGGTACAGAGGATATCGTTGTCCCGGAAGGTGCATCTTCCGGAGGAGGTGTATATAGAGTGGGTCTCGATAAGGTTGTATCTTGTCTAAATTCTGATATGTAAGTTGCAGGCGATGCCCTTCGTCGCATCCTTCTCCTATCTTCTTCTCCTTCCTGATCTTCATCGTCTCTGTATCCAACTCCGATATCATCCATATCTACTCCGGCTACGAATTCTTCTTCCTCGGCCTTCGACTTTCCTTTCAATTTGGATTTTTCGGGAGGAGAGTTTCGATCAATGGGACCGACGATGCCTTTCCTTAGTTGATCAGCCACGTCCTTCATCTTCACCATCGATGAACCTCCCTTCGATTCGGCTTGACTTGTGTTGTAAATTCCATTCAGTTTGATCGGACCTTCTTCGGCAACAACAGTGTGAGCGGCGGAGATGGTAGACGAAGAGGAAGAGGCGGATGTCGAATGTGAGATTAGACTGAAACCTGTCTTTGGATTCGGAGGTTTCATGGAGCCCACGAGAGAGGTTTTCGATTTAGACACAGAAGATCTAGAAATAGTTGTCGAGTTAGAAGGAAGAACCGGAGCGCTTGATGAGCCGGCTATAGATGGTACATTAGAGGCGATTAATGGAAGAACAAGAGACTTTGTGGCCGTTGACGGTGGTTTGATCATCTTGCTAACAGAAGAACCTTCAAAGGGAGGTGCAGTTAAAGTTGATTTGAGCCGAGAAGTGTTTGAATCAGTGACGTTTGAAACCGGTGTCGATTGTAAGAGAGACTGAGAAGTTGATCTACAATTTTCTAGTGATCCTGATGACATACCCTTTCGGATGGCTAACGCAACGGGTTTAGTCAAAGTAGGTCTCTGAGTGAGCTCCATCGGGATAGAAGGCACAACAGCCCGGCCGATCGTTGTTTCTACAGTCTTCTTATCCTCGTCCTCTGGCGATATTTCATCGAACAGTTCGACATCCCCCACGCGAACTGTTTTCTTTATCATCTCCCCATTGAGAGCGTTGAGAAACCTCGCTTCATCTAAAGGCTCTTGCTTGACCTCAACCGTCTCCCATTCACCCAGAACGTCTCCCTTCTCGAGCCCTTTGGATTTATGCGCCGATAATTCTGCAGTAGACCGAGCCTCAGATCCTCCCGACGAGGATTGAAACGCGCTTTGTGAAGTCGAATTTGAAGGAAGTCCTGATTCAGTTCTCTGTTGAGTTGGATTAGGACCTGGAGGAAGGAGAAATCCCGAGGAACGTCTAGCCGCTCGGGAAGACCGAGATTGAGAACGAGCAAGGACAGCGGATTGGGTCGGAGGTGGGTTCAGAGGCTGGTACGCTTCTTGGGAAAGCGAACGAGAGCTAGAAGATGAGGCAATAGATGATAGCGAGGTTGAAGAGGATGGAGGTTCCACGGTCTGTTGATTTAACGCCATGTACAGGGATCTGATATGTACACCAAATCATAACAGTCATTCTCGATCAGTTAAATCACAAATTAGGAAAGCCTCGTTATGGCAAGCGGTTTTTGCAGAAAGTGTACCGACCCAGGTTGCGCAAAATCTTCTGACGGTTCGTCTTCCTCTTTCAATGTGTTGTCGATACCTACCGGGCTCGCCGAAGCTTTGACGGTCCCTTGCGGGTTTAGTTTCGGCTGCCAGTAAGCAAACGGTTGGTGAGGTGACAAGGGAGTTGGTAAAGCGGACCTATTGAGCAGAGGCGAAGTGCTGCTCGGTGGAGAAGGAGCAACGTTTGATAAGATTTCGTCTCTCAATACGGTAAGAGCGGGTGCGGAGACGATCAGAGTAGAAAGGACATGAAGGAGGATCTAAAAGAACAAAGACAAGAGAGCGTGAGCTTGACAGAACATCTGCATCCAAGCCAAGCGGTACGAAGAAGCTGGAATCTGATTTCGAACCTTTGCATCTTCCTCTTTGTTCAGAAAATTCTGCAAGCTGCCGTTTCTGTCCTGTTTACTTTTGAACTCCACCTTTCGAAGCCTGCCGACTTCAGCCTCTAGTCTGATATTTCGTTCACTGAGCCGAATGACCTCGTCTCTAAGATCATAAACTTCATTTTCAAGCTCCTTTATTTTCTGTCGATGGGCAACGTTGTTGATAACAACATCGTTATGCTTGAGCGTTATCCCATGAAGCCGTTCTCGAAGTCGTTCGACCTCTACCGACGAAACATGTCATAGGAAAGACAAGGAAGCAGACACGTACGAAGCGAGAAGGGACCAATAAGCGATACTGGTGAAAGCGCACAATGAGTTTATTCATAGAACAGCGAGACAGACCAATAAGATACCGCGGTTTCTTTGCTCCCACCTTTGAAGGAGATGGCATGCCTGTCTAGGTGATATAGAAAGAGAGGAAGAAGAACAAGAACGACGAAACGGTCTGGAGAGGATGGCTGAGAGGAGAGAAAGAAGGAAATCGCGTTGTTGATTTCCTGAAGCTGCGCGTCTTCGGCAACTCTGAAAGCTGATGATCTTCAAGACTCCTCTCAGCATCTCTGTGATCCGACGGTCATCCCGCCAGAGGCAAATCTACGTCTAAAAGAACACAATACGCTCTATCTTTCCATCAAAACGCGATTATTAATTCGATCGGGCATCACTCATGGCAAGAGTCGTATGTTCGCGCTCTACCCCTCTCCTCGAGCGCGTCGGCTTCCTCGTGTTCTGACGCGTCAGTTGGGCTACGGTGACGATCTTACGTTCAACAGGTTGACCCAGCTAGTCAAGACAAAGACGGGTCATTAAATAGAGCTCGAAACCGTCTTACCAAACAACGAAAAGGATCAGTATATGAGGATGAACAAGTCTTGCTGATCAGTCAAGCGTTTCGGCAATCAATGACCCAAGTTGAGCAAAGAAGAGGAACGGTCAGTCGATCAATCTTAACCTTCCTTCATACGGTTGATTAGAGATCGTTTGGCCATCACACACATCGATGTCTCTCTCGATTCAATTGATCCGAGGGTACATCGAATGAGCTGACCTCTTTCTCATTACATGTTTTTGCTTCTCTCAGCACATGCGAATACCCCGACTGCCGGTCGGGTTCAGCGCAAACATTTTCCATGGCGAGCGATTTACCTTTGTCGGCTCATTCAACGATCAACCGCTTGAAACAGCAAAGATGATGGTGGAACTGGTCGGAGGGTTCGTTCCACACTTTCTTTGTCAAGGAACCGTCTCGGCTGGAACCTCTTCTGACTGATTGAATCTTTACTTGCGGAATCCTCAAATCAACGCGTTGATGACCTCGTCTTGTTTCGTTTGTTCAGGCAAGTTGTTGAATTGGACATGCACCCCACCCGTATCATCACAGGAAGGAATATTCCCAAGAAGACGTCAGATAGGGTCAACAGACTTGTAGATTCTCGTGAAGGTATACTCTCACACTCGCTCCGAGATTTTATGTTACTCTTCTTCGAGCTATCACGCACTAGCCGTGCAGCCAAGTCAACTGTCGAGCCAGCAAATGAACTAGCTCTTGACAATGGCGAACATGGGACCGATAAATTATCGGTATGTCATTTTGCTGGACCGTTCTGTTTCGCATCGCATCTGAAGTGCCTTCACTGTTTCTTCTGCTTATCATAGTCAACTCCTACCGCTTTGAAGGAAGTGAGTCCTGAGCGTATCTCTTCGGTGGCTAAAGATTCATCAAATAGAAATTCGCCGTCTGTGCTTGAACGACCTGTAAGAACTACCCTTTAAACACTTTACCATGATTATGTCCGCTGTTGCGCTTCAAAGCTCAGCAAATTTTGATCGCACGTATATACTGTCTCCGCTGCGAATTCATATCCAGGTCAAACTCTCAAAACCAGTTTTTTACGATAAGCATTATCAACCTTGGGATATATATATAGATGAAGCCATTCCTGAGAGTATCAGAGACCGCCTAGCTCAACAGATTAGTGTGAGTAACGTTGGCCCATATTTTCCTATGTGTATGTGCGTCCTCTAAATCATTCATCCATCTGAATATCCTTCCCGCTCCTCATCAACAAACAGACAAGCGGCGGTCGATTGGTACCTGCCTCTCAGGCCGATATCATACTTTTTGATCCTCATCACCCAACACATCCTTCAGGGCCTACAACAACCGATGGGAATCCGGAAGCAAATCTTCGTCCATGGCACTGGGTTTTCTTTTGTTTACAGGAGAAAAAGCTGCTGAAAACATGTCTGATGGAGAGTCAAGTCCCGGTTTTTGTCAAAAAGAAGAATGAGACTGAACCTTATGGCGATCAAGGAGGTATGCTGGCATGTTGGTTAGCTGACAAAGTTCCGGAGAGGTTGAAGTTGGAAAAAATGATTTTAGTCAGTCAGAATCTATATTGATAGACGATTCTCTTGTTCTTCCTGCTTGCCCTATTGATTCGTTCAACTGATCGTTCCGTTCATAACGTGTCCTTATAGTCATATGGAGGTCTCGTCACTCGTCGTCGACAGAATGCATTCATTTTCATCATTGACCCTGGTTCAGCGGATAAGGAAACACTGGATATCATTCACGTGTACTCTCATGATCGATCTAGATACGTGCTCTCATATGATTGGGTCACAACCTGTGTAGAGTTGGGGGAGATTGCTCGGTTGCCAATAGACCAACCAAGTCATACTCCTGTTCCAGATGGTCGCTCCAAGTTTGTTCAATGTTTCTATCATATTCATCCCTGGATCAATGCCACCTTGCCTAAACGTCCGTTCATTACGAACAACCCCTTGTTTAGTAGTCACCGGTTCACAGCAGAGGATGATCGACATCTTGTCCAATTCATTGCTCAAGAGCTTTTTGACCAAGAACGATTACCTAGGCGAGGTCAAAGAATAGGGGATAAAGGAAACAAGCTGTATCAGCTCCTCGTTAGTACATCCGTAAGTCCACACTATCAATATATTCGTATATCTTGTTTGGGAGAACGAGGTCGAGCAATGCTGACACAAGCATCCTCAGTACAAACCTGAAAAACCTAGACCATGGGCATTTAATCACCCTTGGGAAAGTTGGAGGACGCGTTACAAGAACCAAGCTCATCTAGGGATGGAACGCGCTGTTCAGAAGACGATCGGACGTCTTCAGCAAGGACTTCCTCTCGAGCCTTCGTCGTCGCCCTCGCCCTCGCCTTCTGTGCCTTCTGCTGCTCCTTCGATTCAACAACGACCTGCGTCTGACCGGTCAAACACGTTGAGGAAAGGAAAAGGTCGCGCTGACGAGAACTTCGATGAGTCGGGAAGTTCCGATCGGTATGATGACGACGCTGATTATCAGGATCGCGAAGACAGTTCAAGTGGACGGGCTGACGAGGTTAACTATCCGCCGTCCATAAGGCCAAGGAAGACAATCTCAGAGATGATGGCTCCTTATCGGCCCAGTCGACCTGTTCAGAGACTTCCTCCAGTGATTAGCGAACGACCGGCACCTTCATCCCCGGCTCCTTCGTCGCCTTTAGAGGGTCCTGCGAGACAGAAACTCAAGCATCCATTAGCAGCTTCTCAATATAGCTCTTCCTCTACTCCACAACCAAAATCAACTACAAACCATGACCCTGAGTCTGAAGCCAAATCGATAGAGGATGAGGAAGAAGGTTTTGACCGAATTGCAGTCCAAAGTCATCTCGAGCTCACAGACGAAGATGATGTCGAAGGCACATTAGGCGATCCTAACTTTGAATTTAATTCGGACCTCAATTTTGAATCAGAGTCCGCGCCTGAATACCCTGGAGAATCAACTCAACGCGTCAAGCTTCTCATGAACACTTTCCTTGATGATCCTGCATCAGTTGAAACAAATCCGATTGGAGCAAGTCAGGATTCTTCGGTGTCTTGGATGGCGAAACGCAAACGAGAAGACTATGGTGTCGCAGGGGAAGAGGAAGAGGAAGAAGGGCCGGAAACATATCGTCTCAGATTGCTTCTTAGTGATCATCTCCGTTCCCACACCCATATATCTACACAAACGCAGGATCGATCGCCTTCACCTGATGGAACAGGATGGGAGTAGTCATTTTTCTTCTGCCTTTTTGTTAATCCATTGTATTGTAGAATGTGATTGCGACGATCGATGCCCTTTGTATGTATTGCCCACTTCGCTATGAATCTAAGGGTGACTGATACTTACTCTCGAAATTTTCGAAGATCAACTTCGCAGAAGATGATGAGGATGACATAACATACACCACGGAGTTGAAACTAAATCCAATACAAAATAGATACACAACAGATACATGAACGAAAGAGAAGCGTGATGCATACATATGATAACGACAACGGGGCAAAGAAGATATTTTATCGAAAGAGTCTTAGGAAAAAAGACGTTTGAAGACGTATCCTAGGTTATGTACCCAATACATGACCCAAGTGATGATCATCTAAAAGAAAAGAACGGCAGAAGCGAGAGAATCAGATATGGTTTGCGCAAAGAAGCCTCGAGACATAATGAAGAGTTTGAGAGAGAAGTGTGATTAAGCCGATGAGCCGAGACAATCGGAAGAAGGAAGAATAGAAACAATGGTTGAGAAGTGATGGGAGATGTATGTGATCCATGGCCATAGCCAACGAACCTCAGAAGGGAAGACAGAAGCACTTGTTTTTTGGAGTATGATAGTATAATCCGGAACAGACTAGAAGGTAAATAAGGAATAGAAAGCCACAAGAAGGGAAAAGGGAAAACGAGATCAAAAAGACCAATCACATACATTCCAGAACGACAACGCCACTGTGCCATCTTCTGGTCTCCCTAGCGTTTTGAGTGCACCTCCGTTTCGTTTGACGGTAATCATGAAAGTCTTTTTACCAGACGTGTCTGGCACACTAGTTGACGAAGTTTCGTCGGCGTTGTACCACCACCTAAGTATCTGACCTTGGATTTCGTACCTGCCTTCCGAAATGTGAACTTCAACGTCCAATTCAAAAGGAGGAAGCCTCCTAGTCGTTTCCTTAGCTTGGTTTGAAAGGAAAGCCGTCGAGCCAGCCAAGTTTGTTCTCGGACCAAACGCACTTCCAGACGAATTGGAAGATGATTCAAAAATAGCAAAATCATCGAAATGCCTCTCGTTTGTCTTTGGGTCACATTCAGAAGACATTGACATTCCGGACACCGACTGAGAACTGCCTGGGATAAACCGTCGATCGGAGGCGTAATGAACCCAAGGGAGATATATTTCTGTCGGGGCAGTCTGGGACATTATCTCATGATCGTCCATCTCGACTGTAAGCTTGAAAGTGGAAGACTTGATATCAAACGACACATCCGTCGGTACACCCGTAGTGGCTACAGGATACGGTCGACTGAACGCTCCAACAGCACGAGCGCCGTTTATCAACAAGTCGGGAGGGAGGAGAGATGACTCGCGGGACTCAAACAGAGTGGGCTGACTGGCGGGAGAGGCCGAAAATTCAGACGGTAGGGACAGGCTAGAGGTCGAAACAGAAGGAAGATTTGTCTTAGAGAATGACGGAATGGCGGAATTGTAAGGGCGAATGTCACCCTTGATAACACCGCCTTGATTCTGATACTTGTCATACGCGGCATTCGTGTCATCAGATGACCACAAAGAAAGATCCTCCAGGTTCCAGTTGTCCCCCCATTCATGTGAGCTATTCAGACGAAGGATTTGGTAAGTAAAAGGCATCATCAAACGGAGTCGAACCACCGTTCTGATTCCAACAAGATTGTATCACTCACTTATCAGGCACATAGGTCCAGATAGTATAGTTCAACACGTTATTTCCATCGGCCGCATTGAGTGTGGCATCTAGTGCTTTCTGTTGATTCGAGAAATCGCCTTTGCCTTCCCCATCAGGACCATATCCGTACGCTTTTTTGTTGTCGAGATCATACGGGATACCACACTCTCCGATCCTTCATGAATGGTCAAAGATTAGCGACCAATTTAGAGTTAACGGAAGTGTATGGCAATAATGACCAGACGTACAACGTGGGATATTGTCCCAGCACATCAAATGTGTCCTGTTTCAGAACACCAAGCTGCTCTTGGAAACTCTTTCTGATGTTGCTTTCTCCGATCTTGATTGCTTGTAAGATTGTCTTGTACTGTCCTCGCATCACACCCAATGCGTCCGCATTAAACCAATTCCAGTGTCGAGTCCTGTTGTGAAATAACGTCACAGAAAATGGTTGGACCAGACATGGTGACGGAATGTTAGTTCGTCTTTAGTGTATTCAGCACCCTACTTGAAGATGACAAAACCAAGGCACGTACATCAACGTCAGGCCATCGTACCAATGGCAACTAGCGCAGGCTCGCCCTGCGAGATCCTCTTCGTCCAACACTGGCGGTCGATGGAACACTGGAGGCTGCACGAAATGGATTGCCTCGGGATGAGCCTGACGAATTCTCTTGGCATAATTTGACCAAGCTGGCCGCCAAAAATCTGAGATGAAGGAAATCTGTCGATGAGGGTTTGAAGGAATGGCTTGGAAGTAATCTTTTTTGAAAAGAGTCGAGGTCACGGGATCCCAGACACCATGAAGTGCCCAGACTATTATGTGGGTGCAATTGTGTAATTCTTGTGAGCATAACGGAAGAAGACAAAGGACATAGAGAAGAACAAGAGAACTGACTGCACGACCCAAGGGTCCATCCTGGATCTCTTTTCCAACCCCACTTGGACCCGCCGACTTCTGCGGCTGGGTCCAGCCAGCAAGTCACGCCCTGCGGGTCAAGCAAAACCGATCCATCACGTTTAGGTCCCATCGCCGTGAATTTCTGTATCAAACAATGAGGGTTGATATAATTAATGAAAACGGTCAGAGATAGTTCAAAATTCAGACTACTGACCCATGACTCGACAGTGACAGCTTCTCCCATCGCCAATCTCATTCCCTGAAAAGCAGTGGGCGTTGGGCCAAGTCTATGAGATCCAAGCCGAGCATCGCGGTCAGTCTACCATGGATGACATACAATATCCTGAAGCGAGAAAACAACCGACTTCAAAGTCTGTGACTTCGGAATAACACTGATATCTTCATATCCTATAAGGCCCTCACTCGGTTCATTGAGAGAATCCCATCCAACGACGCAGACTTCAAGCAGATCGCCTGCATCTTTGATCCGACTGGCAAGCTTGTAGATGGCTGCCTGGTAATGGCTCTGAAGATAGTCCTGGATGTTTTGTCCGTCAATGATACAGAGAGGAGCAAAGTCTCTGCCTCCGAAGAAGAGAGTAAATACAGTCTGAGATACAAAACGATAAACGTTGGTACCCCAAATCTAGATATAAGGTACAAAGATAGCGGTTAACGTAATGGTATCGAGGTAACTCTATTTATGAAGGCAACATACCATGGCAGGAAGCTTGGCTGGATCGGGATTGTCTGCATCAGGGTATTCGGCATGTATGAATGCAGCCGATGTTTTGGTGAAATTACGTGGATTGAGCCCGCAGGCAATTAAAGTCCAGTATGGTGCGCCTGAACCACCCGAGAATCGAGACCACTAAATGCGTGAGGGATTGCAGAGGAACAAAGAGGATAAGACGTTAAAATCGAAGAGTCGAGTTAAAGATATTCTAGAAGGAAGGGCACATACGCAATCCTGGTGAGGGTCCATATAGACCTGCAGCAGTGATATATTACAACAAGAGAAAGAAGTACAGTGCTTAGTAGATTGTCTGACAGACATGGCTTGAGACAGGATGTGACGTACGAGAAAGCCGTATTCTTTGCACTTTCGTAAGACTTCGACAGTGTAGTCCATGAATTCTTCATCATATTTTCCCCTATTTGAACATGGCAATCGTACATTGAGATAAGACATTGATTTCCTATACCAGAGAGCGAAATCGACAGGGACTGGATAAGATGATACGATTTGTACGTACGGTCCTTCATGCTCAATGCTTTCCCAGGTAACGACGTAACGGAGTACGTTGAAACCCCATCCTCTTAATCGAGCAAGGTGAATGTCTGCACTCCCATCATCCAACCTAAGTGGTTGGCCGACAAACGATTCTCCGCCGTTCTCTGCTTTGTCCCAAAGATCATCCAGGCACTGAGACGGCTGGGAGAGAGGGCTCTTGCTTGCTCCCGAGAGATTGATTCCCCGTAGAAGAAGATGTCGTCCAGCGGTGTCTGAAGTATAGAAAGAAGCAAGTTGATAAGACTTCTGTGGGATATATACATATCAGGCATGCGGAGCCGGAGGTGGAGTAAGTTGATCAACAGGAGATAGAACTAACCTCTGAAGAAAGCAGAAGATGAGTGAAGGTAATAATCGGGGATCGGTTCCGAGGTCACTGGCGAGTGTGTGGCAGGAGGAGTCATCGATTTCAGAGTTCTTTCTTTCTCTATTCCAACAGTGAGCGAGATAAAAAAGACAACGAGACAAGGAGAGCAGGAGGTGAAAGTGAGAGATGTAGAACAGGAACAGGATCAGGAACACCGAGATAACATTGAGCAACGGTAGGTGGGATGAGTGGTTCGATCGTGTCACGTGAATACACAAAGGCTATGCTCAATCGATGACGATTTCCCGTTGCGCACGTGTATTCTATCAAGAACTTTCCAAAAGACACTCACTTTATCGCTTCTAGGCCACACCCTCTTGTACAACAACAGCCAACTCTTTATCTATTTGGTCAAATACTTCGACTTGTTCCTCCCGGATCGAATTGTCTCAAGGCCAATTGACATTTGAGGCTGGTACGGAAAGATGAAGTTCGCCAGGTATCTGGTAAGGTTCCATCCTGATGAACTCGAACGTTCGATCTACATGCTGAGAGACTAACCCACCATCCTGTGTATACGCTCTGCCTTCTTTTTCTTTTTCTTTGTTTTTTTTCTTTTGAGACATCCTAAGCAAGAGAATCTCACACCAGAATGGAGAAGAGTGTGTTTCCGTAATATTCCTTCATTTTTTGCAGTACAGCCCAAACCTGACTGTAGTATTGTCTGGCATTATATCCTTGCTTAGGCATACATAGATTATAAAGGTCTGAAGAAGATAATCAAAACTGTGAATCCGAGGAGTCCCTCAGCCTTCCGGAGAAATGATAGCTCGGACTCTGATGATGAAGCTCCCGTGACGGATGTCTCTAGACCATCCCAGTCTGCGACAAATACCACTACTCAACCTACGCCGTCTTCCTTCTCCGCTAATGAACCGCAACTAACGAAGAAAACTTCTCGTTCGAGCCATGAAGAATCTGAATCGGGCAGGGAAACCGAAGCAGAAGATGAGGCAGAGGGTGTTCAGCATATTCCACTAGACGGCTTACCTCCTCCTCAACTCCAAGGTTCCCCTCTCAGGCAGCCTGCGGCGTCGTCTTTTTCGCTGGTGCCAGGCTTCATGAAGCCTACCGGGCTCACAAGCGAGACATCAGCCAAGAGTCCTTCCTTACGAGCCTCGTACGGCAGTTTTAATTCTACGCCATCCAGACATGGCTCAAGACAGAATTCTTCGCCCAGAGTCGTTTCACTGCACCCCCAAATTTCTTCTGAGTTAGCTTCAGATTCCCAACCGTCTTCTGACAAAGATTCGTCGAACTTATCGTCGACGGGAGGTGGTCTTGAACGGCTAACCCCCGCATCACTTCTTCATCGACCCGTACCAGAGCGACCTTCTTCAACTCTACTTGCCCCTACCTCATCATCTGTCCAATTCCGTTCGAATCTTCCCTCTCCTTCATTTTTCAAATTGAAACCATCGCGTCAATCCCCCGCCTCGAATCCATCGCGCACCAGTGCGAGACTGTCTCCACTCTTACCAGAATCTCAAGTCAAGTCCTCGCCCGTCACATTCGGACCGTTGATTCATGATCTATCTAAAAAAGGAGATATAGCAGCGCCCATCATTGGTCAAACCGCCCATGAAGATGAATACGAAGAGATGCCGCCTAGGACGGGTGTATTGGGGTATATGCGTAGAAGGACCTCGAATGCAGGTCCGCCCAGTACAAGATCGCCTATGGCAACATTGGATACGATCTTGCCAACACTGTTACCGCAGGAAAAGAATTTTTACGACGCAATCGAGCGCGAGCTCAATAAGGTTGAAACGTCCGTATCCTATTTAAGGTATATTTTTTCGTCTTGAGCGGGCCACTTGCTGATATCCATCTTTCGTTGCTCTGTTTGTTACATCAGATTTTACTGCTCGAGAGAAGATGAGATGAAGGAACGAGTGAGCGTGATCAAGGTTCAAATGAGAGAATTAGCCGAACATCGAAAGATATTTTATGTAGGTCTCGTTTCTCATCAAGGAATCACCTCCACCTTTCCTCTCATCATATAGACTAATGCTTGTATCATTCTTGGCGTTGTCAAAGCAATACCATCCGACCTCAAACCATTTACCTGCAGAATATTTTGGGCGTGTTCTCAAACCGATTGTCAACATCCACCCCGCTCTGGCCCCTTCTAATTTGACTCAAAATTCTAACAGATCCTCATATCCATCCGCCATCAATCATCTTCGCCAGCAACAATCCAATCAACAAACCAACCGGGGAATAGCTAAGCAAGCTATCTCTTCTGGAAAAGAAGATGAGCTTATAGATGAACACAGACACAACAACGCAAAGGGACAGTTGAGTGACCCGACGGATGCGGAGTATGATCCAGAGTTGTACAAAAAGTATAAGCGAAAGCTGAAGCTTGCTGTTTTGGAGTGCTACAAAGGTTCGTCCGATCGAACAGGAACAAGAGTCCCTTTACGGTGAGCTGACATGAATGTGTGTTTGTGCCCAAACCTCGGATCAGGCCTAGAGGTATTGAAGAATTATAGGTTAATGAGCATATGATCTTAGATTTAGAGTTCCTCTTTTGAAGCGTAACTGAAAGCCCATTACGTTGAATCCTTTCTTGTCTCTGGTCAAACAATCAACAGAATCCTCAATGTCACTGGATTCCGGAAGGCTCTCAAGAAATTTGAGAAAGCTTCGAAGATCAAACTCATGGATGTTTATACGAAGGAACGAATCCAGAAGCAGCGGTTTTCTGTAGGTCATCTGTCCTTTCCCTCTCGGAAATGTTGATACACATATAAAAATTGAGACGTTTCTTTGCATGTGTCATGTTGGGGATTTATCTAGCATGCGGAAACGGTGGATGAGATGATCGATGATATGGAGAACATGTATGCTACTCGATTTGGTCAGTTCCCTAGTCCGGGTATTTCTTTTCTTTACAGTTGTCTGAGTATCGCTCAACTTGGTATGTCTCATTGTTGGAAATCTGATGGCAGAAAACGGAAATCGGAAGAACGCCAGACAGCGTTTGCGAGTATCAGCCTCTACAAAAACACATCATTTCAGCATGTATCGGTCCGGGCTCTATATCGGATTCGGTCTTCCTGCTCTCATCGATGGGATCGTTTCCAGTGAGCATACTACTTTCTTTCCTTGTTCGGGGCTCTTCCCTGTTTGGTTCGTTTCTTCTTAAAAGAAACAAGAACGGGTGCGATTGATTGAATACGAATCTATCTCTACAGGCTTCCACCCATCTGTCCGACAGGCTGTTCCCGCGTGGGGTCCTCTTCTTCAAGTTTACGCGGCCATGTATCTTCCAGTATTGTTCGCGATGCTATTTTACTTGAATTTGACCGTCTGGTCAGATTCGAGAATAAATTATCAATTCATATTCGAGTTTGATTTGAGATCTGTACTAAATTATAGACAGTACGTATGACCCAACTTTGTTATTGTTGAATCGGCTAGCCGGATCACTGATTTATGTTCTTCATGCATGGATTATCAGATATCTAGAGGTCTGTAGCTGCCTATCCTGAATAGTGATACTTTCCACGTTTATTCTTTTAACTGACAGGAAGAACCCGTGCTCTTTTCTAGATTCCTGCCTTCTTGTTCTTCATGCTCTCATAGTTCGTTGATTTTCTCCTTCGCTAAGCGAATTCTGTTAGATTTTGAAAGAATCAAACTCATCGTTGTAAATTGGAACAGTGCTTTCTGGTTTACGTTCCATGAAGTGGGTTCGCCCAACATCGCTCCGACGACATGGCCTCTGGCCTGGCTCGTATTCACAATATGCTTCTTCGTCAATCCAATAAACATTCTTCATCGGCCCGCTCGATTCTGGTTCATCAGGTTTGTCTCTTCCAAGTCAGGCTATGATCCGCTCTGGAAAGTCTTCGACGTACTGACTGGAATGAAATTTCTGAAGAGCTTTGTGGAGAGTTTTTACTCCGTTTTACAGCAGCGTTGAATTCGCAGCTTTCTTCTTAGCCGGTAAGGTTGCGGTTCTTTGTTTGTTTTCGACGACGAAGCTCACTAGAAACTGTTTCTTTGGTTTGGATGTATTCAGATGAATTGAACTCATTGATCTTTACAATGTACAATATCTGGTCCGTCCCTCTTCTTTCATGATACTTGACTCTATCGAACTCCATTCCTGATCCAACTTTTTTTCTCTTGATATAGGTTCCTGGGCTGTGCACAAGGAAACAACTGGACCAATGTCTACGACCATTGTGAACAATATGAATCCTGGATCCCGGCAGTGCTGTCTTGCCTCCCACCTTTGTTGCGATTATTGCAATGTATTCAGCGTTGGAGGGATTCAGGAGTGAAGATCCATCTGATCAACGCAAGTCGCTCATCTATACTCTTGGCTTCTTTTTTGATTGAGGATCTGAACTGTTCTGATCTAACTTCTTGGATTATTTCGAATCGTCAATTGGGTCTCCAGGCTGGAAAATATTTGTCTACCATCGTTACCTATGTCTTTTACTACATATGGAGATCTCGAGGTCTGTACTTGTTGCTTCTCTCTTGATTATTTCTAAAGCTTGATTGAGAAAGAAAAATTTTCACGATAATGACAGGCAATTCCATCAGAGATGCTTTCTTCCCAATTTGGTTCGTCGTCGCAACCGCTGGATCGATTTATACAACCGGTTGGGACCTTTTGATCGATTGGTCGCTTCTTAGACCAGACCGTGGGTTCCTTCGGAAAGACCTGATTTACACCGGAGCGAAACCGGGCTACTATATAGCTATTGTACGCCTTTTTCCATAGTTTCTGGCTGGAGTATTGCCAGGAAGGAGAGATCCAGCTAATCGTTCTCATGTGTTTATTCCAGATTACCAATGTGATCGTTCGATTCATTTGGATAGGGTACATCCCGCCAGGTGGTATCAGCTTGAGGCTCAGAGCACCTTGTCAGTTCATACTCTCTCCCTCATCCTGGCTTTTGCGAGAACGAATGGACACTTACATGACCAAGGTGCCTTAGTGTTTTACCTTCTGGAGATGTTGAGACGATTTCAATGGAACTTTTTCCGAGTCGAGAACGAAGTAAGTCAACCTATCCAGCTATGTCGACCTCCCAAGTCCTAATGAAAGATTTACTTGATTATATAGATGCTCGGAAATGTGGATCAATACCGAGTGACTCGAGAGCTTCCACTCCCCTACGATCTTTCGCGAGAACCAGATTCATCTGAAGGAGAAGAGGCCGAACATACTTCCATTCTTTCACCAAGAATGAAAGGAAAGAGGTCAGTGGGGAGTCCGTCTGTTGCATTGAGGTTGTCGAAACGAAAGTCAAGAGGGACTTCTGTCAATGGGGAACCCGCGGAGAATGTTTGATCAAGGAAGAGACCAACGATTCCTCGTCCCTATTCTTTCTTCGATTTATTTTATCGTTTTTCTTTTAAGTTTATTCTAAAATGTTAACCATCTTATATACTCACATACGCATACATACATGCCCACATGCACGCATACACACAACTCTTGACTCATCGCCTTTCGCTTGTCTTTCATCAATCCACTGTTGTGTTATTCATGTACGACAAGGTTTCATACTTATGCTCATCCATCTCTAGCTCACGCACTTCCTTTCTCTCGGTAATTTGCGCGTTCGAGCCCCAGTGCTGCCCTCGGGGTTATTTGTTGTGATAAACGCGTTATAAAATAGACGCCATACATTACATCTCAAGAATTTCATCCTTGTTCTTCGTTCTTTGATATGACCGCATCGCAGACTTTCTCTTCCTCGACACGACGCGCGCTCTCTTGAGTTGCTAAGCGACTTGTAAAGGCTGGTACAATTTTATAGAAGATTCTCAAGTACATGTCTTGCTTCCTGTTTGATCAGATCCCATCCAGCTTGGACATGGTGCTTTTCAGTAGAGGGTGTTCCTATGGCAAACCTGATACAAAAGACGTTTTCTGGTAGGACGGTTTGCTGTTGTTCACATTTATTCCGAGACAAGAAGGGAAGACGAGTGGTAAAGCTTGTCGTTTTAGTCTCTTGATTGCGAGGTATCGAGGAGAAATACGTAAGAACAGAAGAAAAGATAGTGGGAGAAGAACGAACGGTTAGAAGGATCTCTCTCCTTTCAGAAAGCCTGTCATACAATAACCTGTTGATCCTGTTCAGATCATTCTCTTCCGTCACCCCTACAGGCTTCAACCTGAACACTACTAGCGCCAACATCTGTTTCGCTACCAGTTCCCAACCTTCCTCTTTTTCAATGACCGATCCCAAATCTTGGGCTAGTTTGACTGATTTCCGAATGTGTGATTGGAATCCCTCAAGCCCGAAGGAACGAAGAACGAACCACAGTTTGAGTGATCGGAATCGACGTCCCAAGGAGAGGGAAGTGTTTCGAAGATCAAGTACAGATCCGGAGTCGCTTTGCTTTGTGCGAAGATATTCAGGAGTGATATCTAGTGCGAAGGGCAAGAGATGGCGATCTTTGACCTATGAAGGGAGGAAAGAGCTCGTTAGCAAAGGAAACATATATACCGAAAAACGACTTCTCGGGAGGAAACGAGAATAGACTTACCCAGAGACCAGTAGCATCAAAATTTGTCTGAGTCAAGTGCCGCACGGAGAACATATCAGTCAAGAGGATTGACACTTGGATTTAGATTGATAGGAGCACTCACGAGGCCCTATCGGAGGGTGATTGTAAATAAGTATGAGGATGGTTCATCATTGTGTTTCTCCAATGCAGCGTGAAACAAAATACAGAAGACATACGAACCCATTTGTGGAAGTTTGAACTCCAAGAATCCGCATACTGTTTTCCATTTGCGAGTCAGCAAAGTCAGAAGGCAGAGAAGACGGAATGGCGTACGATTGATGCTGCCGACATACCTGGTTGACCTCGTCTAATTTCCCGAGTCCTCTGAATTCAGGACAGGCATAACTCATTCCCGCCCAAGCTGCATCTATATGGAAATGAACGCCTGGGTAATCCTTCACTGTATCAACAACAAAGAAGTGAGTTATAAAGCCGAACGACTATAAGAATACCAAACAAGCAACGAGGTTCGCCAAGATAGGATATCAGAATCAACTGACAAACTTGGCCGATCTCTCCAATGTGGTCAATAGCTCCTGAGCTGGTCGTCCCGACCGTTCCGATGACCATGAACGGAATCTAGAGGTAAACATCAGGGGGAAGGTGAGTGAAGACATATCAAGATTAAATATTGGGAATGGTTAACGAACAAATCCATTTTTGATATCTTCCTCAAAAGCTTTTCGGAGATTATCGCCTCGAAGGGAAAGATCATTCTCTGAGTTGACCTGGACAGCTCGGAAGTGATACCCCAGGATCTTTGCCGCCTTCGAACCGATACTGAATTGTTGTATTCAAGTCGATTTGTTTTGAGTATAAAGTCTGTGCAAAGACCCAAGAATAGAGATAATAATGTAAGAGCGAACCTATGGGTTTGGGTCGAACCATATATTGTCAACTTTTGGCTTTTCCTCTCTCTCAGGACTTGTTTGATCGTCGCCTTCCCAAGGACGTCGTCGTTATCCAATTTCTCGATCTGAACAGCTTTCTCAGTCAGGATCTCGAAGTACCGTTCTCTTGCAGCGACAGCGACGGTCAAACAAGCTTCACTCGCCGAGCCCTAATTTAGTTTCAGTACGAAACAGAGCTTAAGAAGAATTATGTGCGGGCTAGAGAAGGAAGCAGGTGAACGGAGTACAAACCATGATAACTCCATGTCCGGTTCCACCCTCGGAAGCCACAAACTTTTGAGGATTTAACCCAAACATCCGTGCGCCCCAATCCATCACGAGAAGCTCTAGCTCTGTGCATGCGGGTGAGCAAGCCCAATTGAACCCCGGGTTGGATACTGAGCTAGAATAAAGATCGGCAAGGATGCCCTCAAATGAAGAATTCGCAGGAAAGTAGGCAAAGAATGAGGGGTGTTGCTGGTATTGTGTGAATACGATATGAGAGTTAAAGGTTGAGAGTCAGTATAAACCAGAAGCTCGAGAGAGCAAGGAAAACCTCTAACTTACCCAATGGGTAATTCCTAAGGATAACATAAACGCAAAGGGTGAGTCTACCCAAGAAGAAACTCAAGGAAGAAGTAGTGAGAGAGCATACCAGGCATTATGATCTGTTGGAATTCATCGGCAATCGTCTGAAAGGCTTCCCCTTTCTTAGGCACCTCGGAAGCTTCAAAAGACACAAAGAAAGAATTGAAGGTATGAGAAACCCTCCTCTGAGCAAAGATTCCTACATGGTTGATACGAGCATACCGGTCTGTTTGATGAGGTAGCCAGGTTGGACAGCACTGACAACGTCTCTGTTCTCGAGTGAGGCATAGTAATCGCAGATTCGGTCTATCGCTTGATAACCGGCTTTTCGAAAGCTGCTCTCAGTGGGATGATAGTTTAATATTGTTTTTATATTGTTCAGCAGAGACTACGGTCGATAGATGTTCATCTGACACGTACGTTTCGATATCCATCCTTCTCTCTTGCTTGTGCTGTGTTGATACAAGTATCTCAAAGTGGGTGGGTGTATTTTCGGAGAGACGATGGAAAAAAGGCTGATCGGTTACCTTCATTTCGGGTCTCGCCGAACATCTTTATCTAGAAATCCCAGACTGACCATCCATCTTTTCGCCGTTCGTTTCGCCTCTTTCATCCATCTTGCTCTCCCTCTCTCTTAGATATCTGACACAAACACAATGCGCTCCAAATCCCCCGTTCCTTCGTGCTTCTCCTTCCTACGGTCCTCTTCGTCCAGAGTACAATCTCCTGATCCTTCTTCCGTTCCATCCTCGTCGCCGGTCGCTAGAAGGGCGGTGGATGAAAAGGTAACGGAGGACGATGCATTGCCAGCATACTTTGCAGATTCCATGAATCTTGATTCTGACGATGGCTTGAACGACAGGGTTTGTTTTAGGCCTCATTATCTCTCGTTCGTGTTCTTCATGCCAGCTGATTCGTCATTTTACTGTCTTTGAAGGCGCTCGAAACAATCCAATCGGCTATCGATTTCTATTCGGCCGACCTCCGAGAGATTTCACTCTTTATCTCGGACCACCCCGAACTGTCTTACCACGAGTTTCTTGCTCACGACCATATCACGAGCTTTTTGTCAAAACAAGGGTTTGATGTCACCAAATCCTATGTGATACCCACCGCCTTCAAAGCTTCGTTCACGTTGAACTTCAAGTCTGGGTCCTTGGGGAAGAACGGAAGACACGTCGGGTTCTGTAGCGAATACGATGCGTTACCCGGCATTGGGAATGCCTGTGGGCACAAGTGAGTTAGACCTCTTGAACAGGAGTATTCGCCCTTTGCAAGGGAAACATGTCTCCTTTTTCTGTGTACTCAAGCTGATTGGTTTGTCTACAGCCTGATCGCAATCGGAGGAATCGCCGCGTTGCTTGCTACTCGAGCAGCGATGAAAGCTTATAGAATTTCTGGCACGGTCACTCTATTTGGCACGCCGGCCGAAGAAGGCGGTGGTGGAAAAATCGAGCTCATCAAGGCGGGTGCGTTTAAAGATCTGGACGCCTGTCTGATGGTCCATCCGACCGCAGGAGGGAAGAAAGGTGAAAAGGGAACAGCAATCATCACAGGTACTCTGGCGGTTCAGCAGTTCAAAGTACAGTATTTCGGAAAGACCGCCCATGCAGCTCTGGCCCCTTGGGAAGGCATCAACGCTCTTGATGCCGCTGTCCAAGCTTACAGCTCTATAGCCATGCTTCGTCAACAGTTGAATCCGTCTGTCAGAGTGCATGGTATCATCTTACAAGGCGGTCTCGTTCCAAATGTCATCCCGGATCACACGTTAATGAAGTGGTGTGCTCGGACGCAGTCTGCGAAAGAACTCGACACTCTGATGGCCAAGCTTATCGATTGTTTCAAGTTAGGCCGACAGATCTTCCGTCAAGAGGAGACCTTTGAGAAGAAGAAGAAAGTTGCTGACAATAAGGCTTGTCGTATTTACCCTTTTGCAGAGCCGCCGCCTTGTCAACTGGTTGCTCGTACGAGATCAAGATGGACGGGCCTGCGTATAGTGAGCTTCGATGCAACCTCCCGCTCTCTCAAGCATTCGCAAAAGTACTTTCCAAAATGTACGACATCCCAGTCAAGATAGATATCGACCGGTTCGAAGGTGCTTCTACGGACTTTGGAAACATCACATACGAAGTTCCGGCGTGCCATCCGGACTATACCATTCCTTCTAGACTTGGTGATCAGAACCATACAATTGGGGTCAGTTCTCAGTGTTGTATTTGTTCGATCTGGGTAATCCACTAGCTCGATGCTGATGATTTTGAGCACGCCCATTCACGTTCAGTTTACCGAGGCGGCTAGGACGAAACAGGCTCATGAGGATACGCTTCGGATGTCAGCTGGCTTGGCTGGTGTCGGCATCCGAGTGTTGGAAGATGAAGCGTTTGCGAAAGAGGTGTGTCTTTTTATTGTCTGCTATCATTGCTCTTTAGATCAGTCAGACCAACTGATCGCATCTCTTTTGCATCTCAAACTGCAGGCAAAAACTTGGTTTAACAATAACACTAAGACTTAGAGCCTTCCTTCCCTTGTTTTTTTATTTGCCTATCCTCTTACGTTGGTTGTATGCCTATGGCTTTGTCACAAGTCAGGATTGAAATAAACATATGATACAAAAAGATATGGAACTGTGGTCACGATCGAAAGACAACAAAAAACGCAGTTAGAGTTAGTTTCGAGTACCATAAAGGGTAGACATGAGAAGAGAGGACGAGAAGTTTAGGTGTAGGAAATCAGAAGGAAGGCGAATGCGAGTGTCCACATGGGGTTTATGCGCTCTCGGACAATTATAAACATCCATTGTCTTAATCACTTTAGGAGGAGGTGGTAGAGGAATGGCAGAACAAGCCAGAATCGGAAAAGAGCGGACTAACCTGTGATCCAAGCAAGTAGACAGCTATCGATGATGGTCGATGGGAGGTCGGATGGTGAATGAAAAACGGACAAGAAATTCGGTCTGCGCTTAGCGAATTCAGAATGTCACGCACGTGACCTGATGTTCACGTGTCCAAATTTAAACTCCGACAAACTTCCATCGAAACACGTGACCGTGCGAGCGTCCAAGTCGCCTAGCCTTCTCTTGGGTTTGTTGACTGCCCAGTTTGCTCACTCGTTCTTTGCTCACTCACCGTTCTTACCCGCTTGCTTGCTCTTCTTGCTCGCTCGCTTGCTTGCTTGATTCTTTGACAGCCAGATCCATTTCTGTGCTTGCTTGTCCGGTCAGAAAGACTTCAAGGTGTCCTTTGGTCTGGTTCGGTCGGATCAATTGTATATACAGCCTCCTCCTGTTGATCTTCTTTCGAGCTCACATTACGCATACGTCCAACTTTCGTTCATACATCGGCATACACTCTCACTCTCGTTCCTTCTCATACACGCACCTACACGCACTTCAACATACGTATACCCTCTCTATGGAGGCACAGGAACGTCACTCCCCAGAGCCAATCCTCGAGGAGACCTTCCTGCCACAGCCCTCAGACCTCCAGCTCGGCAGCCATCATCCTACCCACCATCCTCACCTTGATCCGGATGACACGTCCTCGTCGTCCCTACTCCATGAACTTACATCAGAACAAGCAGACCTGCTAAAGGTCCAGCTTCAACTTCATTCTTACCAACAACAGCGGCTTCATCTTCATCAACACCTTCACCATCACCAACATCCACATCCTTTCTCACTTGATGACGACGAAGACGACGAAGAACACAATAGATCCCCACTCGAACACCATCATCATCATGAAGACGTTCTTCGAATCCATCCGAACGATACCGGGATCTCTACCCAAGATCTTGCACCTACCTCTGGTCTCCATCATCTCGATTTCGGTCATCCAGTCGAGTTTGCAGATGGACAGGGGCTCCAGATTCACTCTCATCAACCGATATATGAGGATCCGACCGGAGGACCATATCATCTGTCCCAACCATTCGATTTATCATCCTCATCGCTCTCGTTTGGACATGCCGACCTGACCGATAACGTTCATTCCCATCACAGCCATCAGTTATATCCACCTCATCCAGACCACCACCTGTCCGTTCAACCGGTCGCGTCATCTTCGACATCATCGATCGAGGATACCCAACCGAGCGGACCGATCAAGAAGAAGATCGGTCGTCCAGGTCGCAAGAAATCTGGAGCTATCTCGGTCGATCATGTCTCAAACGTGTCGAGCGAAGAGACGAGTATGGGCACCGCCATCGGCCATGTCATGGGTGCGAGCGCAAAAATTATAAAGCCTACTGGTGGGTCTACCACTGGGCCAGGGCCGACAAAGAGGCTTCGTACGGTTGCTAGTCTAGGAGACGACATGGAAAAAATCGAGAAACTCAGAGCTCAGGGTAGGGAGAGACAGAGGCGAAAGAGAGAGCGAGACCGAGCGAGAGCTGCCGGACTATCTGTAGAGGTATGTCTCTGATGTTTCTATCCGTGACTCGGTTGAGAGATCGAATCTGAGTGTGTTCCTTTCTTGTTCCTATCGATAGCCGGAAAATACAGCCCCCAAGTCTATCTCTGGACAAAACTTTGAACTCGACCGCGATCTTGAATCAAGTCTGACGATGTCTCTATACCATCCTGTACAAAGTGCTCCCCATTCTTCCCCTCCATCCGATTCTACAACCGCGTCTCTTCTGGCGACGAGCCAAAACAATCAACCTACCCTTGAATCCGGCCTTCCTCCAATAGATCCTCCCCCGATATTCAGACTTCACGATCATGACGACCGACGGCAGACAACGAACGGACAGCCCAGTACACACCTGCACATACCCCAACCCTCTCACCCTGATCCATCTCCCCTGTCAGCAGACCTAGACCCATGCACACACGCTCCGGCACAAGCACATCCTAACAAGATTCTCGATGACCAAGGGATGCTTCAGGGGCTGGATGACTTGAGTCGTTCAGGAATACGAGTGTTAGAAGAACACATGTCCGCAGGTAACAACCGGGGAGAACTGGTGGACATTCAACAGTGTTTGGAACGGGTTCATACCCAGAGAAATAAAGTTGAGGAACCCAACAAGGACGAAGAGCATACCATACAGTCAATGGCACCTGCGCAAGTAGCGGACGCGCTTGGCGGAGGTATTCGCCTCTCCGTTGGAAGTGATCTAGCTCTCACAGACGGTAAAGCACTCGATCGAGTCGTACCGATCGAGAAAGTTGACGAAGAGAGAAAAGATCGATGTCAGGAGGACGGCCGGTCTGCACAGAGCCCAAAAATCGACTCGGCTTTGACATTGGATGAGTGGGATATCTCGATCGACCTTGGTTTGGACCGTCATCTCTCATCGTCACCTTCCCGTTCGGATGAGAGTCTGAACGGAAATATACATCCCCAATCTGATGGATCTGGGAATCAAAACGGAAATGGGAATGAAGATAGTACACGCGTCTACCATGCTTCCCTTAGGGTAAAAGGAACAACCATTCTAGGAGGACAGGATGGTCTACACGTCGAAGGGCTTCACGCACAAGATGGAGATCACCCGGAGGGCTTGTTGGAGATGACACCTTCGTCGTCGATCCCGCTTCTGCCATACTTCTGTTCCGGTTAACGCTGTGTCTTCTTCTTCGCCGCTTTTTTCTCTTGTTTCTGCCAGCTCCCTTTCTTTTGTTTCATCTCATGGTTCCAGTTTACTTTCTTTACTTTGACGAACGACCAATGCCTCGATTTCATCTGTTGTGTTCTTTCTTATCAACCTTACTTTGTATATCTCAATTTTTCGCATGCCTTTGTTGATTTTTCGTCTCTTTGTTTTTCTCTTTTCCTTTCGATTTCTATATCCACTGTTTATCTCATTCTTGTCTCGGATTTTGTTTCCCCCATCCCATGAGATTTCTTTTTACCTATGTAAACTCTTCATTTCTCTTTCTTCTTCTATTAATTTTGATAACTTGTGCATTAGTCATATCTTATACATCATATACGTTTCGCACTACCTCATCCTTCGTACTCTATCAGACAATGGCATCCCCTTCTTGATCGACCTCTATCCGTTTCTTACTGTAGACGGAACATTGATCGAATCTCTATGATGGTGATGAAAGCAACAAGGAAACCCCGAAAGGAGAGAAAGAGTTCCTACGAGTGTATATGTATATTTCCTAGAAAGCGATTTCTGGACGAATGGAAATCAAACACAAAGAACCCGAGAGGTCTAGTCAGAAAATGAAGATTTCTTTCTCATCAGAAAACTGAAGGACGGACCATCGACTTTTGATCTAGTTAAACAGAATCCCTAAGAGTTGTTCATTTGTTCGTCAGATATAATTTCAGTCACATTCAATCCCCGCCTTCTAAAGGCTCATTTCGAAAGCAGGGAGAGGAGGAAAGAAGGAGAAACATCAAATGCGCGAACCGAGGAAAACTCACAGGGATGACCCAGTCCTTGCAACCACAACATTGACCTGCCCAGTCGAAATTCCCGATCTTGCTGCCACATCGTTCGTTGGGACAGATGATCTTTCCACCTAACTGACCTGATTCAAAGATCGGTTTCATCCAGTCCATCTGATCCAATTGTCAATCAATGACAATAATTCGTATATGTTTTAGGTTAGAAGGTTTGTACGAGGGGTTAATAGTTTGACTAAAGTAGAGGAAGAAAGAGAAGGGAGAGCGTACAGGCTCTAGAAAGTATCCTGAACAAGCCGAGTTTACGATAATGGCTCCACCACGACCATGTACATTACCATGTCCGTTGACAACCGACGGATGAAGAGCTGCGCCATCTTCGTTGGTGATATCATTTAAGGAGAAAGATGAAGGATTGTCTGAGGTAGAGGGTTCTGAAGGTACGGTCGAGGGATGAAGCACATGTTCTCGTAGAGCTAGGACTTTTCTATCCTTTCCATCGTTCGCCCAGACACCAAACGAGTTGATCTCAGAACAAGCGCCAGTCGTGTGATGATGATGAAGAAGAAGAGAGACAGACCGACAACTGCTACATCGAAGTCTTCGTCTTTCAAGCCCGGTAGGACTCGATAGAGAGACTGAGGCGAAACATGTTGTTTCGGGAGGTGAACCGTTACCGTCTTCATCCATTGAGACACACGCACACATCGGATTGACTCAAGATCAGACCAGCTCGTGTGAAAAAGCATTGAGCTCTGAGCCTACGCCTGCCCACCCAGCTGCCTATGCATGCAAGACGAGAGAGATGCAAAGAAGAAAAGACGGACTCATCATGTTCTCTACGATTCTCTTTCTGAAGAACGCCCTAGTCGACCGATCTTTGGCTGATACTTTGTACCCTCCTTTTTGAAAAACATCGAGCTGACTCAAGAATGATTCTGACGGTCTTTAGTCCCAAAATCCAAAGTAAGAGTTTTCGATCAGACCTCTCTCGCCCTTTCTATCCACCTGACCGAGATCTTGTCTGAATGAGAGAAGAGGAAGAGGAACGAACAGCGTGCAACTTCTCTTTGCTTTGACGGCCTCTACAGCCTCATCAACTGACAGACCTCTGTTTGCCATAAGGTAAGCAGCTGCCACTGTCGCTGATCTCGCTATCAAGAGTGAAGTCCGGCAAATCAGAACAAGGAACAATGGATAATTCAGGTGTTTGTTCCGTATATAGGGGCGGCTCAGCTCCCTTACCCAACTCACATGGAGCAAGGATTTCCAGAAAGGACCAAAGAGAGAACACATACACATCCCAGCTTGACAATGAATCAGCACGCCCTCCCCCTTTTCTAATCCATTCTTGACGAATTGAACTGCTTCTGGGAGAAAGGAGAGGATATCTGCTTGAGGTATATCATCGATAGGTATCGTCAGTCGGTCGATTTCCTTCATTCGTTCCAGTCGGTTTCATTTCGCCCCAATTCATTTCGATTTAATCTAATGTCAGTCCTTCCAGCTACAAAGGAGTGAATGAAAAGAACCGAACGAGACAGACATCAGGCAGATCAACACTTCCTCTCAATACGCTCACGACGTGTCTCACTCGTTCTCTCTTCAACCTCTCCGTATCGGATGCGGCCATAAGGTTTCCGACCCATAGGTTCTCTATGACCTCATTCATATGTTCCGTCACTAGCACAGCTATAGGCGGAGAAGACCTAGACACCGCCTCTGGCTCTGACTGGACCTCAGGCTCGGTAGAGGAGATAGAATCTACCATTAGTATTTCGGAAGGAGGATGTTGTGGAGCAAATGAAAGGTATTCCCGAAAAGCCTATCTGGCGGCAAGCGTTCCAGAGTTATCTTATCAATTAATTTCCTTGTTCTCTCATGGGCAAATCATCATAATCATTAGGGGAAATATAGGCAGAGGAGATAGACTAGAATTACATGACAGAAGATGACACTGCCGGGTCGAATAGATTTATACAAAACATGGCCTGCTTAACAGCTCTCGGTCCCGTACCAAACGAAATCGGGGGAAGGTCCGCAAAAGATTATGACCAACACAGATAACGAAAGAACAGGAAGGGTGAAAGAACAATCTAATCTGACGACCTCAGAGGTTCATCCGACTCGGTCTCCTCTAATCGGACGCTCCGAGTATTCCTATCTGCCCTTGAGCTTTTCAGAAATTTGCTTAACCCTCCGAGACTTGACTCGACTCGACCTTCTCTGGCCTTCATCACGAAGCACGCAGCGGCGACGAGGAACCACCAGAAGATGTAGGCCGAGATCGAACATATTGTGCCGTTGTTGTTCCAGCCGACAGCAGCCTGTGCAATCATAGCCCAACCGTTCGTTTTGATCTCTCTGTTTGATAGGCATCACAAAGAAGGAAGATAAGCAAGTCAGCGGCAGTATCGAACACAAGGAAGAGAGAGGGACGCACGGGTTGAGCCAATCCTGGTCGAAGTGAAAGACGTTTCCTCGAAGGTCATATGATCCAGGTCCACTGCCTGATTCGGCAAGATCGCCTCCAACCTTCCTCTCGAACGGGTAGGCCTCAAGACGAGCGACACCGGTAGCAAAGAGACCTGTTTGTTTCGAAATCCATATGCAAAAGTTATGAGAAAAGATCGGAAGGGGTATGGTAACAAGAGAGGAACCCAGATCGAACATACCTCCTCCAACAAGGAAGAGCAAACACGATGAAAAGATGATAAAGGTGTGCATCCCGACATTTTTTGACGAGGTTGATCGGTAGAGCATATAACCGATAATAAGCCCAACTAAGATCCCGGACAGAATCGAGATCGGAATCGTCTCTGGCTGAGTCACAGCGGCCTGGATTGTCGATGTTTATGATAGATGACATCAGATCGAGAAGAGGCACCTAGGGAAAGAAGTAGGGCAAACACTAACACCTGCGACAAAGATAACACCTTCAAGGCCCTCTCGGAGGAGAGTTACGAACGGAAGGATCCTATGTTTACAGGACATATCAGAAGGATGGGTTGAGTTTCAGGAAAGGAGTTTAATGGTTAGAACATGACTCCAAGGCTTCAAACTCACCAGAGAGCCCATCGACCTCGGTTCCAACCCTTTCTCTTTCCGCTAGTCTCCAAGGCATCGACGTTTTCGAACGCTTTAGCAAGCTTAATTCGCCATTTGATTCGGGCGCGGTCGAGGCGAAGGAAGGACAGGCCGGTAATAAGGATGAAGATAGAGGAGAGCAGGGAGAAAATGCCTTCCCAGAGTGTCTCTGCCAAGGCAAACGTTTCGGCGAGAGTCTCGAAGAACTGAGAAGAGAAAAGGGATGAGCCGAAAGAGGACGTTGAGGGAAAAGAGTGGAAGGCAACTTACGATGAGAATAAACACAACACCGATGAAGAGAGATAGCAAGAAACCAGAGACCACGCCAAGCCAGATCTGTGAGCATGAACAGAAACTCCGAGGAGTTTAGTGACACTGAACTGATTTGAATTGAGCCGTAGCTATACGGGAAAAGCTACCAAAAAAATATTCAACTGACCTGGAGGTCCATCTTTCGCTTCAACGCTTTCTCTGCTTTACCCATTTCTTTGTCGTATTCAACAACGTTCTCTTCATCCTCTGATCTTCTCAGTAGAGAGACCGACTCTACTGCTCTACCACGATGATCATCTGCGTCTGGCCCAAGGCCGTCATCGGATGAAGCTCTGGGAGAGACTGAGGAAAGGTCGTCTGTCGATATTGACTCTAGCGAAGGACGTTGCTTTGTTGCGCTTGATGGAGTGGATAGGATGAGTTGGGTGGTGAACGAGAGAAGAACCGAGACGATCAAAGCCGACTCGATGGTCTAAAGGTGGAAAATCGGTCAATGCCGAAGGAAAGAAGGATCGAAGAGGAAAGAGGAAAGGTACATACCTCTCGAAGGATGATGAAAAATATCGAGGGCTAGAGAGAGGAAGACCCATGAGTGTTCCAGCAAGAGGAATGAAATCGATATATTCCAAGAAGGAAAGAGTAATCGGTAGGGAAAGCAAGAGAGAAAGGAATGAGTACGTGTCTACGTCTTTTGATCTAAAAGAGAGAAGAGAAAGAAAAAGACACAAGAGGAGTAGTCAACTTAAGGACACCTACGTTGAACAAGCCGGTGGATGACATATTTGGCCTTTTTGAGGGAACAAGAGAAGAAGAACGAGAAGAAGCCAACAACAAGGAAGCCAAAGAGAAGCAGAGATGGGTATTGTGAGAAGGATACGGAATAGAAAGAAATAAAGTCGCTGGAAGGAGAAAAGAGTATATAAGAAAAGGGGAGCAGGCTCGAGCGTGTGAAGGAGGGGCAGGCTGAGCCGGATGGTGGGGGGGAGGGAGTGGAAGACCAGACAGGTACCAGGCACCAGGCACGGTCATTTGGGCACAGGCACAGGCTCTGGAGCACAGGACATGCAGTCGCCATCAGGCACAATAATTTCTCCGATTGTCCCTGAGCAATCAAATACAAGATCGGCCCAATCAGATAAAGCCTTCTGGTTCGTCCATCCGCGGCTCAGTTTCTGTTAGGGTTAGCTCTGTCCCGGCTCCAACGTGTGTACGTCAGTTCGACCGGAGGCAACTATTGTACTCAACATAGGTCCTTATGTGTGGTCGCTCCGTTTATCCAAAGGATATCTGTTCGTTCGAGTTGTGTTGAGTTGTCGAAATAAACATGTCCTGTCTATGTAGTGATCTCGGCTGCTCTGTCTAGTACACAATCATGCTCATTCAATGTTCACAGGACATACACACAGCGGCCTAATTGGACGCAAGATACCACATCAACAAGACAAGGGCCAAGCCAACGGCCCCACCGACGACTTCGCCCTGGCCACAACCAAGGCCAATCAAACCGAGCCAGCCATAACCGAACGAGAGATCTAACGCGGCCCCCAGCTTTGCCTCTGCCACAATCCTGATCTCCCAAGCGAGCTTTCCTGAGGTCTGAACTGGGATCACCAGTGACCGAGCCCCGTCTTCACCATCATCACTTTCCTTCCCATCTTCCACATCGGGACAAGGAATCGCTAACGTCAGCACCACCGGCACGTGATCTGACAGACCGAGTGTCACAACAGAGCTATATCTCTCCGGACGGATCGCTCGCTCGTCTCGACCGCGAGAGGCAAACAAAATCCGATCGGTGAACGCCGGTAGTCGTTTCGGACTGTACGCCGCTGGATTGCCGATCACTCGTTTGTATGTCGGTCCAAATTCACCTAGCGGAACCTCATTAAACCCGACGAGACTTTTTCCCGTCCGCTGGACGTCACCCAGTTGGTCATACACCGCCAGCCCGCCCCAGGACCGACCGGCTCTGTCGAGATCAGCCATCATCTGTCTGAACACGTTGTCCGGTGGGAAATCCTTCCCCTGGGACGTGCTCGACAGACGATAGTTCAGATCTCCAAACAAAAACACGTGGTTCGTCGTGTTGAACGAGCTTCTTGGAAACTTCTTGCCAGGCGATCTCGTATATACCCCACTCGACACATTCGAAGGCAACGAAGGAAATCGTAGATGGGTCGTCAATCGCTCATAGTTCCCGATTCGGCTGGCCACCGCCTTGGCGTTTGCATGCGGTGCAAAGTGTGCGCATACAAACCTATATCAATCCTTAGTTCCCGTGAGCTTTCCTTTGTTCCTTTGCCTACTTCTTTTCGTTTGATTGCCTACGACGCGCCAAGAGAAATGAAGAAAACTCACGTCAGGCTCTCCAACGGAAGCCCCACCTCGTTCTTTTCTACCCTTCTTCTCAACCAGACTCTCCCACCAACGGCTGCCTTGTTCCCTACCAATCCACCGAGAAATCCAAGCGCGACAGAGCTTGTAGAAACCTCTCCTACGATCTTTGCTTTCTGACCATCAGTAGAGGCATAAGCACCAGAAACCGTCCGGTCGAGTGCAAAAATCCAGAGTCCGACATTAACGTGGGCAGACGAGGAGAGCAGAGTGTAGTGTTCGTTCGCTGGAACAGATCCCTCGGGCAGTAATGAAGACGCGTGTTCGGATAGGATTGAAGATACTTTCAAGCCCAATACCGATAGCAGTGGAGCACTTAAGCCAGCATCTAATCAACCCATTCTCACATAGCTGATTAGTGTGCCATTCCGCGAGCTAATGCAAACAGTACGATACATCACTCACACGCCGAGGCCAAGTCAGTTATCCTGCAAAGCCAAGAACCAAAAAACGCATACACACAGAGACAGGATTCTTGAGTGAGACGCGCTCTGATAATTCAGGTTCGATAAGACACAAGAGAGAAGATACGAACTCTTGAGCACCGATAACGACCAAATCTGGCGGCGATTTTGCCGAGAAATCCGTCAAATTGGGTACAAGCCATTCTGTGAGGTCCTGTACAAGGCCATACAGTTACAACCTCAGTTTCCATGACGCTTCTTTGCGTTTCCATAATCAGCCCACCTTGATCGTCGCTTTCGAGCCTTGGAGCCCAAGATTATATGTTGTCTGGAGACATGGGAAAAAAGAACAACAGATCAACCAAGTGATCTCTACACAGTCAAGACTTGAGAGCGTACGAACCACAAATATATTCAATTCTTTATTCATCCTTGATTCGGTCGAGTGAGAGTTGGATTGAGCAAGGTGGCAGGGATAGACAGAGACACAGATGGAGAGATGACGTTTGGGCGTCAGCACACAACGTGTAACCATCAACATAACCCATATTGACAGGGTCGGTCGCTGGGACTTGGGCGGATCGGCTTGGGCGGGACGGGACGAGAGGCGCAACGGATCGTCAGCTATTGGCCATATTTTTCCGTCTTTCCACGACAAACTCTCTCCTCCTCATCTCTTCTTTGCTCCTCTCCTTCTCTTCTTCAACTTCTTTATACTCTTTTTGTCTTCAAAATGGCCGTCGGAAACGTAAGTATAGGTGTCGGCCTTGTCGTCTTTGTCGTTCTGTTCTCTTTTGGAGTTTTTCTCTCTCCTTTCTGGCCATTTATACACATCCTATTGACCCTCGATCCTCTCTTTTTTCTTGACTCAACAAAATCAAACTGTATACACTTTCTTCTTCTCTACTCCTTCCTCTTCTCTCTTTCTGGCCCTCTTTTCTTGACACAGTCCATCTACCAGAACCTCTTCCAGCGAAACTCGGTCTACGTCACCGCCATCTTCCTCACTGCCTTTTCCTTCAGCGTCGGATTCGACTCTGCCACCTCTGCCTTCTACGATAACTGGAACAAGGGTGTACGTGATCCGTCTTTTCTCCTTCTTTTCTTCCTTGTTAGCTCTCTTTTCTTGTCTCGAGGTTGAGAGTTATTGAGTACGAGCAAAACGGAGTCAAAGAAGAGCCTTTCTTCGATTGGCAGACAAAATGGGGTGGATCTCAAACCCCATTGGATCTTTCCGAGAGGAAATGCATCACCAGTCATCTAGCGAATCATCGGTTCGGAGAAAGAGTATAGAGAGAAGGAACGCATGGGCAACCGGTCGTGATATATTTGAACTACCCGGTTCAATCAGAAATCGAGAATTCAATCTCTGTGTTGAGGGATGACATCCAGTATCGAGTCCTCATCGACTCGATCGATAGAATAAGGATTTCCCCAACTAGCCCAACATTCGTATCAACTCTTCCACTTTTCCTTTCTTCATCCTTCCTCGCCTTCAATCTCTCTTGCTCTCACAACCACGTTCAAGGAATAATTGGTCCTTGACACAAAGACGGAAACTGACGCGTCTCTTGCTTCTTCTTCATTGTCTTCCTTCACAACAAACAGAAACAATGGAAGGAGTACGTTCCCTCGTTCATGCATATGTTCATTTCTCTTTTTCTCAATCATTCACGCTGACCTGCGACGTCTCATCCACCTCGCTTATCCTTGGTTTCCCATTTTACCTCTAGCATCCGACACAAGTTCGTCGAGTCTGGTGATGACGAGTAAAAAGCTAAGCCAAATGGCAAAGCCAAGTGTCTTGTGGAGAGGAGTGGGCGAGTGGAGTGTGGGGAGTTGGGAAGAAGGCCTTCTTGTCTTTTGATATGAGAGAGGTGTTTTTTCTTCGTATTTTCTTAGAATGTCTCTATTTTTTTTTTCTTTTCTTATTGGAAACGAGAACTATGCGATCTCAGTCTCAGCACATCATCACCTGTGAGACGAAGAAAACGGAAAGTGAGGAGAAAGAATAACTGAAAGAAGAAAGAGACTAAGGTGAAAGCATACGTACTACGAAAGAATGTGAATACAGCTTTGTCTTGAGGTTTGTCCTTCTTGGATTTTCTCTAGGTGCATTATTTCTTCATCATGTATTTGTTTCATTTTGCCTCGTATTCATCCAGTAAAGCAGGAAACGCTCATAAGGATCCAGCAAATATATCAGGAAGGAGAGAGAGCAGAGAGGATGATGGTTGAAAGAGGGAATAGATGAGGAATGTACAACCAAATGAGAGGTAGAGTAGGACAAGAAAAGCCACGAGAACAGGGAGTAAGGTGAAGGTCGACCAAGTTTTTCAGCAGAATTAGGTGATAAAGGCAAACGAAGGAAATATCCATCTCTACTCGTCTTCTCGGCGAGCTCGCTTGCCTTTAGCCCTACAGTTTTAATCCAATCCAGGTTCAGACGGAGAGGTTTGTTCAGCCATCTGTCTCGTCACCGGAAGCTCACTGCCGGATAGACCGAAAAGAGAGGAAATAAGAATGAAGAGATCTCACTTTTCGCTCAACTCCAAACCACCTCGTTTGTTTCCCTTCTTTGCATCATCCAAGAACTGATCCAATCCGAACGGATCGATAGTCGCCGTCGTATCCTTCTCGAACTGTACCGGCCCATCCCTTGGAGCAGACTCTCCGCCGGGTACACTCTCTGTTCCTTCGAATCGATGGCTCACTCCGAGTGAGAACCTGTCGTTCTGAAGGTTCTTCACCACACCATCCTCGGTTCCACCACCATAAGTCTCCTCGCCGGCGGCTTGTCCAGAGGAAGAAAGCGGTTTATAGATCGCGGCGGCAGCGGCAGATCCGTGGAAGAGAGGCTTGTCATACAGATTGTACGCGTCGTCGGATGCAAAGGAACCAGAAAGGGACTCTCGGTTGAAAAGTCGGGAATCAATCATCGTCTCCTTGTTCGCAGACGGTTTGGCGAGGCCAAGAGCAATCTTTTCAGAGATATCTCGGTTCTGCTCCCTGTACACATAAGGAAAGAAACACAGCAGACGTGACAAAAGGAGGTTATCAGACCAGGCGTTCTGGCAAAGCAACTAGAGATGACTTACTTAGCAATCATCTTCGCTCTCTGTTCGTTACCCATACTCTGCATTCTCATCTCTCTCTCTCTCTCCTGCTTCTGCTCCCTTCGAAGTTTCTCCCTGATCCTGATCTCTTCTGCGTCCTCCTCATCATCCCCTCCTTTGCTCTTCTCGCTGTCACTATCACTGTCACTGTCACTCCCGCTACCGCTCTCACTTCCATATCCACCCAACGCGCCGCCCATTCCCTTCTCGACAGCCTTTGATGGCAAAGCGGGCGTGGCAGCAGTGGTGATACCAGCTCGGTCGTCTCGAGCCCGTTGGGCGAGCAACCGAAGGTGCTCCTCCTTCGCAGCCTTTTCTTTTTGAGCAAGCTTCTGCTGCATAAGCGAACGTTGGCGAACTTCTTCTCGGGCATGTCGGTCGGCCACGAAAAGAGCCTCCGAAAACTTGGCAAAGTTGTCGTTGATGTGAACCTGTTAATGAATGAAAATAGAAAGGGATAGATGGGATGAGTTTATAAAAGCGAGAAGGTACCATATTTGTGTATCAGACGCGACCGCGAACGCATCTACGTACATCCTGAAGGCCACGACCGTCAGCAGCCAATCTTTTGTCAAGAGGGATGGTGTATCCTTTGTTGTTCTTCCAGTTGGAAATACAAGGCGGGATCATCCAATCCTTCTGCTCCTGAGCGGTTGCCTTTCTCGGGGGACTTCGAAGCACGGGCGGAGGAGGCGATGGAGGACCTCGAGGGATCTTCTTTGCTTTGAATCGAGCAGGCTGAAGAGGATCCTCGACGACCTCAGTCATTTTGATGATTCGTTGGTTCGCGTTGGAAGATCCCTGCTGGGCAGGAGTGTAACGGACGTAGGACGTGTTTCCTTGAGAGTCAGCAACCTATCAATGTATCCGACCCGACAAACCAAGGGACGTATCAGCACCGTGTCTCATATAATCAATGGAACTTCTGAGTAGTATGAAACGGACTCGGGAAGGCTGGGCAGCCTTGATCTTTGTGTTGCTGAGTTTCTCCAAAGCGAGTCTAGTCCTTTCGGCTGTGTTCATAACTTCCTCCTCGGATGGCCTCTCTAACGAACGGTCAGTCGTAGAAAGATCTGTTCTCTGAGCAATAGGCACCAGGTCTGATTAGACAAAACAAGGTTCACAGAATTTTAAGAGGATCAAAACCAAGACCCGATAGGAAGAAGAGCGCAAGGAAAAGTACATCAGTCAGCTTCTTCAGTCATTGCCTCATTCTTCACACAAGGTCAACCCGAACGGCATCTCCTGAAAACCAATGAGATCCAAACCCATGAAAACTACTGACCTTTAAAAGAAGACTGGACGTTCTTTCCTTCTCGTTGGCCTTGCTGAGCGATGGCTCCGTAGTTCACGTTTCCATCCGAGTCGACCTGAAGGGCGAGTGTGTTGCCCGAGCCACCTTTCTTCCGTCCAAGATCAAGAGGATACTGAGCAACCGGACACTCTGGGTAAGCACCTCCATCAGCAAAATCTTCAGGTCGTGACGGCCTCCAACCACGACGTGATCCGTAAGGCTTTGCAGGAGTTAGAATCGTCAGAGCTGAAGAAGATGGCTGATCGGACGTGTCCTCTTCGTGACCATAAGTCGGGGTGGGAGCGGACGAGAAGCGAGGTGTTGGAAGAAGGCTTGATTGAGGGGGGAGAAAACAAAGTTGCCAACGCACACCAAGAAGATAGGATGAGAAAAAAGGCTCGACATGGTCTTGTGCCACACCAACACGACCCAGAATCACTCACTTTGCTAAGGCCGCCATGATGAAGAACCAGCCGGACGAGCAGAAGAGAAAGTGAAGGTTGGTGGATGACAATCGATGAAGGCGTAAAGATACTCCTTGTAGCTCTCTCACTTAAGCTAGTTGGTTTTGATTCTTTTTTGATTTGTCAACTTCAAGATATTGAGTATTACCTAATCCACATCATATTCCACCTCAAGATACTCAAAAGAGTGTAAGACGGAGGGAACAGGACAGAGAGACCACAATGTCTATCTATTTCCATGGATCGGTACGACTAGAGGAAAAAAATGATATATGTGTTCTATCCCATTCAGAGATTTACATAAAACTCCAATGACTTTATTAACAATGGTCCCTTCTCTTCTTCCTCCCATTGGTATTCCAGACCTTTGAGCACAGCATTGCGCTCCTTCAGTCGAACTTTTCGAATCCTCACTGCAAAGCCGGCAGAGATCGGACGGTGATCAGATATGTTGGGCTCGTATCGTTGGTCTGTGTCAGCAAATAACAGAGGAACATATCAGTGTTGGAAATATTGACTGAACCCAGTGGATGCTACCAATCCGATTAGATCAGATGCTTACAGTGCAAGGGTTCGATGTTAGCCGGCACCCTAGATCGATAGAGAATCCGGTCGCACCTGGAAGAGGAGATGAGAAGAACGCTGAGTATTATACGGAACACGAACAGAAGAAAACTCAGGTCGGTATCACTTACCAGGCTGGAACCTGTACGTTACGTCAAGTGCAGAGGGAGGATGAGTTGTCAATGTAGGTCATGACGGAAAAACAACAGAAATAGAAGTACGTACCCGTTTTTTCTCACTTGTATCATACTCGTCAGAGTTTCGATTATACTTGTATGTTGGACTGTTTAACACAGAACCATCCATATCAGTCGGACCATAGCCACAACACAGGGAGGAGAAACAAGTGAAAGTGCGGGAGACTAACTCGAATGCTACGGGCGGTTCCGAGAACGTCCTGAGTCTAAAGTTCGGATTCGTCTTCATCTCCTTTTTCAACTGATCATGTTCTAAAAGGTATGCTCGTTCTCCGCATCTCAAGCTAGATATCACGTTCTCTCTTCTAAGATCGATCCGGTAGTTGAGATCACCCTGAAGGAAACAGATGTCATGGTCGAGCACCATCGAGCCATCTCCTCCGCTGGCGTAAGCGAGCTCGTCTCGGCCTAAACTGGACATAGGGAACCGAGATTCTTCGTCAAGAATGCTAGCAAGATCCTGGCAGGAGAGAAATGCATATAGCAGAGTGGTAAGCATAGAGCGGCAGAGATCTGGAAGATTTATCTTGATTAATGAAGAAGACTTACAGCGTTTCGAGCAGTCTTCTGATTTTGTCCTGCAGCCAGGTGACAATTGATGAAGCACATAGAAGAATCATCCACGATGAACCTGGCAATTATAGCTCCCTGTGTTTTGGATATATGACAGATACAAACCTTCAGCGCGGTACAAACCGAACATGGCTAAGCAAAAGAAAAGACAACAGAGACAAACCTTGTTACCAAACATTCCAGCCATCCCTCTCTTTACTGTGGTGATCGCAATATCTCTCAGGTTGATCGTCTCTGCGTTTTTCACGAATATACAAGTGAACAGTCCAACGAGGTTCTGGGTATGGACAACCGTGTAAGGTGACTCGGCTGGCATGGCTACTTGAACGGCTTGAACGAGCTTATCATACCACAGCCGGTAGCGCTGAGATACCTTCTCGGACATGTCTCCATTCACTTTAGATTTACTAAAGAGAAGGGATTCTGATAGAATCACGATCAGATAAACCAGGCAGACAAATGAGCGTGAGGAAAAGATTCGAAGGGCACAAGATCAGAAAACAGCTCTAGACTCACTAGCCTGGAGTTTCTTATCTTCTAGATCGATCAACTCTTGAAATCCAAAGATGATGATGTCAGGCGAACTCTCCGAAGTCAACACAGATGTTAAAAACGATGCGTTGTCGGCGTTGGACGTCAACTGAGACGGTTTGGAAGCGTCGATGTTCCATGAACAAGAGAGCACGGTGAGATCTCTGTACGAACAGAATTCGGATTCTCGCTCTAAGAGACGACTCTCTGAGATTACAAAACATTTCCGTGTGTTAGAAACATATTCTTCAGACAAAGAAGAGAGCAATGAGGCCTAAATACCTAGCCAATCAACAGCTAACAACCCGTCCCAAGCATGTACACAGTCGTCTCTTCCCCAAGAGTAGACAGTTAAGAAACCCTATCGGATGTGGTTTACAGATTTTGTTTTATAACAATAAAGAGTATCAGAATCAGACACACTGGACGCAAAACCCTTCGAAATAGAGGAGAAAGAGAAACAGAATAGACTTACATCGTTTATGGAACCAATATCTATGTCGAACCCGAGAATAGGGCTCTCCCTACGAGAAAAGGGCACATAGATCCCATACCACAATTTTGGATAAGGTCAACCACGAATATCCCTTGCATAGAAAAACAGACAGATAGAAAACCGGTCATCATCCTCTCATAGTCAAAAACTTACGAATGAGCTCCCCACAAATTGGTAACTCTCCAAGGGAACGATTGTACGTCATAAATCGTGATCACTCCCTTCCTCGATCCTGCCCATAGTCTATCTCCAACTCCTATCAAAGCGACGATCGCCGTGGTCGATACCTTGATGACAGACAAACAGGCCGGGTTGGTTCCTCTCGACCAAACAGAGATTTGACCGCCTTCGTGTCCAAGGTAGACATATTCCGAGAGAGCGGGGATAATCGTTCCGCACAAGACAGCACCCGAAGCTACATTCGCTGTAGGGAGAACTCTCCCGCCTGTTATGGAGGAGCTGGCAGTGGTGGCAGAGTCGGTTGAAGAACCGAATGGTTCGTATACCCTGATAGTCGGTCGACGAGCAGACGTGGCATCAGAAAAATGATGGCTATGATGACTGACGGAATTGTGTCGACCGGGGAGGAGGGAAAGGTTCGAAGAACCTCCTGTTGAAACGAGAGACGACGTGGATCCCGTGGAAGAACCACTCGAGCCTCCGATAGGTCCACTCGACGTCCATATCTGATCGTCCAAGAGGCCAACGTATGTTTGTCTATCTGCAAGCCTCAACGTTTGACTCGCGTTGAACATGTTGAATTGCCCGTTCTCTTTCATCTTGAACAAGTGTGACTTGCCGGACTCATCTACCGTCAAGATTGATTGTTTGTGCTTGACGATCGTCAGAACTGGACCATGATGAGCCCCTATCCTGATCTGCGTCGCTATAGATCCCCAAAGGTCCATCTCCCAAAGATGGCCTTCCTTGCTTCCACACCATAGATAGCGCGCGTCCTCACCTTCTACAGCCGACGGTCGGAAACAAAGGGCAGTGATCTTTGAGTCCTTATGTTTTATCTCTAGTCCCATCTCCTTTTGGTCCATGGAGAGAAGCATCACATAGGATATCCCCTGCTGAGCCGCTCCTCTGACGTCGTACACTTTCAGATGAGAATGGCCCACGGCGACCATACCTGACGAACAAGCAAACGCCGTCGGATGCCCCGAGCCTGAAGAATGTTTGATCTGAACCGGATGAGGATGTAGTACCGGGGGCCTTCTGTTCGACATGGTTGGATCTGGGTACTCGTCCGCCTTTCGAGAAAAAGAGTCGGTGACCGGAAGTCCGGAAGGAGCCGTGGGCGTCGCTTCATCATCTTCATTTTCATCTTCGGAATCATCGCCTTCATAAACGAACGATGGATCGGATAGCTGTGATTTTGGAGTGTTAGAATAAGCTACTTCTGCAGAGGGTCCGACCCGGCGAGTTGGTGGCGGCGGTGGTGGTGGTGGGGGATATGAAGAGGCTAGTTCTGAAGTTGAATGTTGAGTGTATGGTGAAGATGCGGAGGTGGGTCCTGTGAATGGGGAAGCGGTTCGACTGGCAGGCCTTGAGTAGGAAGTTCTTGGACTATCCCGTTTGATCGTCACCGATCTCATGGGAGGTGGTGGTGGCGGAACCCAAGAATCTTCAGTTGAAGACGCAATCTCAGATTGAATCCCAGAGCCGGATAATGTTCTGGACCTGGTAGGTAGAGGGGGGGCAATCGATACATTCGTATAGTCATTAGGAGTAGACGCTATCGGTCGCTTAGATGAAGGTAAAGGTGGTGGTGGTGGTGGTGGCGATTGACTCAAGACTTCCTCGAGGTCTCCCGCTGAGGAACTTGTAGAGGAAGCAGAGACAAGAGTGGTAGCCCTTCTCCTTACTGGCAACGGTGGTTTACTCTGCCCTTCCAAGCTAACGGTCGTTGGGACGGAGGATGATATTGAGGATGCAGACGACGGCGTTCGGGATGGCACCGGCGGCTTGTGTCTGGCAGGCATTATTACCTGAGGGGTAGGAGTGGAAGAGGTCTCCACCGCCGATGGGTCAAACGTCGGAGGCAAGGGCGGAATTGAGTAAGGCTCATCATCCCTGTTAACGATAGAGCTCGATATTGGACTTCTCGACCGAGGTGGTGGAACAGGCGGTGGAGGTTTTAATGCAGTCGGAAAGATGACTTCTGTTCGAGCAGCAGATTGACCGCCAGGGGAGACCTGGTTGATGGGTTGATCGTATGCTGATGGGGGTTGAAGCTTGATTGCATGAACACCTTTAGCGAGCGATGAAGAGTTGACGTTCGATGGCTGTTTGACTGATGCTGATGATGGAGGGTTTAATTCAGGGCTGAGAGATGGTCGGTTCGGAGGAATTGGTGGCGGACTCAAAAGTTCTGGCTCGTCAGTCAAACCTCTTGAGGAAGAATCTAGTGTATCGACGTTTGGAGGTGAAGCTATCAACGGAGGGACAATATGGAATGATGGTGAGGGTGATGGCACGCGCGCAGGTCCAGGTCGGGCGGACGTCGAGACATTTGTGGAACCTCCGAACTTTGATCTCAAAGAAGACACGCTTTGAAATCCTTCGGTCTCCTCCTCTCCCGACTGTGTCTCTAGTTCTGTCTGTGCAGAGATAGGAGACGGAGAGATGACGACCATTTTAGCAGGCGCGAACTGTGCGCTCTCCACTCCCCCAGAGGCTAGCTTTATCGTCGGCACAAGAGGAGAAGGAGCAGAATTTCCTATACTAGTGTTTATTACTGGCTTTACCATCGTCGTCTTCGTTGGGATGATGTTTTGTGAGCTAGCTGTTGGTTTCGTGGCTTTTGATGGAACCGGCGGTGGGATCTTTTTTGGTGTAGGTATCGGCGCTGTTCCCAAAGATTGACCAAGAGGTCGGCCGACAGAAGTTGAGGTGAAATGTTCTGAGGGTGTGGACGGCTGGAATACAGGGAGTGGTGTTCTATCAGAAGATGGTGCATATGGAGGTGGTGATATCTCGGATGCGACTGTCGTAGCCTTTGAAGACAGATTGGACAGGGATGAGGGCACAGGTGATCCCCGCGGAGAAGTCTGTGAAGAATTTGAATCAGACACCGAAGCTGAGTTGGATACCTGATCGTCCGAGAGTATCGTTGGATATTCAGACAGAACCAACATCAGTCCTCTTGGAGTTGGATGAATGTTATGTGTTCATAGAAGAGAACAGTAGAGGGACAAACCGTTCTTCGTCCCTTCAGACGATCATCGTCGTCATCATCATCAGCATCATTCACAACAGCTGTTGAAGGCCTGGTCTCCATTTTGGCTTCATCAATCATACCCCCACCGTTCAGACCGGACCTACTAGGCAGTCTACTACCTATTCCTTTCCCTCCATTTGAGGGAGTTGTGATGGGTGCACTGCCCGCTTTCGACATGTTCTCCCATCTTGATCGAAGAGAACTGACTGGTGCGGACGACGGATCTGGTCCTTCTTCACCCTCATGTGGATCCATCCCAAGTATTCCCCTTCACTGATTCTTGGATTTTTCTCTTTCGTATTCAAATACCACAACCCTGTCTGATGCTTTGCTCCGTGCTTGTAGACTGTTGAATTCGAAGAAAGACAGAGCGAAAATAAAAGACGTGACTTTAGAAGAGATGCAAGAACAGTAAAGGCAAAGGCGGTAAGAATGAAGTTAGAAGATCGCTCACGTTCCAGGCTGACGTCAGCTCAGAAGAGGTATGTCACCCTGTCGAGCAAGGTTACATGCTGACAAATCAATCCTTTTGGGGTTACATGATCAAGAAGCCCGCAATTTTTTCTCTCCTTGACGCGAAGGACTTGCGATCGACACATTTATGACGTGAAAACCCCGGTTTCGTGTCCTCTGTTTTAGACGTTTGTCTCACGCCAGCTCTGTGGTCTGTGTCTCAACCAATATAAGGTGAAACAGTTTAACGCTAGTGGAGAAGACAGTCCAAGGAGTGTGGATATATGGAGGAGGATGGATGAATTTCGTTTTGCTCTCTCTCCCTCTCAAAAGAGTTTTTAGTAGATCAGCTCCAACTCTTGAAGGCAGAGGCGTTTTTCTTCTGAGAACATGGCATTGGATACATGGATCTGTGCATTCGCACTCGTTCAGGCAGAGGAAGAATAGGCAAGGAAATAAGAGGAAGAAGAAAGGTCGAAGAAGAGAAAAATAGCAAGGAAAAAGTCGAATAGATGAGGGGGAAAGAAGGAAGGAAACGAAGATGAAACGAATCCTGTCTAAATCTAAGGTTAGACACACCGATAGCGGAGCTAAAGGTCGAGATAAAAGTATCCCAAGAAGAGAAGAGAAGGCTTGTCCAAGATACTGGACAAGACAAGATTAAGCTAGTAGTATGAGAGCAGAAGAATATCATAGAGTGAATCAGTTGTCCGAAAGTTCAGGCAAAGATGAACAAGTCGAGCTCGGACGTTTCGAGGGACACGGGGGGGAGGCCCTCGAGTAGAAGAGAAGTCCACCGTCGGATGAAGCAAACACACAACGGAGGAAATGGACAACGAAAGGACAGGAACGAGATGAGAGAAGAAAAGGTGAAAGAGAGAGCAGTTCAAGATATGTAATGTCGGGGTAATGCTGGGGATTTGACTAAGCATAGATCTATATAGGAGAAGAAGTAAAGAGGGGGGATATACCGAATCCAAAAAAAGTTCCTAGGGTAATATATACAATAAAAGTAATCACAAAACGAGAGTCGAAACGAAAAGAACGTAAGAGATGAAGACATCAGAGCGCATATAACGAGGAGTAAGTCAATATGAGAAAAGAAAGGAAGTAAAAGAGGGAGGACGCTAGATTCAGCTTATCGCCTGGAAGCAGCGTTTCGGGTGAGCCCTTTTCGTGCCGTTCCGGCACCAGCAACGATAGGAGCATCGCCGGCCTTCTTCACACACGATTTGTTGTCCCGACCGATTGAGTATCCCTGGAGACTCGGGAAGACAGATGGTGATGTTGTTGGTAAGAAAGCCTCTCGAACGTATCAAAGGGACAGGGGAAAGGATAGACAAACCTCGACACAGGAAGCAACCACACATCGTCCCTCCTCACATCCGACCTGGTCAACGTGAGAGATAGCCGAGCAATCTTGCCTGTGACCACGAGAAGAACAAAGAGGAAAAGATGTGCATCAGTTTATTGTTAACAAGGTGATGAACAGCATATCGAATAGTGGCTTGAATGGTAAACAGACATACCCTGTACCCATAGTGACACAGCCACCACAGCTCTTGAGCTCGGTCTTTGGCTCGATACACTCAAACCCGACGCTGAACCAGTTGGCCAGCGTCTTGAGCTTTGTGTCGCTCACCGTCTTCTCCCCAGCGGCCAAGTTCGGGCAGGCGAGCGGAGACTCTGCCGAGCAAAGGAACTGACTAAAGTTTTGATTCTTTGCCTGCATCGGTTTCTGCTTCGGTGACCGCTTACCCATCCGACGTGACGGGGCAGGAGCTCGGGGAACCACGACAGGACCGACAGGAGTAGCGTCTGTCGAGGCCAGCTTGTTCAAACCGGCAGCTGGCTTGTGAACCGGCTGGGCGAGGACGAGACTGGGAGCAAGAGCGAGCAGAAGGCAGGCCAAAGAAAGGACGGTGATCTTAGAGTAGAACATCTCGGAGAGGAAGAATAGGCTGGATAGGTGGGTGGATGAATGTAGATCTGAAAAAGAGATTAATTGGGCAAAGTCGCAAGGAAAGGAAAGGAGGACGCGTAAGGAGGGAACAGGCTGTCTGAAAAGAAAGGACGGGTGCTGAAGAGCTTATGGGAGATGAACGAGGACGAGGACGAGAAGGAGAAAGGAAAGGAAAGGATGAATGTATTGGATGTGTATGGTATGCGTTGGCTCTGTATGTTTTTATGTGGATGGATGCGAAAGAGAAGAGAAGAAGAAGAGAGCGAGAACAAGAGCCATAGCCACAATCGATCCTATCGAGTAAGCTTTTGGGTCTAAAAAGAAAAACATGAGGATGGTTACGCGTGTGGATTCGGGCTACGCGTACCGAGCCTGACATGGCTGTCGTCTTGGCCTTGTTCGGCCGAGCCTGACGCTGGCCCGAGTGCAAGTAGAAGAGAGCCTAATGTTTTTCTTTTTCGTTTGCTCTTTCGCTGGATGTGCTGCGGATAGATCAAGGCACAACGCGCAGTGCTCCCGGTCCCTGGCGGGTCAAGGTCTGTGCCTTATCGATCCGCTTTGACCTTTTTTTTGCCCCTGTTTCCTCCCCCCCAACAGGCACGCACGCACGCATGCACCTCCTCCTAACGCTCAGACCTCCTCCCCTCATCGTCCTCGTCCCGCTCACCGACTTCTTTGTTTCTGTCTCTTCCACCTTGCAATCCCATCTCTAGGTGTCCATCCTCGTTCTTTCTTCTTTCTCCTCTCTCTCTTCACGGTAGAGAACGATGGCACCCTTGACGGCAGTTTGGCGTCGGTTGCCGACGGCGACATCTCTCCTCATCGGAATTCTCGTCGGGCTTCTGTTTGCCAACGTACGTTTTTTCTTTCTTTTTTTTGTATATATCTTATTCTGTTCTTTAGCCATCTTGTTGTCGTCTCATCGCAAGTCAAATCGACAGACTGTATGCGTATGAACAACGCTCACCTATCTCTTCCGTTCTCTTCGTGCCGGTCTCATCATCGGCATCTTCTTCTTTGGCGTCTTTGTCTTCGGGATCTTCCTCTCTGCTTGTATCCGTTCGGGCTGGCCCTTCGACCCATCCTTCGCTTTCTTTCGATCTGATAGATCTTCTCTTCTCGACAGGTATGCCCTTCATGTTTCCTCTCTGCTTTCCGGGTGATACCAGGCAAGCCACGTGATCCCCTCTTTGAATAAAGCTGATCCCATTGCTGTCTCTCACACACACAAAATACCCTTGGTACCTGCCTCCTTGACCGGCATGTCACTGACTCGAAACTTACCACCATACTCACATCTTCGGTCCTAAAAGGCTCCAGCTGCAGAATCTTGGTCAGGAGCTCGTTCGAATTCTCGTCCGAATCCAGGATCTGGTAGAGCGCCTGCCCGTAATCAACCTAGCCTTCCTACACTCGATCAGCGACATCGAGTCCTTGAGCTTCTTTCTACTCTCTCTCCCCATCACACTACGCAGTGCACGCGGCACGCTCAACCTATCTACGTCGCTCAGGCCCTCAAGCGGTACGAGCCTTTGTTTGTGAAGAAAAAGTCTTGGAACAGGGTTGGTGGCTGGCTGTCCGGTTGGGGAGCGAAGCCTGTCAAGCCCACGGGGGGTGAGTACGGCCTGTCTTCCAACCGACAGTATGATAAGGATGATGATGAAAGCGGGAGGTCATATGTCAAGCGAGATCTCTCTGGTCAAAAGCACAAGTACTTTTTCGCAATCAACTTGTACAATTCGTTCGACGTCATTCCCGACATTTTTGCGACTTTGTTTAGAGTGGCCGCCATCCTTGGTTACCACAATGTATATGTGTCAATCTACGAGAACGGTTCGACCGATCAGACCAAGGCACTCCTCAAGATCTTTGATGCTCTAGCCGGCACAGCTGGACTCCGAGTCGAAATTCGATCGTCCATGCGAACGAGAGGAAAGTTTAACCACCGAATCGAGTACTTGGCTGAGGTTCGAAACGCCGCGCTCGTCCCGCTTCACGAGCTCAGAGAGAACAACGATGAAAAGTTTGACTCGATCGTGTTCATGAATGATATCCTTCCCTGTGTGGATGATTTACTGGAGCTGATCTGGCAGAGTAGACGACAGAACGCCGGTATCACGTGTGCGTCAGACTACATGTTCCACGAGGATATCGGAGCCCCCGTCTTTTACGACAACTGGGTTGCCCGAGATATCAACGGAACCGCTTTGGAGAACGAGCCGTTCGAGTCGGTCTTCCACCATACCGATTCGGCCTACCGATTCCAGAATCACCTGCCTCTCCAGGTCCAGTCGTGCTGGAACGGAATCGCCATCATGGATCCTGCCCCTCTCTACATGATGCCCCCTGTGAAATTTAGAATGGCAAATCTGGACTCGAACGAGTGTAGTGCTTCAGAATGTTCGCTCATCTGTAACGATTACACCAACGCCGGTTATGGTCGAATTTTGATGGTTCCTCGAGTGAAGCTCGCCTACGACAACAAAGTATACCCTATTATTCATCCTGATCGACGAAACCTGACAGCTATCCGAGGATACAAGCGATTGGGAGGTCTACCAGACGATCCTCATACGGATCCACAGGACAGAACGTGGTACGGACCCCACGACCGACTTTTCACACAGGAGGAGACGGATTTGATTCAGTTTGAGAAGAACCCCGAGTACGTCTGGTGTTGGGGTTGGGATGGAGCAGGAGATCTCGATGGACCGGATGTCGACCCGATCTGGGAAAAGATGGAAGACTACTCGTTCACGGAAAAGGCTGTCACCATCAAGCACGATCGATCGTTCAAGATGTGATCGGGCGTCTGACTTGTCGATTGGAAGGTTTAGGGATGAGACGGGTTGGTCTCTTAAAATAGGAGGCAAGGTGAAATATGAATAGGTTGGATGATATGAAAAGAGGGCCTTATCTGCCAAATATGTTTTCTTTCTATTCCGTGTTTCCTTTTCTCTGCTTCTTTTTTCTTCTTCTTCTCATCTTCCATTACATTGTTCTTAACTGAGAGCTTCCTTCCCATCATCTTCCTACACTTCCTCATAATTTTAACTTCGTCTTTTCATCTCGTCATAATCTCCCATATCCATCTCGGACGTCATCCTCTCTATTTTCCATCCCATCAATCACCCATTTGCGTGTTCTGTTGCGTATCACCTCTTTTCAGCCTTTCTTCTTCCTTTTTTTTGGTTTTCCTCTGATCCGAATGTCTAGAATTTGGGCCTGCTTGCGTTTTCTTTATCAATTTCCTCGAACTGTATCCGGATTAGCCACTTTCTCTGGCTTGTTTGCCTGGCGCAAGAGGAGATTGTAAAGTGGGATTTGGTGGGAAACACATGTCTAGCGATCATACGAGGGTAACGACGTATACTAACAGGAGGAGAAAACAAAATGTGCAATGGTTCGGGAGGAAGAAAAGTATCAGAAGAAGAAAAAGAAAAAGGGAAGGGCAGTGACATCATTTAATAGAATTCAAATAACAATGATGAAAGAGAATGGCAGGTTAGCTCAGACCGCTGCTTCTTACTCCTGCTCGGTCACCTGGTTAAGGGCGGCGAAGCTGAGAGGAGTGAAAGCGTATCCACCGGCCATATAATGCTTTCCGTTTGCCTCGACCCAGTGAAGTCGGAGGGCGTGCAAGAAGGCAGAGAGACCTTCCATAATGCAAAGAATGACGAGAGTGAGGGTGAACCAAACGGCAAACATAAACACCAAGAACAAGGTCGCTCCGGCGCCGGTCGATTTAGCGTCTGCCGGGAAGGCGTTCTCCAGCGTCATCTGGTAGAGAACCTCGGAGAGCTGGGCGTGAGCGAGCGACAAAGCCCACAGTCGAAGGTAAGAAGCTGTGTTGGAGATACATCCAAGACAGAACTCGATGGTGTGAATGACTTGGTGGATGATGATCTCCCCGGCATCATGACCGTGCTCTTCCTCCTCCTGCATCTGCTCAGCCATAGCATGACCATTACCTTCCTCCTCCTCTTCCTGCTCAATCGACTCTCTGGGCTCCGCTCCATCACCAGCTGATCGGTTGGAGATACTTTGATATCCCTCGTCCTTAGGCTTCTTCTGTTCCTTGAGCAAAAGGTAAGGCTTCAAGCACAGCATCCACGGCACACACACCAGAGCCAACAGGAGTAAGAACACCTGAAGGGGACCCTGGTACGCGAAGAGCTGCTCGGAGGGATCCAAGTTACCCGGCGAGAGGAACATGTAGATAAGCATGTTGAGCAGACCAGGGGGGGAGTTCATTCCAGGCTGAGTCCAGTCGGTGGCCCATTTGTAGATGATGCAGATCACGAGATATCCAAAGATGGACATCATGAACAAGACTTGGGGAACAAACTCGGCGTAGATACTGATATAATCCTCGAAATGAAGGTGGTTGGGAACTTGAAGACAGATGGCAAAGGTCATCTAGAAAAATAAAAAAGGCGGTCGGTTAGTCAAATGGTCTTTGTTGAATGAGAAAGATCAGAGACCACGAAAGAAAAAACTCACGTGGATAACTCCAAGGATGATACTCATCTTCATCTTGTATGAGTTAGTGAACACCAACGCGTTATCGGTTCCGTGCCAAGCAGGGTCCAATCCGAAGGGATACACGCCCGTTTGGATTGCCTCAATAGTGCCGTTTCCTTTGGGCCACTCCCAGCCGGACTGCCAGATGGTCATTGACTTGGAGAAGATGTCGTTGTACATCAGACCAGTGAACATGGAGAAGACTCCCATCAAAAGAATGATGTATCGGCCACTATGATTTCAGGTAAAGGGGTAGCAGCAGTGGTCAGATCGGGTTTACATCTTCCAACGCACCGGCATCAAAGACTCACAAGAAGAAGGTTTCGAAAATCTCTCCCAACCCAGCCTTTGAGAGTTTCCTCTCGTTAAGAACCATGAACAGCCCAACGAGGAAGGCAAGGAAACCGTGTCCAAGATCTCCAAACATGACAGCGAACAAGAAAGGGAACGTGGTCACAGTGAAAAGACCGGGGTTGACCTCTTGATAAGTGGCCACACCATACGAGTCAATGATGGTCTGGAAAGCCTCGGTGAAGGGTGACGTTCGATGGAAAGTAGGAGGCTTCTGGTGAGTTCGAAGCTCATACAAGATTCCAGGGACTGAAGTGTTGGCGGTTTCCTATCAAAATCAGAGGAAAGGCGAATATGGTAAGCTCGAGTGCGTTCAGATTGTTTGCTCAAAAGAAGAAGGGACGAACCGCAGCCCTTCGCAACGCTAGCTGGATAGCGGTGATGTCTCTGGTAGGACACCAACCTTCGGCAACCAAAGTCTGCTTTCTGGAGTCTCGGCTCATCAAGTTCATCGTCTGATAGACTGCCTTCTCCTTCTGGACAGCATCCTTCCAGGCGTTCAGTCCCTCGGCAATCTTGCTCAACTCAACCCGTCTGGTCTGACTTGTGTTCCAAACGACCGTGTTGAGATCTTCCAGTCTGCCTTCAACCTCCCTCAGTGCGTTGTTCCTTAGATCAGGGTTAGAGTCAACAGGGTACAGAGTTCCACCCATACTCTCTGCAACCTTTCGGATCTTGGTCAAGAGCTCGGATCCGTGGGCGAAGATGATGAAAACGTTCTTTCGGGTTTCTTCCGAGGTAATCGGATCGACAAAGAGCTGGTCGATCTCGGCGTAGTTCATGTAAAGATTTCCTCGAAGGACTCGCCAGAGGATTCGCTCAAAGGTCGCCATACGGGCTCGATCGATCGTTCCGGATACGAACTCCAGATCATAACCGTATCCACCAGCAACACCTTGCGAGACCTCATTGGGATGGAAGTCAGAAGATGATCGGTGGAGCAAAGGGGCGGTACCCTCGTCGTTTTCGAAAGAGGAACGAATCTCCGGCTGTCGACCTTCAGCCTGAAGTATCCAAACAAGAAGATCGCCACAGTGTGTTTGATGTCAGCTCCATCGATCGCCACGCAAGATGGGAGGTTAATATCAACTGATAGAATGGACGAACGTTTTGGAAAAAGACAGCGGTTTCCCGGAGAACGCACTTGGCCTCCTCCAACTCTCGTTGCTTCTTGACCAAAGCTTCCCACGAGCTGTTCATCTGAGCCAACCGGCCTTCGTGCTCCTGCAGCTTGAGATCGAGCTCATCGATGGCCTGGGGGCCTCGAGGCCCAACTGTAGTGAAGGGAGGAATGGATGCTAGGGAGGGAACATGGATAGGAGGTTGGGAGACGGTATCGATTTGATTACTGAACAGTCGGAGCCGTCGATCCATCTCGTCCAGTCGACGAACGTCACCGACAAAAGATCGCTGGAACGCGTTGACCTCAGGGTTGAGCTAGATTTGAATCGAAAAAGAGAGCATATGAGCTTTCCAAAGACTCTCAGTTGCAGAGACATAGTCAAACTTGCGGTAAAACTCTCTTAAAGCGTCCACCAAAGGCCACTCTGTTTCGTGAAAAATCATCACGGATTGGAGCGAAGCCGAAATAGCTCGACTCACATCCTTAAACTGTACGTTTCCCATTTCTCCTAGCTCACTGAGAGTATCGTGTAAAACCTATATGGGAAGCATTAGACCGGAGAGTGGGTTTATAAGCTTCATTCTTCATGGCTGGTGTGATCGACGAGAAAAGAAGAAAAGAAAAAGAAAGAGATGGCAAACGCACCTCTCCAGGGATAAAGAGCTGGATGAGGGACATCTCTTCCGATCCTGTAGAGTGTCACACCCAAACACAACCATCCGGGTCAGCCAAAAAGAGTCAACAGACACAGACCAAGACCCTGAGACGAACGGAAGAGAGAAGGGTATTGAGTCGCCATGTTGAGAGGTGCCCAAAAGTGTTTAGATGCTCTATGTGTGGGTAAGTGGAGAGAAGAGGTAGCCGCATTGAAAGTCTCTGTCAGATCGCCCGCACGGCAAAGTTCGTGGGACCGGCCCTATTACTGTTAGGGTTAACGTCACCTTACTAGCCATTTGACTGTTAATGGTAGAAGGCCTGCCTTGATATCTTAAGTATAGATACGGTAAACAGCGAGCAAGAACCACAGCAGTGATCAGATGAGAAGAGAAGCAAGGAGACATGAATCGATTCGAAGTTTGACGAGGAGAAACAATGAGAAAGACTAACAACGAGCAGGCTAGCCGGATGACACCTAAGGGTATTCGGTTTACGTGCGCTCAGCTGTTTCAGTATATGATCTCTGATACGATTTAATAGGAACTAAGTCAGCATGTTTTAACGGTGTGATCCAAGTTCGCTGAATGACCAGAACACAGAAAGATGATCTATCTCTCTCTCAGGTGATGGTCTGCCCACTCCAAGCAACGGACGGATCGACGCGTCATTTACCTGCAGACGCGTCTGACCTGCTCGGACGCGTCGAGACGCAGAGTAGCCCGGGTTCTCTTCCTCCTCATACCTCGCCTTCTTTTATCTTCTCCTCTGCTGACTTCTAATACCTAAATTGAACAGCTGGCTCATCAGGCGAACCAAATCCTTCTTGGAATGGGCTCCCAGGGCTCCCAGGGACCATGTGATCCGTTCAATTTCAGCTCTCAGAGCTCGTCCTTTGAACGCGCCCTCGCCGCTCTTCCTTTGTCCCCTCCGACTCTACCACCGGCCAAGCGGACATCTTCCTCAACCAGCGTGCCGACCGATCCATCGTCTCCTAGTCCTGTTCTTCCTCCTTGCTTTCCTGTTCGATCAGCCGCTCCTTTGCCGCTGTTGAAACCAGCTGGCCCGGTGCTGACGTCAAAACGGCCACTGAACAAGTTAGAGGAGTATGAGCTCAAGGCCTACGCTCCCAGTAGATTTGGAGAGGTCGGAGACTACATGAAGAACAAACGGATGAAGCTACAGTTACAGAACAGAGAGATCGCTCAGACTAGGCAGGATGGAGTGCCTCAGATCTTTAAAGGTCTGGCTATATATGTAAGTCATTCGATCTGTAATTATTTGCACCTGCTTCTCGACATACGTTGATCTGATGCCGTTTGAACCATACCAGATTAATGGCTATGTCCAGCCTTCTCTTCAAGAGCTCAGAGATATGTTTCTCTCTCATGGGGGAGAGTATCACGCCTATTTAGATAAGTACGTTTGTCATACACTTCTGACATGTATCACGTTACCCTAGTCACTTAGTGCGAGAGCTGACAGTCGTTTCTATCTCAGAAAGAGCTTAGTGACCCATATCGTTGCGACCAATCTGACGCCTGCCAAGGTACGCGTAGTTTCGGCTTTATTCTCATCAGCAATCTATATATGCTGACGAGCGGCATGAGAACAACCACATTCGCAACAGATCAAAGAGTTTCAACACCGGAAAGTCGTGACACCCAGTTGGATCGTTGAATCGACTCAGGCTGGAAAACTGTTTGTCTATTCCTGTAGCGTCTGCCAGCCAAAATTTGTTGTAATGGACGGACGAGAGCATTCACAGCTAACATAAATCATCATACGTAACCTATCTAGACTTCCTTGGTCGAATTATCGCTGGAGGCCTGTACCCCTAGCAACATCTACGTCTAACTCCCGACCTACTCAACCAAGCCAACTGACTACTCAACGGAGTATTCGATCCTTTTCTGGTCAATACTACGAGCCAGTCAAACAACCCCTCAAACCGCTGATAACTGAGCCATCTCTTATGTCTCCATCGCCTGATTCTATCACTGCAAACTTATCCGCTAAACACACCCTCACAGTTCTCAAAAAACAATCTTCGTCCTCGTTAAATCGCAGCTCATCCTCTTTGATATTGGCGAAGACGGATATCAGTCCTCCTCGGACGACTCCCTCCTCTTTCGTAAGAAAAGAGAAGACAAGGGTGTCTCAGGAAATCATACGACCCGTAACGGACCTGGAGGTTGAGGAGGAGTTGCTTGTCATGGATTCTTTCGAGCATTCTAGAGACTCACAAGAGGAGCACGCCAAGGAAGGAGACTCACTTAAGGGAAAGGGGAAGAATCTACGACGCAAGAAGGAGAAAGGGAAGAAAAAGAAACGCGCTGATCCTTTCTCTTCCTCTTCTTCATCCTCATCCTCAGCTTCGGATGAAGAAGCTGACAAGAGAACGAAGAGAAGCATGAGTCACCGTCTTTCGTCCCAGCGGGTTCGTCTGGAGATGACTGCTAGAAGTCTTACTCGCTCTCAGAGAGCCGCCGTCCAACCAAACCCATACGATGATGACTTTCTAGATCAGCCCACATCTAAATTAAAACCTTCATCTCGCCCGACAGTGGCTGACCGGTCTTTACGTCTTTATCAATCATTATCAACCGATCGCCTCCCTCTGGATATGCCCCAAACCTCCCTGGTGAAGACGCGTGACCAGCCCACCTCTACTCGTGATCGAGCTAGAGACCAGAATCGTTCCCAACTTTCACCACGCACAACTCTCGAATTAAGCAATGATGATCCTCTTCTTCTGGTGCCTTCCAATAAGACATCGATATCAACTCAGCCAAAGACCTATCGCTCTCTCAAGACTGCGCGTATACCGTCTACTCTCATAATTCCCTCAGATCCTCGTCCTACGAGTCTCAAAGAGAACTCTAAAACAACCAGTAGAGAGAGGTCAGAGCGGGAGGAGGGAAAGGCAAAGAGAAAAAAGAGGACGAGGAGAGTCAGATTTGAAGATGAAGTGGATATAGGTATGAAGCGGACAGATCTCACGGGGGCCCTTAAGTCACCACCACCACTCTTGCAATCAACACCTTTAGGGGCGACAAAGTCCCGGTGCTTAGAGGATCTTGAGATTGAGAAGGAGGAAAGGAGGGCTCTCATGATGTTAGACAAGATGAGAAGGATCGAGTCAGACCTTATCTCTGAAGAGAAACAGAACGATGGGCGGGCAGTCTCTTCTTTCAAAGCTTCATCGACTTCTCTCCCTACTTTAGTTTCTCCCTCCCCTCTCTCCCATACTTCTCATGCTGAGCAGTCCACGGTTCCTTCCCGGACTTCGATAGAATCCACTGAATCTCCAGCCCAACTTCCAACTACTCACCCTCAGCCTGTTCTGGTCGGAATCGCTCCCGCCGAGAAGGTAGTGTCGATAAGTCACGTTGATACCCTGAAATCTCCCAAGAGTGCGCTTGTAGTCAATTCCATGACTAGATATGCCTTGCATGAGGAGCATCCTCAGGCAAGAGAGTTAATGCAAGATTCAGCGTGGAGAAGAGGGCATACAGCTCAGAGCGAAACATTTTTGGAAGGATACTATGGGAAATCCAGGTTTGTTCTACAGGGTTTCTCTTCCTAATATGTCTTTTGTTGTGCTAACGAAAAAATGGATATGCCATCATCTAAAGGCTCCATCATCTTTCTAATTGGAAAGCTGAATTGAAAGTTCTTGTCGCTCAGGCCCGGTGTGACTCTCGCTCGCTCCCCGTTTCGCGAGTTTTAGCTCCTCATTCTTTGGCCGATTCTTTTCTTCCTCGACCTGCTTCTCTCACTACCTCTGTCAAGCGATCCGGAAGAGGAGAGAGGATCATCATGCATTGCGACTTTGACGCTTTCTTTGTTTCTGTCGGTTTGGCGGGAGAGGAGAGGAAGGCGTTGAGAGGTAGACCAGTGGTGGTCTGTCATTCGCTGACAGGTGGAAGACAGAGTACAAGTGAGATTGCGAGTCCTAGCTACGAGGCTAGGGCGTTTGGAATAAAAGCTGGGATGAGGTTTGTATCTCTTTTCTATCTCAGCTCATTCACGGTCTAAGTATTAACTATTGTGACGTATCTCTCGACTCAAAATGACTCTTGTAGTCTTGGACAGGCCAAAAGGTTGTGTCCTGAAGTGAAGAGTATTCCTTACGAGTTTGAGAAATACAAATCTACCTCGTCTGTACCATGTTCCTCTCTGTTTACATGCTCACTTCTTATCTCAGTTTAACTAATGCTAGCGGTATGTGATCCTACCGCGCACTTGGTCCGGTTAGTCTAAAATTCTACACCATACTTCTATCTTACGCCGACAGTTTCTTCCAAGCGGTATCGATCGACGAAGCCCTGATGGAAGTGACCTCTCGGGTCAATGATCTTGCTAAGAATGGCACTGAGAGGGCTGGAAGAGAATTGGCTGAAAGAATTAGAGAAGATATTAGGCAAGCTACTGGTTGTGAAGGTTGGCCTTTCGATTTTTTCCTACCGGAGAGTGCCTGTCCTCATCTTACACTTCATCTTGCTTTTCTACATATCAAATATAGTCTCGATCGGGGTAGCTTCTAACACGCTATTGGCCCGGCTAGCTACTCGAAGAGCTAAGCCTGCAGGATCCTTTCATCTGATCCAGGACAGAGTATCAGAGTTTATGGAGAGTCTTGTGAGCGTTCTATCATCAAAGTTCTCTATACCCGAAAGAGTATAACCGATCGTCCTCTTCAAACAGGATGTTGCCGATCTATGGGGGATTGGTAGAGAAACCAAGCTCAAGGTAGCATATCTTTTCTCTTCGTTCTACTAGATACAGTAATTTATATCTACGGTCTGACGTTACATATCCTTTCCTTTCTTCACAGATCGAAGCTGCTTTCAAAACGACCCGAGTTGGAGAACTCTTGAAGAAGCGCCTCGGAGAATTTCAGCATATTCTGGGTCCCAAAACAGGAGAGACCGTGTACAACGCCTGTCGAGGAATTGACTCGAAGCCTTTGAAGGAAGAATCAGAAAGAAGAAGTGTCAGCGCCGAAGTTAATGTATGTCTCGTATTTCAATCTTTCTAGGTTATCTTTGTTGACAAACAAATCGTTCACTCTGTCTTTGTTTAGTACGGCGTTCGATTTGAGAAGAATTCCCAAGCAGAAGACTTTTTGCAGAACTTATCGGTAGAAGTCTCAAACAGGATGAAGAAAGTTGATCGGGCTGGACGGATGATAACACTGAAGATCATGAAGAGAGCTGAAGGAGCCCCGGTTGAGGCGCCCAAGGTAAGCTTATTCTTATAGCTCGTAGCTTTAAGGTGGCTACCATTTTTTCTCAACCACCTATCATTTGCTTGTTACGGGGTGCAGTTTATGGGTCATGGAAAATGCGACGTCGTGAACAAGAGCAAAGAACTAGTGGGTTCTAGAGGAGGCGCGACGGACGACCCTGTCGCCATTGGAAAAGCCGCTGTCACTTTGCTAAAGCTGATGGACATACCAGCATCTGAACTTCGGGGCATTGGAATTGTAAGCATACTTAATGAATAGTTTAAGACTGCATTGATTCGCAGCTTTATCATACTGAATATGCTGTCCGTCTGTAAAGATGATTACGAAGCTTGAGGACCCAGTAGTCATTTCAAATCTCAAGAAGGCTGGTCAAACCACTTTAACTTTCCAAAAGCCAGACGTTGCCTCAGTACCAAAGTCGGCGCAAACTTCTATCCTACCACCACCATCACCACCAACTTCTGCGGCTCCCGCCGTAGTTGCTCCTCCCGTTGACCTACCGACCTGTCTGGATCAGTCGATCCTGGATGTTGCCCTTGTAGACTCTTCTACATCAGCTCCTACCAATGCAGATCGTCAATCGATCCATGCGATACTCACAAATACTCCACGAACCACGAAGAAACCCTCCCCTCCACCTGGAACCCCTCTGAATTTGCTCCCAGCGTACTCTCAAGTCGATAAAGAAACCCTTGCACAACTCCCTTCATCTATGATCCGAGAGCTTTATCCTCAGTGGCAGTCTACGCAATCGAAGCCGTCATACTCTCAGCCTAATGATGTGCCTAGTCCATCTATTCAGCTTGTAGATTCTCCACCACCCCTCAGGAATCCATCTCCCGTCAAAAAATCGCGTGTAGACGTCTCTCATATTGCCAAGCAGCTTCGACCTTCAAAGAAATCTCCTATGCGGAACCCTCCTGCTTGCTTCGCGCCGCCTGTAGCAGGACGATCTTTACCTGCTATAGAATCGCTCCAAGCGAATGCGTCTAGAAAGCTTGCGCCCAAAGGGTCTCTAGAGGAGATTACTCAACTGGCCGAACTACTAGGTTGGGATCTGAATTTCATCAAGTCCTTGCCTCCGGCTGACCTGAAAGAAATTTTGGATGAAGGGAGGAGGCAACGCGATGTTCGAGATCGATTGGTCAGAAAAGGATCAGGCGACAAATCCAACCCGACTTCAGCCTTCCCACCCCGCGTCACTTCTCTTACGCCAGAAAAAGCCTTGCACGATAGACCGGGTAACCAATTGATCACAATGATACCTACGAGATCGATGGCGACGATGTCGAGGGACAACCATACGACTGATCGATGGAAAGGCGATCCACCAGCACCGATTCTTGGGAAGAAGAATAAACTAGACCCGGAGGTTCTAGCCCAAGGCCAATCGATTGATTGTCTGCGCGAGATCATCTCGTCTTGGGTAGATACTGAGGGAGCGACTGGGCCTTCGCTTCCAGGCGTTCAGATGGTAGGTGATTTTGTGGTGGCTTGTGTGAAGACGAAGGGAAAAGGTCATAAAGAGCGAGCGAGGAAACTGTTGAGTTGGTGGGAGTATGAGCTGACCGAGCGGTGGCCCGAGAATAAATTCTCGATGAGCCAGGATACATATCGCAATGAAGAGGAGGAAGAGGAGGGTAGGCTGAAAGGCGCAGGAGCACTTTGGTGGGGGGCGCTGAAGGCATGTCTAAAAAGACTGAATGAGGTCCATTATTTACCCGCCTTGGGCTGCTCGCTGTCTCTCTCGAAATAAACAATTTGTACATAACGTCTCACTCCATACAAACACACCTACACCCTCAAACATTGCATAGTTGTTGTACAGTTTTTCTTTTACGTCATACTCATCTGGATTTGTTTGCATCAGGTATCTGGATCCATAGCGATCAATGTCTTCTTTTCCGTTACTTATATATGTTATACTTGTTCATCATTCGCGTACTTATGGACAGGCGAAGATACAAGAGGTGAAGTTGAGGATATGTAATTCTGCCTCGCTCTTGAAAGCGACGGCATGACATTGTGGAAAGAAGTAAACAACCCGGACTTCTTTCTCAAATTTCAAAACTTGTCGATTCACAATGTACACTTGCTGCTGAGAACGTTGTTTTGAGATTTATGGAAACATAGAATATTGATTGTTTCTTTTTTACATTTTGAGTTTTTTCTTAGTTGACGGAAACGAGCTTGACCTCGAAGTGGAGAGTCGAGTTCTTGGGGATCCCGGGAAGGGCCTTGTTTCCGTAAGCGAGGGCAGCACTTGAGATGAAAAGCACGTAGAAGATAGGAAAATTGTATGATTAGATATCAGTTCGAACAAGATACAAAAGATAGAGACGAGTGAACAAGATGAACGTACGGGATGGTAAGCTTTCGCTCTCCACCAATGGCCATACCGGCAACACCCTGGTCCCAACCCTTGATGACCTCTCCTCGGCCGAGGTTGAAGACGAACTAGAGGTAAACGAAAAGAAGGACATCGTAAGCACCAAAACGAGGTGGAAACAGTTGCAGATGTATAGATGAAAGAAACATACAGGCTTTCCGTTGGTATTGCTGTCAAAGACCTTTCCGTTTCCGAGCTTACCGATGTATCGCATACCGACCTTCTTGCCGGACTTGGCGACAACACCGTTTCCGAGCTTGGAATCCTCGACAACCAATCCGTTGGGGTGAGTGATGGGTCCCTACGAGTAGTAGAAAATGAGTTTAAGGACTGTCAGTAAAAGTCCTTGCCTTGTCCGTCTTGACGATCGATCAGCTGTCGGCTGTATCTACTGACCTTCTTAGCGGCCTTCTTCTCGGCAGGAGCAGCCTTCTTCTCCTCGACCTTGGGGGCGGGAGCAGCGGCCTTCTTCTCCTCGACGGGCGCGGCGGCAGCAGCTCCAGACTCGGTCTTGAGCTTCTTAGCCTGCTTCTTCTTCTCGGTCTTGGTCATAGGGGCCTCAGTGGCGGCGGGGGCGGTGAGCTCGGCGACGGCGGCAGATCGCTTGGCGGACTTCTTCTCGGGGATCTCAGTGATGCTGGCGGTAGACTCGTCGGCCATCTCGTCCTAATAATCGAGTGACAAATGTATAGTCAGAACATGTTCAGACACAGATCTTCTCATAAGAGACTCACATCCATATCCTCCTCATCGCTCCAGTCCTCTCCCTCAGGGTCAGAGTCTGCATGGATAGAATTGAGATGTGATTAGCATTGCCTCCGCAACTTTCGGTAGACACAGGCTATCACGTACAATCATCGTACTCGGAGTCCGAGTCAGGGTCCTGGTTGGCATCAGGCTCCTGGTCGAGGTAGTTTCCAGAAAGGTGAACGACGCTGGTTGACGACACGTGTAATGGTTGTTAAGCTATATAGGATGATGCACATTTAGTGGATGAGCCAGAAACTTACTTCTGTCCAGTGACGGTGATGATGATCTCATCCTCCTCGGTGAAGGTGAGGTTAAGGGTGGACTGCTCAGTCTACGAGAGCGCAGTACCAAGGGATCGTCGAGCGAGTAGCTGTTAGTCTTGTATCTCTACAGGAGACGTGCTTCCCGCACTGCTCGCCTAAAACTAGTTCAAACAAGGAAAGACGGACCTTTCCGGCGGTCAAGCTGGTAAGAACAACGGTCCTGCTGGGAAGCTCCTTGAGCTCCTCCTCCTCCTCCTCCTCCTCTTCCTCGTCAGACTCTTCGTCAAAGTCCGGTCGTCGGAGAGCCTTCTCGGGAACGATCTCGTGGGTGAGCTTGACAACGGATCGTCCGGTCGGGTCGGCAAGATCCTCACCGAGAGCGGCGTTGGTGATGACGAAGTCTCGGGGAACGATGCAGTGGAACTCCTTTCCCTGTGGCGGCCAAAGAAGTGAAGGGCGTGGGATGGTTCATCAGCTTGGTCCATACAAAATTTTGAACGAACAAATGCAAGTCTAAACGAACAGGCTCGATAATGGCGGACCTAAGGAGCACAAAGACACGTCCAATTGAGGATTATAAACGTCAGCACGGCAGCATTCCTTTCTACCAAGCGCAAACGCCCCAAGCTGGACACTCACCAAACGGCGATCTTGATAGGGGACATGGCTCTATAGACTGGGATGAATGAAGGTGAGTGTGAACGAAAGAAACGAGGGTGTGGTTGATTGAAGTGGCCAAAAAAGTTGAAAGAAAATATTAAGGAAGGAAAAAGAACGAGGACTTATTAAATCAAATATAAAATTCAAATACTCAAGTTTATCTAAGTACCCCGACGAGTTGCTCTACTCGTTCTCTCCGTCCATCTTTCGTCCAGTTGACTATCATCTACAAGCATCTCTATCTTTCATTGTCTTTGTGTGTGTCTTTGCCATGGTATGTCTGCTGGTTTGGTGGTTGGGTGCTTGGGAAGAGCTGGATCATGTCGGCTGATCTGGTTGGGTCCATCGGGTTTATACAGGCCAACGCTCTTCGTCCTTATTTGTCCGCCGTTAGGTCAACGCTCACAGCCGCTCTTACCTTGGAGAACTTTGGATCCCAGGTATGTGTTTCAGTTGTCATGGCCGTTCGTCTTGTTTTGGCTGTCGAGGAAACGGCAACTGATGTAAGCGGTCTCATCCGGTCATACCAATCTTGTCCAGGTGGTGGAGAGACATAATGTTCCCGAGATCGAGGCTCGGTTCGTATCCATCTCTCCTTCATCCGCCAGTCTAACCTCAGCCTGATCTGTTGTCGTGCTCCTTGGTTTGTCCGTATCTGCAGAACATCTTCGGAAGTCGTTCTGACCCCTCTGACAATAACTCGATCGGAATCTGAGAAAGTGTTGATCGAGCCTTCGGTCAACTCCATCCGACTCTCGATCAAGATCAAGCAGGCAGACGACATTGAGCGAATTCTATGTCATAAATTCACCCGGTTCATGACCCAGCGAGCAGAAAGCTTTATCATCCTTAGAAGGAAGCCTATACCCGTATGTCCTTCGCAATCGTGTCTCCTAGATATCAGTCATGGACCCTGGCTATTTGAGCCCCACTGGTGGCTCAACGGCGATAAGGATCTCATTTACCATACACCTTCAGCCCTAGATTCCTCTTTCCAAGACCCACTCTGATTCTAACGCGATGATCCAACATTCTCTTGTCCTTGCATCTCGCGTAAACTATAACAGGGCTATGATATCTCCTTCCTGATCACCAACGCTCATTCTGAAACTATGCTCAAGCACAAGCTAGTAGACTTCATTATTCAGTTCGTTCTCTCCTTCTTTCGCGTCATACCTCGAGCTGCGCTTGGATCTTGTATCGTGTCGACATCCATGTTCACGTTGATACCTCTTTCTTGGTTGGTCTCTAGATTTATGGAGGAGGTGGACAAAGAAATCTCGGAGATGAAGCTCAGTCTGAACGCCCGTGCACGTATCACCGCCGAGTCATATCTTTCAACCGTAAGCCACACTTGTCATCTCGTTATCTATCAGATGAGGCGACCCTGAAAAAATTCGACGACTACTTGGGTCGATAGTACTGTTAAATGTTTAAACCAGATTCACCATCTTCTCCCATCCCCTCAAGGTCCTTCATGGTTGCCTGTTATACTTTTTTCTCTTCACGTTCATGACATGACATGACATTCTTCTTCAATATTTGGTTTCCGAGCTTGTCATCCTTCTTTTCGTGACTCCATGTAGAACAAAAGAACGCGTCTATTCTCGGTTTCAACATCTATACAACTCAAAGATGCCTGAACCGACGCGTCTGGTCGTTCTGTATCGGGGCGAACGATCAACCCCTTCAATTGGTAGACAAGACTTTCCCTTGAACGATCAGGTGGACGAGTCGGATTGGGTCAAGTCTCGCTAAAGGTTGGCCCGACCTAGAAACTGTGTCCACACGTCGTCAGTTTCGTGCAGAAAGAGAAAAGCGAGAACAAGCGGAAGGAACGAAGGACGGAAGACATCAGAGCGCAACCCATTAGATTAGTCCGACGAAACTACAAGAAAAAAAAAGAGCTTCCCATACGTAGACTTACGGTGTGTCGAAAACAAATGACGGAACGAAATCGGTTGAGTGTCCAGCATGAGGTAACCCGTTCCCTGAGCGTCTTTAGGATGTACAACCCTCAAAGAAATTCCACCTTTGTTGAGACAGATCGATTGATTCCATTAGTTAGGAAAGCTGTGTATCCTTGGGAAAAAAAAAGAGGAGAATGCGATTTCTTACCAGGTAAACGGTTTGGATCTTTGAGGCGTAACATGATGGCGAACAGAGGGAAACGGTTCAACAATGCGAGACAGATGCCGATCATCGCCTGGGCGGCTAGCACTGCTGATCGCATCTGAGAACTCAGTATCGTATGAGAACCGAGGGTAGAAGAGTAGCAAGACGTTGAGAAACTGCGAGTCAACAAGTGCAACAATAGCAATGATATCGCGAAGGACAACTCAGCAGGCTCACCAATGAGAAACATAGATAATAAGCCAGAACAGTCGGAAACAAGAATAGGGAAAGAGTAAAAAGCACGGTGCCCAAGAGGAGTTGATCGATTGAATAATCAAACGAATCAAGTCGATTCCGGAGCACATTCTTCCTTTTACCTAGCTCGAACAGTTAGCATACATTTCTTCAGCAAGACCACAGAGCACAAAAATCCACTAGGAACATAAACAGGAGGGAGGAGAAGGAAAACTTGAAGAGAATGAAATTAACCTCACCTCTGAAGACATCGAACAGCCCACCTAAAATATTCTTCATTCCTCCAAATATAACCGTAGCCAATCGATAGGTCACGTAAAGATGGACCATGCTTAGACTTAACAAATCGGATAAAACGGCCAGCATTGCTGTCAACCCCCCTCCCCAAATGCCTATCGAGCCTAGAACGAATATCGTCTGGGATAGATAATTTGAAATGACTTTCAACACAACTGCAGACGATACATACAAAAGAGAGATCGACCTGTAAGTATGAACAGAAGCCTATTTTACGAAGACAAGGTCATTGCGGAAGTATCACTGACTGTGATCCCATTTAGAGATGATAAAGGAGAAAGTGGATGCGAAGAAGAGGGATAGGTCCGTGTTGAGTTTGAATCCTAGAGGCCAACTGTTAAGCCATTCCATGGCTGATTTTGGGAGTTCTACAGTATATTTCTGATTGGAACGACACGAACCGAGACATTGTCAATCATCGATTAGGAGGATCACCGATATAGGGTTGGCGTACTTTTAAAAACTTAAGAGCTAATGTGCCCAGATAGTTTTCGTTTTCACACAAGATGGATCCAATAGTCCACCCAAAGATGAAATCGTTCAGGACAAGCCAGATGATATTATAAAAGCTGTATAGAAGACAACGTACGCATTCCAGAGAAAGGCAAAACAGTAAGTGAAAAGGATCATGGATAAAATGAATCTATCCCAGGACGAACTTTATGTATCGTGATCTGTCATAAACGTTATTGAGTTCTGGACGATGCTCATGTGTCGGCGCTTGAGAGTGAAGGAGGGCGATGGCTGAGGCTCGGTGACTAATCTGGTCAACTACAAAGAGAAAACCAGAAGGTGTTGAAAATGAAAACGTTCGAACATGTCCCAAAATCATAGCTATGGCCTCACCTGTTGTAGACATCCCCTTTATGTAAGAGGGGACAGCCGAAACGGAGCTTAGGCAAATTGACTGAAGAGCTCTCGAACACAGAGAAACGCTGGATGGTATTGTTATCCGAGGCGCGTAAAAGTTATGTCGCCTCTTAGATGTAGGTCGACCAAATGTGTTGATCTGAATCACAGAACAGAACAAACCCAAAAGTATCAGTGTTTTCAGTTTAATCGAAAATGTTTTGAACAATCACAACAGTATAGACTGACCACTTCAAGAACTTGGCCCGTACCACCATCACTTCTAAGCGGCGATATTCTATCCCGACCAAAAGGTATTCCTACATCAAGAGGGAAAAGAGAGTACAGATGATGCGATTGATAATCTACAGGTCTGTACAAGACTACAGGATGAATTTTCATCAAAGACGTTGGTTCCATCGGGTAACCAGCTTCGTTGACGATTAGCACTAGGTCTGTATTTGGTTCCAGAGCGGCGGTCGAAAGAACGGCGACGCCGATCAGGTCGTCTTTTGACACATCATCTGAGGACAGGGAGCAGACATGTGTCACAACCAAGTGACCTGAAGGTGTTCTACACCCTCTAAGACCATACTGGATGCCTGGTAGGATCCTTGGAGGGGGGTACGGATAGAAGAGCATGACCGATAGTGCGAAGAAGAAGAGCGACGTTCGAAAGGTGGACTTTAGGATGAATTGATAAGATAAGCATTGGCGAGTCACGTGTCATCGCCATACCCGCCCACAGCCCAGTGACGTTTATAATAAAAGCCCGTTCATCCAAGAGGAAGGCAAGTTTGACCATCCGAATAATCATCGAATGCAACACTCTTTACTTACCCGATTGAACCTTTCAACAAGATCGTACAAGCAGATATATAGCATTACTCGAGCCATGTCCAATTTCCCTCAACCCTCAGCGGAGCGAACCAACGAATTGAAGGATGCCATCAAGGAGGTTGAGGACGATGTCAAGGCAATCAACGATAAGGTCAATCGAAATATCATGAAGAAGCTAATAGTTTTTGACAACATTCGCTGAAACGTATCGTCTGTTCTTCCTCAAATTCATCACCGAATGGAAAAATATCGCAGGCACTACTTGTAGCTGTTTCGAAAGTACGTTGTCAAACAAATTTTTGATTAAGCAGGACCCTGATGCTCATGATCCACTATCTACTAACACAGCTCAAGCCCTCCTCGGACATCATGGCCCTCTATAATAACGGTTACCGTCACTTTGGGGAAAACTACATCCAAGAGTTGTCCGACAAGGCTAAAGAGGTGATCATTCTGCGAAGGGTTTATCGATAGTACGGCGTTGATAGTAATACTTCTCCTTCTCGATTTATCAGTTGCCTACAGACATCCACTGGCATTTTATTGGATCTTTGCAGAGCAACAAAGGTGCGTTCGTCCTTAACTTTATGATGCCAGGATTTCAAAGCTAATCGAGAAGTTCCTATTTTCCTCTTCTCTTCCATAGTCAAATTTGCTACTGGTACGTTGATATTCGTGGCGATTTTTGCTCCCGTGTAATCATGACTCACACAGAGCGCCTCGCCACGGCAACAGCCATCCCGAATCTTTTCGTTCTTGAGACCCTGGATTCTATCAAGAAGGCAGACTTGATCGAAAAGTCTTTGTCTGCTGAAAATTCGCCCCGATCTTCCCCTTTGAACGTATATATCCAAATCAACACATCAGGCGAGGACAACAAATCTGGGGTCGCTCCACTATCAAAAGCATCCTCTACAGAGTCAAGAGAACCGAAGGAAGCCGTCGAGCTTGCCATGCACATCATCAAGTCTTGCCCTCACATTCATATTCTTGGTCTGATGACCATAGGTTCCTGGGATGCCTCGCACACTAAGGACGAGACCAATCCAGACTTCGTTAGACTCGTCGAAACCCGTGAACAATTGGTGGCTGAACTGAAGAAGGCTCAGGTTGAGAAAGATAAAGTAGGCAGACCGGGAGAGGATTGGAGATTGGAATTGAGCATGGGTATGAGTGCTGACTTCAAGGGAGCGTTGCAAGCAGGAAGCGATAGTGTGAGAGTGGGAACTAGGTACGTTCTTTCCTTGGCTGTAATCTCTGTATTCTGCGTCTTATTGGTATTGACGTTGGATATAAATTTTTGCTCCTCACCTTTCCTCGACTTATAGTATTTTTGGTGCACGACCACCTAAACGAAGCGACGGAAGTCACATGGTATAAGACGACCGTCGAGCTACCAATAGACAGTTTATGTCCAACTTGAGAGGCTTCCTGTAAACGATCGAGGATGCACGTAGTATATATATCTAGGGAAGGGTGTTCAAGATCTGATCGAAGAAGCGCCGTGCGTTCCTCTCAACCTCGGGTTGTACACTGTACAAGACGCTCAATTAGACGTGTCTTGATCGGTCACATTGCTGCACCTTCCGTATGAACGATCTCGGTTGATTTTAAGAGTGGAAAGCCTGTTTCCTTGCAGTCCTGTAAGACCTCATACTTCGACTCTGTCAGTCATTCTGGAGTGTTTTCTTCGACCTTCTTCATCTACATTCAAAGAGTGGCGAAGAAGAAAAGAAGAGACAGGGTACAGGAAGTTAGCACCACGCAGGAGATTCAAGAGGAAAGAACGATTCGAGACCTCAATCAACGGAAAACGATACCAACCTGATACAACCGATCGAGAGACCAGTCCGTTCCCTCTGGCACGTAGTCAATCTCGGACCGAGGGAATGCCCAGTCGAGAAAGTATAGAAACAGGTGCTGAACTGAGAAAATGATGACCATGAACCAGCCAAAGACCTTACCAGTGTCGAGAAGTCTTCAAATCAAGTGTGTAAGGTAAGATTATTGATCAAACGAATTCTGGGAGAATTTGTCGAGCAGGATGAAAGAACGGACCTCCACATTCGATCCCATGTACTTCTTATGAAAGTATCTTCTAGGATCCCTATATAAACGTGCTCGGTTCGTTCAGCAACCTCGTCCCAAGAGTACATCTTTCTGACTCGGTCGTGCGCTCCGAACGGGTCGTATGCGCCTGCTCGGATTCGGTGAATCGCAGATGAGAGTGCGCGAACAACGTCTAGTTGAAACCCCATCGAAATTGAGGAGCAGCGGAAGAGACCGAGACCGAGACCGAGAAACAGGACTTTTCAGGAAACAGGAAGGTTGAAAGGAAACCAATGATAACATTAATGATACAATGCATACCGTCTTCATTTGGTTCGGCAAAACAGATCATATCTTCGGGCAATATTTCTGGTACACCACCCACCCGGGTCGATACGACGAGCAAGCCGGTCGCGGCTGCTTCGATGATGGCTATCCCAAATGCTTCTGTAAGGGACGTGTTGAGAAAGATTTGTCCTTTACAGAGTATCTATTGTGTTTACAATGTAGAAGAGAGTCAAGGGTTGTGGTTGAAGGTAGATAGTCACAACAAGCGATGAAACCCAACAGTTAAAGAAGGGGAAGAAGGGAGAGGACGTACCGACCGAACGTCTCTCGATTTGACGTGACCTATAAGCTCGATCCGATCCTGCAAAAGGTGCTTCTCCCTCATCTGCTCGAGTTCTACCATCTTGGGACCATCTCCACCTAACATGTATCGAGCGCAAGCCAAAAAAAACAACAACAATCATATACAGTAAGCGTTTGTACCCTCTTGTAAGTGAATACAGCAAGACGATAGAGGGATATTTTACCTATGACAAATCGGACTTCTGGAAAGTCCCGACAAATATGTGGTGCCGAAGCGACGAGCAGATCGACTCCCTTTCGATAAACGAGCCTAGAGATGACCACTATCGTGACTGTATTGACCATACTTATCTCTTAGTCTCTTCACTAGAAACAATACCAAAATAGACAAAAAAATAATCACGAAACTCACTGTAGTCGGGATCAGCAGACGACGGCGAGGGAATAAAACGGGATGGAACAACCGCATTGGGGATGACATGAGTGACAATTGGGTCTAGATCAGCGCGGAGAACCGTGTTCTCTCGTCTAGAAATCAAACAACATGGGTATACCCAAAGTCCGAGAGAAAATGATGGGCGCGAACGTGAACATTCACTATCACTCAAAATAACGATTGAACTGCAGAAGAAGGACCAATCTCACCCTGTATGACTGACACAGATAACTCCATCCACGTTTCTCAGTGCTGCTCTCAGCAATTTATTCGTCAAAATTCCTACAGCATCTCCAAAGCCGAAGAGACTGTGATCCGTTAAGACGGTTCTCACACCTAACATAGGTGCATGCATGATCCCCTCGTGCGCCATAGAACTGAGTGAGCCATGCCCATGGACGAGATCAATTCTTTCTCGGAGAAGGATGTTCCTCAAGTAGGGTAAAAAAAGCATAAAATTGGGGAGAGTTGCCGACGAAGAGATTGTTGGAAGAGGGAGATGATAGACCTTGAGACCAGGGAGGAGGTACCGGATGCCGATTCGATCCGGCGGATGATGATGCGTGATCACTATAACCTAAGAATCGAGGTATCCGAGGCAAAAGAGAATATCGATTGGGTTGCTTTTCAAGTGCCTTTCCATCAAGCAAAATCCCTACAGAGTGCTCCCTGATTTTATCAGAGACGATCTCATGATGCAAACTTACTGTATGGCCTCTTCTGAATAGCCCGACGGCAAGCATGTATATGTGATTCTCGACGCCGCCTACCGACGGATGAAAGAAATCCGAGATCATCCTACATAAGAAAACGAGTAAAGTTCAACTCGACGTTGCGAGTGCTGAAATAGAACGATACAATGCACGCACGCTATTCGATAAGAACGGATTCCCTTGTCTCTCCGTGGCTTTTCGTACTGCGCTAGCGATGTCCCTCCATCTGAGGCCATGACCAGAGCAAAGGTGAAAGCAGACGATGAGGGCTGCTGATGGCCGGTCGAATAAGAGGAAGTAGACGGAGGGATGGATGATCAACTGTGGGTCACGTGTTTACACAGCTCTGCAACCCCGCCACATAATTTCTCAAAGCTCGTTCTCACCTTCAACAATCACTACTGATAAATCCATACCAACCATCCAAGTGCTCTCGACAGCTACCTAAGTCAGATACTCACTCAATTACACATACACAACTATGGCCGAGCAAGGAGATTTTAATGCGCCCGTTCAGATTGCCGAGTATGACAAGGAGAAAATCACTATCGTTCGTTTGACCTGGCTCTTCTCCTGAAGTTCTGCTTACGAAAGTATCTTTTCCTTTGCACAGGTGACTGATCTAAGCTCGTTTTTATTCCTTCTTACTACCTTTTGCTCCCCTGGAACCTCGATTCTCCACCCCTCCTGCACTCATGTGACGGATTGATCGGTTGGGATAACTTTGACATATTACCCTCGCGTGGGCTGTCCAACTAGCTTCCCGGTGCTTCCGCCGACCTCTCGGCTGCTACCTTCAACATCAGAGACGAGGACCACACCCTAGGAAACGCCTTAAGATGGATGGTCATGAAGAAGTATGTTCACGATCCTTGTTCTTCTCAGGCCGGGCCTGCTCTATATGCCTCTTCTTTTTTGATCGTAGGGCGTGCTGAGATATTCCTAACATCTTTCTCATTGTCTGTTGGTTCAATCAGCCCCGACGTTCAGTTCTGTGGATACAGGTTCGACCTCCTTTTCCTTCTCTCTGTCATGTCCTATCACCGGATTCCATCATTGCAGAAATATCTTAGCTGACACTCAATACAACTCTTCTCGCGACTCCTTCTTCAAACAGCATGCCTCACCCGTCAGAGGCGAAGTTTCACCTTCGAATCCAGATGTATGGTACGTGCCGCGTCTTACTAGCTCATCCTCAAACCAGTCGTGTTTGGTCCTCCTAACAGAAACTCATCTCTCTCTCTCTTTCCTGTTTTATCATATTTCACCGCATCATGTAGACAACAAGTCCGCAGTGACGTGTCTGCTCACAGCGCTTTCTGACTTGCGCAACTTGTTGAATACCGTCAAGGCTGGCTACCAAGACTCCCTCGAGTACGTCAAACTCTCCTTACCATTGAACGGATGGTTTGAGCCTAACGAACACGAAATTCTCCTTCCTTCTCACTTTTTTCTTCCTTCAGGACCGACTCAATAAAACGAGTTCAGGATGTTAATGTTCGGGCCGAGGTAGAAGACGTCCTTCGATCCCACGCCGAGGCTGTTGGTGGTGGAATGGAAATCGATTCATGATTTAATTTTTCTTCTATAAATCCCCAATGTTCTGTATTCCTACGCACGCCTTGTTCGAGTTAGCTAAGAGAGGAGGGCCATCACATATTATTGTCGTGGTTGATGAGCATTTCTACACAGGCTTTATGCAACATCGACAACGCCAACAACAACGATGTTGGAAAAAAAAACATTTATTATTCTTATTGATCTGTTTCTTGCGATTTTTGGCTTCCGTTTTTCTCGAGTCGGTCTAGTACCAACACCTCAGTAGTCTTCCCTAACCCAGGCCACGATTTCGTTCCGCCTTCCAATTTAACGCCTGGCGGAGGTCGTCTGCCCGATAGCGTTTGATGAACCCAGCCGGAAGATGATAATGGGGACAAATCCGAGAACGGGGGAGGCAGACGCTAGTTTCGGTTGAATCAACACCATCAATATCAATATATCAAGACCGAATTCGATGCATCTGTTGATGAAAGACTTACCGACTTGACGCCCTCGTATTCACCTTCCCAACCGCTCACTTCCCGAACGACCTTGTTTGATCCAAACAGATGGAACACCCTGACGTCTCTCACCCTGAAAAGAACTCCGTCAACCCTCAAGAAATGACGCAAAAGTACAAACAAACAAGTCGGCATGACCCTCTGTTTAAACATGAGAGCGACAGGACACAGGATAACAAGAAATAGGTAATTAGATAGACGCGTTCGTTTTCAACGTTCGACTGATGATCTGACGTACCACACGCGCCGAGAGAGTTGATGTTCCGTTGTCATCCAATTCGCTCTCGAATAGTGGGATTTCGTCGTAGTACAGAATAGGATCCGGTCTACTGAGTAGTTCCAGATCAATGACCTCGCCGGACGAAGCGGGTCGCCAAGCTATCGAGGTTGACAGCGACGGTGAAGACGGTGATGATGACGTCGAGCTGGTAGAGCAAGAGCCATTATGGAGGGTAGAATACGTCCAGTCGAAGGGTTTGACAGGTACAGTGGGTAGCGGAGTCTCGGGGGACAATGGAGAAGGTCCTGTAGATCTGTCTCGTTCGACGAATTTTCCCAATCAAATGAGTACAAACAATACAGAAATCAGCCCAGACTGGTCGTGATCTTGATATACGTGGCAGATAGACTGACCTAGTCTTTCCCCATTCATCGGCATGCTTGACTCTGACTCCTCCTCCTTGTTCATCCCACCCTGCTCCGACCTTGACCTTACTCAAGGCAGGGAGTGCCTGAAATGTATAGGTGAACCCAGAAGGCTCATGACGCAAGGTCAGATGATTATCGGCAAACGTCATTTCAGGAAGTGGAATTGATAGATGGGTCGCTGCTCTGTTTGTTGTTTCGATATAGATATCCTCGAACAAGTTAGTCAGGGCTTACATCTTGAAGCGCGGTGAGATAGAAAGGTGCGATATGATCAGGCTGAAGGGATTGTACAAGAGGACGAGATACATACTCGTCAATCTGGAGGGCATTCATGATATGAGTACTGCAACAAGTGATCTCCCAGCCGTCGATGGTGATCGATCTAGTCGGCGGATGAGCGCCTGGTGTAGGCTCTTGAACCTTGTAGGGAGGAATCTTTCCTGGAAAGTTGGAGCTCAACGAAGAATGCATACTGAACGAGTGCTTAATGATGATTGTCGTGTTCTATGAAGCGTTGGTCTGAACGATGAGATTGATCAAAGCAGGCTATTTCGATGGCATTTAATGAACGCACGTGATGGTCACGGTTGGATGTGTAACCTCTCTCCTGTTTGAAGCGTTCACCTGATAGACTGACTCAGTTAGATCAACATATATAGATATCAATTAAGCTAGGTATCAAATCCAAAGCGCTCCCAATCTAATCTACATGGAGGTTGAACAGAACGGCTAGAAGTCTGCTCAGAAATTATATCGAGATCGACTACGGGAATCATCGATGGCCTGAAAAGCCAAAGTTTGGTACGGAGAACAGAATATATGTCAGCGCGTGAGATGGTCTCGTACGTTTCGTTTTCGAGACAAACAGAGAACAGAACAATGAGTCAGCACTAACCGGCCGTGAGCGCACTGGAATGGGAAGAGCGTTGTCGACAGTTGGTGTAACAGACGTGTGGTCTGAGCGGTCGTCAGAGGGTCGTTGAACATGATTGCGCCTGTTTTGAAGACCAACCAATTCAAAAGTCCAGCAGAAAGGTAAGCTATCCGAAGAGAATAGGGCCCGAACAGGGTAGACAACCGAAATCTACATACCTCGACAAGCCTTCGAGTTTATTAAATCTAGCAACACTCGAGGACAGAACCTCATCGCCTTCATCCACCTCTGCCCAGCAATCCCGATATCTTCGTCGCCATCGTTGTTCTCACTAGTAGGCGCGGCAATAGCAAACTCTGGATCGAAATTGTCTAAATCAGGCCAGCCGTCTACTCCGTCCACTTTCGACTTGGCTAAGAACTCTTTGACAAGTTCGGTCAGCTCTACCGGGCCCTCGGCTAAAGACTTTCTGCCCAGTAGTCGACCTGCTACAATCTTGGGCACGGCCAGCACGTTGACCTGAAAAAATGCTTCGTCTCCTTCTCCTTCCACCTCTTTCGTAGGAGAGTGAGAGAGCCCAAGATGTATTCCCCATCGACTCAATGCTTGAACAAATTTCGGATTCGTTAGAAGAAGGAGGTATTCGTTTCGGGTGAGGAGAATGAAAGATGGTTCTAATGGTCGATGAAGCGCAACCCCCTTTGAGTCAGATGAATCGACATCGAGACCTGCCGACCCAGCGAGGAAGCCCTCGCCTAATTCTTTTAGAAATCGTTCGACCCGGATCCGCTCGTCTGCCGCATGTTGGTCTATCAGAACAAGCATTTCCTTTTGCTCTCTTGTTGCCGATAGCGGATTTGTTGACGAGCCTGATCTCAAGACGCATGCTAGGAATTTTTCGTCTACTTGCGAGATGATAGAGGCTTCGCAGAGACTTTCCCTCGAAAGATGAGCAGGTAAGTCATGTTTGTTGAGCCGAGCGGATTTGAATATATTTGAATTGGAAAGAGAGCGACGCTGTTGAGGGTAGGATGGTAGAGGTTGGTCTCGAGACAAAATAGGAAGCTCCACCTGCGGAACAAAAGCCTCGTTACGAGATGCAAATGTTGCTAGAAGAACAAGAAGGGTCAGATATCCCGTGGCAAGATTTTTCGATGGATCAATCGTGTGAAACAGCATCGGCAGGACAGTGACTCACGATTCGACCAACCCTTTTTCGTTTCGATGAAACCAGTTTTCAGACGAGTCAGCTCAACCAGAGCATTATTAACTTATCTTGAGTAGAGAGCAAATCACAACAAAAGTGGAGCAAATAAAACAAACTTTCAAAACCTGTGAAAGCCATGACGGCAACTGTTTGCTGTTGCAATTCACCACCTCGTGGTGATCACACTCTTTCCGAGACCCTTGGGCACCGGATATCTTTGGACCATTCGCAACTTGTTCAGGACTGGCTATCTCTACAAGCTTAGATGAGGTAGCTAGCATGTTCAAGCACTCAATGGCAGGATTGATAGACGGGGCCTCGCATATCCAAGTTCCAGTCTTGTAGACGAACGAATCCTATTTTGTATTGAGAAAAGGAATGCGAGGTCAGTATGTCATAACTGTAGTATGCCTATAATCAGAACCAAAGTGCTTACTTCCTTGACCGTTCTTTTATCTGTCACCTCGCTGCGAGCTCTCTTCCTTACGGAGGGTGATTTTGAGCGCTCTCTTGAGCTGAAATTAGGTTTTTGAACGCTCGACTCATATTCGGCACCCCTGCTTCTTTTAAATGGCACAATCCCAGACGGTTTTGAATATATAGGAGGTGATTGTACAGGATCAGTCAACAAACTTGGCCTGCTTGCTTGAAGACAAAGCCCATGCTTTTCCAGGAAAGAGTTTACTAGTTCGAGAAGAAGCGCTATAATCGACGATTCGTCCTGTCGGACATGTGATCAGATGTTTGGTATTAATATCTGTGATCTCGGAGATCCATACCAGAGAAAGCAAAACTCACCTCGAACTGGACTACAGTTTTGGAAGGCTCCATGTTGACGTCAATCATGTTGGGTGGTAATGTGATGCTCAAAACATACACAGCCTTGCGCTCCATCTTTCGTATATTCATCTTGTTCGAACCTGATGGAAGGCAAAGTGTTCAGTCGATGAAGAACTAGACGATATTGGATTCTATTCAGAATCGAAAGCAAGACATAACAAAACTGACTTCTAGGGGAAAACATACCCAATTCAAGCTCTGGTTGAAGCTGTATTTGTAGTTCAAGTGGAAATCAATCATATGCCTAACAAAAGAGGTGGTGGTGAACCGAGGCCTTACAGATCGCGCAAACCCACTCTGTTCGAATCGATCTTCAACAGCCCTGTGCAGATCTGACCATGATAGGGCGTAATTATTTACAACTGAATTAAATCGATGCTCCGGACGGTCAGAGTTCAGTTCTGGCTAACATGAGCAGATGTATCAGCTTACATATGTATTGTTGCGCCTGACTCAAATCGAATCAGAAGAGGATGAGATATTGTTGACCATTGTTATATGAGTCTGAAATATGATAAAGAGAAAGAGAGTGAGCTCACTCGACTGTGAGCTCCGTTTTGAGAGATGAATCCTTCAATCTTAATGTCTTGTTTGGAGACTTGTAGAGGAGTCACAGACTAAATTATATGTGCGTCGTATACTGATATTGAGTGCCATATCCAAAGAACTCAAATAAGAGGTGCGGAGGACAAACTCTTATCATGGCCACACCGTGGATTTGTCCGAACCTAGAGATCATTGTAGATGTCTATACCATGGAAGGGATGAAAGTCAGAGGACAATTGAAAGAGATATCGTTCAGAGTTTGCTTGCGCACGGCTCTCACAGATAAAGCTATCGAGATGACATACTTTCGAGACACTCCACATTCTTCCTCCCTCCTTGATCTGTTCCTTTTCAAGATCATATAGAGAGAAGCTAATATGAGGAAATAACAGAGACGCCATCTCCACAACCTTTTTGCAAGCCAGGAGCATGCTGGCAGATGAGGGCGTGGACGTCCGGCGGATGGGAAGCTGAACACATATCGCATACGGAACCAAGTTAGTATATCTTGCATACACTGAAGGCTAGCAAAAAAGAGAATAATCGAATTCTGAGAGAATCTGTAACCACAGTACGACAAACAAACAATCGGGCTTTACATTGAAAAAAAGATCTTTGATCGTGACGATAGTTCCTGATCTTAAGAGACTTCTGCCAGATGGGCCAAATTGAATCGGTTGACTGCCCTGTAGAAGTTCACAAGCCGTGTCAGGTCAGACTCTCTTCAGACTCTGTCTACTCAAAGACGTATCTCTCATGATCACTCAGAGTCAGGTATTCAGGCTAGCACAGACCTTGATGGAAAACGACCAAGTATCTTTCGATCCCACTGCCCTGGAAACAACTTCTAGACGGCTGACTGCCGCCAGCGAGCTCAGTGCTTCGCCTCTGTAGCCATATTTCCCCTCGCCCAACTCTCTGGTCTCTGGTTCACTCTTAGACGTCATGTATCTATGTCCATCCCGGAGCCGTTCGATCCCCTGCCTGGAAATGCCAGTACCATCATCTTCGACACGGAGGAGCCATCGGGAGAGACTTAGGTAGATAGACAGGTGCCTGGATTTAGCATCGAGACTGTTCTGAATGAGCTCAGACAGAGCCTGAGGAAGGGTGGGAACGATAGTCTGAGAACGGAGATGGTTGGCCAGCGAAGAAGGGAGTGGCTTGATGTGTCGGTCAGACATCAGGGTAGAGAGAAGTTTGTGAGACAGATGGTTGCTTGAGTCCTAAGCCGGTGTTAGCTAAAACAGACTATCGGCTTTGGCCGTGAGAGGTAGAGTGAAGATAAACCGGAAGGCGCCAAGTCGACAAGAAACATAAAGGATTTATCTATAGCCCGGCAGAGTACTAGGTATGATCTGCAGATGTCTCCAACCAGATCAAAGCATGCTCTTGAGCATAAATGGGATGAACAGTGGTGACGAGAAGAGAGATTGTCACTAGATGGAGCTCGTTTCGAAAGCACTACTTATAATATGGCTTTGTTACAGATCATAGTTACCCTGGTTACACGTGCTACAGAATCGAGTTGACATCTTTATCGACCGTTGGCACTTCTATTCTCTCGACAGACTTTCATCCCATCCCCTCCTCTCTTCCTTAGTCTTTCATCTCCATCCCTTTGCCACATTCATTATGGCATCAATGTTCCAACGTGATCCCAGAGCTGGTCAGTAGATCTTTTGTTTGTTTCGGGTGTTTCTGTCCTTTGGGCGTGAGCCGGTAGAAGCTTTAGCTTACACCCAGTACCTTTTTTCTCTTTTTTTCCCCTAACTGGGATTTCTTCTTTGATTGTAGGTCTCTTCCTTGGTGGAGAGCGAGTCTCTGGAGAAGAAGTTCGAAACCAGAACGGTTCGTGTTGATTGTTGTCTCGGCTTATGCTGCTCTTTTCTGCATAATGTGACGTATCAGATGAGAAGCTGACGCCTTTGCTTGAGGAATTCTCCTGATGACAATAGTCCTGGCTGCTCAAACCATCTCCAACATCGTCAAGTCGTCGCTAGGACCTGTCGGTCTCGATAAGGTAAGATTCGATATCCTTTGTTGGACTATATCAGGTACAAGCAGGCCGCTTCTGCTCTCGAAGGATTCTTATCAAGTTTGATCTCACTTTATGATGAAACATGTAGATGATGGTCGACAACATTGGTGTAAGCTCTTGTTTTTCTTCTCTCACTCGCAACCTCCCTTGCCTTCAGTGGGCTGATCTCATTGTATGCTGTATACCTCCATCTTCTTCTTCTTCCGCTTTCTCCAGGATGTTACCATTACCAACGATGGAGCTACTATTCTCAAGCTTCTTGAAGTCACCCACCCAGCTGTTAGCCATTTTCTTTCTACTTTCTCTCAGCCAAGTCGCATCCTGACTGAATTCTTTCTTCTCTTACACAACCAATGTCTAGGCCCGAATTCTAGTTTCTTTGGCTCAACAGCAGGACAAGGAGGTTGGAGATGGAACTACTTCTGTCGTTCTTCTAGCTGCTGAATTGCTTCGACGAGCAAATGATTTGGTCAAGAACAAGATTCACCCGACAACTGTGATTACCGGATACCGGTTCGTATTTTTCTCTTGCTTGCTCAGCATCGACCACCAAACTCATGAAACATACCTGATGACATACAAACGACCGATTCTGATTTTTGATAAACTACTAAATAGATTGGCCTGTAAGGAGGCTTGCAAGTACATGCTCGAGCAGATGTCTACTCCCGTAAGCAAGCTTGGCAAGGACTGCCTGATCAACATCGCCAAAACATCCATGTCCTCCAAGATTATCCACGCGTTCGTCATATCTTCTCCTATACTCAGACGTGATCCAGCAGGGTCGTGTAAATATCATGTCAAAACACCTAACGAATCTTCGGCTTCCCTTTGGCATATACGTCTTGTCTATCATCCAGCGACGATGATTTCTTTGCCCCCTTAGCAGTTGATGCTATCCTGGCTGTCAAGACGGTCAACCCTAGAGGAGAGACCAAGTACCCCGTCAAGGCCGTCAACGTTCTCAAGGCCCACGGAAAGAGTGCCAGGGAATCTATCGCTGTCAAGGGTTACGCTTTGAACTGCACTGTCGCTTCGCAGGGTATGCGCTCTTTTCTTACTACTTTTACTTCAAGTCTGCTTGGTCCTGATTATTTTGTCTCTGTGTCTCCCCTTTCTTTCTCTCAGCCATGAAGACGCGAATTGTTGGAGCCAAGATTGCTTGCTTAGATATGAACTTGACGAAACAGCGAATGCACCTTGGCGTTCATATTACTATTGACGATCCTAACCAGCTTGAAGAGATCCGACGCAGGTACGAACTCTTGGTCATCTTAGCTCATTTGTGTATCCTTTTCATTCAAAATCTTACTTGTTTTTCAATACTTTGTTGTTCGCTGTAGAGAATCTGAGATCACTCTGGAGAAAGTCCGAAAGATCCTTGCATCAGGCGCGAACGTCATCTTAACCACCAAGGGAATCGATGATTTGTGCCTCAAAGAGTTCGTTGAGGCTGGCGCAATGGCAGTTCGAAGATGTCGAAAGGAGGACCTTCGAAGAATTGCTAAAGCCTCTGGAGCGACTCTTATCTCCTCCATGGCTAACCTGGACGGAGACGAAACGTTCGAGAAGGAGTACCTGGGTTACGCCGAGGAGGTTGTTCAGGAGAGAATTTCGGATGACGAGTTGATTTTGGTCAAGGGAACTAAGGTCGTCAACAGCTCAAGTATCATCTTGAGAGGTGCCAACGGTACGTGTCGCTACATCTTCTTCTGTGCCACGATCGAATCGCTATCGTGCTGAAAGAGTAATTCTCTTGAATCGGGCAGACTACATGTTGGACGAGATGGAGCGAGCTCTGCACGACTCGCTATCAATCATCAAGCGAACCCTCGAGAGCGGAGCCGTCGTTCCTGGAGGAGGAGCTGTTGAAGCCGCACTCTCGATCTACCTCGAGAACTTTGCTACAACCCTTGGCTCTCGAGAGCAGCTCGCTATCGCTGAGTTTGCCGCCGCCCTGCTTGTCATCCCCAAGACCCTTTCTGTCAACGCCGCCAAGGACTCGACCGACCTGGTCGCCAAGCTCCGAGCCTACCATAACGCAGCCCAGACGGCTTCTATTGGAGATCCTAAGAAGGCTCTCGCTAACTACGGTCTTGATTTGATGAAGGGTGAAGTTAGGGATAACCTGAAGGCTGGAATCTTGGAACCTACTATCTCTAAGGTTAGAAGTTTGAAGAGTGCGTTGGAGGCTGCCACGAGCTTGTTGAGGATTGATGATGGTGCGTCCACTCTCCTCTTGTTCTCAATGTCTCTGATCAGGTGTACTACTATCATGGTTGCTAACCTCTCTCGTGTTTGCATTTCAACGAACCGTTCTACAGCCATCCAGGTGGCGCCCGAGCAGAAGGCAGAAGATCCTCACGGAGGTCACTAAAGGAGCAAAGAAATATCTGTAAACGTTGAACTCAAGATAGATGAAAACAAAATCTTCAATTACTCCCTTTCACTTTCTTCGGGGGGGGGGTTTTTCATTCAGGCTTTCCTTTCTCCTTGTTCTTGTCTCTAACTTGAACTACGGGACAAATATACATCTATCAGTTCCACGCTTGTCTTGGGTACGTAAAGCGACCGAAAGGATATTTAGAGAAAATCGAGAAAATAAGATAGAAGAGAAGGGAAGGAGATTGGGGAACTAGAGACGGATGGAGAATAGGATACAATATAGCGCTCAATTGAGACCTCAAAATTTCCTCTTTAAACGGTGGCGCAGATGTTTTCCGCTTTCTGTAAAGCCTCCACCCTGTTTGATGTAATCGAATCGGAGAGAGAAAAGAAAAGGAAACCCCGCGGCGAACAGTTTAGCGTATGTTCGTCGCAGACGACGAAGGGATTGGAAAAGACGAAATAAACTTACATCTTGACACACTCTCTTCTGCGCTGAACGACAAACTCGGACTCCTTCATCAAATCGCTAAGCACGTCGGGCTTGTACAGCTGTCGAAATTCGGACAGGAAGTCATCAGTATCAGTTTCCACAAACTGCTCGTCGCTTCTGCATATTGCTACCACTGTGTTGCAGAAATGAGACTAACCTGCTCTAGAAGGACTCGCTGCAAGTTATCCTTGGATTGCTGGACCAATGTGTAAGTGATAGATTTCTACAAAGTATGCGATATTTCTTTAGTCAGTGACCAAACTTCCTCAGACAATCTTATGTCTTATTCTTAAATTGGAAAGAATCCCCGGACGAGTAGAGAAGATGAACTCACCGGCACCATATCGATCATCTCCCGCTTAACGATGTTGAAGTAAGAGTGAATGAGGAGCTCTATTCAAACAAATGGAGGTAAACAAGATCAGATTTACGCATACGAGTGAATATTCTGAAGAAGAGTACATACTAATAACTTCCGTCTCCATAGTCTCTCGATCGCTAAGTGCAGTCTGAGGTCGAATAACCGGCGGAGGCTAAGAGGGAGGACCCAGTAAAACCAAGGCAACACTCAGTTCCTTTCTAACCCAATCAACAAGGTATTGCTCTAGCAACAAAGATAACTCACAGTGTCCATGACAGAGACCCCCTTCTTCTTTGGCGCACTCTTAGAACCAGCGGGGAAGAAACTGCTGAAGAAGCTCGGCTCCTCCTTTTTGATATCAACCTCAAGATCCTTGTTGTTGTTGAGCGAGGCCGCAGTGATCTTCTTTGGATCAACCTTCTCCACAGGCTTGTTGGCGTTCATTCGATCTGTCACAAGGGACATAGCCTTCAAAGTTGATTCAGAAAGTTAGGAACAGGCGACTTTAACAGTTTGTAACCACCACTATTTGCACGTCTATAGCTGTAACGATTACAAACCTTGTGACCGTTGAGGAAGTCAGGGTGGGTGGTGTTGACGTAGCAAGCCTGCATTCTACAATGTTGCAAGAGAAAAACGAGATATTGGTTAACCAATGCCCCTGCCTAAAAGCTGATCGATTGCTCTGAACAGTTCCGGTGCGCATCGGACGTACTGGACCATATCGGTCACCAACTTGGTAGTGGGAACCATAGAATCCCGGAAGAACTGGATAACGGTCGCGTTGAACTGGTCCTTGAGAGCAGGATATCGCTTGAAAGCTTGCTATAAACGCAGCAGATTGGAGTGAAGAGATGCATTAGCACAGGTAAAAGAGGATATATTCAACTGAGCGTTTCCTCCTTGCCCAAGACAGGGGTGCTCAAAAGAGGTTGACTCACAATCTTCGTGAGGATTTGACCCAGGATCCGAATCAACTCGTCGTACACCAACTGACAGCATTTAAGACTGGGCTCTTCTAGTCGCTTGATCTGCTGTTTCACAATGACCTCGAACGCAGCAGTGCCCACGAACAACGAAGGAGTGGATCCCTGTAGAACGAATGATCAAAGACATATCAAAGAAGGAAGGGGTTTATCAACTGGAAATATGAGAGGGCTGGCAGGGGTGATTGAGAGTTGCAATACTAACGGAAGAGTTGTAAAGGATTGTTCGTATGTCGCCATCCTTCACCTGGTCGAACGGATCGATAGACTTAACACCCTGGTTGAACAGCTCGTGATAAACAAAACTGATACGAGCTCCTCCAGAAAGCTCGTTTACATTCAGATCGTTCGATCCTCCGTCGATGATTGTTCGGAACTCGGAGCAGAACTCAGTAATGACAGACAAAACAACGTTTCCCTGTAGAGCATTGATAATGTTTGAAACAGGACCAGAACAGAAGCGCGTTAAAAAAGATAAGCGAACGGGAACAAGAAAATCTGAAAAGAACACAGGACATACCCCAGATTGCTCTCCCATAGGACCTCCAAGGGAGGCTAACTCAGTCTGATACCGAGAAAGCTGAGCAGCAATTCGAGCCTTTGTATCCGGCAAAGTCGCTTTGATGTGGTGCATAAGAAGCTGAATACGCCATTCAGAAGGAGATTATTTCAGCTAACTTGTCCACAGAAGCTATACGAATACATTCAACGCACCGTGTTCAGCCGTCTGGCCAAGTAAGGAGTTCCACAGTACTGAGCCTTGTTCTTATAGCTCTGATGGTTCTCGAAGAAATTTCGCTCGGCCTCTAGTGCGGCAGAGATAGCAGTCTTTTGATCGATATCTCGCTGTCCTCGGTTTACAACAGGGACGTAACCCAGTCGGAGGGGAATGATTCGCCCAGCCAGGATATCAACCACATCAGTTCCTTGGTCCCTGCGGACGAGAAAGCAAAAATGTTTCATTAGTTTATTAAGAGAAACCTTGGGTTGCGCTGCGTTCGGAGACTCACATCAGATCAACTTTGGTTAGGACACCAATGGTCCTGGTTCCATCGGGATCGACACTTCGAGCCAACTGAAGACCATCAGAGTTAGCCAAATCTGTGTTGGCACCGGTGACTGCAAGGATGACAGCGTTAGGCTTGGAAATGAACTTGAGGAGCATGTCTCTGATCTGCTTCTCGATATCCCGGGGTTGGTCTCCAACAGGAACCTGAATAACGTTGTAGAAAATGGATATACGCGCTCAGCATTCCCACTAGAGTGCGAGATGATGGAATCAGCAGCAACAACAGATAACAAACCTTGGTAAGACCAGGAAGATCGACCAACGTCAATGTGAGCACGTTAGGAGAGTAAATCCTCAAGTTGATGGGGTTTGGCGAGATACCTGTGAAAACAACATAGAACATCAGATCGCTCATTCAGTAGAAATGTGGCAAGTTGTGACAGATCTTGCCTCGTTCGATACATGGTATGTGTGAATAGAAGGTTCAATGTACTGACCAGCGTTCTTTCCGGTGTGCCTCTCAGTGTCTCTGACGATCTCATCACGAATCTTTGAAAAATCGTGGAACTTCTCTCCTGGCAAATGCAAGAACTCTCCCCACTCATCCGGGTTGTTCTGGTTTAACTGTTGATGCTCTGCGCCCTCGGCAGGGGCAGGCGTGTTGTTAGCTCCTAGCGAGGCGTTGGAGGGTCGGTTTATGAGTTGAAGGATCTGAGAGGAGATGACGATTAGCGATGATCCAAGCGTAGAAAGTCACATTTTGAGAAACTTACGAGAGGTCGTCGAGTCACAATACCCTGAGAGTAGTACAGATGGATCAGATGTTGTTGACCTATCGATAGAAGCAGGTATCACGCTTCAGACTTACAGTTCCTCTAACGATTATCAAAGACAATATGAGAACAAGACGGTAAGCACCCAAGGATCGACTGACATCTCATTTCAAAGACGGATCTCAGGGAAAACTCACCGAGGTAAGAAATCACGTCCGACAATGTTCTGAGATTAAAAGCGAGGGATGAAAGAGGGATCGTCGAGCATGTTGTCAGAAGGAACTGTATGATTTGACAGGGTGGCAGTCGAACCACAGCCTCGACTATTAATCCTGGTTCCAACACATACCTCCAAAACCGAGGACTTTCCGCTGTTTGAACCGGAAGAACATTACAAGATCAATACGGGAGCGAGGTCGTTGAGAGGTGGATAAGAGAGCATATGTTTCAGACAACGCTTACCTGGATTGGGAACCGATGACCGCGATCTGCGGCAAATCCTACTTGACCAACAATCACATAGCCCTCATGGTGAGCTCTCCTTGTGCGAACGACCAAGGATCACAATGGCAAAGAGCTCGGATGAACATACTATCGGGTTGGTGACTCCAATGGAAGCAAACACGTCTTGAAGCTATTGAATTCATTACAGTATCGATGGTTGAGAGTGAACAACAAGCAAGTCGAAGAGATGGTGTTGGAAGAGGGGAGGCGAGTGAACGATTCAACGATGACCCAATGGGTGATGTCAGACCTCTCAATCAAGATACAACGCAGAAGAGAAACACAGATCACGAACCTTGTTAACGAGGTTGATGAGCTGCTTGTCCATCTTGTGTGATTATATGTGTTCGTATGAAAGACAGAGAAGAAAGAGAGGCTCAAAGAAGTATGGAAAGAAGGTGGGTGTTAGGGCTAGGAATGAAAACGTCTAGATCTGGCCCATCTCATTCATCACCGCCTACCGTCATCCTTTTTCTCGTACTCCTACTTTTCACAACCACCTGGCCATGTCAATCTTTTCTCTCTGGGTTATCAACAAAGCAGGTGGTCTCATCTACGACAAGACATTCACTCGTATGTTCGCTCGTTGGCTTCTCGTTTTTTTTTGTTTCTCTCCTTGTGGAAGAGCACCGTCTGATAGACAGATTCCCCTATCAATCCTTCTCTCTCTTGTTTCTAGCCGGTCTCGCGTCTGTCTCTCAAAACGATCTGTTGGTTCTCGCCGGAACATTACATGGTATTCATGCCATCACCGCTAAGCTCTCTCCCGTAGATGGACCTGCAGAAGGCTTGGAGATCATCCAGGGCGATGGTGTCAAGATGGTCGTCATGTTGACGTTGACCGGTACGCCTAGAATCACTGCTGATATCGCTCTTCTTTGGCTGAATGTGTATTCTGCTCACGCAAACATTCCCGACATATGTACAGGCACAAAGTTTGTCTTGCTTCTCCACCCATCATTTCCAACACCTCCGCCGCCTCACCCTTCTTCGCCTGCAAAGATACTCCTACAAAAGATCTACGAAGCCTATTCTGATGCGGTGATGAAGAACCCGTTTCATACGCCGGAGATGCCGATACGAAGTAACGACGCGTTCGACGGCAGGGTTGAAAGTCTGATCCGTGCAGCGATCTCCCAAACAAGTGGAACGAGTGCCTAGAGGGAGAGAAAAAGAGTGTTCATCTGCGCCATAAAGACAGAATGAGGTCTGTCTGTATGCATATATGTGATATTTCGTTTCTTATCTTTCTGTTTCTTGTTCTTAGACCTGCAGAGGTCATCGGCGTGGTATAATATATTACAAAATCACGACCAGAAGAGATAGGTATACAAACAGCCAAAGATCGTTCGAACAGATGCCTCAACAGAAATCAACTCGAGCTTGTCGGCACAGAAAGGAAACAAAATCAGAGAAGTAAGAGAGATGTACACTAGAGTCAGAAAGGGAACCTCCATATTCTGGACGACATCACGTCACAGTCTGCAAGCTCTCGTTTCGTTCGTGCCCGTTTGTCCGGACAAATACCGAATGCGTATGGATCACCGACTCGGCCGTCGATGTACCTAACGCCCAGAGACTCGATATATCGAGTCCAATCGGAGACGAGAACGTTTCCTTGATTGATCAAACATATGAGCAGATATGTGAGCCCAGAGTGAGCTGTAGAGATGGAAAGACTCTACGCCAAAAAAAAAAAAAAAAAAGAACTAGAAAATACGCGAGAAAAGAACGGAGGATGGCGACTTACCGGATCTGTCAGAGAAGAAGATTGCAGTAGTCCTTCGAGCTCATTGATCTCTTCCTTGATGGCTCGCTTAGAAAAGTCTCTAAATTCATTGATGACGCCCATCGTGATTTTCTTGAGACGACGAAGAATTGTATGAACCACGGAAGTCAGGACCCCATGGGGCATTATTCATCATTGCTTTGATATACAAACCCGATAGAGAAGACTTCCGAGAAAGAGGAAAAGTAAGAACTAACCTTGAATTTCGAATCAATCTTCTGAACAGCGTCAATCGTCAGACCGCTCGGAACGGCCTCAGTTGCACTCATGTTCCCACCACTAGCGAGTCCTGCATTGGCTCCGGTTACTCCTCCGCTTCCATTACTTCCTAGACTTGATGCTCCCCAGCCAGCACCGATGTTCCCCCAAGCGTTCGCCAAGTTGAACTCTGTGTTTGACAAAGGAGGTTCCGAAGGCGCTGTCCCTCTTTCGGAATCACGGTTGGCAAGGTATTGATCGATAGACTCGGCCAAAGGAAGAGGAAGGTCCGGAGTGATTGAAGTCCAGGAAGGAGAAGATTGATTTGGGAAAAGTAGGATAAAGAGCTTCCGATATACGCCTATCAGGGTATCGAAAAATGTCTGCAAAACTTGGAAGTAATCTGGCACAAAGGGCTTTCGAAGAGAAGAATCATTGAGGAGAACGATCATCAGCCGACCAACACAAACAAAGTAATTTCGGACGATTGTGAGAAACCTAATGAGACTAAGCGCGCCCACTCACAAAGCTAGAGGTAATTAGAAGAGATTCCCCAATGGTATCTACACCTGGTCCCGCTCCTGGTCCGCCGACATCACCTGTTCCCGCCCCAGACGTCCCGGAACCGACCGACGGTCTCTTCCCCGTTCTCGACGTCGTCTTGAACATGCTTCGCATCTTTACACCAGTCCCTATACCAGCCGCTTCCGAAGCAGCGGCTCCGACGCCTCCTTTGCCTTCTGTGAACGCCTCGTACTCGTCCAGAACCTTGAGTAGAGCTTTGGTATAATCCATCAGGGAAGGAATATCAAGAAGAGGGGAAAGAGACATCCCAAGAAGGAAGAAGGAGTATGGTCTATTACGCATAGCATATATATCAGTCACTCTGAATGTGACGGCAGGACACTAAATTGATTGTACATGACTGCATACCTGGTCTTGAAAGCCTGAGGGTCAATAGAGGTCTCAAGATCTCGGATGTTGACATACATGGTGTCACACCAATACATCCGCCTGATTAAAACCAAAGAAGCATCGAGTTTAAAACGATCTGGTCTTTCTGTTATCCGGCGAGCAAACTAAAGATATGTACGACATATGTTAGAAGACGAACCCTTGATGACCAGACTTTAACAGATCCCATGTCCCTAGCCTTTTCTTGATCATTTCCTCCAACGCCAACTTGACACTTGATTGCCCATTTGTTCCTGTTGGAGCGTTTGAAAGCGATGAAAACGGGCCGTTCAGGAATACGCTGGTTGAATTTATTGTACCAGCCCCTGTAGTTGAGGATGAAGGAGCACTCTCTGAGAAGATAGAGTACGTGTCTGAATTATCCACCAGGTCTGGCCGACGGTTCGAGCTGGTCTGTGTTGAGTTATGGGATGGCAAAGAACTGGAATGAGAGGAAGACTGAGAGGAGTTATTTGATTTTACAGGAGGCGGAGGTGTTTTAAACGCTTGAGTCAACAAGTTGGAACTATAAGCAGAGACACGACAGCAGCAATAGCAGAAGAGGGAGTCAGATATAAGAGCATATCATCATACAAAACAAAAGACAACGGGAGGAAACAAACGCCGAAGACTTTCTCCTGGGAACCAGACGAGACCCCTGGCCTGAAGAATGTATTGAATTCGGCATTTGGTTTGACTCTTCTGTTGGCTTTCCACACTATCCTTCCAGAAGAGATCCTTGTTTGGCCTTGGTCTCAATGTAGTTGTGTGTTTCCGGATGAGAGGGTGTGAGCGGGTGAGCGGTTGAGTCGCTTAGTCATCATGGTTCCTAATCACGTGTCATTACCCAACGGAGAAGTCCGATGGCTGTAGTCACACAAGGCTGTGCACTGATCCTTAACCCTAACCTCCGAAATGGCCTCATCCGGTCGTGCCGTCTCGACGAATTCTGTTGAGCGCTTTTACAGTTCCACCTTGACCACTTTTCTTTGGACGACCACATCATCAAACATGGGCTCTGCTACTTCTTCTCCCGCTCCTGCTTCCAAGCCTGCCGCTCTTCCTAGCAATCCGAGTCTGATCACTGAACTAAACCCGGAAGGACTCAAGCCGTTCGTTTAGATTTCCTCTCTGAACACTCTCGTTTGCTATTTGAGGACACGTAGAAAATCAATCGTTTGCTCGTGCTGACGTATGGACCTTTGACCGGGTGTTCTATGTGTGACCATGTCGATCCGATGATACAGGTGCTGCGCTTGCCCGGATACCAAATCAGCTCGAGACCAGTGTTTCATGGGATCGGAAAAGCCTGAGATCGAGTGCAAGCAGTTGGTTGAGGCCCACATTGCGTGTATGAAAGGGTGCGTTCGTTGTCGTTGTCTTTGTCATCAAGTCTCTATTCTCGATTTATGATGTAATAACCATCCGGACTGGGTATCAATTTCTCTTCTTGATGTCCTTGATCTCTTGGGCAATTTTTTTTTACAGTTACGGCTTCAAGGTTTAGATGTTTAGATAATAATGACATCGAAGAGTTTGTGCCGGACTATTCATTTACGATCGTTCCCCGCTTGTTGCATTCGCGATCTGCCTATTTGCACCATTGACCAATTCTGCTGATGGACCTGTGAGCCATTTGCGCGCTGAACACAATGGAAAGACATATATCTATTCGATTCTAGACCTCTCCTTCTCCCTGAACAGTGGCGAAATTCAGAGTTTCCATCCTTCCCTTGCCTTTCGTCTCCTTCTGCAACAAATCGGTCAACACTCGGAATTGTCCGGGATCGATGAGCAGAATCTGTGAGAGAGTAAGGAGAACGATCGTCACAGACAAGATATATTCAGCTCAACTTGCTCCTTGAATGACACTGATGTACATGATAGGTTTCATGAATGGATATTTGAGGAAAAAAAAAGAGTGAAGAACAAAACTCACCACCTCCCATTCGTCCGATCCAAACTCATCCTCCTCAACCTCTTCAGCAGCGCTAACAATTTGTTCCTTTAGCCTCTTCCCATCCTTCGTAGGCATCGTGATTCTGACACGCATTCGGGCTCGCTGAATCGGTAATGTCGAGTTTGCCTGCAAAATCTTGATGCATTCCAAAGCCTTTTTTATTTTTATTTTAATGAAATTTGATTGTGCCAGCGATTGATATGTCAACACGTTTTCACTAGACAGAGAAACTACGCCCGCTGGAGCAAGAGTCGAAAGATTGCAAGAAAGATAAAACTGGGACGAACCTGACTCTTGGCGCTCTTGTCAGCTTTCACACTGAATCCAACCTCACCCATAGCTTTCTCAATCATTGATACACTGTACGGCCTCTGCGTCGATGGATCCACACATTTTTCCGCTATCTGAGTGGCGATATCTTTGTAAAGATTTTGGTTGTTATGCGAACGTTCCTTCTCTCCTACTTGGAGTTCACCTTTCATTAGAATCTATGGAAGAGCGATGGGACGCGTTCAATAAGTGGTCTTCCAGAGAGGAAACGGAAACAGACGCGTCGTGAAGAAAAGTTACTACTGACTTCTTTGAGACATTCCTCTTGGTCAGTCTTGCCGAAAGCCTTCATAAGCTCGTCTGTCTTGGCAGCCTGGCCTTTCGTCACATTGGTAAAGACCCTTTCAATCTGGACGACCTCATCCATGTCTTTCTCCACCCCGGCTCTCCACTCCTGAACTTTGTTCTTGTAACATGCGATCTGAAAGAGAAAAAGATGATGCACCGGTAAGCCTGTGCAAGAACGTATTGAAGACTATGGGTGTTGGTGTATGTGACTCTAACCACAGACGAACCTCGAATCGTTTGCCACCTTTCTTGAGTCTGACGATGGATACGTTCGTGAGCCTGTATTCCCAAAAAGAGAGGGTCAAACGATGATGAATATCGGAGTCATCTGATAAAAGGGAATAAGCCCGGTCGACCCTACTTGATCTGGGTTCCAGGCTGATTTATTTTACTCATCTGATACAGAAGACGATCTAATAAAGTCGAGTCGGGTTGAGAGTTGAGTTTCGATAGGTGATACAGAATTTCTCTGAGAGACCAGATTGATGATGCTCTAGGACTTGGAATCCAACTTAGCTAAGCAAGCCTTCGCGTAACCACAGTACACTGTAAATCGTTTCTCGACCTTCTTTCTCCACTTTGCTCTCTCCGTTGCCTTCTCTCTTGACCCATTCACTCTTCTCTCTCAGCCCACTCTGCGAAGGATTTCTAAAAGAAAGATACGATGTCGCAACCCAACAAAACACTCTACATAAATAACATCAAGTTCGTCGTTCCGAACCGATTGGTCTCCTTATGATCCTGGCCGGATAGCAGAAAGCTATAATTTTTCTTGTACTGATCTAACTTTGCATCTTAACATCTTTCTTTCTTTCGTGGTTCTTCCAACGAATCCGTCCGGTTCATAGTGATAAGATCAAAAAGCCAGGTATGTCTATCTCACCTGGCCGCGTCTCGTTTATCATTCTAGGCTGGTGGGTCATCGAGAATGACGGTAAGCTAACCTACACGTGCTACCTTTTTCTTCCAAAACAGAGCTTCGACATCAGTTGTACCAGCTTTTCAGCCCGTACGGACGGATCATTGACATCACTGCCTTGAAGGTTCGTCCTTTAGTCATCTCTATTTGTTCTAGTGGTTCTCAGATACCATAGGAGAGAACGATGGGTGTATATCCTGAGATGTCGCGTCAAAGCTAGGCATCTGACGCTGCGATCTATGGAACGATTTCTTTTTGATCGATAGACTTCAAAGACACGCGGCCAGGCTTTCGTAGCATTCGTGGATCAGGTGGCAGCGACAACCGCGTTGCGATCTTTGGGTGGAGAGACCTTTTATGGAAAGCCTTTGGTTAGTCTTCTTGTGTTTGTCTGGCGGCTCATAAGAGTTATGTCGTTGTCAAAGTTCGAGCTGTAAAGACTAAACGCTCGTGTATTATTCTCTTCCTTTAAACAAAAAAAAAAATGGACAATCTCATGCCATCCCTACTCGCCCCGGACCGACCTGTTCTTTCTACTTGATCCCTATCTTTACGTCTGTGACCACCGTCTCTAATTATGGCTGAATACGATGAAACAGAAAATCGCGTACGCAAAGTCTGTCTCAAACGCGCTCCTGCCTCCGTCAGATTCGACCGCCCCGCCGGCGAGCAAGGTCGTCATTTCAAACGCTCAGAGAGAGGCTGATGACCTGAAACGAGCGAGAGAAGAGGAAGACACGATTGCGGAGAGGAAGCGAAGTAAACCTGATCCGGATGCTGAGGAGGATGGAGACATGGCCGTGGATGACGGAGATGGTGAGTTCTGTTCTATTTTGTGTAGTGTGTTTTTACACGCATGATGGCTGATTTCCTTCTTCTCGATTTCTTGGTCGGCGTCCTCACGAATATTTAGAACCTGGACCTCGCCCTAGTTAAACCCGTTCACGTTTCTGCTCAATAAAACACTTTTCTCATCCCTATTTTCCTACTCGATATCCCCTGTAGAAGGCACGATCCATGTACTACTTGCTTTTACTTGTCTTTTGCTGTACGCCGAACGTTGAGTGAGATCGAGATCGTCGACAGAACAAGAAGCAAGAGAGGCCTGAGAAGCAAGAGAGAGAGAGAATGCTTTCTATTACTGTGGTCTTCAGACATGTAGAGACCAAACAGCTCCATCGAGAGCGTTCTCTACTCCAAGTACACCAAGACTCATAAACCTATATCCGATGACTGTGTCTCACAGTTGGTTCAACCAACTTTATGATGAGACTCCACTGACGTTTTGCTTTTGGGTTTGTGCATAACGAGAGAAACAAGATGACGGTCGCGCCAGCGGGATGGACACTCTATCACCGATCTAGTCGGGTAGGTATGTCCAATTCTTTTTTAACAATAGAGAACGAGCCTGCTCCGAAAGGTGATTGATATTTATATAAAGAAACAAGAGAAGGCCACGTGCCCTATATTGCGCTTTCTTCATCAGGCTTGGGGTAAACCCGATAGAGCCGGTGGGATCTCGTGCCTCTGCTTGTTTTTCTTGTAAAGACCTTGGTCTGAGGTCATTTGCATCAGTTATACATCTATCCATCATCGTCATTCACCACAGAAGCGGGACTTGTCATCCATTACTTGGAAACCGATCTTTTCTTCCTCGACAGAACAGGATTTCTTGGATATCGAGGAGGACTCTTGCTTTTCTCCTTCATTCACGATTCTTTCTCGATCGCCATCTCTCAGGGATCATTTCCTTCTTCTTTTGTTTCTTGTGGGCAACTAGACCATGCCTTGGGCTGATGATCCTTGTGAGTCTTGTATTTAATCGACATCTGAAGTGATGCGAAGTGCGGCTGATCGTGTATGCATGTGTGTATGTGTGTGTTTTGGATGAAACTACGCACGATACAGCAAAGACGATAAATCATGATTTATATGTGTCTCTATTCCCGCTGACGGAAAAAGAGCTTCGCGTCGTACGTTTGCTTTCATCTTATTTTGGATTGCACAGCCCTTGGTATGATAGACACCGCTGGACATGTACTTGAATCGAGCTGAGCGCGTTCTCTTTTGTACCGACCGACACAGACCGTAGCAAAGTGTGACCGGCCGTTGACATTATTTCGGACATGTACATCGAGTCAATCGCCGATGTTGGAAGATTGGGAGGTAACTCAACGATGTGAAAAGGTGTTGGAAGATCTCCGGGCATGTTCCGAACGAGTACTGGCAGAGGCCAAAAAGAAGAAAAGTGTGGGCGCGTTGGGAGAGGAACGGTTCATGATGAAAGGTGACTTTAGTGGAGGTGTCTAAGTGTAGGAGAAACCAAAAGAAAGAAAGAAAGAAAGAAAACGGGGAGTCTGTTTGGACCACCCAGAGTGAAGGGGGTTTAATGACGAGGAAAACTAAAGTTCGACGTGAGTTTTGATTTGATTTGATCTGATCGTTCTGTTGCAGATGTAGACCCAATTGCTAAAGTTGGTTCCTCTTTGTTAGTCGTGATGATTGGCGCGCAAGATCTAGAGCTTCACCAGACCTTTCCCATCGTGATACGATGATACCCCTATGTTGTTCTACCTTACCCAACCTAACTTTCAAGCATACTCACCTTGCCTATGACTTCCTATTAGAACCTACCTGGTCTTTCCTCCTCCCCTCTCCTTATCTCTCTAGAGCTATCTATTCATCCATCTTTGTATTCCCTTTTTGATCATTTATTCGGGACTCCTTTTGTGTATGTATAAGATACGGGAAAAGCAGATCGGAGGAGATGATGAACTAGAGTTAATTAATCGATCAATCTACGGCCACAATCTGATTTGCTTTGAATGGTTCAGGGAGAACAGAGTTTGACGAGTCTTCTGACGGGCTAGGTTCTTATCGTCCGCTTTGTAAAATGGATACAGTAAAAGACGCAAGAGAGAAAGAAACTAGCGCTGATCACTTCGGCGAGGCGGTGTCAGCAACGACGGCTACATTCGGAGGAAACTTCCTGAGTGTTCCTTCACGTGTACGAGAAGAGGCAGCGTAGAATAGAGCAAAGAACCTAGCCGGAAGACGAAAGCCAAAAAAAGGGACTAGGAACAGAAACCGGCACAGGCACAGGAACGAGAAAAGAACTCTAAGGAAGTCCTATGAAAAGCCTTATCTCTTCCGGACGAATCTCTTTGGAACCGAGTCGACCCTTTGGATTTCAGGGTGGTCTACGTTTAGAGCCTAGGGATAGTGACGTTCACTTCTGTCAGGCTGATCCCAGACCCAAGCGGGTCATACATCAGCCTCAGCTAAAGATGTCCCGGTACCTACCATAGTCTCGAAAGTGGTCGAAAAACGGACTATCCTGGCTGTGCAAAATGATCGAGATCAAGATCATGTGGAGACTCCACATCTCTCAGCAGCCACACGCCAAAAAGCCCAGACTATCGCTGACGACGTCAACTCTCCTATCGACATTGGAGCGTTCTATCAAGTTATAAAGACTCGCTCGTTTTCCCGTGCTTCTCACTTTTTTTCTTCCCTTCCTTAAAGATATATACACATTCACAGATCGAGAAACCATTATCCACTCTCTTTATAACAGAAAGAACAAACAAGACAACACTCTAAACACTTTCTAAACATGTCTGCCTTCGTTCGATCCACCGTGTCTGCCGCGTCGACCACCCGATCTGTTATCTCCACATCGGCATCTACTCCCGCTCGATACGTCGTCCCAGCCTGTACTTGTATGTGCTCGAGTTCCGTCTTTCGCTTACAATATGTTTCAGAGAATGTCTTCCTGACTCTTTGTTCTCTCTCTCTCTTCCTCGGATACAAACAGCCGGAGCAAACGCTCCTGTCTGCCGATCATTCACCATGTCGTCCCCCCGGTTGACTCGAGCTAGTGTCGGACACAGTGGGATCCACAAGTGTGTGACAAAGACTCACTACAACCCATCGATCGCTTCTGGCTGCCTCGGTGAGTGGGCTAAGTAAAGTTCAATCAACGTGAGTTTCTTCTCTCCTTTCACATCTGCTCCTAGATATCGCGTTGCCGGTCAACAAGCTTATCTTACGGTGTCCGTTGTTTTAATATTCAGCCTATGCATATTGTTCTCTTCAATTACGCACCCCACTCTGGCGCTAGTCGCTAGCCGCTAGCTTTGTATCTATAGACTTCCTCATGCTGCCATCCCAATAGGTTCAGAACTCATTTGTATCATCCCATACCTCAGCCTTGCCATGCATCGAAGCCATCTCACTGGCCATGCTATGATTGTCATTATCAAATGTATTTTTTCCCAGATATAAATCCAACGTTGTTTCATTGTGATAGATTGCTTATCAAGAGAAAGAAAGGGAATATAATGTACAAGGCAGATACAGCTATCTGGGATAGATTGTCAATTAGTGAAGGCTAGGAGTGCAAATTGTTTTGTCATAGTGAGCAAAAGGTGTATTGAGCTAAGAATGAAGGGAATGTCAGCCAGAGGCCAAAGTCCCCGTGGGACAAGTTGTGCTGACATAATGGGTGGTATGGGTTTGAGATGAAAGAAGCAAGCAAGAAAGAAAGAAGGAAAGAAATGCACAGACCAAGAGGCTAAGATTGAACAAATAGCTCTCCTCCTTTTTTTTCTTCATCTCGCCCAATGCGAATAATGTCCGGGCATGCCCGCTTCGCATTTCTGACAATCTGGCTTAGGACCCATCGAGAACATATTTGGACTCCTCGGCGGTGGCGGTTGTAACGGTCTTCTCTCCACTGTCGGCGGTTGATCGAACGTGAGACTCGAAGTCGGGTACGGAAGATGAGCGAGCGGGTTTGACCGGGGGTCAACCAACGCGCTATCGATGGCTTGCTTGTAAGCGGCTGATGAATGGGAACCGAAACTTGATGAACTACCAGGCAGGGCCACACGAGATGATAACCGGGGTGAGTGATGTGGGGTTGACGCCGGTGTACCAGACATGTACAACGACGGAGGCTTTTGGTTTAAAATTATTATCATTATTTTTAATTTTTGAACAAGGGGTCACATAATATACGCATATACCTCGGGTCAGTCGGGCTCGTCAAAACGTGATGGTCTGCACTTTATTTTCGTCGTATACGGAAAGGAAAGGGAAAAAAAGGGAAAAAAAAGAGGACTCACGAGTGAACCACCTCGGTGAGCGTTCCAGTTGTGTGACTCCAAGCTTGAAGATACGTCCATCTTGTTTCCTTCGCCTGCTCCACTCCCGCCTGCGCTCAAGCTGTCCATACTCATGAACGAATCACTCCCGTTGGCTAAACTTGAGCCGATGGCAGGGGCAAAAGATGTGTTATACTGCTGCCGTCCACGACTGTCGTATCCTCCGATCGGTCCGATCGAAATCTCATCCGGGTATGATTGAGGGGACGATAGTCGGAGGGAAGATGCAGACTGAACAAACGACCGTTCCGAATTGGGCGTCGTTGGCACATGTGGTCGTTTCTAGGGTTCGTGAGAATGAAAATGAAAATGTTTCAGTCGATAACACAGAGATCTCAGCTTTGTACACTCTCACTAGACTATCACTCACAGGACTAGGCTGGTTTAGATCAAACTCTTCAGCCTCATACAAAGGAGAAACCGGTCTGGACCGTTTGTTTGAAAACTGATGGGCTAGCTGTGGCCTAGGATGATATATCGATGAGGCGGCGGCAGCGCCGGAAGGAAACGTAGGGTCTACACTCGCCGTCGACGACATCTGCGGCCACAACTCTGCGGCCACACTTGGACTTGGGTCGACTTGCATCTCTCTCCGGTCGGGTCAATCTATATGAACGAGCAGGAAGAGCGTGGGTGAGAACGTATGCCAGTCAATGTCAAGCAGGAAAACCCAATAATGGGTTAAGAAAACTGGGGATTCGTCCAAATAAATCTAGTAATGTTTAGACTGAAACAGCAAAGAAAAATCCGGGGGACAAAGGGGTTAGGGTTACCAAGATGGCTACTGACTACGCGTAACATCCGCAGCAAGCGCCGCAGCAAATTACACGCGACCACGCGACGCGTTCCGATCATCCCGTCAGATCGTTGACCGAAAGTTCTATGTCCCCTTTCTCGGCCTGCTAGAGTTTCTTCAAACCCTCGGTTACTGTAGCTGGAGCTTGTTCTATGCTCCCTCTCATCCGTCCTTTCGTTCTTGTTCCATTCGCTCGTCAGTCTGTTCGTTCGTCCGTTCGTTCAGTTCGTTCGCGTTCGCCAGCTAGGTCGAAATTTTCTTCTTAAGAAAGGTACGTCCACTTCAGAGGCTGCCTGTAGAATTCTCCTTAGCTGATCGTTGTCGTTCAATCGATCGCCCTTCCTCATTCTTCTCTCTGTTGTAAAAAGCTCGAGCAAAAAAAAGAAAACCAAACAGGCCCAGTCGATCCATCCTGGCTCGACTCTGAGCGTTGGAAACACTTACATCAGGCCCAGAAGATAAACCTCAAGTGTAAGTCTCATTCAAGATCATGCTTAACGAGGTGTAAACATGTGGGCCTGACCAAAGATATCAACCATCCAAACGGTCTTCTCCGATTTCTATCCTGCCCAGTCCGACATGATCCGTCAGACTCTTTCTCCCCTCGACAACGGGTACTCTGCTTATGGCCATCCGGTCGCCGGTCCTAGTCGGTCGAATCAACACCTATACCCCCAGCCTAGGGACCATATCGAACCAGGGATGGAGTACCTGACCTCTCCGTTCAACACTCGTGATCCCTCTGCATCAAACAACACCATCTCGTTCAACCAGTCGGCGAACACCACATCGACAAACTCATTATCCGTGGCAAGAGTGTTGTTGGAATCCCCAAACAAAGGAAGCCTGTCGACGTTTCAAGCACCGGCAGAACATCCTGTACCAAACATTCTACTAGGACCGGTCCATGAGGAAGGTCGCAGATGGGATTATCCGAATGCTTCGGAAACCGGACAGAGTCCTTCAACAGAAACGCTCTCGGGCACATGGGGTTCAGGGCCAACCGAGTGGCCGTATGGGAGCATTCGGAAAGAGAGAGGAAGAGGAAGGAACGCGGTCATCAGGGAAGAGTATCAGAGTATCGATCCTCAGATGCTCAGTGCACCTCCTTCTCACCTCAGGCCCCATCCTTCCAACCTAGGTCCGCACTCTCCATCTCATTCACTACAATCCCTACCTTCGCCACCGGCTCCACCTCCCACTCAGCTGTCTACACACTCCTGGCAGCAGAGACCACCTTCCCATGCTCAAACCCATACTCAGGCTCGCACTTCCGGCCATCGAAAGTCCATTTCCGAGTCCTACTATACAAACGTTCATCCTCCTGCTACGCCAGTGTCCTATATGGCACCCACCTTGTCCCAACACAACCTTCCTCCGCTCTCGCCCTCTCCTCGTCCGTTACCATATCAGGCTACGGACTGTCCATCCCCGATCGCTCATCATCCCGGATGGGATGACGCTCTAGATAATTTCCTAGCTTACGGACCAGCCGAGGGTCGACCGATCGATATACCCACCCCGCCAGTCAAATCTAATTCGTCCGTTTCCTTCAACGAGGTCAAACTCGGACATCCCTATATAGCTCATGGGATTCTCTTTGGCACAGAGGGCACACCCTCGTTAGAATCTCATTCCGATCTCTCGCCTGACTTTTCCCAGCCGTCTCGATCTCAGCCTGGCACTCCTGGTTCTTTCACTCAACTATACGCGCTCGACCAGATGGTTTCTACCTCTCAGCAACCGGCCCCGTTGGTATCTCCTACCCCATCTTCGTTCTCCTACCAACCTCACTATCAGTTCAGACCGTCTCAACCGTACGACCCTGCCATGATGGACAACTATTCCTTATCTACCAGCCTGGTTCTCCAACCTTTATATCCAACCTCTCCACCTGTCGAAACATACCCAGTACCTCTTCCCCCTGCGGCCGACTTCAAGACCCACAGGCGGATCATGTCAACAGACTCTGACTACTCGACTCCATATTCCCAAACACCAGTCCTGGATGAGCCCACCTCGCCTGCAAAACCCGAGTTCGAGCGAGCTCTTCCTGTTGTTGGAGAGCTAGAAGAAAGAGACGATTACGCGCTGAATGACTTGGTGAATCAAGTCCATTTAATCTCTTACTCTGGATCTTCTTCCCGGCCTTCTTCTCCTTTTCGTGTACAAACACAACGACAGCAGCCTTCAGCGTCTCTCTTTCATGACAACTTTGAATCTTCCGACCTTCAGTATTCCTTCACTTTGGATCCGCCTACAGAACAACCACTACATCATCAACAGCAGCATCAACAACACTCACAGCAACATTCCAACCAATTGTCGTTTCAATTTTCTGAACCAGTAATCCCTCTTAATGCTTACAACTATGATGCACAGCAGTCTTCGTTGGTGGTAAGACCACCTACAAGCGTGCCCTCTGGATTGACTTTATCTCACTCTCTAGATGATACCCCCAAGTCTAAGAGGGCGCTCAAACCACCGACAAGGCGTCAATCGATGCCAGCCTCTTCACTTCCTCCCTCTTCGCGAATCAAGTTAAAGAAAGAGCCTACTATCACAGCTAATATCATCCCTAACGACCCAGGAACCCCAAAAGGAAACAAAACACCTCTCTCCTCGAAAGGAAGCTTGCTTGCAATGATAGGAAGGAAACTCAAGCCTGGACCGAAACCAAAGGTTACAAAGTCACCTGCGAAATCTCACCAGCGAGCCCAATCCCTTTCTAGCCTATCTATAACCGGGATCGTCCCCCCTAGCGATCCCTCCCGGCCGGTTCTCAGATCCAAACTAGGAGGCACCCCGACGTCTTCTCAACCACATCTCCAACCTCGGTCAACTTCTATCGGATTGTACTCGGCTGAACATTCACCCGATCATAGGCCTAGTTCTCCTAGTTCGGTCTTTCTCCACACCGACCAGTCGTCCCCTCAGTCTGTCCGCTCCAACAAGCGGCTACCGTTGACCAAAGGCAAAAAGGCCGCGTCGGAGAAAAACACGACAGAGGAGAGACCATCGTTAGAGATCACTCAGGCGATCATCACCTCACTTTACGAGCCCATTCATCCGTCCGATAGGTCCAGGGTCGTTTCATCGATGAGCCCAGAACCGGAAGGTCCGGACGACGGGGCGGATAGAAAGGCTAAGATGAGGGGGAAGGAGGAGATGAGATACCGGTGCTTGGTTGCCGAGTGTGACAGAGTCTTTCCAAGGGTGAGTCTAACGGCTTTTTAGATCGATCGAGAGACCGGCATGGATTGCCCTAAACTGACGTGCATCGCGTGTTTCTTTGACTATTTCAGAAAAGCGCTATCATCCACCATATCCAAATGCATCTGGAGGATAAACCGTTCGCTTGCGAAGCTCCTGGGTGGTCAGTTCTCGGTTTCTTCTGTCTTATCGGATTTTGACTGTTGGCTGATCTGAGCGACTTACCTCCAACAACACAGCCACGCTTCATTCGTACGTCAACACGACCTTCGTCGACATGAGCGAATCCATAGCGATACCAAACCATTCTCTTGTCCTTGGTATGTCTAAAAACATCCTCCTTAGTTTCATCACAACCCTCAGAGCACCAACTTACCCATGCTTTGGTATCATCTTTCTCAAATCTTTGATTCTTTCCAGCGGGAAAGGATTCTCTCGAGGAGATGCCCTGGTTCGTCATCGACAACGTGCAATTTGTATTGGAGGCACCCCAGATACCGCGCCTGTCAGTTTGAAACGTCGGCGAGGCGAATGACAACGTCTGGTTGCCCCTCAGCTCACCTATTGACATATCCTATCTATCTACTCATCTTTGAATCCTCACCATTCGAACACTTTGTTGTCCGTTCGTGCGTTCATAGACTTCTCGTTCATCGTTTAGACCATCAATTCCATACGTCACTCGTCTTTCTTTTCTTCTGATCGTCTTATCTCTGTGTACGCTTTTGTTCGTTCATACTCGACAGTGTTCAAACGCGGCATTCTCCATCTCATTCTATTTGGGTTCTTTCCTTTCAGTCACTGCTTCTGTTTATACATCTATAATCTAATTTCGTCATGACCCCTCCCCCCCCCCCTCCCCCCCAAACCCATTCTGGCTGTAACGATCTCTCTGTATTCGATTCTCTAGCCCCTTTGCCTATCTCTTCTGTTATACTTACACTCCGTCCCGACTTTCCGTCATCTTGGTTACTTTGTGATATCTCTTTTATCGCTGTGTTGATGTTGTTTTGATTCGTGTTCAGACTGAATATTGACATCGATAATAGCGTGTGTAAAAAAAAGGAGAAAAGGATGAAACACATTCCGGATGATTTTGTGATAGCCCATAAGAATGGTTATTTATCCGAGGATTCCGGCATTCTCCACACGGCTTCGTAGAGCTGGAACGTAGATCCGATCAAAAAACCCCAACTTCCTACCAAAGTCAAGGAGATAGAAAAAAAACCCGGGATGTATCAGCACTCAGTGGAGAGGGTTTGACCAAGATCAGAGGGGTGAGGGATGAGGATAACAAAAGAAGAAAAAGAAGAAGAAATCCCTTTCGGGAAAGGACGAACCCCAATAAGTACTCATATCGGATTGCCAAACTGCCCTGCTATCAACCGAATATCCGAGCGCTCCGCAAAGACAGAACCCTACAGAACCAACGAGGTTCCATACACCAACTTGCCAACCGATCGTCAATGGCTTGAGGTGATACCATCTTGGTTGAACCTCGATGGTCAGGATGAGAGAGGAGATGATGAAACCTAGACCTCCCACCACTTGGGCTACGCGAGAACAGAACCGGCAAAGCCAATCAATCACAGAGAAAATAGGTAAGCGATACATTCAATTGAAACAATGTGTTTAGTGGGAAGAACAGAAGGAAGGACTTACGAGACCAGAAGAAGACGTCAATGATCGCACGCGAACCCGTCCCGTCGGCTAAACCGGGGATCACACCTGGCAAACCAGTCAGAGTTGATATCCAAAAGACTGAGGCGGCGAACATCTGGACGGCAGCTGCTATATATCCCATCTCTTTCCATCGAGGCTTCGGCCTTTGAAAGGAGAAAGGAGATAGGGAGGGTCATGTCAGTTTCACCCCAAGAGACAGAACGGATAGAAGAGAGTGGACGGAAGAACAAGGCGCTTACATCCAGGAGAACTCGGAGGGTTCATGGTTTGCGGACGACTTAGGAAAATCATCGGTAGAAGATGAGACCGAATGAGCGGATGGTTTGTTCCCCCAAATAAGGGACTCAAAAGAGGATCCAACTAGGAAAGTTTGAAGAAAGGACATTGAGATTTAACAAGGAAGACGAAAGGTAGTTGGCGAGGAGGATTCGTTAACTAGGCGAGTCAGGCAGAAGAGGAATATCCCCCTCCATCAAGCATCACACGTAAGACAGAAGAGGACGAACAATCGTTTTCTTTGCCTCTATTACCAGCTTCCAACAGTCCTAAGTAGGCACCGACCAGAAAGATGGTTCCTCCGATGAAAGCCAAAGCGCTAGCTGTCGGAGCCATAGCTTCGGAATCTGTCGAGGGTCTGACGACTGGTAACCAGACGCAAAACCCGTTGGCGACCCAGACGGCTGATCCCCACCAGAAAGCAACAGCCACCCAGAAGCTGAATACGCTTGAGGTAAGACGCTAGTCCGTCCGTGATGCATCAACTAGGGGAAACTTCAAAGAGGAAAACGTACGTGACATCGAGCTTCAAATGGGGTTTGAGCTTATCCCGCTCGCCGTGGTGGGCTACTCTGATGGATATTGTCGAAGTTGGGTGAGATTCAATCATGCCGGCATGGTGGTGGGACCGTAAGGGAAACCGTCCTGGATGCCGTCATGAGTTTCGTGATCGAGCTAGTGAGTTCTACGGACTCGACCAGAAAGAGGCAAGGAATCGAACGAGAAAAAGCAAACCTTTTCTGGCGTCTCGACTGTTGTATTTGATCTTGGTTCTCGAATCCGAGTTGGGATGTTCGATTTCCCACTCCAGATGGGTAGGATTCAGCCTATTTCCTCTTCGCCGAGGCCTAACTTCATGTCCGCTGGGAGTTCTAGCTGGATGAAGGGTCGGATGGCTGAGCGTAGAGCTGGCAGTAGAGGCAGACGGTTTCTTGAAAGGCATTCTCGAAAGGACACAAAGAGCTAGCTCCTCCTTTTTCTATTCTCAGATATCTGGGCTATATCCAAGGTCAGTCCAGCAAGATCAACGGTGAGCTCGAACGATGTGCAGCAGGTGAGTGTCAAGAGCGAACAAGAGCATGGCTAAGAGAAGAGACCATGGTTTCGGCCTGTTGGGGTTTTCCAGCAGCAGCAGGTAATTTAAGAATAAGTATGACGTGTGTGGGGGGGGGGGGGGGGGTGAGGAGTTGGTACTAGGCGGTGCATGTATGCACGTGAGAATCTCGCCACTAAGACGGCACGCCGCCGTAGCCACCGCCCACACAAGGTTACAGCATGGTTACGCCCACAAAGCTCGTCCCATCAAACGTCCCAGTTCTTTTGCTCTCTCTTTCTTCTACATCCCATCCCGTTTCTCGTCCTTCAACGATGTCCGTCCCTCTTCAACCCACGACTCCTGCAGCCGAGAAAATCGTCGTCCCTCAGGTGTCCTACCTTTCTGGAGTTACCGCGCTCCTTTCCGGGTTCGCCGACCCGGTTTTCGGACAGTACGGCAAGCTGCACAACTTGCGAAATGATCTGTTCGGAACGGTCTCCAACCCTGGAAACGTCGAGTCTTTGGGCAAGGATGTCAAGAGTTAGTTTTGTTTTTTTACCCTTATTTTTCTTTCTTGCAGAGCAAAAGGGACGTGCAACAATGTGTAAGGTGAGGGAAGGATGGACAGGGCCATTGGAATCATCTGGACATGTGTTGGCGTACGTGGCCGATCATTGAAAAAGAGAGGTTACACGGATAAAGCTGAAAGGATAAGAGGGTGATCGGACTTACCAGGATAGCTCATCAACAACCAAGCATCGGAAGGAATTTATTTCTGTTCGATATTGCTGTAGAGGAGAGAACAGAAAGAACGATGATGAACCATCTCTTGCGATCACGATCGGATTCATCTGTCCCATATCGCTGATCTTACATTATATATCTTTTTTCCCTTTCTTCCACCTCCTCCTTTTTCTCCATCATCTAGTGACCCACTTGACCAACTTCACGTTCGATGGAGTCAAGGCTGATCTCAGCAAGAGCGTCTCGATGGACCCTGCTTTCCAGGTTCAGCACTCGTTCTCCTTGGCCAAGGCGGCCGAGCCTCCGAGCTACAACTTTGGTGCTGTCTTTGCTAAGAAAGATGTGCGTTCTCCCTACTACTTTCTCCTCTGTCCCGTCTTTTCTAAACCTCGCGATAGAAAGAGAACGAGGCAAAGAAAGACTGCCTCCGACATCAGAGGTTTCTCCCAAGCCTTCAACCAAGGCTCATGAAACTTTTCTTTTCTTTTCTCTTCTCTCGTACAGCTCTTCTTGCAGGGAAGCATCGACCACGAGTTCAACTCGTCTGCCCGAATTAACAAACCCTGGAACGACTGGAGTGTTACTAAGATGCAGGCTCAGGTTGGTGTTTCTCTCTCTCTATCCAAACCTCTAGCTCTTATCCCACCTTCTCGTCCTGATTGTCTCTGCTGTACTCTTTGTTTCCTATACTAGCTCTCTCCCATCCCCGGCCACTCGATGGTCCAGCTCGAGCAGGAGTTTTCTCTTCCCGGTGAGACTTTGACCCTCAAGGCGATCAACCCGTCGTTGACCGATGGAACCGGCATCTACATCACCTCCCTCCTCGGAGCTGTGACTCCTCGATTGTCCCTCGGATTTGAGACCATCCTCCAGAAGCCCACTCCCGAGATTTCCCAGTCTGTTACCTCGCTCCTCGCCAAGTGGACGTCGGTGTTGACCCCCGGAAACCCAATTCCCACGCCGATGGCCCCTACCGGCACTCCTGCCTTCCATGAGTGGACCGCTACCGTGCAGGCTCAGATGGCCGGTATCGTCAGCGCGACCTACCACCACCGACTTTCCGACAAGGTCGACGTCGGTGCCGATTTGAACGTCGTCATGGCCGGTGGCCGAAGGGAAGCTACCGCTACCGTTGGTGCAAAGTATGATTTCAGGATGGCTACCTTCCGAGCTCAGTTGGACTCGACCGGAAAGACTTCGATGTTGCTCGAGCAGCGATTCGCGCCTACGTTCTCCTTCTTGGTTTCCGGAGAGATCGATCACATGAAGGTTCGTTCCCTCTCTCTCTCTCTCTCTCTTATCTTTCGTCTTCTACAAGCTTCGTATCGGCTTTCGCGCGTACTCAATCTCTTTCTCTCTTGCCTTCGCTCCTCTCGATAGGCTGGTGCCGCGAAGTGCGGTTTCGGTGTCATGCTCGAGACTACAACTCTCACTCCCGAGGAGTTAGGAATGGTCCCCCAACCTGCTATGTAAACAAACCACTCCTTCCCTACTCCTACCTTAAGCTTATGGAAAAGAACGTTAAACTCGAAGGGAACGAGAAGCGATTGGAATTGAATGGGTGTGTGACCAGTTGGGACGTAAATACGATCGTTCTTTCTTCTTTTCTCCTCTGTTTTGCTTCTCTTCTCTTCTCTTCCTATTTCTTCTCTATCCCTTTCGCCCTCTTACAAAACCCACAAAGATTCAAATGAAGACTGTATCATAACCTGGTCTAGTCCAGGAAGAAAAAAAAAGCCGAGCTGTCCCATATAACTGGAAACTCCTTGATGGATAATCAAATAGGAATACCTGTAACAAAACAGGTCTTTCTAGCAAACAAAGAGAGAGAGAGAGAAACTGCGGTAATATTAGAATTGGTCTTGTTCAAATTCGACAACCCAGAGTCAAAATTGTGCACGGAAGGTATCAAGAGAAAATAGAACAATATGAAATTAAACTAAACAAGACCACTGAAAGGAACACAGGATGGATGTGTGCTCTTGAAGACAATGTATAGACAACAATAGAGATGAAAAAGTCAATGAGCAACGCTTTTAACTACCCTCGTCCTCACTCTGACCCCCCCCCCCCCTCTTTGATGGATGACCAATGACAGTCAAGTCAATTGATCAGTGTCCTATGAACCGTTTTGACGAGCCCTTCTCCCTTCTTTGCATACACCAGCAGATAAGGATTCGCGTTCGTCCCACTCGTATCCGCCAAAACTTCGTCCCTGCTGACTTTAGTGACCGTCTGATCGTTGTACTTAAACCATTCCTCTGGATTTTCCGGAAGATTTCGCTGATACAGGAAGTCTGTGAACATATGCGTGAGCGCATGAATCAGGCCGCAGTTCCATCACGTTTCGAGAGGAGAAAGAAAGAGGGTAAACTTACAATGGCCAAACCCGGCTTCACCTTGAGATGTAGGTCGAAAACCACAGAAGCACCATAGTCAGTCTTTGTACACAATCATGTATGACAAATGGTGGGAGCCATGGAGAAGGAAGGAAGAACAGACCTCGATGCATGAATACACTTGTCAATTCATACTCTTGATTCTTCTCTTCCGCCCACATCGCTTCTACATCTTCCTTGAGCTCACGGATCTTTTCTTGACTCGACTGGATCTTCTGCTCGATGTCGACTTTTCTCGCAGCCAAATCAGCTTTGAGGTCGGCATCAACATGTGAGGATGAGAGCCAGTCAGGGGAAGTGAAAACGTCGTCCAGGAGATGAGAGATGCTCTCTTTGTATGATGTCTGCTGCTAGAACGTAAGAAGCCGGTCGTGAGACACTTGAAATGACGGGCTTTTTGAACGTACGACGATAGACACTTACCCGAGGTGGTTGAATAGCCTGTAGGCCATCACGTAATTGACGGATCTCTGCTGAGAGTGCCTTGGAGGCTTCCGTCATCGGTGGATTGGCACCTTCGAGATAACGATCGAAGAACAGCGTCTCCGGAAACTCGACAAAAGCGTTACTCTTGTATGCCCGAGCAGTCTCTCGATCAAATTGTGCTCTCTGTCGAGCCAAAGAAAGAAGAAGAAGGGTTGAGCGTTTTGTACGTTGAAACTGCGAGGAAACAAAACATGTACGGACTTGAAGTTGGATATGCAGCATTCGAGGCAATTCTATCGGAACCTCTACCAAGGTGGCCGTTTTACCCGCCAGATCTGTTGAATCAGGAGCGTAGTAGTCTGTGAGAGCGTCGTGCAAGTTCTTCGAAGTTCCGGTCTCGCCCACATTCAAAAGTATATGATTGAACACAAGTTCTTTGTCCCTACTAGGATCTGATTCGGCATCCCCCTCGACTACAAGCTTTTGACGAGACTTTCCGTAGAACAATCTGCAGAAACTCAAACATATCAAGATGAATCGTTTAAATCGCACAGAGTAAAGAAGTGCTCAACTTACTGCTTGATGATATTTGATCCCAAGTCGCTTCCACGTTCGAGTTTCTCGGGATTCAACGCAGCCTCAATCTGGAACAAACAATTGTCGAGACACTCAGAAACATCGTGTTGTTTTCCTTTTGGAAAAAAATAGAGGAAAAAAAAGGGCAGTTGCAAAACCGACGATCTTCAGTTTAATCAACCTCAAGGTAACATGAACCGAGACGCGCTCGAGCAAATCTGCTTACCAAACATCATAGCACCATTTCCTACATCTTTGGGCACTACCATCTTGTTCCTAGGTGGTAGAGGAGGTGGATTGGAAAGAGCTGAAGTTTTTTGCAACCCATCTCTAGTCTTCTGGCTTTCCACAGGAGCATAAGGATGTACTTCAGCCTCAGGTTCGACAGTCATCTCCCGATCAGCTCTCAACAACACTGTCGATCTTCTCCGGGGCGTCTTTCGGGGTGCGGCGTCATTTAAAAGAGAGGAATGAATCGGTAGGGGTGATGGAGGATCAGTTGAGACTTCGGTTGATACATCCGAAGGCCCATCAGACATCGCAGCATCTTCCGATAAAGGAGGTTGCGTCGAAAACATCGATCGGTCATCCACATCCATTTTACTAGGTTCCTCTCGGTCTTCGCTGGATCGTTTGCCCAGTACAGACGAGGTCGACGACATCCGACTAGGAGGCTGAGGAGCCGATAAAATTACCTGACTGGTCGTTACTGAAGCAGAGCCATCCTCTACCAACGTCTGCTCGGTATCTGAAGACCCGTCTCGGATAGCTGTAGAATGAAGGGGCGGGCTCTCATCTTCCTCATCTTTAGAGGTGACCAATGCAAGATACGCCAGTTCTAATTCTGGAGCGATTGAAGCAACTTCACTGAGTTCCAAGTTCAAAAACAGGCCAGACAACGCTTCGGTGACTAGATAGGCACGGTGATGACATGTTTAGCACCTACAATTTGCTAAAGGGATACGACAAAGAACTTACAACGGATGGATCGTTCGACCTCTTTGAATGTCACTGCCCTTCCTCCTACACGCTTTTCGTTGAGTTTCTCGACGACTCGAAGGTCTTCCTGATAGAGCTGAAAGTTGGTAACTGTGTCTCGAAGCTGAGCAATTGTGTAAAGATACTAGATGAACAAAAGGAGGCAATCAATGCATCAGCTTATGTCTGTTCACTCAAGCATTTGCATATGGATATTGTACCTGAAGTAGTGAGTTGAGATAACCTATCATGACCAGAACCAACCGACGAATGAAAAGATGTCAACAATCAAACCTCAAGAGGGGACAAGCTGATCAAAACACGTACAAGTGTTTCCAACATTGATCAAGCCGACTGGCCGACTACTAGACACAGGCTGGATCTCTGGCCCAGACTCGACTATTTGGAAGGAAAGAAAGCAAATGAACAATCCCATGTCATGTCGAAATAGAAGTGTTCACAATGCGTCAACTAACCTCGTATGCCTGTATCAACGTATTTTCTTAACGTTGCACTTCCTCGAGCATCAGCAATTGCCCGTAAAGCTTCTTTGAAATCATCCTCTTGCCCAGGCGCATCAATAACCTGCGATTGGAGAATAAAGACCGACATCAGAACGTGGTCAATACCATATCATGTAATTACGCCAGTCAACAGCACAACACTGAACGTACTCGGATATCATACAGCCTGCACAGAGACAACCATCGAGCTCGAATCAGCGAACGAACCAAGTTTCGATTCAAACAAACTCTGCAGGCAACAGAAGTGACACTCACGACGTCAATAGCTCCTCATCGATCGATTCTTCCGCCCCGAACATCGCGTACGCTGCTTTTGAATCCATCGGCTCTTTCTTTGCCTGCAAAATCGCGTCTATCAATACCCTCTGAGTCTCTGTTTGATGCTTTCTGCTCTCCGCGATGATCTCCATGGATTCCATGATCTGAGTCCTAGCTCTCGTTAGATCGTCTCCTCCAGAAGGATATTGATCCTTGACGCTCTTGAGTGCCTCGAAGAATTTATCAGTGATATAGGACGGCGGAAATTCCGCTTGATCCACACAAATCATATCGGCATCTTGCATGGTAAGACCGGGAATGGATTCGTAAGCGGCGTTGATTTCACTTTGGGTATTGTGTCCCTTGGAGCGCTCGGTCACCTGGAGTAGTTGTAGGTCGTCCCTCCCAGTACCCATAAATCCATCGACGACACAACCAAGAGCCTCCAAATAGAGGGGCCTGTAGATACGTATACATACCACATAAAGTTATTGGAACTTCCTTTTCTGCAAGAATGATTGAACAACGTCAAAGAGATGTCTAGACTTACGTGCGAATAGAGTCGTAACGTGTCTGAGCTGTGTAAGCGAACACCAGATACGCCGATGGAAGAGCAAACTCAGTGTTGACACCCAGCGTTGTAAGAGCGTCCTTATACTCCTGCGCGTAGGGTTTGACGATTCGATTTCTTGGGACTGTATATCACATAAGCGTTTAGATACAAATTTGGTTATCTGCAAAGGGACACCTAGATGAAGGCAGGAACCACTCACTGTTGGACTTGAGTGCACCAATATTAGCAGCAAATGTTCCATCTAATGGGTTCCTGAGCCCAACCTGCCCAGAATGTTTCAAGTTCGAATTCATCGAATGTAGATCTGGAACATAGATGGGTCAGGATGATCGGGACAAGAATCAGATAATTGATGAAGAGAACAGGTAGAAAAATCAGTTGATGGCCAACAGACGCATGGAGTAGACGATAACTCAGCAAACATATTAAATAAGAAAATAGATACTTCTAAACAACCGATAATGTTCGAGATAAGCGTTGATTTCGACCCAGGCCCTCATCATCTTTTGTCTGACATTCAACCACTTCTCTAGATCCATTGGAGGGGAGATTAATACGGAAGAATCATCGGTGCCTTCAGGGTCTTTGGTGATCATGAATCCAAGCTGTTTACAAATGTCTTGACTGATGCTCGTGAAAATGAAGCCGAAACTGTCAGTCAAGAGGATCGCTCTCACAATACATAGGATGAATGCAATCACTGACCTTTTTTGATCCCAACCGACTTTGCGGCTGAAATTTGGGTTCATCGATCTGACCGCTCGAAGGTTGTTTCCAAACACGGCATTGGAGATCATCCTTTGGGCAATCCAGACACATGTGGGAGATGACGGGTTTGAAAGTTGAATAAGGAGACGAGTAAGAAAAAGACAGTTAAGGGAAGTGGGATGAAAATACACCTACGTAAGAAGAACCGTCCAGGCTGCATCTGCTCCGTTAGTGCCAGGTAGCGGATCAACGTTTCTCGAGATCGTAAAATCATGAACCAGCTTGTAATCTAACACACCGGGCAGCGATGTCTTGGGTACAACGACCCAGCTAGCATCATTTGCTGACACATACAGATCTCCTAGAGTTTCCGCCGATGTCATCCCTACATCATCCTCGGTGATTTGAAGGAATTGATTGGATTTCTCTTCGGAAGGCGAGTCTGCCCCCAAGGGCACCTGTTCCTCATTCAAAACCATATCTACATCATCTATTCTTTCTAATGGAATCTGCTGCGAAGCTTCCATCAAGCTGACCATCGATCTTGAAGGAGCTAGACGATCGCTAACTTCTGCCTGAACAACTCCAGACACGCAATGATAGTGCCTAGCCAAATCTAAACCGGTGTCCCATCCATTAGACTCTAGCATTCGTTCTGGGATTGAGCCAGCACGAGCATTTTCTAGAATCTGGAGTAGTTTTGTCACTTGGCCCGCTCCTTTCGAAGTCAACAAATCAAACGGAGGAATTCCCTCTCCGGATGGAAAGAGCCACCATTCGAACGTGTCTGTATCGAACACAGCTGTTCCAGCGCCCGGAGGGAACCAAGGGATTGATCGACGAACTTCGTCTATTGACGGTGGGGTAACGTTTGAGGCCAAGGAAACCGAAGGAGAGGGGGATACAGGCCGGGGTGGTCTGGATTCATCTATCTCAGGCGCAGGCGTGGCAGATGTAGATGATCGAGAAGGCTGAGATTCGGTCGTAGGTTGAGACGGGGACAAAGGTGTAGCTCCCATGCGCTTTACAGGAGAGGACGAGGGTAGCAGAGTCGGTTCTGGCAGTTTCAGGATATCAATCTCCCAGCCGGTACTCTTACAAGGCCAGACCGGGGTTTCAAGGAGAACTGAGGGGAGCACACCGGGTCCTATTTGAGGATAATCGGCAGATATTTCCCATTGATCGTTCTGATTCATGGGATCTGTCTCGGCTGGTGTCCAGGAATCCACAGCAGTTATCTCTTTGACGGAAGTATTCACCTCGGGCGGGGGAGTTAAGGACAGGACAGGTTCTGGAGAGCTAGATGTATGAAGAAAAGGAAGCAAGAACAGTAGACGTCACATTTCAGTCACCGAGGAGTCGAACGCTTGGTCGAGTTATTTGATAGGTCTTCAAGACGAACCGGTATTTTGAGGTTGTATCCCATCCCGAATTTGCCATATCTGATGTTTGGACAGAAGTTGACCATGAAGGCTCATAACTAGGTGGTTCCTCCTCAGGTTGTCCGCTCAACCTTTTGCTGACGCTCATAACCTCTATGTGCTGAGCGCCATCTGTGTTTCCTTCATCTGTCCATGTTGGAGACAAGGGGGGTGTACGAATGGGATTCGACAGACCGTCTGCCGACAAGCTTGACGTAGCCGGTAGGAACGATGAGACATCAGTCTGTGGACGAGTTTGTGGAAGGTATGAGGAATGAGATGGGTTTGTTTGAGAAGAGGATATCTGCCGAGAGGGAAGAGGTATGGACTGTTGTTGCTGCTGCTGCTGCTGCTGCTGTCGACGATGATACAGCGAGTGCTGGGAAGAGGTCTGAGCCTCAGGAGCGAGGGTTGAGCTTGACGATTGGGAGATGCTGGGATTCGCTACTCCATCGGTCACTGGGCTCTTGTGTAGGACCATCTCCTAAAAGACTTGAACACGTCTCTGTACGACTAACATTCATCGAAAGAAACCACACGTCCGTGAAAACTGAAATAGGTATGTTTGGATAGATTGATCTGATGGAGACTGACCCTTGGAAGATGCAAACGAACTAATGATAAACGGAGCTGCACGTACGACACCTCTCTATCTAACCGAGCAGATCGAGCGGAAACGACCCTGAATGAGGAAAAAGAAGTCGAAGACTTCTTGAAGACAGACTGTAAAGTATTTTCCAATAGACCCTGTCGTATGTGCGTGAGAGAAAGATTGAATGAGGTTATATACGAATATGTCGAGGTCGAGGTCGAGGTCAAGGTTTGGATGAAGTCTCGGTTGTGTCTTCATCTATGTATCCATGAGATGACCAGGGGTTGACCTCATATGATTACACGCTTAGTCATCAAGCCAACATCGTTTCGCCTAGTGAACTGCGACTCTCATCCCGAGAGATCCTTACGTAATTCATAACCATCAATTTGGAACCGTAACCAGCATCCGTGCCATGGCCTCGCCTGCCACCCAATTTTTCTCGTTGTTCTTTCTTCCTTCTTTTCTTCTTTCTTTTTTTGCTCATCGTTCATAAAGCAATCGTTTAGAACAATGTCCGACGTAAGGATGCTCTCTCTTTCTTGCTCGTGGGGGTGTCGATGCTGCCCTTGTGTTTGCTCTTGACTTATCTGTCTGGTTCCTTGCTTGTTGCTTTAATCTCCTCGGTTTTGGTTTTGCTTTATGTGTCTGGTTTCTTGCCCTTTTTTTTTTTTTCTTGTATCTTTCTTCTCGTTTCTCTCCGCTTCCATCGCCACCTCGACCTCATTCTTTGCTGGTCACCGGCTGAAATCTTTGGTAGTCCACTATTCCTTCCTTCAAGTTGGTCCTCGTCGGTGACGGAGGAACCGGAAAGACCACTTTCGTCAAGCGACATTTGACCGGAGGTACGTGCGATGTACTTTGGACCACGCCAATAGTCAGATCTAGAGAGTGGTTTACGTATGTAAATAATCGAGCTGATGAACCCTTTCGTTCCTGTTCACTCTGCCATTCTTCTGTGCCCGTTCATCACTCTTAGAGTTCGAGAAGAAGGTTGGTTCGTTTCAATTTCAGGTTGATCAATCAGCTATTTGCTAACATGTATCCACGAAAAATGTAAATACCGAACAAAGTACATTGGTAAGTCCCTTTTTTAGTTTGGTCTCGCCTTCCTACAGCTATCTAGTCATCTTACAATATCTTCGCCTTCTTCGATCCATCTCTTTCAGCCACCCTTGGTGTCGAAGTTCATCCTCTTCAGTTCTCCACCAACTTTGGTACCATCTGCTTCAACGTCTGGGATACCGCTGGACAGGAGAAGTTTGGTGGTCTCCGAGATGGATACTACATTCAGGGACAGTGTGGTATTCTTATGTTCGATGTGACCTCGCGTATCACCTACAAGAACGTTGCCAACTGGCACCGAGATCTTGAGCGAGTCTGTGAGAACATCCCTATGGTGCTTTGCGGAAACAAGGTCGATGTCAAGGTACGTGGAGTTTCTTGTGATGATTAGTCGAGAGTCGAGGTGCTTGTTAGCTCGCCTACACATTGTGGGTGTATGCTATTTGGATTGTATTCTGATATGCCCCTTGCCGGTGTTTTCCTCCCATCTTTTTCGACAAATGAGTAGGAGCGAAAGGTCAAGACCGGCGCCGTCACTTTCCACCGAAAGAAGAACCTTCAGTACTTCGAGATCTCTGCCAAGTCTAACTACAACTTCGAGAAGCCCTTCCTCTGGTTGGCTCGAAAGCTCGTCGGGTACGTGCCTGTTTGAGGATCAGTGTCTCTGTCCGTATTCTTCACGATCACTAATTTCAACCCCTTTTCATGATCTTCTAGAAACCCTGCTCTTGAGTTCGTCGCCGCCCCTGCTTTGGCTCCTCCTGAGGTTGTTCTTTCCGAGCAGGACCGAGCTCAGCTCGATGCCGACGCTCAGGCCGCCATCAACGCCCCCCTTCCCGACGAGGTAAGTCAACCGCGCTCATTTGCGTCTATATGTTTATTTTGGAACATGCTGACGATAATTTGTCCAACCGATCACTTTTCTCGGACGGATTACAGGACGACGGAGATCTCTAAAAGAACAAAATCATCAGATTATCTCTACATGCTTTAGCTTCCTTCGACTCTCCTGTCCTTAACTTTCCACCTCTTTTTGCTTCCTCCTCTTTCCCTCCATCACGGGCTCTTTTTTTTTCTTCTGCCGCCCCATCCTTTGCGCTCTATAAATCAATATGAATGAACGCCCCAGAAAGTCTGCTTGATATCTGTCTGCCTGAAATAGAGAGCAAATGCCGGCTTTAATGGCCGACCGTAAGGAGTACGCAATCCTACGAGGATCAATGTTTGTGCAAGATTGCCCGGAACTTAAAACCAAGACGGCCACCATTAGAAAGATTCGGGGAATACCGGGAAAGAGGCCGTTTCTTGGTCTTCTATAAATATTGGTAAACTCATTGCATCATATGTGTTCTGTACCGGCATCGTTCATGCTCTTCCCATCACCTCCGAGATCATTGTCACAATCTGCCTCGTTCATTTATGTGCGTCGACGTGTTCCGTTCTTATAAAATGAACCTATCGTCGCTACTCTTTTTCAACTCATCTCTCTCCCACCTATTCACAAAAAAGCCATAACATTTTCTAGAATGAGCAAATTCCTTCGGTCTACCACAACTATCAAGCATGCCTTGCCTACGATTCAACCAAAGCCAACAACGACCACCTTCGTGTTTCGTTCGCTTGGAACATCGTCCTCCAAATCCTCGGCCGCTGGTTCCGAAAATCCTATCAATTTCCGTGCGAGTGTCGTGGGATCAGCTCTAATCGGTCTCGGAGCTGGTATTCTCATCAGTTCCCTCGATCTGTTCTCTTCCTCTCAGACTGCATCTACTATTATCGACGCCTCACGTTCAACTTCCGGCGAACAACAGACTTATCCACCTCCATTTGGATCGAAAGAAGATTATTCGAATGGAATCCGCGATCTCAGGGATTACTTCAAATCGTTGGGAAGGGAAGATGACGTTTCGACCGACAAAGGTGATTTGGAGACACATGGTATCAGTAAGTCCTGTTCGTCAACGACTTTCGAGAAGATTGGTCACTAATTTCAAACTCTTTCCTCCTTAATACAAAGGCGAATGGTCGTTTCATAAGGAACACAGACCGTCTGTCGTTGTTTGGCCTTTGACGTACGTCGAACTCAGATGGTCTGTAAGAGACATCAGTTTATCAAACGAGAGGTACTAACCGATATTCCGGGGTCTTGGTCGTCTACCCGGAATTCTATTTATCTTTAGAACGGAAGAAGTTCAGAAGGTCGTACAGATCGCCAACCAGTATAATATGTGAGTCGTTTGCTTCTATTCCTCTCATATCAGGGAAGAATTAAACATTGACTAATGAGGTCCGTTCATCTGGTCACTGACAGGCCTGTCACACCCTACTCTGGAGGTACCTCCCTCGAAGGACACTTTAGCGCGGTACGCAACATCAACCAGCCTCTCTTGTCTACGTCACGATATTCTGATATTACATACATGTGTTTCGTCATATGGTTGGAAATCTTTGGGTCGCGGTTCTTCGAACCAAGCCTCACGGAGGAATTTCTATAGATCTCAATCGAATGGATAAGATCATCGAAATTCACGGTGAGTTCGAGCGTCACTCGTTCATTCATCTTGGTCTCTTTTCATCTATTTGTCCGATTCAAGAAATTGCATTTGCATTATGTACATCAACTTAAACCGGGACATTCTCTCTTTTAGAGGCCGATGGAGATATGGTTGTTCAGCCAGGAATCGGATGGGAGACCATCAATTCAGAGTTGAAGAGTCGTGACATCAAACTATTCTTTCCTGTGAGTACAGTGTGATATAGTTCTCTTCGTTTTTTAGGTGCGCTGACATATGCTCGCTCGCTATCCTTCATGCTACTGTCGTACAATCCCTTTAGCTCGATCCAGGACCTGGCGCAACAATCGGAGGAATGGCAGCCTGTGGATGTTCGGGAACAAACGCCGTTCGGTATGGAACAGCTAAAGCAGAATGGTTCCTCAATTTCACAGTCGTTCTGCCTTCTGGCGAGGTCATCAAGACTCGTCAGCGAGCGCGAAAATCCTCGGCTGGCTGGGATTTGACCAAGATGTAAGACATTTTATTAACACTTTGATATGACTTTGTCAAAAAAGCTCATAGATACGTCGACACGATTTGCGCTCATCTTGGATAGGTTCATCGGAGCTGAAGGCACCTTGGGGATTGTCACCGAAGGTAAGATTTTTATCTTTCGTTTCCGTTCTGTCTGTGTCAGTTTGATAATGATGATCCAATTTCTCTCTTTCTTTGCCATTTCCACATCAGCCACGATTAGGCTCACACCTCTTTTGCCTACTCGGTGCGCTGTTGTTAACTTCCCTAACGTTAGGAATGCAGTAGCTGCTGCAACAGAAGTGTATGTCACTTCTTTCTGCATCTCGCTATCTATATTCAACCTTGATGCCCCACCTTTATCTCTCTACTGATAGAAAAAAACATCTGGGTTTAATTAAATATGGAATTCTCAAGTGTGGGACATGGTCACCCCGTCCAATGCGTGGAATTTTTAGACGATCAGATGATGAAGGCTATCAATCAGCAGTCAGGATCAAAGTACCCTGAGCGGGACTCCCTCTTCTTCAGTTCGTGTCCTCTATCATTTGTTTTTCTTGATTGTTTCCGAAGATGAGAATACTAATGCTGTTCTATACCCCCTGTCATCTTCAATCAGAATTCCAAGGCTCAGACGCGTCAATGAAAGAAGTCGCACAGAGTGTAAGCGCGGTCGTAAAGGAACATGGTGGTCGGGACTTTCAATTCTCCAAGGATGCTGCCGAAGCCGAAAGTTTGTGGCAGAGTCGAAAAGCTGCGCTGTGGAGTGCGATGGGCATGTATCCCGATTGCAAGGCTTGGTTGGTCCAAGTTTTCTTCCTTTCACTTTTCTTTTATCAACGCATACCCTGCCGCCCCTACTTGGGATTGGAGTTTGATGGATATCCAAGCTGGAAATTAATTTATCTGATTTGACGCTGGGGATCGCAAGGACAACCGACGTTTGTGTACCCATCTCGCGCTTGCCCAAACTGGTAGAAGAGACCAAGGCAGATATCATCAACCGAGGGCTTTCTGCGTGCCATATGGGGTAAGTATTTCTCATCTTTCTCTCCCAAATCAAATTTACGAGTACTTTTATTCTAAAGAAGTTTGCTGATTGTATATTGCGCTTCAATGACTTTCCATTTTTGTGTGTAGCCATGTCGGGTACGTTTCCGTTCAAGTCTCGCCAATCTGGTTCCTCACTCTTTGATTCTACAGCAACCATATCAAGCAGTATTTGACTTTTTTCTTCTTTTGACGTTTTCTTTTTGCTTCTATTTTCGACAGTGATGGAAATGTTCACAGTGTGATCTTATTTAAAGGTGATGAGGAACTCGCAAAAGTCAAGGAGGCAGTTCATGAGATGGTTCATCGCGCTCAACGGCTAGACGGAACAGCCACTGGGGAACATGGTTTGTCGTCGAGCTTTCATCTATTTCCCCTGCTCTCATATTGATGTAATTCTGACTGGTGTCTCTAAACCCATTTTTATTACTTTTTTTCCTCGCCCAGGCGTTGGTTTGGGCAAAATTGAGGTGTGTTTCCTCTTGTCGTTTTCTTCTTTTGACATTTTTCAATCATCTACCAAGAAGCAGAACAAACATTGATTCAGGAAACTGCTGTTTCGTTTGATCGTTCGCCTTCAATAGTACCTCGAAGCAGAACTAGGCCCAGGTACAGTCCGAACGATGGAGGGAATCAAGAAGCACCGTTCGTCATTTTTTGTTGTCTCATTCTATCTTCGTCCCTTTCCTTTCAAGAGCCAAGTTCTCCTAAGCTCTGATCCCAACTGACCTGTATGTTTTTGGTGACATTTCTGGTGTTGGTTCATACAGTGGATCCAAAGGGATTGTTCAATCCTGGAAAGTTGTATCCTAACCTGGGAGCAAAACCAGATTTTTAGATTCTGAATTGATTTGGTGATTCATGTCTTTTGTACTTTCTAGTTTATGACTACACATCAAGAAGAGCAAAGGTATAACAATAGGGCATAGAAAGCATGTACAACAATGAAAGGTCCACTTCAACATCGAGATAAGCTGGAGCTCTAATTAAAATTGACAACGGAAGTGAGACATGTAAAAGTTTTAGGCATATGGCACAACATATTCATAAAGACTGATCGATACAAAAGATTCATACATGACAAACAGAATTTCAGAAGGAGGAAAGCAAGCACAAGTGGTTGAGAGACATTAAATGTAAATACGGGAAAGCGTGAGCTACAAAAAATCGCATCAATGTCCTGCGCCTTTCTCAAAGACTGTGATCGACTCAACCTCATCGCTGAAACATAAGAGAGCGAGAGATTATCGAAAAATCAGCTCATGTGGCGCGCAGAACGAATTAACAAAGGAGAAAGACAGGGAAAAAACTGACAAATGGTAGAGAGGCTCGAGTTTGGCCTTCTTGTCACATAAAAGGTATCGTCTGAAGAAATAAGGGAGGGACTTCTTCATTTGGTAGTTCGCATGGGTCGCGGTCGGGACGGCAAATACATAGTCGAGTTCTTCCAATGTTCGTTGCATAGTCTCTGGGACAAGCACGAAGATCATACAGAATGCAACGATGTTGAGTCCAGCGTAGAAGCCGAAAGCACCGACAGAGCCAAACACGGTCAAGAGCCGAGGGAAGGTGATTGATAGCACGGCCGCCCAACCCAAGCAGGTCGAAACAGCCCAAGCCATACCCAACTCTCGATGTGTGAGCGGGAAGACCTCTGCCGAATAGGTGAACGGAACAGGACCCTCTCCAGGAGAGTAGAATGCAGCAAACAAGAATACGAAGAACGCGATGAGACCAAGGTGTGCTTTCGAAGTTTCAGGAATGTAGAAGCAGAACCCGGCGGCCAGAAGAGTCCAGGCCATATTGGGGAAAGTGAGCAGAAGCAAAGCTCGTCTGCCAAAGGTGTCGATCGTGAAGATAGCGGGGAAGGCAAAGACAAAGTTGACGGCACCGAAACCGATAGAAGCGAAGAGCGCCTGCTTGTCAGAGTACCCGGCGTTGGCAAAGATAGTGGATGAGTAGAAAGCAATGATGTTGATACCGCACATTTGCTGAGCAAGCATAACGACGAATGAGGCCAGAGTGGCTCGTCTGATCCGGGGGACGGTGAAGAGCTCGGTAAGTCGGTTGAAGTAGGTCCTTCCATTGATGATATCGTGCTCTTCTTCCAGCTGGCAGTGGACAAAGAAAAGCTCTCTGGCAGCTTGAATGGGACTATTTCGAAGTCGGAGGAAGGACTTCATCGCTTGGTTGTACTTGTTTTTCTTCATGAGCCATCGAGGAGACTCTGGGCAGAAGAAGATCGAGATCGTCATCGGAACGGCCGGGATGAAAGCCGAGCCAAGTTGGAGTCGCCAGGCGATGTCACCGGTGTTGAGCACTACAGCATTACTGCAGAACCCGAGGAAAATTCCGAAAGCGGTCCAGAGCTGCCAACTCATTACCAGGCCACCTCGAATGCTGGCAGGGACGTTCTCTGCAGCGAATACGGGGGCGGTCGAGGCTTTAGGACCCATACCCACACCAAGTAATAAACGACAGATAAAAAGTTGTGGCCAAGTCTGGGCGAAACCACTTCCAATGACCGGCAAAGTGCAAAAGATACCGCAGACAAAGATTGTTCCTCGTCGACCGAGCCAGTTGTTCAACGGGTCAGACATCCAACAGGAGAAACCGGCGCTAGCGATATAGGGCGCGGCGTTGATGATTCCAACGATCCACTCATTTTTCTCAGCATCTGGAGAGCCCTGCAGCGCGAGAGAAGGTAGAAAAAAGACGAGATGCGTGGGATTGGGTTGTGAGCTTAGTTTGCTATATAAGAATCATGATATTACCGACTTCAGAAATTGGGATACCGAGTGCGGTGGGAAACGAGAGATTTGCACCATTGGAACCGGTTTGATCCCAACCCTGGACGGCCGCTGCCAACGAGCAGCAAGCGACAGTCATGTACAGCGCCATCGGCTGAGACCATTTGTCTGAAAAGGCAGTGACGAAGAGATGTATCAGCTTATTCAATTTACGAAGAGACCGAAGAAAGAGAAGAATATGAAAGAAAAGCTCTGAACTCACGGGTGATCTCTCGTCTGAGGTGATACCTGTCCTCTTCGGTCAAATCCGATTGTGTTTCCCAATCTTTGGGGTTCTGCGCCAAGACAGCTGCCTTCTGAAACAATTCTTCGTCCTGAGAGGGGCGAATATATGGTTCGTCATATTGCTCTTGGCTTTTCATAATGACTAAATGGATAATTCGGACTAACCGGCATATTGTGCTGCGAGACTAGTTTCTTGACTTTGTGCCTCAGCTCCTCGCGTGATAATCCATAGAGCGGATTTTGGATTCTATCGGAACAAGAAAGGAACGCAGCTCGGTCAATTGCGTCCGTTGTGTATAGCGAAGGCCATCTGCGCGCTCACCTAGCATTCACTGATAAAATCGAGAGTGAAGAGCAGGATTGGGAAGAACGTTCTAGTTAAACCTGACCTAGTTTGTGCAAGTCAGATGGAGTTTCAACTGAGGAAGGAAAACATACCGTTATGGGCGAGATCGACATGCCTAGCCGGCCGTTGAGTCTCGATGTGCGCCACCTCGGACAAATCGCCTGTCATCGCCTTTGGTTCGTCAAACTTGTCTTCGAGAGTCATAATGAGGAGAGAAAGAGGAAGTGATAAGGTATGGGGGAGTGAAAGAACGAAAGGAAAAGTAGAACGACTATCGAAACTTGAGCTTAAGTATTGGTCGGGTCGTCTTGTCAGAACTATCCTGTTTGATATGCACCCGGTCAGATTGACCGGTAGGATGGCAACAGAACCTCTTTCTTTCTTGCTTCTCTCTTTGCAGTATACCCGTGTCAGAACAGCTTGAGAGAAAGATAGAACGATAGAAAGAGAAGAACAATGCCAAGCATCTTATCGATCGAGGAGAACGCTTCCGATCTAAAAGCGACATTGTCAAGGACTGCTTTATATCAGGGGAGGTAGAAGCGACAGATTGAAGCCGCGAGAAGAAAGCGAGGAGCATAGAATTGATATGAAAAGCAAGATGGTTACGAAAACAGCGATTTCACAGTCAGTTGACTCGGTCGACAGCAATAGAACGGCTTGAAAAAACAGGGGACACTAGAAGTTGATGCTTGATGAGTTGTTGTCGTTTCCGCTAAGAAGACTATCGACCGACCATGTTTTTAAACATGACGTATCTGTTCCCTACTTCCGAGGACACCCGCAGGGATTTTTGATCCTTTCCTCGGACCTATCTGCCTTGTCTTCTTTTTCATAGTCCTTGCTTATACATGCTTGGCAGAGAGACAACATGTGGCCTTCTCCGGAGTTTCTCATCATTCCCCTCTTTCACGATTCATATTGGTCGAACCCTCGTTCATGGTTCTCTTGTGCTGGGAGCATCAGTGGCAAGAGAGCTCAAGCTGTGGATCTGATCAGATCCAATGGAAAACCACTGAACTCGGACCGTCTGGTCTTCATTGTCATACTTGAAGGACCGAAATCTATCTGACCTACAACAGGACTATTAGCCAGTCGGTTAGGTTTAACTGGAGACAAGCGTGCTGTAGAAGACGAAGCGTTCGCTCAACGGCGTAAATGCGCCAAGCGGTTCAGAAGAAGAGATAGAGCGAAGTATGAAATGGCCAGAATCTGTCTCGGATCGCATTCTCTTCGACATGAAGACTTCTATTAACACAGTCCGATCTCGCGTTGAACAACCTCTCTAGAGATGTCTCTCTCTAAAAGATCATATAGAACACACCCCGACGATAGCAAGACGGCCTCGACCAAAAGAACAGACGGTGCCTGATTAGATAATACCGGGTGATGTGACGCTCGCGGTGATTCAAATAATACACATGTGCCTGAACGAGCCATCTCCGTTCGATCAATCTTCCACTCTATCAATCTTCTGACTTTTCCCCACATGTTGCCAGCTCGACAACTTGTATCCCATCTTAGTCTTTCCCATCGACTGTCTTCTGTTTGTCCGATCTCTCCCTTTAGACTCTTACTCGCAACTCGAACGATGGCTTCTTCTACTTCCATCCCCACTTTCGATCCTACAGCTACTCCCTATCCGAAGGCACGAAGGGATGAAGACCATGTCGACATCTATCAGAGTGCTAAGCGAGGCAAAGTTGAGATCGAAGATCGTTCGTAATTCGCTCTCCTCCATGTTTTCTTTCATCTCCTCCGTTCTTCAGCTCTCTATATGCTAGCTAGTTAACGATCGGTTCCTTTCTTATGTGTGCAACCTCATCGTCTTCGCTCTCCCTGTCCTCTTTCTTATAACCAATCCGCCCTGACAGCCTATCACTGGCTCGAGGTCCCTCCATCCGAGTCCGCCGAGACTAAAGCCTGGGTCGACGCTCAGGTCGAGTTCTGTGAACAGACCATGGCTCAGAACCCAGACCGACAGGCTTTCAAAGAAGCGCTTACCAAAAATTGGAACTACCCCAAATTCTCCGCTCCAGCTCTTATGGATGACGGAAGATATTATATGTCCTACAACACTGGGTCCGTTCACCTCTCACTCACACTTACTCGATGGTTGATGTGTACCTGATCTTTAGTGTCCACAGTCTTCAAAACCAGTATCCTTTCTATCGATTCAACAAAAGCGAGCTACCTAACTATGGTTCCTCCGAAGGCCCGTTTGGAGAATTGTTCTTCGATGTGAGTATGATCTTTCGATTAAGACCTGAACCGAAAAGCTGATACTCATGATATCTCGTGCGCAATCATCCCAGCCCAACCTGCTCTCAGAAGACGGTACAATTTCTCTCGCAGCCAGCTCTTTCTCCAAGTCTGGTAAATTCTGGGCCTACGGACTCTCCAAATCTGGATCTGACTGGTACACCGCTTATGTCCGATCGACCGAGGGCTCTTTCGAGGGCGTGGACGATGCCAGAAAGCTCGGCGACAAGGTTGAATTTGTCAAGCACAGCTCACTGTTTGTTCCCGATCTCTGACTCTCTTCCGGCTCGATTAGTATTTCTCGACTGATAGATTCATGTATACATGCACCTCCGTTTCATCAATACAGCACGTGGACGCACGACGACAAAGGCTTCTTCTACCAACGGTTCCCCCAAGAAGTTTCCGACGACAACCTTGGCACGGCCACTGCGTCAGATCAAAACGCTATGATCTACTATCACCGTTTCGTACCTTTGTTTAGTTCTGAATCGTCAGCTACTCTCGATAGTCTGCTCATCTATGCTGTCCGTTGTTTACGAACTTCAACGATCGGATGACAATAGGAATTGGAACCGATCAATCGACAGACATCTTGGTCTACTCTCGCCCAGATGAGCCGACCTACATCTTTGGGTTACAAGTGTAAGGAACTCTCTTCCTTCATCCAAACTGATGTCGCTTCTCAGCTCCTCATCTTCCTTGTTCTACTTGTTCACTTGTGGCAAACACACTCATGCCCTAGCACGACGGATGGAAAGTACGCAATTCTGAGCACGGCAAGGGATACATCAACCAGTGCGCTTATGCACGTCGCTGAGCTTGGCGATGGAGGCTTAAACGGCGAGGCCTATAAGAACCTCAACTGGAGGGAAATCGTTGGAGAATGGGGGTCGATTTACTCTTGGTCAGCTCTTCTCTCACTTCAAATATAAGACTTTTATTCTGCGCCGCTACTACCACTGATTCTTTCATTTATCACTTCTCGTCCGCCTATGTTTGCTCTAATTGTTCCCTCATATCAGTTTTGCCAACGATGGTCCCAAATTTTACTTCTCTACTAACAAGGACGCCAAAAACTACAAGATTCAGACGTGTGACATCTCAAACGACAAGCTCGTGTTCGAGGACCTGATCAAAGAAGATGATAAGGCCGTGTTGAGCAGTATATCCGCGGTAAACGAGAATTCACTGGTGCTCGTTTACTCTCGAGATGTAAGTCTCAACCTCGCGCTTGAGACGGAACTAAAATCACTTTCCTGTCAATGCGCTCTCTAAGAGTGTGAGGTACCAAAACATACCACTTACGCGCGATTGATTTTTCAACCAACCAACCAGGTCAAGGATGAACTTTATTTGTACGATCTTAAGGGAAATAAAATCAAGAGACTGCTTCCTGACTTCGTAGGTAGTGTGTCGGGTGTGAGATGCAAGCGACAGCATGACAAGTTTTTCCTCTCCATCTGTAAGCGCCTCCTCTTCTATGAAAGGTGCATCGGAAGAGCAGGACAACATCTCATGTGGAGGTTTTTTCCTCCCTATATCTTACAGCCAGTTACACAAACCCTGGTGCGGTGTATGTGTTCGATTACTCAACAAAGGGCGAGACCGAATCCAAGGATGTTGAACTTTTGAAGGAGACAAAGATGGAATTAAAGAGCAACGATTTCATCTCTGTTCAGGTGAGTAATTTCTCGATATTCAGTAACATTGCCCCTCAAGCTCATCGTGTGTGGGTCTCGCTTGAAACTAGGAATTCTACGAGAGCAAAGATGGGACCAAGATTCCCGTACGTCATATCTTTTTCATCGACAACTCTGGGAATATTCCTGCTAACTATGACATCCGTCATGATTTGCACACGCGAATAGGTGACAATCACTCGACACAAGGACGTCAAGCTTAATGGATCCGCCCCACTGATGCTCTACGGATATGGGTAGGATCTGATCTCTAAAACTGGACATACATCTAGAGAAGTATTGACAGACCTGATCTTGTCGTTCTTTTCTCTTCCTATCTAACACCAGTGGTTTTAATATCAGCCTCGACCCTCGATTTAGCGTCACCTGGATGACATGGGTGCACAAGTACCGAGGTGTCTTAGCAGTTCCTAACATCAGAGGTGGAGGAGAGTATGGTGACGGCTGGCATACGGATGGTGTGCTCGACAAGAAACAAAACTCGTATGACGATTTTTTAGCAGCAGCTGAGTACCTCGTCAAAGAAGGGTATACCTCGGAAGGAAAGATAATCATGAACGGAGGATCAAATGGAGGACTCCTAGTCGCTGCTTGTACCAATCAGGCGAGAGACGGACTAATTGGAGCGAGTGTGGCGGACGTGGGTGTGTTGGATCTGTTGAAATTCCACAAGTGGACGATGTATGTTCAGAGATTATACTTCACCTCTGTTCTTTCGTCTGATGTGTTGACTGAACAGTTTTCGATCGATCGTGTTCTATTGATGTTATCCGGCGTAGCGGTCGACTATGGACATCGGACTATGGAAATCCAGATAAGCCAGAAGACTTTGACTTTATTCTACCTATCTCCCCAGTCCACAATATCGATCCGAAAAAGGTTCTTCCTCCGTACTTGATCACCACTGCCGATCGTAAGACTTTCCTCTCTTTGGATGAAGATAAACCCGTTCATCAGATCGATTCTGATGATACACTTGGTGTGATATGCATATAGATGACGACAGAGTTGTGCCTGCTCATTCATTTAAGATGGCAGCGACACTACAGCACACCCTGGCAGAGAACCCAAACCCGTTGGTGATCAGGATCGATGTCAAGGCAGGTCACGGAGGTGGAAAGCCAACGGCAAAGATCATTGATGAGGCTTGTTTGTCCCCTCTCTTTTGCTCGTTTCTTATTCTTTTGGCTCTTTAAGTTTGCTTAGGGTAATTTTCTGATGCAACCTGCGTGGTGTATGATTTTCTTGTGCTCTGTTCTTGATTGAACCCGTAGGTGACAAGTTCGGATGGGCTTCGTATCAGCTCGGTCTCAAATTGCACGAGTGAAGAAAAAGACAGATGAGGTGTTCTTGGTTCGCCTTCTCTTTGGTCGGTTGGTTAATCATGAAGATACGATGAAAGGCTCGATCGAACGAGCGCAGATGGCCAACAGGCCGGAAAACTAAGAGGGGGCTAAGAGAAGCAGTGGCTCGAAAAGAGTTAGATGTATGTAGGAATCATCAAGAAAATCAACAGCATCCTTAAAGGTGGAAATAGATATAATGAACCGTATCCAAGGTGAACTGTAAAGACTCGAGACAAAACAAGTAGTAGAAAATATTGAAGGGGAAGATCGATTGATCAATAACTACGATCTACATTGTCTCTCTTTCTTCCCTTGGGGGATCATTGATCCCACCTGGTGTTCCTCTGGCACCCGCCAACCCGACTCTCGTATATCTAGCCACACCAGGCAAAAAGGTTCTGAAACCGGCAGAACCAGGTACCACACCGGGAATGGGTCGGCCAGAAGGAGGTGGATCGAGGTTAGTAAATCGGGAAGTGTCGGGATGATCCGGAAGGGTAGGGTGGGATGGGGTCGGTGCTAATTTCATACGCTGGTTCGAGGCTGGTTTGGGTTCGGGAGAAGGTGTTGATAGGTCAACGATAAGCGCGCCGGCTATATATAAATTAATTGTCAAGAAGAAACGTATGGAAATTGAGAGTCAGCAAGACAGCCCGACTTCAAAAAGACCGAAAGGCAAGGAAGCCCCAAGAGAAAGGAAGAGAGAAGAATACGAACTATGCCATCCAGAAGCGGTGATGCCAAAAACAAATTTGCCGGTTCCGAGTCCAGTTCCGATCCCATCTGGACCTGCCGTTTTGGGCTCTCCAAACTGAACGACCGTGGGTGTATCGACTCGTTGGACTGAGATCGGTCCCAAGCCTAGTGATCCAGAGTTTGCTTGGCCAAACGTTGATAGTTCACCTTTAGCTGTCAATACGGCGACATGATAATCTCCTGATCAAGGTCAGAAGGGCAAATTAGAAAGACATAGTTGTTTGACTTCCCCGAAAAGGTTGAAACTAAGAGAAAGCTAGAAGAAGGAGAGACTTGCCGAGGGCAACTTTGATGACGCCCCTTCCCTGCAATTCTTTCAGCACACTCGGTATGACTCCTCCAGACGATTGGGACAGAAGCTGACTCTTCGTTCCCTTGTAAACGATCGAGGTCGAGTAGTCGCTGTCGGCTGTACCAGGGTAATAGACGAAGAATGTCTCAAAATGGGCAGAAACGTGGGTCATTCGAGTGATGTTGTAAGGTTGGTATTCGTAGTCATATGGCTCTAACGTTGGGCGAGGCGCTTGGGGATACTGGAACTTTGGGTGCTAAAAGACCACCAACGACATAGCGAACGAACGTTGTCTGAGATCAGTTTGACCGTGAATGTATGGGTTAGTCAAGAGAGCAACTTACATGTTCCCATATCTGTCTTCGATTGCCTGTACTCAACTTTCCGATGTCATCCACTTTACTTCCCAGCCATGCCGTCCAAACCTCACCTTTCTCCGTTAATGCCACCAGAAAACTATCACCACATGCGATTTGAACGATTTTGTTCTCTTCTATCTCTGGAAGCATGAACATGGGTGCAGACGAAACTGTAATCCCCAGAGGGATCTGAGCGGCCGATGAATCTGAAAGAGGAGAGGGAGGTGGTGGGTTTGGAGCTTCATAATCTGGCCACCAAACGCGAACACGTCCGCTTGAAGAAAGAGAGGCGCTGTTCGTCCAGCCTGCTTCGACTTGTACGATACAACTTCGGTTTCGAGCGTATAATCAGTTAATCCGATCGATGATCGCATGAACAATATTGAATGCAGAACAGGTGACAAGACCTACTCGTTTGATGACGACTCTGAATCGAACTTGAGAGCTTTGCCCCAGGCAGTCAACTCCCAGATACTAAACGCAACATTCGAATCAGAATTTGAATCAACTCTGGTAGAAGAGACTATACGCGTGAGTTGATTCCATGCTCACATGTTATCTGCGTCCAGTATCAAGACGTGCTTTCTACCACAACTGATGCTCAAGACTTTACTCGGCACGAGGATCTGGAGTGCACCACCCATTCGATTGACATGAGTATCTGCGCTCGAGACTTTGCTGGTCGAGAAAGTGTCAAATCGGAATAAACATACCTGATGAGGCTGGGTACAGACTGTTGCTGGATCCATCCAATTCAGCCTCGAAGCAGTATACGATTCACCGTCCAGTGTGCCTACGAAGAAAGTAGATGGCAAACCCCAAAAGTCACAACCCAGTCTGAGCACCGAGCCAAGAAGCATAGTTCGTATAGAGTTGGAACGACGAAAAATCTGCTTACCCCAGCACCATATCCGACCTTGACTATCGAGTCCACAAAACCCGTAACCACTCGCTTGAAGGTCTACCATTCCAACTCCTTCGTTCAGAGGAAGAAGTACCGGTCGATTGATCCCATCAATCCGAGCAGTAAAGTCCGCCAGGGCGGGATGAGACCTAGGAAGTCCTAACCGTCCATTAGAAAGTGATCTGTAGATATGGCCGAAGAATGCAATCATTGTTCTTGAGCACCATTGTCGATCTCTCTTTGAGGAGGGAGGCAAAAAAAAACATAAAAATCCTTACCCCCAGACATAAACAGACTATTCGATCAGATCACAGAAGCACGACCCCGAGGAGACGATAAGCAAAGAAAAGAGCAGAATCAGCATTTGTTTCTGCTTGAAAGATATTGTAGTATTAACACAACTCCAAAAGATACAGACCGGTCTTCTCAATTTCAAATACAAGTCTTTCCAACCATCTTCTCTCGCGGTGACTGTAAGTGGCAGATTAAAGTCCTCTCTAATCTTTCGTTTCCAGAATGTCTGACTATAGTTGATTGGGCATTGACAACAAATAATCCTGTGATGAGTCTGCGAACTGGATACGGAACGAGAGAATAATACAGAAAGACCGACTCTTGAACTACTTGTTTGATGTGTTTGTTCACTCGGGACAACGAGAGTAGATCTGTGAGAGGTAGTATCGGGAGAATATTATCGAGGAAAAGTTCATCCCTGATCGGAAGTTGATTGATCCCTATAGGTCAGCAAACATGGTCTTGGGCAAGAACGAGATTAAACATGACTACATATTTACGGAAGGTTGTCCAGGCTTGACATGATGTGTTGGCTGATGGTGGCGATGGGTGATGACGGTGATGATGTAGAACGGTAGTTGTTCTGAATTTCTCGCTCATCTCCGATCTACGGACTCGCCACGTTTGTAGGTGATTGTTCATGTGCATCATGTAACTGGTACAAGTGAACTAATGAACCAACATGATATTCAAAAAGTTCTAGAGCGTACAATTCGTTGAAACGACAATGCAAGATAGTAAGAAAGAAAGAGCAGAGCGGCAAAGGTGATAACCTGAGAAAACGACAACTCCTCTCGGCTATCTAGCAAACATTAGGCTCCATCATCGATGGCCAACAAACCTCAGCTTCTTCTCCTTTCGCACCAACCCCTGATTGTAGAATTCCACTTCCGGTGCTGACCGACATTCCCATACTCAATCCATGAGGTTCCATATATCTATCATTCGAAAGACTGAATGATACCAGGCCGGTCGATGGAGTGACTGTGTCGAAAGACATGATTTTGACTTCTGGAACATCCCGAGATATCGCTACCGGCGTCACCCTGGAGCTTCCTGATTCAAATGAGGAATCTGTTTCATGCGCGGAGCTTGGAGATGCTACAGATGAGCTAGATAAGCTGGATGTGTCGATTGTGTTGATTGAGGGAGTTCGCGATCTACCGGTGAGGCGAGTGATGAGCCCCCCTAACGGAGACCGAACTTTCCGAATCAGACTCAGAGAGAGTGTCAAAGTCGGAGAGTAAGGTGTCTCTGAGGCTGTGGGCACAGTGGGACTACATGCGAGCTGTATCCGAACAAACGAGAAGAAGACGAGGGTTATATATTGAGGAAGAAGTTCATGCTTCATAGGTATAGCAAGACCAGAATTGTCGGAAGAAAGGTTCAAAAGTACTAACGGGGAAGATTTCTAGATTTGGATTATGGTTCTTCAAGCGCGCTAATGGCTGTTGTTTGTTCATGGCGAGTACATGCATCATGAGCAATCAGCAACGGCCTTGCGAACTGTTGCCCTGAAGAGAAAGAAGAATAACTGGAATAACGTACATGAAATGATTCCGCCATGTTTTCAACGTCGGTTTGGCAACACAAATTTGGCTTTGTCTCTACTACCGGTTTAACACCCTTCCAGCCGCTTGTTGAGACGTTCACATGGTCACTCGATATGTCAAATAGCTTTCTACGTCGACGTATGCTTTGTGCACAATAAAGATACCATGCAGATATGGCCAGTAGAACTAGAATCGGTAAGAGGATTCCTAGTAGAAGGGCGAGCTGGTGTCGTTCAGGAGCGTCAACTAGGTGGCTGGAGGTTGTGTTTGCATAGGTGGCCACCTCGATAGATTCCATCATGCGATTCGATTTGGATGATAAGAGGGCTGGTTTCAACAAATTCCTTTATTATATCACCTAATGAGCCTGATAACTGAAGTCGTAAACATTTGGAACTCATCTGTGGTTAGTTTACGTATGACAAGTTCGAATTTTTGTCCTTTGAGATGTCGCCAACTTGATGATGAAGCTGACGGTACTAACACAACGGTTGCGGAGGAGGTAGATTGATCTGTCGAGTAGGTTCTATCCAAAGAAGAGAGATGAGAAAAGGTATTGCAAAATCTCACGACCGCATGTCTATCAATCCAGCTATATAAAGATGTTAACAAAGCTGATGCATGCACGAACAGAATTCATGTCGAGCCTTGTCAAGGTGCATACTAACCATGTAATCGTTCGCTGAGCCGACGTACGAGGCTGGTAAGGCAATGAGGTGACACAGTCGGATATTACCAATTGTTCAGGCCGTTCGATCCGTCGGTCAGTCATTCGATCTGCTTGTATTACAGTCCCTTATCTGACCCATAGGATCAAAGTCGAGCTAGTGATTCACATCAGAGTCAGCAAGATGGTGAGATCAGTAAGAGATGGGAATTGATATACAAAATGATCAACAGAGATAAGATAAGATAAATATAGTCACGTCATCGCAATGGCCCGGGTTTATCTCTCGATCGAAGAGTTTTCCTATCGGCTGCGTGGAAAGTAAGCGTTGAGACTCTTGATCGCTCGACTCTTAGCCATTGAGTTTCAGTTGCATCTTGTTTCCCAACTGTCTCCTATTCTATTCTGTTCTATTCTATCCTACCCCATTCTCATCCTTCAACCTTCAGATACCTTTGATAGTCGTGATTTACCAGACGATCGCAAAGGATGTCCAGCTCAAATCAGTTTCTTCGGACGCAGAATCAAGCGTTTTAGTAAGCCTTGTCGCGTCCATGATTGCTTTACCTGCCACTTCCTGTTCGCGAGTATGTCCAGGATGAATACACGTTGATCAATGATTGAACTCTGCTTGATTCAATCTAGTGATGAATACGATCGAACGGTCGTCTTACGAGGCGTCAATCTCTGTGCCAAAAATCCTTTGGGACATCGCGAGTCTCCTTCTCTTGGCGGGCTGGTTTCTGAATTCATCAAAACCATTCACGTTACTTACCCTCATATTGAGAATCACTTTGGATACATATAGCCTCCCATGATTCATCTTATCATCTGGGTCTTCCGTCCTCTCCAGATACCGCGGGCCAGATTAGCTTCGTAGGCAGCCCTTTCAAATTGGAGGACGCAGAGGTTCATATCGCACGTCTGACGGCGTGAGTGCCTGTTTGTCGGGATTCCCCTTCCCCCCATGGTTTGTGACGAGATCGAGCTAGCACTACCTTCCAGATGAGGCTGAATCTATGGTGCCAATTTTCTCATATAAAAATCTAGGTGGGGGTTCCGGGCTGTCCGATTGGCCATCTGTTGGGAAGCGATCGAACACGAAGGACCGTAAGTCCCATACAAGCCTACCGAGAAGTTCGATCGTGGATATTCAAGCTGGATTTAAATATATGGTTTGTTGTTATCAGTGGAAAATATGATGAGGAGTATATTGACTATGTCGTCGCTCTCCTCCACAAACTCAAAGAGGGTGGATTCCGAGTTTGTGAGAACTCTTCTCCCATCCGGCTGGTCTCGACGAAAGGGTGTTCCTGACATTGTTTCATACACACTCATTACAGTCATTGATCCTCATCAAGATTGTTGGTCTCGCGCTTCAGGAGGCTCAGGGGCACCTTACTGGACACTTGTAGCCTGTGGATTGGATCCGAATAGGTTTCAGTCGACCCAGGCTACTCTAGCCCATGGCTTATGGAACGGATCAGATGGAAGAACAAAAGATGAGAAGTGGCCTGATATGGTTCGTTCTTTGTTAACTAAATCCAAAGATTTTCACCCAGACTGAATCTCATCCTCCTTCAATTTGGTTGATGTTCCTCAGATTTGGCAAACTAACACTTTCAAGCTAGCTTGCTTAACGTTGTTCACCCTCTTCTTTGCGGGAAGAACGTTCGCGCCCAAGTGTATTATAGACGGAATCAATATTCAAGACTGGCTGCATGAAAAATATTTGAACGCATTTGGCAGGTCAGCAATCCACGTTTACTTTCATTCCTAAGTATTTCAACCCCCTCTGACTATTGTTTCTTACAACTACAGATTAGCGGATCGGATCGCTGAAGACGGAGAATTAAACGACGTCTGCGTTATCGGATGGGACTCGATGTACGTTCGTTTTGAATTTCTTCGGAAGAGCATATAACGGGCAAGCGTTTGACTTTGTTGGCATTTCATATGGCTATGTAACTTAGCAACGAACCTCAAGAAGGATTTATCGGAAATTCTGATTTGAGTGTCCTAAGAGAAGAGCAGTCATTCAGGTTCGTCTCACCCTCTTCATCGAAATAAGGTCATGTGAAGGATCGAATCATGCTCAGTTGAGATTTTGCAATGTGCAGGACGGGACCTACCCCCACTGCGTTTGAGGCTCTCAAGTTAGGGATGGGCCAGAAACAGAAGATTCAGAAGTACAAGTTCGGGTCGGTGCGTAGCTCTTCTACTTCAAGTTACTTCAAAGACCTGGCGCCTTCTCGATAGCCATTTTTTCTCATTTGTTTCTCAGCGTACCTTGAAGTATGTATACTGATCAATCAATTTGTTCTCGCTGACAGACTGGATCAAAGTCAGACGGATATGTTACTGTAGATCCAGAAGGTCAGACATGTTGGCTCGCGCCAGAGGAAGAACCTGGAGGAATCTCCAAATGGGGTTGGAAGCGAGACGCAGGTTGGACAACAGGCACTTGCATATGGGCTGTACATGGGGTGTACGTATTATGATTTCACAATTTCTCGCCCTTTACGCTCTCTCCTCGAATCTATCTGTAGCTGATAGTCTCTTCCTATCTTGGCGCGATATTCAGTTGGGATATCGAGCAAGCCACTTTGCTTCAGCCAGATTACTTTTCGAAGCCCGTCATAAAGGGTTCTGAGGAGGTTGATTTCTTGTCCGATTATTGGGTTCCTCATTGGAAGCTGTGGAACGCTAGAATTCGGAAGTGCGTTCTTGTTTATGATGCACTCTGTTCTGTTTTCATCCTGACTAACACCTCTTCCTTTTGGCGTAGATCGCATCCGCAAGCTATCGCATTTATCAATCCACCAGTCTTTGGACATCCTCCCACTTTGGACGAAGCAGATGAGAATGGACGAGTTTGCTTGTCTCCTCACTTTTATGACGGAATGACACTCATTAATAAACGGTTCGGTTATATGAATTCAATAAAACATCGAACAGTTTATGAACACTGACATATGTGACCTCGATACCCTGTGCCTTCTTCAGGCTACATTCATTCAACGCGGATGCTGTAAGGATGAATATACCTGTCATATGCACTACCTTCATTTTTTATCTGATATTGATCCATCAAACTCTTCTCGGATTAGGTTGGGCTCGCACGTAAGACGACCAGTGTTCTTGGAGGAGCATACCTAGGGCTCGAGAACATTAAAGAGTCTATGCGGCATCAGTTCGGCCAGCTCACTATCAAAGATACGAGCTCCAAAAACCCAGACAACGGGCTTTCCACGGATAAACTTAGGTCATACCCTGCAGTCTTAGGCGAGGTATGTCGTCCTTTTTGACCTATATCCATCAGCGCATCGAGAAGGTTTTCTTATGAGCTATCCATTTGCCTCTTACATGAATTGATCATGCCTACGTCAGATTGGTGTGCCGTTCGATTTTAAGAAGACGGACAAACTCTTTGGGCTTATTGCTAGAGGAGGCAGTCAGCACAATTATCGAGAGCAAGAAAAGGCAATGGATACCTCGTTAACAGGATGCGATGGCAAGAACGCCGTTGGGGTCAGTACCTGCTGACTTATTTTCCTTTCATGACGTGTGGATACTATTCTTATCATCTCTTTGTTTTCTGACTTGCCGATCGTGGACTAGTCTTTCGTTTGGGCTTACGATTGCCACAATACAAAGGAGAAAGGCGATGGCTGGGTTCGTGATTTTCCATATCTAGTAACTCTGTGTACTGTGTTGGTTCCAACTAATCCCGGGTCATTCTGCTTTGAATCAGAACGGAGAAGATCTTTCAATCTTTTGCAAAGACGATTATAGGACAAAGATTCCTAGTATGGAGGTCCCTCGGTATATGTATGACCTACTCAACATTGGGGCTCGGGCCCAAAGGGCTTTCTCAAGAGTGAGTCTTTTACAGTATTTCTTATCGCATCAGACTAGATATACACTTGTTTCTATTGTGTATTCGGAGATCTGACTCTGTTCTTTCGTGCGCTCTCAAAGCCTTATCCTATAGCCTTGGTTGGTCGACTTCGACATCTCGATTTCTCGATGGACAAGAGCGAGTTGACTATGGAGGTAGAAGAAGAAACTCTTCCTAATCCTTCTACATCTACAAATCGGTCATCTCCGGTCTGGACGGAGGTCTACCTTCCCTATATCCACTTCACGCCGTTCAAACTGGATGCAGGCGCCGATGAGATTGCCTCTCTGAGTCTTCAACCCGAATTGTCCCAACAATCGATCGTCTTTAATCCAAGCTCGATTTTAGCATCTTCTGCATCAACTCCCTTCTCTGCCCATCTGATCAGTGCGCCAGAAAAAGACCCTCCTTTGGGCCTCGAGATCTGGTCAGCCGAGACGGGAGCAAGACCCAGGATTGATATCAAGGTCCATGTTCATCTCCAAGAAGGTCTCCCAGCTCAATCTGGCGGAGGACTCATCTTCGAGATGGTTGCAGTCGGACAGATCTTGAAATGGAGGTGGGTGACCGCAGACAAAGCGAAGGAAGTGGACGGCGAGCAGACAAACAGAGGCGTGGAAGTTAATTCAAAGCCGGTGAAGGAGGTGGTCCCGAAGGAGGGAAAGCTGAGAAAATATTCGATCAAGATTGAAAAGTGGTTGGGGCATGGATTGTCTGGCGGACTAGCTCAGAAGATCTCGCAAATACTTCCTTAGCCTGTCTCATGTTATCAAGACAACCGTCTGCCTTGAAACTCTTATGTTTTCCTTTCTCATTATCATAGTTTTATTCCTTTTCCTTGTCTGTATTTCCGATCTTGAGTCTAATTGACTTTTTAACCTGTTCATGAAATTTTGTCCATTCTGACCATCCAAACATCATGACAAAGGATGGCTTAAAGGTAAAAGGACGAGAGACAATTGAGAATCTGAAGTGCAAGAGAGGCTTAGAACCCCTTGGCCCAGCTGAAGTCAAGGCGAACGGGTCCAGAATAGAGAAAATCGTCGTCAGCAGGCTTCAGTCTGTTTTGCATACGATGTACCTGAATTAAGTCCGGAAGTCTAAAAAGAATACTCACTTTCCGGCAGCGTAGAAGTCCTCGACCTCCTTGATGATCTTCTCCAGAGCAGAAAGCCACTGGTCAAGCTCCTTCTCGACTGAGAAGGGGGAGAAGAGGGACGAATATGACCACACTATCAATCTACAAGTTTCACAACTTCTTGTGCTTCCCCCTCGAAACAGAACGTAAGCCTGCTTTACTTACCGACATCCTGGGGCGATCCAAGCTTGGCGTAAAAGTCTTTTCGGTATGGGCATGCCTTCATCGCAAGCTATTCAATCCGGCTCAGGTGTTGATTTAGCATACAAATACATCGAATGAAGACATACGAGATATATGGTCAAAAACTACGAACAGCGAAGACAGGTCGGACAAACATAGAGTGGTACTGCTTCAAAGTACTCTCGTATGACTTAGTGAAAGAAACAGTAAGCTCATCCGACGGGTTGGATAGAGAGTGTCGCAAAGCGGTCGCGTTGAACTTAAGTCCTCTGTATTGAAGCGCGTTGAGTAAACAAAGAGGTTTGAGCTTTATCGTTGGACACACATAATTCGAGTATGCCAAGCGAGAGGACAAAAAACAGTGGTGAAGTTCTTACCGAATGAGCCAGAGAAGACCCTGAGTAGCCGTTCGGTTCTTATCTCCGGGCTTACCCTCATTCTGAACAAGAGACTGCAAGGTCGCCGACGATCCAGGGCTGGCGGCCAATCGATCTTGGACTTTCTAGATTGTTCAATTATCGAGAGGATAATAAAGCGCCCGAGATGTGTTCCGTGTGTACGCAATTTGAATATCTCGTGGCCCAATGTGATACGTATTGGTGTACGAGAAAACAGACCTTGATGTTTCCAGTGATATCAGACTTCACAGGAGTAAAGGCAGCGTTTCCAAGGACGTCTATTTGAGAGCATTAGGAGCATGAAGTAGTGATCAGCTCAGCAGGGCCTGAATGAAGAACCATTGAAAAGACTTGGTGGATCTCGTTCCCGTCCTTGCAGTTGAGATGGGGCCCTGTGCCTTTGATAGAGGCTCAAAAGTGGACCCATCTCTTGGAAGTTCGTCGCATCTGTTGTTTAGATTGATACGCATCCAAGAACTCACCGAAGATCTTGACGAGTCCCTCGGAAGCCTGGCAGAAGGAAGCAGTATCAATCCCAGGGGTGGTCGAGACGTCTTGGAATTTCTGTACGGGGCAAAGAAACGTATTGATTGAATGATTGAGCTCTTTCCACTGGTTCGACACGGTCACAATAAAAAGGGTCAGTAGATAACTCACAACTGGAATGGTCTCGAAGAACTGAGGAGAAGACATGGTAGATTGATGGAATTTGATGCAAAGAGGAAGAAAAGAGAACAAATGGAGTCGCTTGGTCGAGGATGGGAGGAATGTACCGAGATGTTGTCCTGGCCCGGGAAGTTTCAAACCGTTGCGTTTTACCGTTTGCCGAAGATATCGTCCGACCCTTTGCTCACTCGTCGTCCATCATCCATCATCAACCACTCACCTCGTCACTCCATTCATGACGGCGCTCAACAAAAAGAAACATACTTCATTTCTCCTCCGTTGTCTTCGCGGTCTACCAGGTTCGGCTGCGTCCTATGACTCCAATCGGTCGGTTCAATACCTTCATCTACCTCTTCTTATTCAGCGAGCAACCGCGTTTCTGAGCCATCAAAGAAACATTTCTGTACTTTTTTTATTTTGCCGGGATGGGAATGAAATAGTTTGACTCTGTCGTACTTCCTTCTTGCATCTCTAGATCTACTAGGAACTTTGTTCGAAGCAACAGATCAAACGGAGCGCAACGGGTGGATCCAATGGGTGTGGGATCAACAGCTTCGTTTGTCTGACTCTACTGAATTCGTTCATCTCTTGTCCGTCGTTCGAGGGGCGCAGGTTTGACTTTGGATACGCATATATATATTTGAAAAAGCTCAGGGTGGTTTCAGAGGATCTCCTTTCACAGGCCCATGGAAGGAGTGTGGAGGAACAGATGATGATGGACAGCCTATAACCTTAGTGAGTTTCCATTCGTTCGCACCTCCTAATGATGCACTCCATACTTATCACTCTTGCTTCCCACATCCGATAGACACCTACTTTATCCTCAAATCAAGCTCATTTGGCTTCGACATATACGGCGCTCCTAGTCTTGTCAATTCTACGAGCTCCTTTGGATAAGCTCAACAGACCGGGATTGGTTGCATTTCTGAGGTCATGCCAGTTTGAGGACGGCTCGTATGTTGATTCCTCACCTCTAGAAACTCAAGTCTTTTTTTATACTGATATATGAATGATATCAATTCTGACCCTCATATTGACCTTCTCTATACATACTTTCGTAGATTTTCGCCATTAAGAAAGGAGATGAACGCTGAGAGAGACGTTAGAATGGTTCTTTGCGCTTGTGTGATTTCGGATCTGGTAGCCGATTGGACAGGAGTCAACGTTGAACAGTCCGAACGATTTGTCCAGGCTTGCTGTGTCAGGCCCTCTCCCTTTTTTGTGTTCTTTCTCTGTAACCGGTACTAATGTTGCTTTGACCACAGTCATATGACGGAGGATTCGGTCAGAGACCACAGCAAGAATCTCAAGGTAACAACAACCTTTGCTAATTTTTCTCATAGCGTGCCTTCCCGCTTCTGAGACTGCTTGCCCATTCATCTCTACCCATTCGTCTCAAACAGGAGGAACAACCTATTGTGCCCTCGCCTCACTACATCTTCTGTCTTCCGTGTCGCCCACTATTTCAGCACCATCGCTCTCGACTCAGCCAACCATCTCATGGCTTTTACACAGGCAGATACAACCTCGGGACGTTCCGTTTCAGGCTGACTTTGATGAGGAGGATCAGTCAGGTCCAAAAACCAGATCAATCAGCGGTGGCTTTCAAGGCAGACCAGGAAAGCTCGGGGACTGTTGTTATTCTTTTTGGTGTGGTGGCGGACTATCGGTTCGTCGACGTCGTTTGCACTTCTCTCAGCTGTCTTGGTAGCTATATCGGCAGCTGAGGAACTTGTAAAAGAACTAATTATCGTGTGTGCTTGCTTGGTCTTCGCAAAATAGATTTTGGGCGCTCAAAGTTTGATCGATGGGCCAGCCAATAAGGCGTTCCTGCTGCGTTGTCAGTCTATTGTGGGTGGCTTTGGTAAAGCTCCTCTCGAACGACCAGGTTCGTCCGTCATTTCCACTTAAGCTTTCAATCTGGGTAAAGAAATATTCGACAGTTTTCCAAAGGTAAAATGATGACTGAACCCCCGTCCGACCCTCTTCCTGCTTGATTGCCATTTGTTACAGATCCGTTCCATACGTACTCAGCTCTTGCCGCGCTTTCTCTGTTTGCAAGCATAGATGACAAAGAACTCGGCAAGATGGATGCATTGAGGAACATGAGCAAGAGCGCACTCGGTTGGCTAGAGAGTGAGCGAACCAGGTTGGGCTGGCTCAACTCGATATAGAATCATGCTATCGAGGGTATATATATGTGTATGTGTTCTACCCAAATATCTAGCGCAAACAAAGGGATCGCTCTGATGGATAGGAGAAGTCGCAAGATTGAGCGCTCCTGTGGGTATCAAGTAAAGAGTGGAGACAATGCACAACGCTAGCTAGTGTCATTATATGATATCAGTATGAGACGAAGGAGTAGCGGACGATATTGGCTCTCAACCATATCGAAAGTATTCCCATCCAACCCAGTTCGCAATGATGTAACTAGAAGCAATAAAAAGAATGCATCAGTTGTCTGTACAAGGCTGTTTCTTTACGTTCTACTGTGATGGTAACTCACTAGGCTCCGACTGGGACGAGTAGAGGAACCAGGTACTTGTAGTGTGTGTCCATACAGACCATAGACAGAACCTATTGACGCCAGTGAAGAAGCACATTAACGGTTGACATGACCGTTTCGATCGCTACATACAACAGGACACTTGAAGTAACCAGTTCTAGAACTCACCGATGGAAACCTATCGGGTTGGTCATTTGTCTTGACCAAATAGCATCCCCACGGTTCCAAAAGAAGATAAACTACGATGGCGAATGAGGTTGACAGAAGAACTATACCAGGAAGGATCTTTGAATCGACCGGCATGTGTGCGTGTTACCTTCTTATTCTTCCATGAAGCGGATCTATTCTTCCTCTTCAGAGATGATGGATGATGGCAGAGAGAATAAAGGGTTGTATACCGGGATGGATGAATGAATGGTCAACAAGCTGTGCACGTCAACGGACGAGATGGCGAAGTGTCTTCATCTCGTTCCCACTCCTGGTCATCAACCATCATCCGGATCATTCATCATCTTATACTAACACAAGCAGAGCTTTCCTGATTGAATGGCATCCTCTATGACTAGTTCTCATTCGGAGGATGATCTAGATCCGTTCTCCACCGTGTCCGAGACACCTTCGCCTAATCCTCGGGACGTCCCTTTACCTTCGCCATCGCCCACCGATGCTGAAGCCTCGTCCTCTTCAAATCAACCAAACACGTCGACCTCTTCTGATCCTTCATCGACGGTGTATCAGCAAGCTCCTCCTCTTCCTTCTTCTAGTTTGTCGGAAGAACAGGTCATGAATAGTAGAGCGTATCATATACAGCGCCCTAATCAGCCCCTCTCACCTATCGGCAAGTATTTGCAGGAGGACGGGTGGGTGATTGAGGTACGTCGGAATATAGTTAATTCTACTGGGTATTCTTTGTCCAAAGTCCCGATCCGATAGCTCTCTGACTGACACTTTTCCTCTTTGACTTCGTCCGTTGTTACCCCTCCACAGATCATCGATGCATACAAAACGACTGAGGCAAAGTCGACCTACATCGTCTATGTGATTCGTACCGATGTGAGACACTCTATCGTGTGATCATTTATGAAGATTGCTCCTAGAGCTTACGTTTGGTCTTTCGAATTCTAACATCTTCTCAGATGATCGAGGCTCGGCGCCGATACTCTGAGTTTGAGGCTTTGCGGCTATCGCTGTCTAAATTATATCCCACGCTCATCGTGCCGCCGGTTCCGTCCAAAACGACGGTATCAGAGTATGCTGTCAAGCAGAGCAAAGCGAAGGAAGATGCAGTGGTGATCGCAAAGCGAACAAGGATGTTGGGCACATTCCTGAACCGAATCGGTAGGCATCCTATCTTGGGAAATGAACCTGTGTTTCATCGGTTTCTCGATGGTGGAGTCTCTTGGGTGGGTCTCTCTCTAGTGCTCGTTATGTTCTTGCCCAATTGTCTCGGAGGATTTGACATCTTTCTTTGTTACCAACGACATGGCTACAGACGGAAATCTCCCATTCGCCTCCCATCTCTCAGTTACCCAAGAACCCACTCAAAGTGCCGGTTCATAACCCGACGGATTGGTCGTTCACTGCTGCATACGCGTCGTTACCGAACCCGCCAGCGAATTACTCGCTTAGAAATCCAGACCAAAGGTTTCTGGAAAGCGAGAAGTTTACGAACAAGTTTGAGAAACATCTGAGCGGAAATCTGGAAAAGGTCAATCGGCGGATTATGAAGCGATGGGGAGGTTAGTCCTTATCGAGACTTCTTATTGATGATCAGATACGGACGTCGCAGGATGCCAAGTTGATACTTTTCATGGGAGATTGACAATGTCTCTGGTTCCATTTTGCTTCGCTTTCTTAAGAAAATTCAAACGACTATGCCGAGCTTGGAGCTGTTCTGAATGGATTCAGTCTGACTGAGACCGGCTCGCTGTCGGCGGCAATCGAGCGTACGGGCCAGGCTGTGGATGCGACTTATCTGTCAACCACCAATCTTGTTCGTTCATTCTTATTCTTCTTTCGCTACTATTTTAGCTCTGATATCTGAAACGCGCTTGTCCGATTAAATAGCTATCGCAATGGGAGTCTCAATATACCGAGCCTCTTTCAGAATACGTTCACTTTGGGTCGATCATCAAGAAACTTCTACACTACCGGCTGCAGAAACAAATTCAGTTCGAGCTCACGATGGAACAGATCGAGTCTCGAAAGGCATATCTCGAAGGGTTGGAACGAGCGGAGAACGAGGCTCGTCGATTGGAAGGCGCATTGGCTGCGGCCGGTCTGGGAGGGAGCTCGAGCGGACCCGATCGAGATCGTGGAGAGAGTGGGGGTGGGTTGTTGGATGGGAACAGAGATGGTGACGGAGAAGGGGAAAGAAGGAAAGTGCCGGCTAGCTCGACATCAATGAGCAGCTTATCGACGACTGGTTCGAGCGGGTATGGGTCATCGTTCTTGAGTGCGCTCAGTCATTCGATAACTGGAATGATTGACGTCGATCCAGAGGCAACCCGGCGGAATAACATCTCGAAAACAAAGGATACGATTTCACAGGTTAGAGGGAAAGACATGTTGTTGTTGGTGGTAGAAATATTGTGTACGATAATCGCTAACATAGCACTGTTTTATGCACGCTCTGGGTGGGCGCGTGTAACATAGCTGGAGGACGCGCTCCATCTGACGGCACAGGATCTTAAGTATGCATCCCGGACGATCCAGGCTGATCTCGATCGGTTTCAACGTCAGAAGGTTGCGGATATCAAGGGAATGAGTATCAGTCTGGCTCGGGCCCACCGGGACTGGTGTAAACAGGTTAGTGTTGTATCTGGGTATCTCTGTAGGGAACTCTTGTGCATAAACTTACTGGAACTGAGTGGGAAACATCTATATTTCTCATCAACAGAACCTAGAGGCTTGGAAGGAAGCGAAAGCGGCGGTCGATGCTATCGGTGAGAGAGAATCAACTACTTGCCTCCTTGCTTGGTGTCTGTGCATAGAGATCTAAAATCTGTTGGCCTTGCTATCGTTCATGATTCAGAACCCCATCCGGCCCGAGCCCCTCCTAGTGGATCACGAGTAAATCAAGAAGCAAGTCTGCCCTCAAGGCCGAACTTGCCGCAAACGACAAGCCAACAGCCGCTTCCGAGAGAGCGAATCTCGCCTGGAGGCGGTGGTTCGGGTACGTCGGGAAGGACGGCTAGCGATCCTCTCGGAGGCGGTTCACATTAGGATTTCTGTTAAACATGATCGGTCCTTCCTCATCTTCCTTTATTTTTGTTTTTTTTTCTCCAGACTGTCTATATCTTTCTCGCTTGCTTCCCATTGTGATTTGTATAGTTTGTGACGAAATCGATGACATACCTATCTGTCATTAGTAGGAATGACAGCAACAGTGTTATTAGTAGCAACAACGATAGCAATCTCATCACCAGTCAGCCTTTGACGTAGTCTGAAAATACTCGTATAATTCTCGACTCGCGGACTGGTTTCACAAAAAGGAAACAGGGTTTACCCGGCCAGGCGGTGGAGCTGTCACTGCGGACGAAATAAGAGCGGTGAGAAGGCAGGGCTGCTGCGCGCGCTTATGTCACTGTTTACGTCATTTGAATGACCTTGCGCCTGACGAGGCTAGAATCCCCTTGGCTCGAGTGGGGCTCCCAAGATCGGAGAGAACGAGCGAGGCTCTAGACAGCGGGAAGCTTGCTGCGCGATTGCCTTTGCCCAAAAACGTCCAGAGCGTCAGGGCGTTTTTAACTTTTGATCCGCCCTGAGCCTTGGCCCTTTTTATAAAGACTGGTTCCTGTTTTAACTACCGCCTACTCTCCTTTCTTCTTCTTCTTCTTCTTCTTCTCTCTCGTCACTTCTTAATCCATCCTGCTCTCCAGATAGAGAAAAGAGAAAACATTCATAACACAGATCATAAACTCATCGGTTCTGCTTGTTAAACTATCTACTTATCCTTCCTAATCGACATCTTTCTCTTTCGGATCCCAAGAAGAACAACCCAAAAACAAACACCAACACATTCAATATGCCTTCCTTCGCTGCCTTCCCTGGTTGTAAGTGTGCTGAGCTCTGGATACGTCATCCTTGTTTCTATTTCTCTGGTGTGTGAACCTAGAGCTAACCACTTATGTATGTATGAATGTTTTGTGTGACCTTCATAGTCTTCTTCGCGTTCGCCGCGATGGTCTTGCTCGTGATTGTGTCCGTATCCGTACCAATCTGGGACTCTGTGAGTTTGACCTTTTTATATATATATATATTCTTTCTCGGTCTGTTCAATACTCTTTTCTTCACAACACTACTTATCTATTCGCTCTTTTGTCTTATTTTTCATTCTAGGTTTATTTCCTTAAAGCCACTCTCAACAGTGAGACGGTCACCTTTGGAAACTGGGGTTACTGTGTTCAAGGAGGGTCGTGCACTTCGGCCAAATATGGTTATGACCTCACCTCTACTTTGATCAGTGATTCCACCGGCAGTACGTCTCGGGCTCTGCACTCTTCGTTTCAGCGCCTTGTTCGATACGTTCTTGCTGACATCATTTTCTTCTGTTCTTCTCGATCTTTATTATCGAAAAAGAATTGAGCAACGCTCTCAGCAAGGGCCTTACCTATGTCTTCATCCTTCACCCCATCGCTGCTGGACTCTCGTTCATTGCTGCCTTGCTCGGCCTCATCGGTACATTTGCCTCATCCCGAGCTTCGACCATCCTCATGGTCATTGCTTCTCTCTTGGCCTTGCTCGTGACCGGAGTTGCTTGGATCATCAACATGATCGCTTTCGGAATTGGTATGTCTTTGATCCTGTCCAGTCGTCTAGATTTCTTTTCGCTTACCTGAATCTCATGCACCCTTCGTTCGTGTCGACAGCCCGAAACCGAGTGCGAAACGCTGGAGGACAGGCTAGCTACGAGAACGGAGAGTGGATTCTTCTCGGTGCTTTCGCATCCTTGGTAGGTTCCGTCCGTGCTGATATCTCGTAACGTTCTGTCGCTAACACTATATTCTCATTCTACAGATCCTTGCCTCCTTCTTTGCTGTTTGCGGATCTTTCGGTCGATTCCGATCCGACCGAGGAGCCGGAATCCCTGCTCGATACTAAGCGGTTTATCTATCCGCCTTTAATGAGTATTCTCTTTTACGATAGGCTTTCTCTACTTAGTTACTGTCGTAATCTTTACCGGATTCCTTCTTTGCCCTTTATGACTCTCTGTTCCCCTGCTCCGTTTGTGCTTAGTACCAGATTTAGCTAGAGCCCACACGTGCACTGTATACATACTACTTTATTAATTTCTTTCGCCTTGTCATCTCTTTCGTTCGAAGAAACACGTTCATAAAGATAGTTCCTCTTAATTTCGTCGGATGGATATCATTCAGGACAGCCTCCTAATCTTTTCTGTTTGAATCTGTGTGAATCTGTGAACATGGGATGAAGCACCATGGAACATATGTATGCTGATAGAAAAACAAACGACGTGTTGAGCTTCAATGGAGGCTGTATTAACCCTAATCGCAGCAACCCAGCGTTCTACTGTTTCTCATCGTACGCACGCTTACATGTTTTGGCTCTCTTTCTTCCTCTTGTTCTCATCTTCTCATCTTTCTACATCTTGGATATCAAACTAACCGAAGGGAAGGTCAAAAACGATGGACGACCTGAATGACTTAGATTGGTCCGTTTCAGCTCAACAGACTTCAAAACCGAGCCCTTTCCAATCCTCGTTCGACCTGCTCGCTAGTTCTTCTTCATCTACTTCGACTTCTTCTTCGGCTTTCTACAACTCAACCCGAACTGTCTCCCCACAGCCTCCTCCTCTCGCCCCTTTCGGAGCTGCCAAACCATCGATATCTCAACAAAAACCTCAGAAGTCAACGGATGCGTTCGCTGATCTCTTCTCTCTAGGCGGAGTCACAAGAGCACCCGGCTCGAGAGGAGGGGGCGCCTCCTCATCGATGGCTGAGGAACAAGCGAGACTCAGAGAAGAAGCCGCTAGGAAGAAGGAAGCTGAGCATAAAGGATTCGAAAGCCAAGGAGCATTCTGGAACAGTTTAGGAGGTTCAGGACTGGCTGGTATCGAACCGTCACAGGCATCTGCTCCTTTTCATCCTTCGGTCCAACGATCGCAACAACAGCAGCAACAACAACAACAACAGCAGGGATCCATCCGATTAGGGTCGACAACCCCTCTTGTCCCTTCACGAAGCTCGACTCCTCAAACCAGTCGTCCTCTTGCTTCCACCTCCTCCGCAAAAGCACCATCACGAACAAATCCGTCGGACATCTGGTCCGAGTTTGATCTCCTGTCTTCATCTTCGAATCCTGGTCCTCCTCCATCATCCTCAACTACAGACCAGCGCCTGGATGCACAAAGCACACCTTCGTTAATTCTTACGCCTCCTAGTTCTAGCTCTGGTAAGACTGGACCAGCTTCGGATCCGTTCGACTTCTTTCTGAATCAGACCCCTGTGAATGGCAACGGGCCCTCAGGCTCCAAGCAAGCCACAGCAGCTAACAAGGTGCAAGCCTCCGCAGCCCGAGGAGATGAAGACGACTGGGAGTTCACCGGGAATATTAGAGAGGGAAAAGAGAGAGGTGGTCTTTTAGAAGACAGTGAGGAGGACGACTTCATGTCTGCTTTCAACACGAAATCTGTAGAGGTGGTGCGTCATAGATCTACTATCATTTGCTTCTTTCTTCACTATTGTTTCCCTGACGTTTTCTTCTTCCTCTCGCGGTCCGGTTGTCAAATTGTATTTTGTTCTCCTTAGAAGGCTACTACTTTGCGCCCAGCTCAATCATCTTCATCTTCATCCTCTCGTCGAGGATCTCCTCCACCACACATCGTCGGCCAACTCGTCGAGATGGGCTTCACCCCAGCTCAGGCCCGACAGGCCCTTGGTTCGACAGAGTCCGGCCTAGATGTCCAGATGGCTGCTTCCATGCTGTTGAGCGAAAGCTCCGATCAAAGCAAACATATTGATCGTGGTTTCAGCGATCAAGACGGTAATGGCGACGATGACGAGAGAGAGAGGGACCGACTTCGTCTGATAGAAGAGGCGGCGGCGGCTGAAAGGCGCCGAAAACGAAGACAAGGTCCTTCTCGATCATCCGTAGCTACTGGCGGCGCCTCTGATCTCTCCCGGTCGGCGACGAACACTCCTCCGAACGAAGGAGCAACGACACCTCTTCAAGAGCAAGCCGCCAAAATCCTCGCTCAGACAAACTTACTTGGGACCAGTGTCTTCAACAGGGCCAATGCTTTCTGGAAGGAAGGCAAATCTCAAGTCCAGAAAGCTTACGAAGAGAGAACAGCAGCTGCCAACGCAGGAAATAGTCGGTCGTCGACGCCGGCGAACGATGGAAGGCCAAAGTGGATGACGGAGAATATTCAGAATGTCGACGGTTCGGACAAAGAGGAGCCGAGGGCGCAGAGTCATTCATCTGGATTCAAGGATGGATTTGCGGATGAGCGACTTCAAGAGGACGCTCCTACCCATAGGCCACAAAGAGAACGGCCGGTAAACCAGAAACCGGCAAAGGCGATTGAGCAACCGAGTTTGTTATTGTCCGCTGCTTCCAAGATCGGGAGCCTGTTCTCAACGGCAGAAGACGAGCCTAGGTCGTATGTGTCCCCCAACCGGCGACCGCCTGCTCGCCAGTCTTCAAGCTCTCTGACGACCCCCCCAGTCTCTCGTCCGAGCCCATTTCCTCCTGCGAAACCTCTGATGACACGGCCGATCCCCTCTATCTCTACTTCTTCCATTGAATCTGTCTCAGCACATCGAACGAAGGGTAATGAGTTCTTCAAGCTCGGTCAGTTTGGTGAGGCCGAGGGCGCCTATACTCAAGCAATCAGTATCCTTCCTGATGGGCACCCTCGATCAATTCCATTGTATAATAATCGGGCAACTTCTCGATTAAAGAATGGCGATCATACTGGATCTGCTTCAGATTCGACCATGGTGATCGACATGGTTGGTTTGGATTACCATCCTGATAAAGAGGTCCCTCTTCCTTCCGATCTCTCAGATATCAATCTTGGAGACGGACTGGTTAAAGCAATCGTCAAACGAGCCAACGCAATGGAGTTGGGCGAGCGGTGGTCAAAAGCAAAAGAAGACTGGGATCTTGTCGGAAGGTTAGAAATCAACGTACCAGGTGCCACTAAGATTGCCGCCATGGATGGATCCAGACGGTGCAAAAAGATGGTTGACCTGATGAACGGGGTGTCTGCTCCTGCCATTGCTCCTTCCTCTTCTGCCTCGTCATCGTCAACGACGAAGCGGAAGCCTCCGCCTAGAGCAGCTCCGTCATCGTCGACAGGAGCAGCGTCGGCTCTTCTGAAAGCGACCACTGCCGCGCTCGAATCAGAAGATCTCCAGCGAGACCAACACAAGGATGCTGTCGACGCGAGGATCCTTAGTTGGAAAGCAGGAAAAGAAACAAATGTCCGGGCGTTGATCGGGTCGCTTGAGAATGTGCTTTGGCCGGAATTAGATTGGCAAAAAGTAGGACTACACGAGTTGGTAACGGATAAACAGGTCAAGATAAAGTATACCCGGGCGGTCGGCAAGGTTCATCCAGACAAGTTGAACGCGGGCAATACGACGGTCGAGCAAAGGATGATAGCGAACGGGGTGTTTGCGGCGTTGAACGAAGGTATGTTACAAGTCTTTAGTCTCTTAACTCTCTTTCGGCTGGACCCTATTCCCACTATCAATGTTTATGTTTGATTAACCGTCTCGTGTGGTTGTTCTCAAACGCATCAGCTTGGAACGCGGGTCAGAAGTAGAGACTTGGCATTCAAGAACTGGCAACGTCATCCATTGTCATGAGAACGTGTTGTATACCGATTTGACGAAGAATAGAGCATGGACTTTTAATAATGAACCATAGGGAGGAAGGGCTTCGATGAATTCTTCCTCATGCGGTTAAAGAAACGGCTGTTCGCTTACCTAATCGACTTTTCGCTGAACTTCCAACACCTTCCTGCAGACTCGTCGACTCTCGCGCGTCTTCCTCATTCATCCTCTGTCTTTCACGTCTTTCTCATCTGTTTCTTTCTGTTCATCTCCGTTCGCCTACTGTGTAAAGGCTAACTAGAACATCGGGAGCGACTGTTCATCCGCCATACTAATGCTTATCCGTTGAAGAAATGCTGACAATTTGTATAAAACACCATGTTTCGCTAATATCTTTCCTGCCCCTCATCACATCATATCAAACTGACGCACACTCATATCTCCTCGCACTCACCTTCACATATTCTATCTCCTTCTCTATCCCCATCGAACAATATGTCTTCTCTTCACGGATCTTATATCCACCGACCGACTGCAATGCTTGGCTCTCGTGTCGCTCGTGCGATCCGACAAGCTCCAGTTGAGGTATACCCTCTATTCGCCGTCGTTGTTCGTGTTTCTTCTCTTCTCCTTTCTCGTTCTTCGTCTCCTCTCTTACCGCTCCAACACTAAGCCGCGCTCTTTCCATCATCCGTTTTCTTTTTTTCGACTTGACTGATACACGCCAGGCTTTCTCATTGTCATTTATGACCTACACCGCGATCCATACATCCAAAGACGCAACGGACGTCTCGTTTCATCCCCAGTCGAACCCTCGACCATGGGAAAAGCTCTCACCAGAGTACCTTGAATCTTATACCGTTCGAGCATCGTGTATAGCTCCTCATACACCTGGACAGTGAGTACATGTCCTTCTTTGTCTTTTTATCTCTTCAGAGGGAGTTCTTGTCGGATGTTGATCGGATAAAGACCACGCGGGTTGACGATTTTGAAAGCTCCTTTGAACTGGTATATCAGCCCTACACACTACCCGACTTCTGATAGCTTCTTCGACCTCAAGTTCAAACCTATACATTAGACACTGAAGGAGAAAAACGTTTCTTGAAACCATCACCAAGCTTCTCTAGTCTACCAGAGATCATTCTCTGCAGTTCTTTTCCTTTTATCTGCCTTGTATTGTGATGTTTATCTTTTTCTGTTATCTAGTTGAATTTTGTGTACACCGTTTGTTGTAAAAATGGATTTTGTTTTTGACCGTCATGGTTTGTTTTCTGAATAAGCTTCCTACTGACAGTCCTTTTCTGATGGGCTTCTTGTTTCGGAAAGAAGGATGTAAGTGCTGTGACATGTACAAGGCCTGTCGTTCATCACCAACACAAGACAATAATCCTGCCATGTACCCGTTCTTGTTCTTCCTCAGCGGTTTCAAAAGATGATCTCAAGTAATTATGGTCAAGGGTCATAGATCAGAAAATAAGAATGCTTAGCGGGGACGCTTAGGCGGACTCGTTTCCGGCGACGGTGAGCTGCAAGATGAAAAGTTTAACAAATTAATTTTTTTTAAAGCTTGAAAAGAGAGAAAGACAAGGAGAAAACTCACGAGATCGGAATCTCCGGCGTCGGTGATGCTCATAACTCCGACTCGGAAGAGCTTACCGGCCGCCGTTCCGAGGGTAGCGTTGGTACCCTCGTATCGGTGGACAGCGGTCTTGCTGAGCATGGCGTAGTACTCAATCTCGGCTCGTCGAAGAGGGGGAGTGTTCTTGGAGAGGAGGATAAGCTTGGCTGTAAGGGGAGAATGAAAGACGAATAGGGAATGTAATTTCGGGTGGATGGTTAAAGTGGATAGATTGGGTTGGAAAAAATTGTCATGACGACGGATACGGAATGGGAAGATAGTCAGTCATTTGCCTTCGCAGCGTGTGAACGCTCCAGCCAGGGAGTTCCACAAGGTCGACCAGGACGATCCCGTGCATCGACCTGTTGAACCCTCAAGAAAGGGGGAAGACCCAAGGGCCGCGGGGAAAATTTCAATGCTTACCCTTTCCGGATCGCATCGACTTCAAAGCGGACTTGTAGCCAAGGGTGAACTTTCCTAAAGAACGAGAAGGAGGAGAGAGGATGAGCATTTACATTCTGGTTCAAATGAAAACCATGCAAGAGAAAAAAGAAAGAACGAACCAGACTTGACGACAAGCTGGAGTCGAGAGTTGATGTTCTCGGAGTTCTTGGTAGCCTTGGACTTCTTAGTGGGAGCCATTTCTGAAAAGCAAGTGAAGCAGACCTGTCAGACTGATGAACGGCGGTATACTCAGCACTCAATCTATACTCACTTGCTTTGTCTTGACGAAGGATGGATGGAGAAACGAAACCATTCGAGTGTGAGGAAAGAAAAGAAAAGTTTTGGCGTGTTGTAAAAAGCTGTGCATCGTGACTTGCTCGTTACCATGAATTTCATACTCCGTCCTTTTCTCCAACACCTTCCACACGCTGGGCAGCATGTACTTGCGCTTGTCCTCTGTATATTGATCAGATCAAATCAATAGATTCAATTTCTATACAGATGTGGAAGGCCAAATGTTCTGTGATTTTTTTATAGACATCACGTCGTTGATACTGGCTGCTAGAAGTCTCACTTTTCATCGATTAGGCATAGAAATAGGCGTAGAGAGAACACTCTCTTTGTTTATCATATGGCACAGCTGTCCAAAACAGAACAACCTCAGACAATACTATACATCCGTCTAAAAGTGTATGCAATGCGTCTACAATAGTTCTTAGTTGTCTACTGGTTTTTCATCCGGCCCGGCACATCTACGAAGAGAGACGATGAACCTCTTTTAACCCATAGCCCGCTCCCACATCTCGTCTCCAATCAATCCACCCATTCCTGTCGGACCCTTGAGGCAATTATATAACCACAGCTTCAGCATCTCTCCGTCCACTGCGCACGCTCGAACCATTACAGTCCGTCCCATCCCTGGCACGTTTCTGGCTTCCAGCACTGAGAGCGACCAAAGAAACGATGGAGTGCGTGGGAGATGATTGATCTTGGTTTCGGACGCCTGAAGGTCGAGTAGATGGGTGATTAATGACTGAGTCGCCGGACCTGTTAGGATTAAGGTAAGGAATATTTTGTATGGGTACAAAGAAGATGCATATGACGTTTGATTGGACGTTGTCGATAATGATGGTGATGATGAAGACGGTGGTTTCAATCCCGATGCAGGATCTTGAAGAGTAGTGTCTGCCGCTCCAGAAGTAGGCGGTGCTGATGATGAGACTGGTAGAGCCGATTGAGCTAGCGGAGCAGAAGGTGGAGGCCGGTTCTCATCGTGGAGGACAATACGTTCGCCTACTCCTCGGGTTGAGCCCCACCATACCTCACTAAAGAACTCGAGCCTCTCAGCGTCCCATACTTCCCCTATTGTTAAAGCTCCTCGTTTTTCTCGTCCACAAGCTGATTATCATCGACCGATACATCGAAAGGAGATAAACAGAATAAAAAGGGCAACGGTTAGTCTGAATCCAATTCGGCGCGCTATGCTATTGGGTGGCCTCAGACAACGTAAAGAGAGATAAATTGGGACTAAACGAGCAGGAACTCACTAAACCAATCGAGAACGATCAGGTTAGCGGTTCCACAGGTCGGCAGATCGAAACGCTGTCGTTGGGTATACCGAGAGTTCTCGAAACATGCGGTTGGCGAAGGCAGATAGTAAAGAGACGCATTTGGCTGGAGCGTAGCGATCGAGGTTTGGATAGTTGTCGAAAGACGTAAAGATTCCGATGGGGATGGATTTGAGAGAGAGGAAAGTACTGTAGGAGTCGCTAACCGGACACCGGGTCGTCTCTTAAATACTTTGGTTGTTCCCTTGAATCATAATCCGATAATCACGTGTTTGACCCGGAAGAAAAGAAGGCCGCCATGATTAGCGAAACAGACAGCGATTGATACGAATGAAAACACTCTCACCTGAGTCAACACGAGAAGAGCTGCACCAGAATCGACATCTAAATTCAGCCAGACCTTGTCCCCACTAATCAGTCCTCCGCCGTAGGAAAGCACATAGATTGTCCGGAGACCCTTGGGCGAAGACGCGAGCGGAGTGGGTGAGAGGAGTTTGAGCGGGTATACAAACGAGAGATCAGCAAACAGAGCGGTCGGTAGTAAATGTGCACGCCCTGTGCCGGCTGGCTGAGGCATGAGGTAGTCGAGACTAGCAACAGAAAGATGGTAAGACGGTGATGAACAGCAGAGATCAAGCGATCAGCCAGAAAACGAAGATGTTGTTCTTGCTTGTTAGGGTTGTGCCAAGCGATCGCCTCATCACCATCTCTCAGCATCCCAGCATACATCTCTCTGATACTGCTTGAGCTCATCTGATAATCTTCCCTTCCCTGGGCAGACAGATACGTTGATTCAGCAATGGATACTCTTCCAGTCCTGCCTCCAGAAATCTTGCTTCATATATTGTCTTATCTGCCTCTTTGTGATTTAGCCAGGTGCCACACTATCAACTCTACATGGCTCGACCTTATTCGGAACAATCAGCAAAGTCTTTACCGAAGAGTGGCAGATAGGAACCTGAAGGACAGTGACCTAACGATGAGCGACTGGCTGGTACATGGTGTCTCAGAATGGAAAGAGTTCTGTTTGTGATCTAGTTCACCTTGTCTTTATCCAGTCGAAGGTTAACTTGGATTAGCTCAAACAATGTGCTTGTCTACCTTTCTGTAGGCCGGCGTAGACACATGAGCCACAGAAATTGGAGACAAGGCAACCACTTGTCGAACTGGATCAGCCCACCGTTAAGGGATGTATGGCGGATCAAGATTGACGAAGAGCATAACTTTGTTATGACGACGAGCCGGCTGGGTTGGTCTATCTATCTTCCTTCTTTATGCAGTCGCAGTCGACACTCGCTTACTCACCTATCTTTCAAACAGGAAACATATATGCGATGGATTCCAGGACATCAGAAATATTAGAAGTCATAGTGGGAGTGAGAGAATACGCTCATCTTGAGTATGACAAAGGTTTCATGATCTTCGATACCCATTGTAAGGAACAACTCTCACTCTCGTCCAACCTCCGTATGCGCTTATCCCGCTAATACATATTGGAACCCACTGCTCTTCCTAGTCGGCAACACCCTTGAGGTATGGAGACGTACCGAAGACATGTCCCAAGACGGTCAAATGTCAAATCCGACTGAGAACGAAGCCTCTCAACAAGTCTCGTCCACCGCGTTCTCGACACGAAGCCTCTTTAGCTTGTATGCAGAGATCAGATGCCCGGCCTCGATTCGAGCTTATAGGTGAGTGCGCATTTCCGTTATAGGCATAATCTACCGAACCAAGTCTGAAGAAAGATCACAACTTCATAGATTCGTATATCCTATCCTGCTCATTGGATCTATGAGTTCTCAGTCGGCGTTCCTGTGGGACATTCCTGAAAAAAGGATGGTTGGGTCCATCGACATCTCCTCAGCCAACATGGATCTCATAAACTGTGAGCTCGTGTATTTGAATACTTCTGGGTCCATACGCGCTAACTTTTAGGGTCTCAACAGATGTTGAGAAAACAGAACGCCATATTCTTATCCTAGGCCTGCACTATATGTCTGTCTTCTCGTTATCTCCCCACCTGGATCCGGGAAGACAGCTACACCCCCCATATCACACACTCAACATTCCCTCCGTCCCTCCTTCCACCGAATTTGTTCTCGACCTTTCGTTAGATTTTTTAGAGCTACAATGTCTAACTTTAGAAACAAGAACAAGAAGAACCAGACGATCGAGACGGTCGGAGGGCCACCTGAGCCCAATGAGGAAGGCAATCGTTTGGGAGACGGAGGGCACAAGAGCCGAAGGAGCCATCTTTGCAAGCACCATCGATTATTCGTTCACAGCGTTCGTGTCTCTTGATATTTGATATCCTGTCGAGTCACGAGTGACTGATCATCCTCTCTCCTTTTCTGATCAATAGCGCCCACGTTTCGGAAGGTGATCTGATCCTCACTTCTAGACTAGGAAAGATTTTTATCGTCCTCGATTATGCTAGTGTCTTTGAGGATCCATCTTTAGAATCTCTACACACGATATGCTTGGATGTGATCGAGCCCGTTTTCAACCTTACTTTCAGCTACGGTTCGGCTGTATTCTCCACGGTTTGTCTATCTGTCTTTTGCCTTCCGTGTCGCTTATCTCCATCGCAGATAATGTTTTAGGCTTATATTCGGCTATCACCAACCACTCCATGCGTAGCGAACCCAAGTCCTCATCATTCCTTCAGGTTCCCTTCCCAAGATACAAGACATCCGAGAGTCAGTATCTAGGAAGGAGGCTGGCTTACCAAGCTTGCCGCTAAAGATAGAGATATATTCTTGTAGTAATGTCTCTGCCGGAGCAGCGCTCGAATGTAGTTCGGTACAGGCCGATCGGACCAGGGCGTTAGTCACCTTTCCTCGGTCAATCCGTTTGCCTTGTTGTAAGATGACTATGTTGACTCGACTTAAATTTATTAGGATGTTTGCATACAACACCCGAGCAGACCCTGCTTTGGGTAAGCCAATCACTTTCTGCTTTCATAACTTTTGTAATCTCCGCCTATACTGATCGATTATGTGTTCTGACGAGAATATTGTAAACCTCTATGTATACCAGATGGATTCTCTCCGCCTGAAGGTACGCTTGTTGTCTGTTTCTTCGTTCCGTTCATCTCGTGGATCTTTGGTGCCCATTGTCTTGTCTTGCGCACGATATCCTGAACCTGAAAATGCGATTCCCTTGTTACTGGTAGCGCGCACACATTCCGGATACTCTGTCAGAGTGTTTGACTTTACACCCCCGCTCTCATGAGGAGAGCTCTGTATGATTCATGTACTATATACAATGACCTCACGAAGCTTCACTACCCCTTGATAAGTTGAGAGATGCGATGGACCCCCCAAAGAGAAATATGTTGCGTCAGAGTTTATGGTATATAAGCACCACATATTATCAAAAAATGCGGGTAAGAAAAAGCAAACGTCATTGATTCCGATCGAGCAACAATATAAAGATCCCCATCGAGATCGCATCCTCTTTCTCTCTTCTCTTCATTTACATTCACATCCATCCATCTCTTTCTTTCAGCCGTAACAACACATCAACATACACTTCAACAACATGTTTGCTCGATCCATCCTTCGATCCGCTCGACCCCAAGTCTTGATGGCTACCAGGCCGATCTCCCGATCAGTCGTCCTCAACAAGGGAGCCATGGATTCTTTGCGTAGGTCATCTTTCTTCTTCTATCACACCACACACACATACATGTTTGACTGATGATAGGAGATTCTTCTTGTGCATATGTTTGTAGGCGAAAAAGCATCTGATGTTGCGTCCAAGGTTTCTGATGCCACCAGCTCAGCTGCCACCAATTCCAGTTCGTCTCGTCTGACCTTAATTCCAAATAATACAATCTTTAGGATAAGGCTAATCATTGTTTTATGTCCGCGCTTCTGTTTTTCCATCTCACAGACGCCGATGTGTCCAACAAAAGCTCTACCAGCGATATGCCCCCTGAGTTGGCCGAGTTGACCGATCCTCACGCCGGTGAGAAGGTTGATAAGGTCCTTCGGGCGCAGGGTAAGGATCTCGGCAAACATGAGGGGGACAAGGCCTCGGACGGAAACGGACACGTCGTTCCTGGAGGACACCAATAGACTTTTTCTTGTGAGTGATCTCTTTATGATTCATACTCCTCAATAGTTTTTATGGCTAACTGGACTTGGTTTCAATCTTTATCTGTTGTGGTTGCAACAGTGAAACCAACACATGCATATCTCATTGATTCCTATCGTTCTCCCCGTTCAACGCTGTACCCATTACATTTCGTGCTGTATCCAATAAGAATTGCCTAGCTTTTTCACACATCGATCAGTCCTGCTTGCAAGAAAAGATGACGTATCACGGCTCCTCGTTTTGTGGCTTTACGACCCCAAGCAAGACCCGCAATCTTATCGTCTCCTAAAGAAAGCAGATGTTCTCAATGGCAGTACAGATTTACACCCAGACAGGATACTTGTCAGTTTGAGAGAACGTCACAAACCAAGGGGACCGTGAAGTAACGAGCGCGCTAAGCAGACATCAACAGATTCTGAATGCAGTTAGTGGCCTTGAGAGATTTTAAGAGTTACCTATGTTTTAGAGCGTTCTATCGAGATCGCTCATTAAAAAAATTGCATCGGAGCGATGAAGAATGATGAGAAGAGATTTCGAAGCGTCGGCCTCATCAAGATGGCATTCATTTCGCTGACAAAAGCTTTAGCTCGGATAGTCCTGATTGAATAGGCAAAGCTCATACAGATGAATACATTTTGTCGAGGTCATGGATCGTAGCCAACTTATTCCTGACTGAGCAGTCTTGAGCGAACTTCGTCGTATAGGTATATATATGAACACACAATCTAAGCTAAACGATAACCTTGCTAAGTTTAGAAAGAGCTGTATCAAGAAAAAAAAATGCAGATGGGTGATCGACCATTGTCAGAAATCTACGAGATTGAAGGAATCACATGCACCTCAAGGATTGGAGTATCAAGCAACATACAATTTAACAAGAGATCGCCCTGCTTGATGACCTGTTCATATTGGGCATTTTTCTTGTCTCGTCGGCTTGTCATAACAATACCAGAGACCTTATCGATCGTACAGTTCAATCGACCAGACGAGATCAACCGAGACAAATCACTGAAATACAAACGAGAGTAACATCAAGTAAGAAAGACTGCTGAGACTTGAGAGGAAACGCTAGAACAAACCTATCAATGAACTCTGGGCTGACACCGAATGCCCTGGCCATGCTATCAAGCGTTAGACTCTTATAACTTGCCAGGAGCTGAGCATAACTGATAATTCGCATCTCTCTGACGAAATATCTAGCATGGGGTGACAAGATTTTTGAGGGAAGGAGGTAGTCTTGCTCGATAGCGGCTTCAAGATTTCATTCCAGTACAACCTATCAGTACATGTTTGAAGAATGACTGAAAGCAAGCACTGTCCAAAGAAAAAAGAAAGGAAGAAAGAGAAGAAGCAATCTTGGAGGACTTACCCAAAGACTTGAAGAATTTGGCGTAATCACAGTTGTGTAACGAAGTAGCAAAGTCTTCCAAGTTTGATTGAGACGGGAAAATCTGGCGAATTTCAGGAGAGTTGATGATCTAAAGCGAGCGAATTGATCAGTAACCTAGCATACTGCCAAAAGTGAACACGGAATAGCCTAGATACCTTTTTCTTGATATCCACCCGCTCCATCCAGACCATGCAACCCAGCACACACACTCCAACAAAGTCATCGTAGGCCATCAACTCAGTAGCCGTGAATGTCGAGAGCGCGTCGATGAGCAGCTCGCCGCCCTGTTTAAAGTCCCTGATAACCAGATAGTACAATCCCTGGTACACTTTCAATCGGTTTCGTCGATCCCAATCTCCTCCTTCGTTCACGAGTCTGAATGATAGATAGAGAGACGATCAGGTTTGGAAGAAACAAATCACATGACGAGAAAGAGGCTTACACGGAGGCCTTCGGAAGGTTGGTGGTGATAATATTGTTGTCGTTGAAGAAGAAGCCAACTCGGATGATAGTAAGAACAATGTCGATACGAGCTCCGATTCCAGGAGTCTTCTCTAGAGCAAGCTCTAAAGCAGCTAATGATCGCTCCTGACGTACAAAGCAATACACGAATGACATATAGCGGTGGTTAGGTTTTGTGATAATAAATCAGAGTAAAGAGAAAGAGAGCTGATCTACCTTGTCTCCAATCTTAGTCAAGTAGGCGGCCTTCTTTCGAAGTACATCGCTGACCTCTGTCTCTCCCATGCTATCCTCAGCCTCCTTGATCTCAGTCTCAAACTTAGCAAGGGCCGTCTCGTTGGCAGCTTGAAGTTTGGAGAGGAGTTCAGCCGAATCGGTTGAGCCGATCACCGAGGGTGATTCCTTGATTATGGTTTCCAAGAACGGAGCCATCTCTGTGAGAACGAAGAAGCCGTAAGTCAGCAAACAGTAGAGAATATGTATGCTCCTGGCGAGTAAGAGGAAGCAACCAAAAAGGGAGAAGAACAAACCATCACTGGTGATGCCATTGATGAGATCCTGGCGTGCCTTATCATGAAGATGGGAGAACGCCGGATTACTGAGTACAAAAACGGCCTGAGGAAGAGCAAGGTTGGGGATAGGCAAAGGAGCCTCTTCATCTACTGGAGAAGACATATCACTGAGAGAGGACAGAACTGATGAGAAAGAGAAAAAGAGATGAAGATTGTTGATGATCGTTGGTGGTGGTGGTTGAAGGTTGAGGGTGAATCAAAAGAAAGGAGAAATCCTCCACGTAGCGATCTCCAACTCAACCACTGCCCATCATCAATCATCAACCCATCAACCTCCATCCTTCCATCTCTCTGTCCAATGTCGTCTCTTCTGCAACAGGCCACCGATCTAATCCAGTCAGATCCCAGGCAGGCTGAGGAACAGCTTATCGCCATCCTTGATTCAACTCCGGGTGAGAGATTCTCGTTCTCGTTCTCACATATATCGTCATTCTTTGTTGCATCTACTGATCCTCCTCTTTCTCTTTACCTTGCTTCTCGTTCTTCTGCCGGTTCATCTTTCTTCTCTCTCTCTCTATCTTCTCTGTTACAGCCGACGAGGATGAACAGCACGACCAGGAGGATGCCCTGTTGACCCTCGGAAAGCTCTACAGAGATGAAAAGTATGTTCAATATGCTAGCCTCCACCTCCGAACTCTCGCCTTTCGATAATCGCAAACACATCTGAGCACAAACACAAGTTAACTGCTTGCTCACACCCGCTCTTCAACCTGTTTTATTCTATAGAAACTCCGATGCTCTCGCTTCTATCATAAAGAAATCTCGGTCCCAGATGTCGACAGCGGCTAAGGCTAAGACTGCAAAGCTCAGTAAGTCTTTCTTTCACCTTGTCGGTCTCCGAGACCAGTACTGTTTCCAATACCGCGGAAGATTCTTGGCGTGTCATCTTGCGCGACGGAAGGCTGACTCCTTTGGCTTCTTGAATCATATGATATCTCTAGTTCGAACCTTGATCGATTTCTTCTCCGATATCCCTAATGCTCAGAACGCCCAAATCGATTGCACTAAGGATACTATTGAGTGGGCCAGATCGGAGAAGAGGGTCTTCCTTCGACAAAGTTTGGAGACCAAGCTGGCAGGCCTGTGAGTGTTCGGCTCACCACTTTCTGTCGTCTTCATGTCTTGCTTGTGCAGCTCAATTGCCAGCCACTTGACACGCTGATGTTGTGTTCTGTCTCATAATGGCGATGGAACGGGATCTGATGTACAGACAAATCGAGTTCAAATCATACCGTGAAGCATTAACATTGATCGAGGCCTTGCTCAAGGAGGTCAAGCGATTAGACGACAAACTAATCTTGACCGAGATCCATCTGCTTGAGTCTCGAGCAAGTTCCGCAACAGCCAACTGGGCTAAAGCAAAGGTTTGTTTCTTCTGCACAATCTGTCTCCATCCGATCTCTAGTAGTGAACAGAATTCTTACCCTCGCGCTCCACTGTATATCTAGGCGGCTCTGACGGCTGCTCGAACGGCAGCCAACTCGATCTACTGCCCTCCTCTTCTTCAGGCTCAGCTTGACATGCAGAGTGGTATCTTGCATGCTGAGGACAAAGACTATAAGACCGCGTCCGTTCCTGTTCCTGTATCTGACCCTGTCACTCTGCTGTATGCCTTCTAACCTATATACGTCTGAACCGCCTCAATCCAGGTACTCATACTTTTTCGAGACCTTCGAAGGATACTCGGCGGCTGACGATGACCGAGCTCTCAAGGCTCTCAAGTACATGTTACTTTGTAAAATCATGCTCAACCTGGTTCGTATTATCTCTGTTACAGAAGAAGAGAGAAGTACCCATACACAATTCTACATACTTAGACATCTCTGAGTTCTTTCTTTTCAACCACACAACAGCCTCAAGATGTTACATCACTTATCCAGACCAAGCTTGCGCTTAAGTACTCGGGCAAGGAGGTTGAGGCTATGAAGGCTATCGCTCAGGCTCACCAAAACCGAAGTTTGGGTGAATTTGAGCGCGCTTTGAAAGAATGGAAAGATGGTACGTAGTTCTTTGCTAGACTCTCTTCCTGTATCTTTTATTTGGACAGAAAAATGTTTTCTGATTCACCGAAACGATTGTTGTTATCTTGTATTTTTTTACAACAGAGTTGTCGAATGATCCAATCATTCGATCACACTTGGCCGCTTTGTATGACACACTCCTGGAGCAGAACTTAGTGCGCATCATCGAGCCGTATTCGAGGGTTCAGATCGCCCACGTCGCCGATCAGGTCGGCCAACCTGTTCAGGCCGTAGAGACTAAGTGAGCTGTCTCTGTCTGTTGTCTACGTCCATATATTATACACTGTTTCATCAGTAGATCATAGACTAACAGATTCTGAGCTGGTTTTGCTCTTGATCACCCTGAAGGCTTAGTCAAATGATTCTGGACAAGGTGTTTTTTGGTGTCCTTGATCAGGGAGCCGGAGCACTTCTCATCTTTGACGAGCCGAAAGAGGATGTACGTAGTTTTTCTTATCATTATGTCTTCGCTTTTCTTTAACCCCAAGTATTTACCTTGGCTAACACGAGACATTGCTTGTGTTAATAGGGAACATACACCGCAACATTAGAGACAATGAAGCATGTGGGAGACGTCGTAGAATCTTTGTATGAAAAGGTTCGTCCTCTCTGTTCTTTCCATGATCGTCCTTTCACAGGTCCGCTGGTGAATGCTCTTTCTGATCACCGGTTTAATTTTTGTAGGCAACAAAATTGTCATGAGTGATGACTTTAGGAGTAGAAAAGGGTGGAAAGGGAAAAAAGCCAGCAGGGCCAAGATCCCGTCTATATGTGTTTTTTTTTTCATGTATCGTTCGTTCGTTCTTCAACAAAGGCGCTTAACGTCCCTTCGACAATGTTATTCGAGAGAGGGCAAAGGACAAGAACAAAAGAAAAACCGAAGACAAATGCATATAGCAAAGGTAAGAAAGATAAACAAGGAAACAGATATATTACAGCCAGTTAGATCGAGAGAATGTTTTTCTTCTTTATTCTTCTTCTATGGATGAGCTGGTGATGACGGCTCTTTAAGGAATACCTGTTGATTTGAAGACATCACAAACAGAAGGCCTGTCAGCGTCCGTGCTACACAAGAAAGAGAAAGACAGAAGGTGGCGGTAGAGGTGGCGCAAGAACATACCTTGAAACCCTCACTGTAGAGAATTGGTTTATCGAATAGAAGACATGGTTCAAACCAACAATCAATAACCGTAACTTTCGAGCGACGCACGTGGGAGCGAAAAGAAAAGAAAGCCGAAAAAAGAAAAAGATGAGAATTGAGGAAACCACTCACTAAGCTAGCCAACTGAGCGCATTACTCGGCACATATGTCACTACCCTAGGAGCCAATCCTCTGGAGAACCCTTTGAGGCCTTCCCTAGCCCAGACGATTCGACCGGCTTCAAAGATTCCATTTGCTTTTCGGATTCGTTCGTCTGCTGACGTTCCTCTAGTTTGCAATCTACGATAGACGAAATCGAAAAGGAAATGGTATTGGCAAGCAAAGAGTGAGAGAAGTTAACTGCTGATTTCTGGTGCTGCGCTTGGAGAAGTGGAGTGGGACGAACAATGTTTTGAGGACATCCAACGGTGTGCTGATAGCTGCTGCGATTGCTCCAGCCGCTCCACCAGCTATGATGTGTGTTCCAGGCGAGTAAGATCCTGAGGGGTTGATCGTATCCTTCAAGTACTCATAAGCGGTGAACTGGACGGCAGTAAATGGAACGGTCATCATGAGCGTCGTCGGGTAGGAAACATAGAAAGCAGAGATTCCTTCGGCTTTGTAGACTGATCGGAAGGCGTGGCCGACGTTCTTGTAGGTTGATCCACGAAGCTGCATACGCTGCTTGATCACATCGAACGGATTCATGAGCGCATCGGAAGCGATCGTAGCGGCCGCTCCTCCTAGAGCGGTAGCGGTGAACTGATGACCCGGCCTGTTTCCACCAGCCAAATCCTTCACAATCTCGTAGGTTCCGAAATATACGGCGTGAGCCGGTCCAGCGCCAAGGATGACCGAGTTGACACCTTTCCAGAGAGTTTTCAGTCCCTCAGTGGCGGACACTCGGGCTATCGAGCTTGAGAGCGTATTATATGCTGTCGAGGCCGAGGCGACAGAGGGAAGGATCTGCATTCGGGTCTAGAGGATGATAGGAAAACCGAACAACATACAATGCATATACGAGGTTGGCGACTATCTGATAACAAAGATTGTTCTAGCGCGGTAGAGTAGAAACGAGCTTCATACCTTGATGGAGTCTATCGGAAACATCACAGCGTGCTCCGAAATTCCTGCCTATTATCGTTGAAGGGAACCAGTCGATCAACCGATTCATTGATTTCAGCATACACAAGATGTTCAGTACTTTTGTAAGGGATCGGCATGCTGGCTGGTTCCGTCTATCTCAGACTTATCGAAGAAAAAAAAAGTTATATTTACCAAAGCGCCTGCGGCCATGTTCACACCCAATCCAGCTCCTATCGGAAGAGCTTCGTAGTCCTCTACTTTTAATCAAGGTGGCATCAAAAGAAGACCAAGCCCGATCCAACATTCTAGTCAGCGCTCAGAGTATCGAATACGGTAGAAACAACCAGAACGTCGGAGGGCAAGTGTTCATGGAGAGAGACGAACCGACGTGTTCACTGATGATGGGCTCGCTCATGTTGAATCGAAAGAGAATGTGAGATAGGTGGGAGATATTTTGAGGTGTTTCGGGCAATTGTTTTCACACGCGTACACGCTTGAACGAGGAAAGATGGCTAAGGAGGCAAGGGCGGATAGGGTATAACTAAAAGATTCAAGTCTATCAAGACGAGACAAAACTGAACGAATGGGAGGGGATCAGCTATGTTTTTTTCTCTCTTTCTTTTCCACTTCATAACCCGGAGTCACAGAGAAGTTCAAAGATCGGATGTAAACGCTTGGTCGGACTTGAGATGTCAACGAACGAAATGCCAGACCAGAAGGCGAAAGGAAGGACGGGTAGAACGGAGGGGGCGGAGACCCGATTGAAGCGGATGTGGTCCAGCCATCGCGCCTTTGAAGGTGAACATAGACCCATCCTCAATCTAACAGCGAGTGGGCCACCACGGCGAATGAACCCATCAACTCCACCAAGGGAGGAAGAAGACTCTGTTGGCTGTCATCAAGAAGACAGATATATGATTTGTGTTTCCGGTGGCGACAAGCAAAGAGAGCCTCGTAGCGTGCGACGACAAGCCAGATTTGGGACATCCGAAAGTGATGATGCTGAACCAAAGCGGTCGGCTGATTGACCTCTGCGTGCCTAGTCTGTACATCCGTCTCAACGGTCCATCGTCCCCATCGTTCTCTTTGTTCCACAGACCGACATCTCGTTTGATAGCTCAATCCAAGTACCTTCCATCCGGAAGAGACGTGACTGCCACACCGAAATGAAGAGCAAGAGAAAAGCCAAGACGAGAGAGAAGGAGAAATAGAGGAGGAAAAAAATACCACGCACCTAGGATTGAGATCAGCAACAAAGGAAGCGATAGACGAAAGGCAGCTCTTAATCTGGTGAACAGAGGAATCGGTTGGAGCAAGCGATATAGGAAGGCCTGTTACTGGAAGAATAGATACCGACAACCAGAGGAAACAACGACCGAATGGTAGTGTGAGAAAGGAAAAAGGAAACGTTGAGGGAAAAAAGGTTGACGTCGTCGGATGGTTGGCCAATTTCGGAGGATCATCGCCTCTATATTTTCTATTATTTTATATAATTTTATTCATTTACTTTCACCTCCACATGCTCAGTACTCTGCCGTTTTGTATGCCTCCTACACCCAGATCTGGTCGAGAATTCATGTTATCTGACGTCCGTAGGATCACAATGCACGATAGAGTGTCAATCTGGAAGTGCAAGGCCTTTTTCCGTCGGAGAGGAGAAAATTTCTTTGATCTAATTCTTTTGCTTTTTTCTAACGACTGTTGACCATCATACTCATTCGTCTCCAGAGGGTCCCTTGCTTCCGGGTCCACTGTGCCTGCCCATTCCAGGCATAACCTTTTTTACATGGTAAGGGAGGAGATCGTTGAGTACTGATTTGCAAGATGAGTTTAGAGAGATAGAAAGAGAGAGAAACTGACCATAGTAGGAGGAAGTGTAGTGATCGGAGGCAACAAGCTAGCGACTGAAGTTCTTCCGGCCTGAATCAGCAGAGCATCCATCACAGCCATGGCGGCCATAGACTCAACAATGGGGACAGCCCTGAATACCAGATAAATCATGCGACGTCAGGAGAAGATTCAATCAAAGCCAATGATACGGAGACTTGTGTAAATTGGATCAAAGAGATAGGAGAACAAGAAAAAACCAACCTGGGCACGACGCAAGGATCATGTCGACCCTTGGCCTCCAAAACACCAGCAGTACCGTCGTATCGGGCGGTCTGCTGAGCCTGAGAGATAGTCGCAGGAGGCTTGAAACCAACCCTACAGATGAACGGCACGTAACAAGATCATGATCAGTATGCATACATGAATGCTGAGCTTAGCCAAAACGATCTGAGATACGGACCTGAAGTAGATATCCTCTCCGTTAGTGATACCTCCTTGGATACCTCCAGACCAGTTGGTGACCGTTCTGTACAAAGAGACAGAAGCAAGAGATTGTGAATATTTCTGTTCGAGGTCAGAGCAAGGAACAGAAAAGACAAACCGGAGCATTCCATCGGCACCCTCAGCGAACATATCGTTGTGGTTGCTACCTCGGACCTCGGTTCCTCGGAATCCAGATCCAATCTCGAAAGCCTTGGTGGAAGGAATGGAGAGCATGGCATGGGCGAGCAAAGCCTCCATCTTGTCAAAGCAGGGCTCTCCCAGCTAGATGTGACAGCAATTACGAATCGAACAGAACTCAGCAAACTCAACCAGACTGGATAAGAAATACATAGAGCGAAAGAAGAAGGGCGTACACCAGCTGGCACACCTCTGATGACACAGGTCACCGTTCCGCCCAACGAATCCATGTTGGCCTTTGCCTTCCTGACGGCCTCCTCCATCTTTGCGGAAATTTCCTTGTTGGGGCATCGGACGATCTCCTTGTCGACCTCTTCTCGGGTAACAGTCTTAAGCAAGTTCATGAACTCTTCAGAGAGCGGAACCTCGTCGGTATCCTCACCGGCGTTGGCGGAGGGAGCGTCGAACGAGGGAAGGTGAACCTTGCCCACAGACGATACGAAGGCGACGATAGAGATATTGTGAGCGGCGGCAAGGTACTTTTCAGCGATGGCTCCAGCGGCGACTCGGCCTAGTTTTCGATGAAGGACGTTTTTTTTCAAATAAAAATTTCGATGACGTGGTGAGTCATAGGCAGCAAAAGACAGACGATAGAAGACAAATAAGAGAACAGACCAATGGTCTCTCGGGCACTGCTTCGTCCTCCTCCACTAGAAGCCTTGATTCCGTACTTTGCGAGGTAGGTCCAATCAGCGTGACTGGGTCGAGGGTAGAGATCAGTCTCGGCGTAATCATGAGGTCGCTGATCTTTGTTCTGGACGAGAAGACCGATGGGCGTTCCGAGCGTCACTCCGTTCTCGACACCGGACTGGATTCGAACGAGATCAAACTCGTTTCGCTAACAAAGTTGTATTAAGGTATTTAGTATGGAGGTTAGAAGGAGCAATGGAGAGAGTGATAGAAGGAAAAAAAATTATTGAAGAGAATGTTCACCAAAAAAAAATGGTCAGCCTTCTGGAGGGCTCAGAAAGAGAAAAGGAGCTGAACGAACAGGGGTAGAGATATCACTCTGTCCGGGTCTCCTTCGAGAAAGCTGGATCTGGATATCTTCGGCGGTGAGGGTAAGACCCTATGAATGAAGACATTGAACGTTTGCGCAACCCGAGAGATCATTGAGAGAGACAACAAGAGTACAGTCGATCGGTGATCAGTAGCAGAAGAAGAGCGAAGGTTGATCGAAATCACAGTAAAAGACAAGACTCACCGGAGGGACACCATCGACAATGGCACCGACCGAGGCGCAGTGGGACTCTCCGTAGGTATGAACTCTGTACTGGGATCCGAACGTGGACATTGTGTGTGTATATGTGAGCTAGTAGCGAGCTGCTTCAAAGGGATTGGGATCTGAGGGATGATGTTCGGGCTGAAAGAGCGGAAGGGAAAGTTGGAAAATGAAAAAGAGGCAGCGTATGAAGATCGCTTACGTAAGCTCGTATTCCCCAGCAGACAAGATCTTCATCCATCAGCTAGCTACCCCGCTACCAGCCGACTAGCCAGCTACCAATTTGCCATCCGACAACACCAGAGACATCATGGCCTCCAGCTCAGCAACCCTTCTGTTGCCTCCGAGACCGCAGATTGAACACTCCTGGACACCCTCAGCGTATACTCAGCCGGCGAAGCCTCCACCGCAGGACGAGCGAGCTCAGAGCGCGTTTCAAGCAGAGACCGCGTTCCGAGCAGCAAACTCGGATGGCTTCAACAACCACAGAGATCACTCGAACGGGCCGAAAAAACTTCGAGCAAGAAGGACGATTGATTACTTTGGAGAGTTTGCAAAATGGTCAACGGTTTGTTTGGATCTTTCTGTTCTCTTCGTTCGCTCTTTTGCATGCATCAGGGAAGGATCGGCTGTTCTGCTCTGTTGGAAACCATGCACAATGGATAATCCTGACGTTGGAATGATGTTGGATTTAATCAGGTTCGAAAGATTCGACCAAACCCACATTACACCCCTTACTCACGTCCAGATCCCGAATTTATAATAGATGTGTGTATCTATTTGCGTCTATTCTTGCCATTGTTTCCATCAACGCGCTCGTCTTGCATACTGATCAAGTCTCGTTGGGTTTCGCTCAAACGTTTCACAAAAAGCTTCTTCCGCCAGCAGCGTACTCTGGGAACTCATCGACCTCGCTTTGTGAAAAGTTCGTTCATTCTAGTGTGAACAAGATTCGGAGTCCAGTGAATGTCGTCAAGGTTAGTCGTTCCTTTTTGTGGTGTCCATCGGCTGGGTGGTCTGCTTTTGCAGAGAGTATGGATTCATATCTGATCCATTTCCACTTGCTCGTCTCTTTCTGCGGTCGACCGTTTCGATTGCCCATAAATTAGTGGACACCAGAAGGACGTCGTGTACTGACAGGTGCACAGAGCGGAGAGTTCACGTTATGGAACGGTCTAGCCTTCAATTTCGAGACGATTCTTCAAGCACACGATACACCCATTCGAGCTGTCGCTTGGTCCCACTCGTCTCGGTATCTTCTTTCGTCCGAGGATTCCGGCCAGATCAAGTATTTCCAGTCAAACATGAATAATCTTGCCGCTCTTCCTGGACATGCCGGGCATTCATGCCGAGGTTTGGCCTTTGCGGCTGGTGACGAAAAGTTTGTAAGCGCCGGTGACGATGGTTATATCCGAATCTGGGCTTTCGAGGAGAGGAGGCAAGAGAGAGGCTGGCGAGGTTGGTTTTACTGTCTCGTTTCAAGTCTTTCTTTCTCGTCTATTTTGTTTCTGATGTCCTCTTTCTCGATTACACACAGGTCACGGACAGGACGTACGTTGTGTAGATTGGCATCCTACAAAAGGACTGATCGTGTCTGGCTCGACGGACGACAAGGTTTCCTTCTGGGATCCTAGATCAGGCCAGGCTTTAGCATCGTATGTCTCTTCCAGTTTCTTTTCTCTTTCTCTTAAAAACAGACAAAGAAGGGAAAGATCGAAGAGGAAAAGAAAGAAAAGACGTTTATTGACACTCGCCCATATCGCTCTTAGTTATCTTCATAAGAACTCTGTACTAGCTTGTCAGTGGAACCCGAACGGAAACTTAGTAGCCACCGCGTCAAGGGACACCAGTGTCCGTGTATTTGATATCCGGACGTTCAAGGAACTCGAGGTCTTCCAGGGGCACAAGAAGGACGTCGCTTGTAAGTGGTAACGTTGAGAAACTTCCTTCAAAGTGTTCTTCCTTTGAGACAGTAGATGAGTTGACCGAGATCTCTTTCTTCTCATCTTGAAGCCCTGGCGTGGCATCCAATCCATCACGATCTGTTGGCATCTGGTGATTTTGGAGGAACGATTCTTCAGTGGACACTTTCCCACCCCCAGCCGCGAGTGACGATCGAGAACGCGCACGATTCGCAGGTGTGGTCTCTCGATTGGCATCCGCTCGGTCATTGTCTCGCTTCCGGCTCGAACGATTATACCACCCGTTTCTGGTGTAGGTCTCGACCGGCCGATGAAGATCCGAGTAACGGACAGGCAGCAGGCTACGGAGGAGGTGGAGGCCTGGGTGGAGGAGCTTACAACAGAGTGTTGGCTTCAGAGGCGGCGGCTGAGAAGGTCAAACGGATGGCGGAAGAAGCCAGAGCAAAGATAGCGGCTGCTAAACTCGAACAACGTATGTTTTCTTTCCTCATATTGTTTGTCTGTACTGTTCCGGTTTGATGTCACATTGAACTGACAGAGATCATGTTGGTTGACATGGACCATACTAAATGCATACACACAGACGAAGTATTCTCACTGCCGGGACTTTCCTCTTCAGGCCATAACTCTGCCTATCCTCCGTTACCCAGTACATTCCCTCCAGGGTTCAACCAGATGAACACGGGCGAGCCCGAATCTCTGCCCGGGTTCGGTGCTCCTTCGGGTGATGCTCTTAGCGCCGGTGGAGGAAGAAGGGAGATTGATTATTCAATCGGTGGAACTTCATGGAGTCAACAGCAACAGCAGCGACAGAAACCTGCCGGCTTCCCACAAGCCCATAATCAGGGTCGACAGCAAGGATTCAACAACTTTTCTGGTGGAAACAATATCGGCGGAAACAACTACGCTAACCAACCCCCACCACCACAATCGACCACCGGTGGTAGCGGCGGCTTTGGGACCGCTAAGGGTGGGTTCGAACAGACATTTAACCCGAACTACAGACCGAATAACAATCCTAATCTGGGCGTCAACAACAATGGCGCCAACCAAGGATACCCGCCAGGACCAGGTTTCAATCCCAACTCGAATCCCAACAATCCATTGGCTGGAGGAGGAGCAGGTGGTATGTTGCCTTACGGAGGTAACCGAAAACCTGGGCCTGGCCCGGGTCAGAATCAGAATCAAAACCAAGCCTCGGGAACAGGGATGGGAATGAATGCAGGATGGGATTCATCGACTAACAATGGCCCTAACAATGCATTTAACAACGCTCCCAACAGCACATTGAACAATGGTTCTAATTTCAACAACAATTTCAACAACAACAACAACAGAAGGGGAGGACCAAATGGGCTCGGGAACGGAAATGGGGCTGGCTTCGGAACTAGAGGGAGAGGTCAAAGAGGAAGGGGCAGAGGGCGAGGTAATTGGGGTGGAGGAGAGTAGGAAGCACACTGATGGTCGAGAGGAAAGTAAAGAGGAGAGCTCTTAGAACGAAACATTGTTTTTAGTATTCATGTACTTTATTCTCATTCTCGCTTTCCATTTTCTTTGGCGTAAAACTTGAGACCTCGAAACCAAGAAGACACGGATGCCAAATCGAGTTTTCCTGATTTTTTGATTCCAATTCTTGTTATTGATACAAAATGTATATCGTTTCGTTCCATTTGTCCTTTTTTCTTCCTTCTCCTTTTCTTCTTCTTTCCCTATTCTCTCTACGTTGTAGAGGCGTCGACCTAAGTCTACTGCCCGAACGATCCTCCGGCCTGAGCTGCACCACCCATGGTCTGCATTCGCTCTCCGACCTGATTGATTCGAGTGAATATAGAAAAAGTGGGAAATGAGAAAGAGGGCCGAGCATGTTGATCGATCTAGAACTGGAGTGAGAATGTGGACATACCTTTGCGTTGACCTCAAAGAACTTTGCAACGCATCTGTGGAGGGAGAGAAAAGGAAGAAATGAGTATTCGGTAGAAAAATATAGAGAAAAGAAACGACAGAGAAAGAGCTCACCGATCGATACACACACCCTCACCCTTGTTGAGATCGGGCTCGGCGTACTTTTCCGAGATGCATTTACTGTGGCAGGACCTGGAGAAGAGGAAGGGAAGAATGGTTAAGGTCCTATCGGAAGACGTACGATACTAAGTACATGCACACACCTGACGATACGATCAAAGATGTCAGAGATCATACTGAGCTCTGCCTCTGCCATCTCAATCTGCTGAGGGTTGATGGACCCACTGGGGGCTAGAGAGCAAGCAGAGAGTAAGGAGAGACAAGAGATGAGAGTAATTAGCTGATAGAAGCCAGGATGTCGCTTGAAAGTTGGCCAAAGCTGAGGGTTTGCAAATGTAAGAGGAGAAAAAAAGAAGGGAGAGAACATAGAGAAGAAAGCCAAGACACACCCTGAGGAGCTCGACCAAAGAAAGACTGCTCAAAGTTGTGAAGTCCCTCATATCAGTAAAAGGACTGGAGGAAGGCAAAGGAGATCGGAGACTGTACCATTGCTAGTTTAGGATGAGGACGTAGGGTGAGGGTGTATGGTTTGAAAGGATGAGCAAGCGAGTTGACCGTCTGGATGGCACAGGCGGACAGAGTCACACGGGGAAGGGGGATGGAGCACGGAGGAACGGCGGCACGTGGTCCAACTGGTAACTTTTGGGTGCATGCACAGCTTTCGTGCCTGAAAACATTACTCTGCCGCCCTCGAGAGCCCTGATTACTGCTCTTGTTCCTGACTATATTCCCGTTCCTGTGCCTGATCACACCTCAAGTCACACCCACATGGTTACGCCCTCGATAAGGCTCCCTGTCGTCTCTTTTCTCCCAACATCCAGACATACACTCTCACATCCTCCCTCGTTCATCCTCGTCAGCCTATCGTTTGAATCTCCTGGATCCTCATCAACCTTGTCGTCCTCGTCGTGGCTGTCGTAATCATCTTCGCCGTCGTTTGCATCTTGTTTATAAGCTCGTCCGACCGCTGGCCTTTTCGCCCCGTTGGCCCTTCTGTGTTCAAACTCTTGGCCTCATCTCTTTTTCCTCAACAATCTCGTTCAACCCTTTTTTTCCTCCCTCTTGCCTTCAATCACCCAAGGTCTCCCTCGTCTACTTTTCTTCTCTCTTTCTCTCTCACTCTCCTTTCCGGCATAGGCTCCTTCGTTCTTGACTTGGCTCTCGGCTCTCCCTCAATAATTCTTTCCATCGCAAAAGAGAGAGAAACATACACACACACACCCCTCACACACGCAGATAAAAGCGCATATTCGATCTTCTAAACATCTAGACTCGTTATGAAAGGACTCAAGAAAGCGATGGTCAGTCCTCATCTCTCTCTTCATCTGTCTACACCATCTCCGTCAGGCCTCTCGCCGAAAGAAGTCACCTGTAAGGAAGGACAGAAAAAAAGTAGAGAAGAGAAGAGAAAAAAATATACGAGTTCCAAGAAAGATCAACTCTCTCCCCTTTTCTTCTCATCCGCTCTTCCCCATCGCTCCATCTTCACGGAAGCCTTGTGCTTGTTTCATTCTTGACATCGATTCCTACACGTCTTGCCTTCTTCTTCTCCTTCTTCTTTCAGAGCGAGACGTTCATCTGACTGACCCGATCTTTTGTTTCTTCTGCCTTCGCTGCCTGTGCTGTCCTTCCTCTCCCTCTCCCTCTCCCTCTCCCTCCTCCACCCGTGCTCATTTAACCACTCACCCTTAGCTCTCACGGAGCAAGAGTTCGACGAGTGATTCAAAAAAGAATGCCGTGCCTGCCACCACCTCTACCTCATCCTTCCAGGCTGCTCCCTCAAACGGCACAAAATCACAGACGATCCCGATCAACACGTCCAACTCGACCCCGGCCCAAACATCGCTCTCGAACCTCGTCGGGGCAACAAGCCTGTCGTCTTCCCCAGCCAATAGATCATCTCCGTCGTCTCCAAACCAGTCAACACCTCTCACCCCTGACAGAAAGATGCAGCCATCCCACGGACCGGACAAGACCTCGCCTGCCCCGCCCGTCGTTGTCACAGCGATGGAGATGCCACAGGATCCGCTTGTTCCCCACGGATCCGGCGCCCGATCAATGTCTCCCGGAGCCGACTTGGAGGCTACTCCCCCAAAAAGTGGTGCGTTGGGAAGACTAAGAAATGGTGTAGGCCCAAAGGACATGATCCCTGTGATCGGCGGCAAGGCACCCAGAAAGCAACGGAGCAGTTGGTTCCATTCGGCAGAACGAGTTGAATTGGAACAACTCCCTGGTTTCCACGGTACGTTCAGGAGTATTTCTCCAGTGTTGTTTCTATCATTCTCCCCTTCTCTTCTTCTTCCTCTTCCTTTTTCTCAAATTCTCTTCTCTTTCTTCCCTCTCTGTTACATTCCTACCCAAACACACATGCTCACACATTCTTTCTTCTTGGTCGTACTCAAACAGAGGTCCCGGCTGGCGAGCGATCCGAGTTGTTTATCCACAAACTTCAGCAATGCTCGGTCGTCTTCAATTTCAACGATCCCAATGGCGATCTCCAAGGAAAAGAAATCAAGGGTCAAACTCTCCACGAGCTCCTCGAGTATATCACCACCACCAGAGGTCAAATTGCCGAAGAGATCTATCCTGAGGTCGTCTCCATGGTAAGTTCAATTCACTCTCATGTCTTCTCTTCCTTGACATCCACCGTTGACTTCGTTCCGTCTGTCTTTCAGTTTGCATCGAATCTGTTCCGTTCAATCCCACCTCAGGTGAATCCGACAGGCGACGCATTCGACCCAGAAGAAGACGAGCCCGTACTCGAACTAGCTTGGCCCCATCTTCAGATCGTCTATGAATTCTTCCTTCGCTTTGTAGAGTCCCCAGATTTCAACACCAACACCGCCAAAAAGTACATTGACCAGTCCTTCGTCCTCCAGGTTCGTCTCCGTTTTTCTTTTCTTGATCCGTGTGTGAACGTTCAAGTTCGTGTACACGTCAGCCAGAATAATCAGGCTAATTGATTCATGGGTGTATGCGTCCGTCTACCTGGCTATTCTAGCTCTTGGATTTATTCGACAGTGAAGATCCCCGAGAAAGAGATTTTCTCAAGACGACGCTGCACCGAATTTATGGAAAGTTTCTTAATCTACGAGCCTTCATCCGTCGGTCCATCAACAACGTCTTTTTTGCCTTCATATACGAGACTGAGCGACACAACGGGATTGCCGAGCTACTCGAGATTCTTGGTTCTATCATCAATGGTTTCGCCCTTCCACTCAAGGAGGAACACAAAACGTTCCTCACTAGGGTACTCATCCCGCTACACAAAGCAAAGTCCCTCGCACTCTACCATCCCCAGCTGGCGTACTGTGTTGTTCAGTTCCTCGAGAAGGACGCGACGTTGACTGAAGAAGTCCTACTCGGTCTCTTAAGGTATTGGCCGAAAGTCAACTCCCCGAAAGAGGTCATGTTCCTTAACGAGGTTGAAGAGATCCTTGACGTCATCGAGGCTGTTGAATTCCAAAAGATCCAAATCCCGTTGTTCCAGCAGCTCGCCCGATGTGTAAACTCTCAACATTTCCAGGTGGCCGAACGTGCGCTTTATTATTGGAACAACGAGTACATCGTCAACCTCATGGGTGACAACATCTCGGTCATCCTCCCTATCGTCTTCCCCGCGCTCTACCAAAACTCGAAATCTCATTGGAACCGGTGAGTGATAAGAGATTCTGATTTATTCGTTTACATTTAGCGTTCAGCTCTACTCACCACCATTTGGCCTTTTCTTTCTATGTAACCAGTACTATTCATGGCATGGTCTATAACGCTCTGAAACTGTTCATGGAGATCAATCCGACGCTGTTCAATCAGTGCTCTGAAAATTTCAAGATCGCCCGTCAACAGTGAGTTCCTATCGTAGTCTACTAATTCAATCTACGCTTTTCATCTCAATCGCTGACCCCATATGACCTTTTGCAGAGAACGGAAAAAGATACAGACCAGATATGATGAATGGGAGTCTCTCCGAGACGCCGCTATTCAAAATAGGGAAGCTTCAGGCGCGACCGGTCCGCTACCGAAAGCGTTGACAGCGCCGGCTCCTCCCAGACCGGCACCAGCAGAGGAAGAAGATATGACAGACGTCTCGATGGAACTTCAGAACAATATCGGTATGGATTCTTTCGCCAGTGACGGTGGTTTGGGAGGTGCCCCATTCCAATTGGAATCTATCCCTGTCGACCGAACGGAGATGGTCCCGCAGGGTGAGCACGAGGATTTTGGATTATCACCGACGACAGCAGCTGCAGCGGCCTCGACGAGTCCCGGTGGTCCGCACGTGCGTAGAAAAAGCGCCTTGCCCCGTATGTACCTCCTTTTTGCCCGTCTCGATCGTACTGTTCCAGTTTGTGACTGACTAGAAATGCTTCCCACTTTGACTTTCCCAGTTGACCCTCAAGTCTTACGTGACTTGAGAGCCCATCGGTCTCTCGAGAATGATTTAGGTGCACCTGTTCGAACTCTTAGTGATAATTAATCGCCTGAGGGGGGTCTTGTCCCTTTCTTCTTGTGGTACCTCGACACTTTTCCTTCTCAGAGTCCCTGATCTTTTTGTTTTATCCTTTCTCAATCAAATTCCCCGTCGTCCTTCCGGGTCGGCTTTGTCTGCTTTTCGTAATATCTCTTCCTTCTTTCATTCTTGATCAATCTTGCCGCCGGCCTGTTTGTTTATGCTCGTGTCTATAGCCCCAATATGTTTCATCACTTTCTTCTCTCCGTGTGTGTTCCTTCTCACATCCCGTTTTTTTTTTACTTTTCTTTCGCCTTTTGACAATCCAACGTTTACGCTCTATCGTTTGGTCAATCGCCGGCAGAGTGAACCGCTCTGTAGCCCATCTATTCGTTCTTTTTCTCCTCTGTTTCTATCTCCTTTTCTCTGGCCCTGGATCTCTGCTGTTTTCTGGAGTTCAAAGCTGAAAGAGAAAAGTCTCGAAATCTCAAATTTCCCCGTTCTAATCTCATAATACCTCTTCCTTCCTCCCGCCTTCTCTTTTGTCTTCATCTTTATCTCTGTTTTGCATCTCCCCCTCTTCTGAACCCCTTTCTTTTCTGTTCACTCTTGACTTTTCTTCTTTAACTTCATCACTTCACTTTCCTTTTCTCCCGAGTTCATGATGGCTCTCATTCGGCTTCTTTACTTTGGTCCGTTTTTGGAAGATATAAGATTCCTTTTTTGTATACTCCTTCTGCGTTTTCACTTTTGTGTGTCTGTTTGACCGGCTAGTTTTGAGTGTTTCTCATCATCTGTGCCATCAGGTGGTCTTTCCCAGGTAGATCATTGGAGCTGACAGTCAGACTGGCATTCAACTCAAACTTCAACTCTTTACCCAGACGCAAACATAGATATGACCATGGACATCGACTGTTCTCTTTACACCTCTTCCTTTTCATCTATCTATTAAAAAATTGCTCTGAAACTTTCTTTTGTTCCCTGGTCTGATCTGATCTGATGTTGGCCGTTCTATTGTAATGTACTCGTTTCGTTCCACCCCGGCTTTCGGAAATTCGAATCCGGGTTCCGATCTTACGCAGCCGATACATCTTAGATATCTAGTTTCACATCCGAGACATTCGAACCGCCCGGGGGGTCAATAAATCTACGAAAGCGGAGAAGGGAAAGGGATCAAGTATCTGGAAGATGGGTGGGTGAACGGAGGTTAGTCCAGCTCAGGGAGAAGATCCCGAGCCCATCGGATGACTTTGGGATGTGCGCGGACTCTGTCGAATTTTGGATGTTCAATTAGTTATCCGAAGGAAAGTACCTTGAATGGGTAAAAAGAAACGGAGAGGACGGGAAAGAAAGCGAACGTACTTGTCAATGTTGAAATTCAGCACCTGAGGAAATCGAGCCAGATCAAGTCATCAGACACCCGTTAGTGATCGGTCCCGAAAGTCTTCGATCTCGATCTTCTACAGGATAAACAAAGGATCAGAAGGACAAGAAAGAAAGGAAACTGACTTGTAAACGCTGTAGAGAGACGCATCTGCTTATACCGACGTACGCCTGCCCTTTCTCAAACGTCCTGTCCAGGTCAATCTTTAGATCTGTCAATGTCATTCCTTGACTTTTGTGGATTGAGAGCGCCCATCCTTCAGTTTTTCCGATCGAGCGCAGAAAAGGAAAAGACGTATAAACAAAAAGAAGCAGAGAGTTCACGTATTGGAGTTAGGGTTAGGGTTGGTACTTATATAGATGTAGTTGAAGTTTCTTGCACTCACCGAGCATCAGAGGGATTTGGACTCTTGTGGCCTCAACATAAGTCCGCCCACTCGGCCCAAAGCTCGATTGTTCCTCGAACCGGAATGAAGGAATCAGCAGTGTTTCTGTGTCAAACTATCATTTTAAATTAGAAAGAAAACATGGTCACTCAGTTTCTAAAACACCCATTTGTCATCCCTTCAGACGAAGTTTCACTTGAATTAAAGTTAGGCTCACCTTGATGACCGGAAATACTTTGGGTACCTTTCCGACAGTTGGAAGGGGCACCGTTATTTCCAATGGATCTCTGCCATCGGATCCTCGGATGGTCTGCTCAGCAATCCTTATGTTTTTCCGACGGGCAGTTTCTAGGTTCAGAAACTGAACCACGGAGCCTGTAGAGCCATTGACCAAGTTAGGGTGATCTTTCCTATATCGCGCATGCGCGGTAAGAAAAAAGAAAGGAAAAAGGCAAGACAGATATCAGTCGAAAGCTCGTGAGCGTTCGGGCTTGTGGTAAACATCCTAACCCAAGGTTCACTAGAAGCATCACTCTCGCTCCGACTTTCAACTCGACTGTATCAGCCGCCCTACAAGCTCTTAATGCTATTCGAACCCGCTCAGGTTCGACCTTCTTTCCCGATGGAGTACAGCCTGGATAGTCAATCGCCGGATATTTGATCAGGGCTCCCGTTAAGGAACCTAAGCGGAGAGTGTTCGCCCGAGTGACTTGAGAACGGGTGGGATACCTAATTAGATTGCGGTATTGTTAGATCTACTCATCATTCGCCCGTTCTATAGAGGAATAAGAAGACACACAGTTCTGTCAATGCTCGGCCTTCAGGCGCTCTAGAAAGTCCTGTGAGTAACTTTATGCTGTTCTCATCAAGCCGATCAATCCGCATTTGGTCTTCAAATCAAAGAAGAAGGATGTCAAGTCACAGCGTTTGTCGCGTAGTTCACCGATCTCACAGTAAGGCAGGTAAACACCGTCAGACTCACTCAGCACGTTGACAAAGTTCTCGTCTTTTTGTCTAAATACTTTCTTCAGCATAACAACGTTGTTCACACATTCACTCCAAGAGCTAGCTTCAAACGCGAACGTCGCATTCTGTCCTTTGTTAGCTACAGGAGGAAGCTGAAAGAAGTCACCCAACAGAACCAGCTGAAGGGAAAACAATAGAATTGGTCGTCAGTTCAACGTTGAAGTTTGAAACTGATAAGACAACAGAGTTTTCGATACCTGTATGCCTCCCTAAAAGTTTTATTATGCCCCGGTCAAAAACGACAAAAAGATGATGTTCAAGCTTGCGGATCAATATCTCGCTCTCAGCGAGCGCGTATTCAAACATGCGCCGATCAAGATGATCAAGTGGAGCACTCACGAAGGGATTCTCATTCTTTCGTGCGTTTCTAGCTATATACTCAAGCTTGTCGAACTGAAGTCAAAGTATCCTTGCCCAGGGAATGAATAGAAGAGACTACGAGTAGGATTCGGATAAGTTTAGTCACATACCAGTACCCCATCCAACATGCTCAGTTCGTCCTGATGTAAGCGCCAAACCGAAAATAAAAACAACTTTGTCAGGGCCCTAAAGCACACGCGACCTTTCAGATATACAATCATGCACTCACTATGACAAGAATATCAACCTCTCTCCAACGGTCTAGCGCAAAACTTGTTATTGGCGGATTTCTCTCTACCCATGTACCTTGATCCTTGTCCCATGTCAACTTGGCAATTGCTCGATACAGAGCTTCAGCAGGCAGTTGACCTTGACCAATACCTGCCCATGAGTGAATAGTTTGACCTGGAGAAGAACGGGTTGGGAGGGTTTGAGTGAAGATTTTATTAAAAGCCAACAGAACAAATGTTTTTGGACGAACCTTGAAGTGGAAGAGCAGCAATTCCAGTCGTAGCAGTGATGGCTGCAATGAAATGCATTAATCAACAGAGGACACTCAGCTGTTCAGCAAGAAGAAGCCTGATGAAGCGGTATCTTTCTGATCTTCTTGCATCGGAGAAGTGAAAATCTGATTACATACCTATCGATTGCCCACGATCTTGAAGCTGTCGGATAATCTCTTTCAAAAGGAATGACTTTCCTGTACCTATAATCCAAGATGTAGACAAACATTAACGATGTTGAACGAAACTGTGACGAATTCAAAGTCCAACAAGGATTGCTAAAAAGATGCACGCACCTGCCGGTCCCGAAAAAAATACTGATTCTCCGTCCAATACTAATCGAAGTACATCGCGCTGCTCAGAACTTAGTTTGCTTTGCAGCGCTTCCGATTCATCTGTCAAGGTAAGGTCGCACAAAGACAAGGAAGGCGAAGGAGAAAGCTCATAGGTAGCTGATGTTGAGGAGATTATCGGCTCGAAAGAGGATGAAGGTATGGGTAGACTTGACGATGAAGATGTCTGATGAGATTTGCGAAACAACGAAGAAGCGGACCATAGCATATGTTATCAAGTATCAAGTCGCTCGTCGATGAAAGGAGTCTCCTCACTGTTTGGATATCATAAGAGCTTATTCTAGTCAAGCTTGAAGTATCTTTGTGCGTAGACGACGAAGGGTTCGTCAGATATATAGAAGACGGAGGCTCCTCCTCATCTATGGGACCATTCGATTGGCTTCTCTCGTTTCTCTTCCTTCGAAGCGTCTCTGTACCCTTCCGGCTTGTCTTGGCAGCGTCAGACTTTTGACGAGGCGTGACAGTGTTGGGTTCCATATTTAAAGCGAGTTCCAAAAACGAGGATATGAGCGTAGAATAGGTGGAAGAAATTCGTTCCACCGGCTGTGAGGACAAAGGGGTGGAGTGAAAGGAGCTGCCCATTGTCTGAGCTGAGCTGGGTAAGCTGCTTGATGGCTTTTGGTTCAAGTAAAGAACAACGGAACGAAACATCAGTCATAATATATGCATATGAAGTGAATCATATCTCTACACTCACAGGTTGATCGTATTGGGACATGAGCAGTTCGATCTCCTCGCTCTCCAGGTCATCAAACTCGTCGTCAGAGTCGATCGCATCATCGGTGATTTTTAACTTGTCTGACTGGTCCACTGACCGACATTCTTTCGAATTAGTTGTGCGAGTGAGAGATTCAGTTGAATTAAGGACGACAGGTAGTCGGTCTGTCTTTGGTATCACAGGAACCCTCAAGGATTGTTTGTGAGCTGCCATTTGAAAAAGAGGAGAGGACTCGATGGACGATGATGATGGATACAAGAAATATAAATCAGGCACGTCGTAATCTTATCTACACAAGTGGAGATTATTTCTTCGGACGCGTTTGCGTGCGTATGTAGAAGTGAATTATGCCCATCACCACCATCAATGTCTACATACGAAGGTATCCTTCCTTGACTTCGTTTCTTTGTCGTGTCTTATTGTTACTGATGAACTGTTTGTTTTCATGATCAGACGATCATCCAAGTACTGCCAATCCGGAGATAGAGAGTCCAGGGTTCTCTTTAGATGATATTCTGGACGAGCTCCAGGCGACGGGAGGAGAAGGCATCTTCTTAGTTGATTCTCAAGGTCTGTCATACAGCAATCTGCGACCAGGAACACCTTCCACGGTAGATAGCTCATCAAGGACATGCTTGTGTACGTACCGATTCTTGTTCTTAGGGCGAAGAATCGTCGGAGAAGGTCTGGTGGAAGCAATGGCTGGTACGCTTGGAAGGTAAGGTTGTAGTCTATCATTCGTCCATGCCAGATCCATTGCCTCAAGCCTCTTGGTCATCATATACAGAATTCATGGTGGAGCTTCCGACAAGTATATATCATCCCTACCATCGCTTACCAGTCAAGATATATCAAGCACAACGGGTTTGTTCGAGACAATCTCAGTTGTCTACCCGTCGACGCCGAACTGATTGTATTCTCGTTTTTCTTAATGTAGACGATGCCTGTGCAATTTGCCAAACGCCGTATAAAATCTTACTTCACGAGTATGTAGTTTCCAAACATGTATCATTCGTTACAAGCAGAAGCCCGAACTAGATTCTCTGTGAAAAACATGTCAACCCGATGTCGATCATCATATTTCCTCTTGATTATAAAACTCAGAGAAGAGCTTAATCTAGCACTTGATTCACCGGCCGTGTCAACCGATAATCTTGGAATTGTACAAATTGGATCGGAGTGCCGTCATTTCTTCTGTAGAAGAGACGCCGCTCAATGGCTAGCAAAAGTGATTTGAACTTTCTTGTTCTACTTACTCGAACCCAACGTGTTGTTTAATTACTATTTGCTTCTCTTTTCTGACAAACAGTCCAATTCATGTCCTCTCTGCAGGAAAAAATGCGATCTATCGGTCGAAACTCCATCCACATCCTCCACAACGGGTACCCCAGGTACAGCTCCTCCTAACGTCTTGCCGGCCGATCCTCGTCAAGAAGCACAAGATCTTTTAGCTTCGCTTTTTTCTGGTAGCTTTTCAACTCCCGCGCCGCCTACAGATGCTTCTGCAGCTAGGGAAGAGGAAGACACAAGTTTTATGTCGATGTATGGTTAGGGAGAGGTTTAAACCGTGACAGTAGGAGCTTGATCCGTGATGTATGGTTACTTTGTAATCGACTGTCTGTATTATGTGAATGAGAAATCAGACAGAAGAATCCAGACCTGCCTTGAAGAAGCTTAAGGGGGGAAAGGATTACGCATACACCCGCCCAGAAGATTGGCTTAATCACAAACAAGACATGAAACTGAGAGATGAAAAAATGTCATAACAGTACGGAAAAAATATGAAATTGAAGTAAGGTCGTGAAACAAGAACACACAAGCGTAGGTAGACGTTAATGTGGTGATTAGGAGGAGAATACAAGCATACAGAACATAAGTCATGAACGGTCAAGAAAAACAAGACGAAGGGAAGGAAGAAAGACAAGCACGGCTGGACTAGCACAACAGAAAGGAACACAGAAAGAAGAAAAAAAACACGATAAGACACTACATCATAACATCTAATTCTTTGGTAGGACCATCGTCTCCCAATAAGGTCTCCATGCTTGAATCGGCCTCGTCATGAAACGACTTGTCCTCTTCGGGCGCTGTTCCGCTTGGCTGAAAGACTGAGTGAGGAGACAGAGACTTAATAGTACTAGATGTGGATACCAATCCATCGGAGATTGAGAGGTTGCTGTCTCTTTCGTCAGAAGATGAGACGCGCGTAGGGGATGTGGCTTGGTCAACATCCGATGAATACTTCGAGAAATTTGTGAGGATCTCAGAAGAGGAACTGCACAATGGAAGCCGCCCCGGTACAAAAGGTCTTGGATCCGAGCTCGCGCTAAGCATATCTTTGTGGATTGGAGCTGAAAGTCCAGCACCAGGCGCAGACTCATCCTCATTTGTCAGAGAAGATGCATTGGAAAAGGAGCTTTGTTGCGATGAGAGACGTTGGATAGAGGATGGGGGGAAAGCTAGAGGTCGGAGAATGGGATTGTCGTCTTGCACTACTGTGTCAATGATATCCGACGGCTATTGAGAAAAGTGAAAGAAGAAACATGATAGGAGATTAGCGCATGATGAAACAATACCTTCTCTTTTCGGCCGATACATGAACAACATACTAGAGGAGAGCAAACGTGATTGAATTTTTTCGAATGACCTATCAAAAGATTATCACAGACAAGCAAAGGACGACACAGATTAGTAGCAGGAAGATGAACTTGAAAAAGCCGTGGCAGATTCACCTGCATTGCCCTGTCTAAAGCACTGCCTTCCATTCTTGCAATCTGGTTTCTCTCGAACAGCCTTTTCGAGCTCTTCGAATACTGTAGGTCTCAAACGCGCCCACCATTCGTATAGACCACATCTAAGACATCGGAAAGAAACATACGTTAAGGACGTACCAGCCTCAAGCATGCTCAAAGACAAGTGATGCTCACGCGATTAAGTCATCCACACAGCTTTGGCAAGTCCTGACAATTGACTTGTCCTCGGACAGATTTGAATGGATTCCTTCATCAACTCGACGGAAGATACCTCTGATGCCTCCTGAATCTTTACCCTGATCGCTCCGAAGCCACGCTAGAATGTCAGAATGGACACGGGCGGGTGTGATAGACGGTGTGTCCGATATATACTCTGCATAGAAGACTGGTGTCAGTTGGGACACAAATGTGTACTTGACCTTGTAGAATAAAAAATACTAACCTCCCAAAATTCTTAATTCCTCTAGATAAAGAGTTCCAAAAGGCGAAAAGTTCAGTCAACAATCCGTCCAAATATTGAAGATGTAAGATGACAAATTGGAACAAACCTGTGTTATCTCTAAATGCGTTCAATAGCTCGTCACTCTGAGGATCAAATATTCCATCCGCAAATGAGTGGTTATCTCTGCCCCAAGAAGAGCCAGGACTAGACATTGAAAGCAATGAAGGTGAGCAACTTCGGGAAGAGCCGCAATACCTAGAAGATAAGAAAAAAGCTGGGCATCAACATGGTTCTGGTCAACTTGACGATACGTGTGACTTACCCGTCTTCGCAAATTGAACACTGCGCGGCAACAGGAGAGCCAGTGGCTGTCAGTCGGGAGCACGAAGAGCACGTGAAGTGTCCGTCAGGACACGCTATAAGGGAGAAATCATCAGAAACAGGAACGGCGGATGAAAGAAGAAAACTGAAATATAACTGACGTCCGTCTAGAGGATACAGTTGTCCGCCTGAATCGATGGTAGATATCTTGACGAAATTCGAGAAGGGAGATGAGCTGAGCCGGATCAAGTCGATCATCGAAGAGTGCGTACGTACAGGTACCGGACAGGCCCAACCATACGGATTGTTAGGCATACAGTATCTGCAAGGCCTATAAATCTCGGTCGGCCGATGAACGGAAAATGGAGAAGGAGGGCATCCAAACTGAAAAGAGTCAAACGATCAGTATGCGCTCGATCTTTTAATCTCAAATAATGAGCAGACGCACTCCAAAGATATCTCCATGTTTCCATATCTGATCGGCCTGGTCCATTTCGTTTTGAGTTCTAGCCTTCTCAGGCGCATGTCTATAAAGAGAATAGAAATACACAAGTCGGTTCATCACCCCAGCTGACAAACGAGATTGATAGGTGAAGGTACTAACGTAACTAAGACGTTTACTAGACCTGATAGAACACGAGAGAATGTGGCTGAGCTGGCTGCCGTCCGACAAGAAGGACAGCTGTAAGGAGTCGGCTGGGTAGACTTTGTTTTGCCATATAATAGAGTGTGTAAATGAGCCATCGATTATATGCGGTCAATATGTCAATTAATCCTGAGGTGACCGACCTTCAAGTATGAGCAGAGACAAGAAGAACAGAAGGCATGGCCACAAGGGTGAATTGTGACCGGCTTGAATGAATGACATCAAATTAGTGATCAGTCCAAGTTGAGATTGTTACATGATGAAATGCTTTCATGCGATCCGGAGTTGGCTGCCTATTGCCAGGATCGGTATCCGGTCCTTGAGAGATGACTCGCTTACTTTGTATAGGATAGCAGCACAGATTCCACACCAGAGCTCGCTTTCAACGTCTTCAATGAACTTGTGGTACTTTGAGTGTTCCGGAGGTTGATCCTGAGCGATGGTAGGATGTTCCTGGACAAAATTTGTCTTCTCGGCGTTGTTCACGATAAAAGTGGCCTTTCCTTTCCCCTTGTCCTTTGCGCTGTTGCTACTAATCGATGCATCCAGCTCATTCTCGATACTATCAGCCTTGATACCAGAACAACCTTCTTCTCTGCTGCAGACCGACAAGTCAGAGGTCGAGGACTGAGAAGGTTTGAGCTTCTTGAGCTCGGATTCGGAGGATGACTCGTCTGCGCTAGTTCGAGCGAAGGGTGACAAGACGACTGCCGATAAGCCGACAAAATCTTGGTCTAACGGCCGCTTGAGCTCAAGAGGCATGGTAAGAGGATATAAGAGCGCAAAGCGAATGAGTATAGAGGGGTGCGTGGATGAGTGAGTCTGTATGTACAGGACGGATAGTCCAAGACAAGAGGTTGGAGAGAGATGGATGTCAAGGATAAAAAAGGGTGGTAAGAGGTGAACAAAGAGACTGTCTCTGAATGAATCGAGTGCCGGGTTGAGATGGTTATCGCCACTGGGGATTTCGGCTCAAAAAGGGGTAACCGTCCCAGGCGTTTCACCCGGCACCTACATCCCGGCCGCCAACCCAGTTTACCAGCCAGACGTATTGGATCTGATTCTTGATATCCTTCTCTTGAGCATCTCGGTTTCTGATAGATAAATACAAACACAAACGCCAGCTATATCATGGCTCCATCTACACAGCTTCAACCACCGTCAATAAGCCATAGATCATCTTCTCAGACCGCGTCTCGAAATCCCATCTCTCTTCGACTTTACAAAGTCCTCGCTTCCTCATTCGATGATCCATCTTCCAGGGAAGCTTTAGAGGCTGTATCCTCTTACTACAATGTCCCAGCACCCTCTCAAAAAAGTTCCTCGATAGCAGACGGGTCTCTTGTTGCTAGCGAAGGAGAGATAGGCCCAGATGGGGTCGTCGAAGGAGCTGCAGCTCGGGCTCGAAAAGGTCTTCGCAGGGACGGAGAGCTCCGGTTGGCAGAAGGCAGCAAAAAGTTCCTCGACGCATTTGGAGAGGTCGACCAGGTTAGTTTGGAACTATTTGTGCTCATTTCGGGACATTGATTAGTGATTGTTGGTCGTCACTTTGATATTCACGTCCTTCCCGCTCTGTCTTCAACACAATCAATGGATGTAGAAACTAGATGCTTTGCAGCGACATATATTAGAGATGCATACTCGTTGCGATGATGTACAAGCCAAGTTGGAAGATGCTAGCAGTGGAACACAATTCCTTTTGGAGCGTGCTGAAGGCCTGAGGGAGCAGAGGTATCTTCTTTCTTGTTCATTTTTTTTCCTTTTCAACAGAGGAGAATGTACCAACACCCTTCACATTACTTTTACCTCTAGAGCGACGACCCAACTTCGATCGACAATCATCAATCTTTTCCTTTCACGTTTTACGCTCTCTCATTCAGAAATCGAAACCCTCACGTCTAGAGATGTTCCTCTTGGTCCCAGCCTGTTCCTCGCGATGGATCGAGCCCTCAGTATCAGGAAGGACTGTCAGTCGCTATTAAGCGGCGAGGGAAGCGGGACGACGGCCGGGTCAGTCAACCTTTTCTGCTTGTGTTAGGCAACGAGCTCAAGCTTATCAAGATTTTGTAACACCAAAATGAACTAGTGAGGATATTATGAAATCCACGTCGCAATACCTCGAGGCAGCCTACCATAAGATCTTTAGATGGGTCACGTGGGAGTTCAGACAGTTCGTGCGTGAGGCTCAACTCGAGGTTGGCCAAACTCTTCGAGAAGCTGTGAAGAGATTACGTGACCGAAAAGTCCTGCTTGAGTGAGTACCTTGTAGCTTCAAGATTCGATTTGGAAATGTTCAAGTTACACGACTGAACCTTGACGCGGTCTGCTCTCTCTAGTGAGGCACTGTTGACTCTAAGCACGCTTCGACAGTCATCTCTTCTGGCATTGTTCACTGAGGCTTTGACCCGGGGAGGACCCTCAGGGCTGCCTCGACCAATCGAACTCCACGCGCACGATCCTCAACGATATGTGGGCGACATGCTCGCTTGGATCCATCAGTCAACCGCAAATGAGCGGGAATTTCTCGAGAGTTTGTTTGGGGTTGGACGGGACGGACGGATGATTGGAAGTACGAGAGCGCCAAACGGAAATGTAGGAGGAGATGAGGAACGGCTAGTGAGGACGATGCTGGATAGAGATATGGAAAGTTGCTGTCGGCCGTTGAGGGTGAGTGTGTCTCCCCCAGATTTACTTCTGACAAGACTTCTCATCTGATCAGATTGCTTCGTTTGGATGCGTCAATCAGATTCGGATCCAACACGCCATCAAATCCCAAGAGGGAGTCATCACGTCCTACAAAGTCGTCAACCTTCTCCAATTCTATTTAGTCACTATGAAGCGAACGCTAGGAGATGATGCTTTGCTGACAAAGACGCTGGAGGACATTTTTAAAGTGTCTTACAAATCGTTCTTTGACACTCTGGATGCAAGAGGACGGTCCCTCCTGCGATTCCTTCATGTGAGTTGATATGTCTCTAACTTGCAAAGGTCCTCTGCTCAACATTTCACGTCTCACATCTTGGTTATTGACTCTCACAGGCCCCAGACGCCGATTTGTCGCCGCCTCCGGCTCTCCGGAACGCGACACAGGTTTTAAGAGAAATTATGTCAGTGTACGAATCAAATCTGCTGGATGTGTTGCCAGAACAATCGTCTCTATCGAAAGAGAACGGAGTGGATGAGGATGAGACGGACTTTGAGAGGATTCTCGATGCCGCTGTCGATCCACCTTTGGAGATGTGCAAACGGATGGCCGATAGGAGGACACCTGCGCCAGGGCAGACCGATCGTGATGTCGAGTGGGACAAGGCTGTCTTCCTTATCAACTGTGTTGGATATCTCGAGGTTGGTTCCTCCTTCGTTTTCTGTATGCGCGTCCGATAGGCGAGAGCTCACGATCGATTGTCCAAAACCCTCCAAATTATACAGCACGTGTTGGAGTCTTTCAGCTTTACGACAGCTCGAGTCAAGCTATTACAAAACCAGATGGAAAGACATATCAAGTATTTAACGGACGAACACGTAGGTCCTTACACATTCATTTATCATATTGCCCTCCCAGAAAAAGAACGAAAAGAAAAAATATGAGATTTCTGACAATAAATCCGGTTATACATCAGTTTGAGAAATGTCTCGAAGATAGCGGGTTAAGTGGAGTCTACAAAGCTTTGAAAGGAAAAGATGAGGAGGCAAGTCTTGTATTATTTCTAAATTTAAACAGACAAAATATCAAGACATAGGCTGATCGAAAGGGTTCAATGAACAAAATTCAGACGGCACTCTCGCGTCTTCCAGCAGCAACACCGAGCGCGGTTCAGACTTCCTTACAGACGTTCCAGACTTACCTCCAGACACTGGATGTGTTGTCTTGCGCTCGACTTGCTCTGCTCTCGTCCACCCAACTAGGATCGGAGATACACAAAGAGGCGCTCGGCAGACTGGCTGACGCATACAGCGCGATCTGGGACGCAGTGATGAACAAGGAGAAAAACAGATACGAGTTCCCTGTGAGCTTGCTAAGGAGAGGTAAGGACGAAGTGAGAATGCTGCTCGCTGTGGACGGCAATGACGGGGCTGAGCTTGCCGAGAGAAACGACCAGTAAAGCAAATAGGAATGAATGATTGTCAAGTGAGAAACACACAATAGATAAGAGCACGCACGTGACACGGGCCTGGGCTCTTGGGCCTTGTGGTGGAAAGAAAGGCCTACCGGCTGCGGTTGTAACCAGAACGTAACCGAAACGTAACTAACGCGTCGTGCCCGTTTTCTCTTGTCCCTTCTTTGTGTCCGTCCTAATCGCCTTCTATTCCATCCTCACCCTCAACCCTCACCCGTTTCCTTTGCTCTGGCCGTCGCTGAAAGAAAGAGAGAAAGAAAGAAAGACAGAAATCAGTTCAAGGCCAATCCTTTCTCTTTCACCTCCCGTCTTTCACCTCTATTCCTTCGGTTTCACCTCTAGTCGTCCGACTTGATCTGTTCGTTCAACCTTTGCACTTTCTTCTTTCCTCATCCCGCCATCTTTCCTTGATCGTTCCCGCGTCCGAATTTGACCCGACAACCCAAACATACCTCGGTCCTTTCTTCTATCTGTTGTATCCTACTCTTCTTAATTACCCAGGGCTGTCTTCTGTTTCTCATCTCTCGTCCTCGACCGCCCTTCTCCTGCAAACTGTCACGCACGAGCCTCGGCATCTCGTCCCCTTAACTTCCCGTTCCCTTTATCACCTCACGCTTCAAACTCCAATAGATCAAACTATTGTATTAGAAAAGAAGGAAAAAAAACTCGGCTCAGAAACAATCAAGAGAACGACAACATGTCCTCCCATCACGTCTCATCCTCCTCAACCTCTAGCTCTAGCAATGTCGTTGGAACTCACTACCGAGTCGGTAAGAAAATCGGAGAAGGTAGTTTCGGAGTCATCTTTGAAGGTTCGTTGATTCGTCTTCGGTCCCATCCGTCTGTTTTTGATCGTCATACTCTCGACCGGCAAGTCTTTTTGTGCTCTTTATGCAAAAGCTACTCTCTGCCACGACTGTCATTCAACTTGTCATTGGAAAAGAATCGGACAGAGTGTCCTGAGCATCTCTGAGCCTTCGATAGAAGATCGATTGAGCTCAAGCGTGGATGTTCGACAGAAGAGAAAGAAAAAAACGCCTAGTGCTTTTCCTTCCGGTCGCTCGAGTTGCCTATCCGACTCTCCTGTCTAGCATACTCTCCTTGTCCCAAGATATTTTTGATCCTTCTAGTCTGCCTCATCTGGCTGGCTCGGTTTTCAGCATGATCTACTCGTTTATCTATGTGCTGATCTGTTCGTCTACTATGATTCGCATCTGATGTGATCCGGTCCGATCAGGAACGAACCTCCTCAACTCCCAGACGATTGCCATCAAATTCGTTCGTCCTCTGTCTCCTACTTCCCATCTGAATCGAGTCGTTCAATTTCTGACCCATTGGTCGGCGTGTTTGTCTCGTTCTGTCTTTCTCTTCTGTCTGTTCACGCTCTTCCGACCTCGGCTAAACAGGAACCGCGTAAATCTGACGCGCCTCAGTTGAGGGATGAGTATCGGAGTTACAAGATTCTGAATGGCTGCCGTCCGTCTCCTGTTTTGTTTCTCTGTTTCTCTTATCATCCGGACGTACTGGTCATCAATGCGTGATTTTTGACATCTGATCTTCTTGAATCATCATTAGACGGAATCCCCCAAGTATACTACTTTGGAAACGAGGGACTGCACAACATACTTGTGATCGATTTGCTCGGTCCTTCGCTTGAAGATCTATTTGATATGTGTGGTCGAAAATTCAGCATCAAGACTGTGGTTATGACGGCCAAGCAGATGGTTCGCATCTGTTTTATTTATATATTTCTTTCCGTCCGATTGGCCTTTTCTATTTCGAGCGTCGTCATGTAGGCTAATATATAGACTATGTAATCTAGCTCACTCGAGTCCAAACTATTCACGAAAAGAATCTCATCTACCGGGATATCAAGCCGGACAACTTTCTAATCGGCCGACCAGGCACCAAAGGTGCCAATACCGTTCACGTCGTCGATTTTGGAATGGCCAAGCAGTACCGAGACCCAAAGACTAAACGTTCGCCTCTCTTTTTCTTCTTCTTCTGTCTCCTGTTAGACTAGTACTGATCTCGTCAACTCCTCTTTTTATTGATTATCTTAAACACACTCTAAATTTTATTTGTTACATCTTAACTTTTTCACGTTCAACAATGGCGTGAATGATGATGTCTTTTTGATACCCGCGAAATCATCACAATAGAGCACATCCCATACAGAGAACGAAAGAGTTTGAGTGGAACGGCGCGATACATGAGTATCAATACCCATCTGGGTCGAGGTTCGTTCCTTTTTCTTCCATTTGTTTGTCATGTCTGACTTGATGGTCTGAATTTTAAATTGATAAATGTGGATCCTTCTATAGAACAATCCAGGAGAGATGATTTAGAGGCTCTTGGGCATGTCTTCTTCTATTTCCTTCGGGGAGCAACGTACGTCGAGGTCTCTTGATCATTAACAAGACTAGTCTTTCAACGCATGATGCTGATCATTTCTCTTCCTCATCATGGTCAAACATGGCCGTGTCTGACTCGACTTTCTATAGTGGATTGCCTTGGCAGGGTCTGAAGGCGGCAACCAACAAGCAAAAGTACGAGAAAATTGGAGAAAAGAAGCAATCGACGCCGATAAAGGAATTAGTTGAAGGCTACCCTGGTAAGACCCAAGCTTTTCTTACGTATCCTGTCTTTGGTCGAACAAAAATGTGTCTAAAATACGTCTGTCTTCATCCCCTCCTCTTGACGTATTGTACAGACGAGTTTGCAATCTACTTGAACTATGTACGAAAACTTGGCTTCGAGGAGACCCCGGATTACGATTTCCTCCGTGAGCTCTTCACCAAGGCGCTCAAAAGCACGGGAGAGGTGGAAGACGGAGTATACGACTGGATGCTACTGAATGGAGGAAAAGGATGGGAAGCTGGCTCTGTAAGTTGAACTCAATTCCTTTCGGCTTTCTCTTTCTTGAGTTCTGAATCCACACAATGCTTACCTTTTGCCTTGAGGGCCTGCTTGTCTTCAGTCAGCATCCAACATTCTCGCTCAGTCCGCTGTTAACGACTCTAGGCAGCACAGAAGTCGGACAGATCGAGATCGTGACAGAGCCGAAAGGGATCGGGCCAGAGCCTCTCAAGCTGCTGGTGGCATTAGCACACCTACTCGTACGTTCATCATTTGTCCGTTCATTCAGGCTTGTTTTCTCTACTTTCTCCATTTGCTGACGACGTCTTTTCCGCCTATAGCCGCACTGGCTCGGAGTGCATCCCAGAACAACCGGGCTGCGGCTCTTCGAAAATCTGCCCAGGCTCAGCCTGTCAATGGATCAACCCAAGCCATGGTCGGCGTCAGCGCACCTTCGTGAGTCTTGACTTTTCATTTCACCTGACATTCATGTTTTCTCTTCTCGCCTTTCCTCTTTCGTCTCTGTCTTTTCATTTCTTCGCTGTTTGAGGAGTATCGTTTTATAACAATTACCGTTTTATTCCGTCTTGTCGTACCTATTCTATTTGTTCCCGAATGTTGGCTAACTTCGTACTCAAGTCTTGCTCTTGATTCCAATCATCACAGCTCACAAGCACACCACCCCTATGCCACTGGTAAGGCTTCTATCATATCGTTGATCTTCTTCAAGTCGTCCCTGATTCATTGATTTCCATCTGAAACAACAGAAACTCCTCAACCGTCAACACCTTATTACGAAACTCCTGCCGAGCCTGTTAGAGCGACATCGTCCCAGCCCCAGCCGACCGCGCAAGCATCGCCCATGAATGCCGGGTACCAGGAAGATGGTGTTCAGGGGGCTACTGGCCCGGGAGAACGACGATCGGGATCGAAGACTAAGAGATTCTTCTGCTGCTGTTAATTAAAAGTGGTCCAAATGTCGTTTATACCATTTCTTTTCTCTAGAACGTCAGAGAGAGGGAGAGTCAAAAGACGTGAAATTCTCCATTTCCTCTAATAATATCTTCTACTCTCTCTTTCCTCCTTCTGCTTTTATTTACCTCTTTTTTTTCTATATTTAGTCTTCCTTTGGATATCTGTCACTCTTCTTTTTCTTTCCCATCGTGCCTTCTTTACTCTACACCTGGCTATCTAACACTTGCCTCTCTTTCTTTGCTCCTCCTCTGCTCGGTTGATGAGGTGAACTGAAATATTTTTCAGAAAGAAAAATCAAACATAAAAGAGATCAAAGGAAAGAGAACAAAACGAAGAGAAGATCTTTTGACCCAGAATACTCTCTCTGTTCTTCCCATCTTCCTCATCTCCTCAAGGCTTTGTTGAACCCTAGGTATCATGGATCTTCGGTGATATTACCTTCTCCCCTTCGCTCTTTCTCCTCTTTCCCTTCCCTCTAGTTTCTGCTCGTTTCGGACTGTCTCGTAGATTGGGTTGAACCATATCCTGTATGAGTCCTAATACTGTGACAACAAACCTTTTCAATCAATCTTACCAGGAAAGAAGAGCCCGAAAAGTCTTTGTATCGAAAAGAAAGAGGGCAATCGAAACAAGGGCATAGAATATGATTATCGGCTTTCTATATTACATGCATGTTGATAGAGTGAGACACCCGAAGTGCAGAAACTTGTACAAATCAAGAGCCGGTATCTGAGATGGACGTATCAGATTTAATAAGATTATAAAACAGAACGCAAAGAGAAATTAGAAAGGAAAGGCAAACAAGTTTTTTTTTTGAAACGAGAAAAAGAGGGGAAACTATTCTGCGAATGTGTTGGTATATGAACGTAATGCAAGCTTGGGTGACCCGAAACAGGGTATCGATGAATCATTCATCTCGGGCCTCTGGTTCTCTTAATCCTTTTCTCTGGAAGGGAAAACCCTATCAATGAACAGGACACATATGCAAGATATTCTCGGACTCAAGACTTTCAACCGATCACCGTTTTCTTTCCACCTGGGCTCTCCACCATCACACTCCCCGCCTGTCTTTCCATACGGTCGATCATCGACCTTGGAGCCGATTGAGCGGATGGATCAATCGAGAGACCCGGCCTCACGGGATTACCATAAGCCGACCTCGTCTTGTTGTGATGAAGGTATGAAGGGGGAGGCAGCGAACCCGTGTTTGATTCAGGACTGTCAAACATAGGCGGTTCTTCCGGCGGATGTGAGGACGAAGATATAGGTATAGGAGAAGAAGCAGAGTCGGAGAAAGGATACGCGGTCGGTAAAGGAGAATCTGCAATGTCAACTGGGCTCGAGACTTCTTGAAAATCATCTGCACTCGAGCAAGAGCCAGCCGGCTCGGGCTCGGTCTTCAACGGGAACAAGGATTCATGGGATGGTGATGGAACCGATGGGACACCGTGATACAACGAAGACGAAGGTGAACTAGTGTATTCGATCGGGCTTGTTACCTCTTCAAACTCATCAGGCGCATCTCGAAAAGACGATGGTGATGAAGGACATGGTGATGTCGACGCCCGGGGTGATGCCGTCAAAGGAGAGTCAGTGGTAGGATGTTCTTGGGATGACGATCCTTCGGTTGACAATTTATGTTTTGGTTGTAACGTCGAGGATGGAGATAAAACCTCGTCGTTTATCTTACCGGGTTCTTCACAAATTGGCTGTTGATCGTCTGATATTGAGAGAGATTCGAATGGGGTTTCAGCCTTCTCGATTTCTTTAGAAGGTGTGTCGGAAGAAATATTCGCTGAACTGCTGACTGGAATCTTTGGTGATGATGGCTGACTAGAAGATGGTGTAAGAGAAGAGGTCGAGCTGGAGAAAACTGAGTTGTAGCTGCCTCTTTGAGCCCTTATACTTCGGGCTCGACTTGTAAGACTTTGAAATCTGAAGTTCAACAGGTTTGCAACCAGGATGATCAGTGTTTCGTTTTACGTAAGGAGCAAAGTCTTCGCAACCACTTACTTCCGAACAGCTCGGATGACCGCGCTGAAAATACATTGATGAAGAATTTAGCATGACAAGTCAGTATTCAATAATCAGAAAACGCGAAAAGTCTTGATACTTACAAAGCTGAAGAGATGCTTCTGATGGCTCCTCTGACTTCGTCAGCTGTTGGTTCTTCTACCATGCGTTCGGGCGCCAAATTAACCTCCCGCGATGGCATAGAGATCCCGTTCAACCAAGGATGTTCCTGGAACAGTTTGATAAATCGGTTCATAGACGAAAACAATATATGTTAGTTCTAGCTGTCCTGAATTCTGTTTGTACAAGATCAGCAGACATGAGAATCGAGATGAAGGAAAGGGACACATACTCTTATGTCCGGTATAGTTATCCTCTTGGAGGCATCTTTGTCGAGCATCCGATGAACTAGCTCTTTCTGTTCATAAGGCCAACCGGCAGGAAGAAGGACCCTACCGCATGAAGCAATCAAGTGTTGTAAAACAGGTAATCGAACGATCATACACAGAAAGACAAAGTAGGATGAGTGAGTTACCGGTCGAACGATGCATGTACAAAATAACTCACGGATCGTCTCGGATAGCCTGGAATAGATCGACAGGATTCGATTGCTCGAACGGAAGTCTTCCGGTTAACATACAATATAGCGTGACTCCCAATGACCAGACTATGTAACACCAAGTGACAGACCAATCAACGGTCAAATCAGACGAAAGATATTTGAGTGAAGTCTTGATTTCTATTGACGTACTATCGAAAGCTCGCGCGTGCACTTCTTTCTCGGCTGTATGAGGAGAAAGAAAGGGAAGGATTAACTTGCTTGGTTATCATGTGCATACTGTCGCTCGCTAGCACTCATTGACAGGCTTACGTATGTAACTTTCTGGAGCTGCAAACAATAAATTCCTGAGATTTGATTAGCTTTCTATTCCTCCTTGACGAAGATTGATTTGGAGCTTGAAAACGAGGAGAAAATTGAGAACTCACGCATGAAGGCTGGACTTCCCGTCCCTTTCTTGATTCTGTCATCACCATCCTTACCCCCGAACCAGTCGGAAACTCCAAAATCGCACAACTTTGCAACCTTTCGGTCCAATGTAAGCAATATATTCTCCGGTTTGATCTTTTTTGGGTTTTGATTTCAGGCAGACACGAGGTCAAGAGAGCACGACGAAGAGGTAAGAAGACATATACCAAAAAGAAAACCAGAGAGTTTCAGAGAGGACCATGAGAAGAGTGTTCTTACGTCGCGATGAGCCACATCGTTCTCGTGTAGATATTCACTTTAGACGTGGAAGATTAAAATAACAAGTAAGCAGACGTGTATCAGAGAGCTGCCATCATTCGTCCTGCAAATTATATAGCAAACTCACAGTCCCATCAATATCTGACTGAAATACTCTTTGGCATCCTCGATTGACATCAGCGATTCTCTAGTGGGCACGTCCATCAATATTCCTCCTGGACAATATTCAAGGACCTAATGCAAGTCATGAAGAGCATAGTATGATGAATATCGACTCAAGACAAGAAGAGCAGAGTGAAAAGAGTGAATGACTAACCATGAACAAACCATCAGATAGAGGTACATCAATGACTTCATATAAATGAATGAGGTTTGGATGGTCGAGCTTTTTCATGATAGCAACCTATAAGGGAATGGACAGAGAGCAAATCACGCATGTATGAGCGATGTCAAATATCACTGTTGATATCGACTCAAAAGACTGATGAAAAGAAATAAGACTTACCTCCCGAGCGATCAACGATAACGGATTTTTCTTCCATTCTTCTTCCAGATCATCAAAGTTTGATGAGCTGGGACTCTGTTCTGGTCTGCCTGCTAAGCCACCTCGGTTTCGACCTCGGTTTGCTAATGAACGTTGTCGAACGGCCCGTCGGAGACGGGCTTTTGAGTATTCTTTCACCGCCTGGGATGCGTGAAAAGAGATTTCGGGAGTAAATAAGAAAGAATACAAATTCGAGAGGATAATCGGGTGATCAGAACAGATCGCGCACAGAGTCGATGGATGAGGATCACGAACAAAAGAATCGCCTGTCTGAATATTGATCCCAAGCTCGACGGTGCCGTATGCCCCCTTCCCGAGTTCCGGTCCCAGTTGATCTGCCCGGCAGGTCAAAATACATAGAAAAGTATAGTCATGCTTCAGAAGATTGCGCATCCGAGTTGACCACGTGGACGGCCAGATAGTCGTCCCCCTTAATAAAAAGAGGTATTCTGAGGTTAAAACATACATTGATTGACTATCCGTCGACCATCGTCCGATTTGGTCGCGACGGCATCTCTGGTTTCTCTCACCCTATTTGATAGAAATATATCAAGATGTTCTAATTTTAGTCTACATATCACTATGCGTTATCGCAGATGGAAGAGACAAGATGGACGGACCGATGTTGACTGCTCGGTCTCCTGCGGTGACCTCCTTTCAACTCGTTTGATGGACGTGACGGCGAGTTCAAGCCTGAATCAGCCCCCTCATGGTCTAAATCAAATGAGTTCAGACGAGATGAGGGACTGTTCATGGGCGGAGTCGAAGAAGGTGTCGATGAGGATGGGTTGAGAAAGGACGATGATGTTGAGCTCGGCGAGTCTATGGACATGGTTTCCCGGGTCGACAGAGCTTGAGGAGGAGATATGATAAGATCTTGATCCTTATGATCTGTGTCTGTGTTTAAATGTTTGCACGGTCTTGGTTCTGAGTATGATGTGAGATGGAGTAGGATATGTGTGGGTGTGGGTGAAGGTCTGATCGATGGACGCGGTGATGAGGCAGGGACCGCCAGGAACGGTATCAGGAATAGAACCAGGAACGGAACCAGGAACAGGAATAAAAAATCAGGAACAGCCAGATAGATACGAAAGTCGGCCCAAGCGCATGGAAAAACACGCGAAAAAAGAGCCAAAAATGATATGAAAGACGGCTGCTGCGCATCTGAGCGGAAGATAGCTTCCATTCATTTATGATTCAAATATCCTAGACAGCTAATCTTCTCCTACCGCTCTTCCTCGGTCTCTCTATCAAACTACCAACACTGACCAAGCTCTCATCAGTATTAGAAGCGCTTTCTCTCATCAGTTAGCCCTCACCGTCTCTATTCGAACATGGACGACTACGACAGACAGGCAGAGCAGGATTTCTTAGAGACTTATGGTTCGTTTTCGATGTTCATCTATCGTTTTTCCAAGTCTATCTACTTCTTTGTCCTGTAGACCTCCGTACCCGTGGTTGTTTCCTTTGTCGGATCGCTTCAAAATGAATCAGTTTTGATTGAAAACAAGCTCATCTTTTGTGTTGTCTTTTGATATCTCTCGTTTTTGCTCTGCTCGTTGCTTCTCGTTCCTCACGATATCATCCTATCGTCGTCTCCTAAAAGCCTCGAGCTCACAAGCTAGCTCTGGTCAGACCAGCACGCTCACTTGGATTGTAAGCTTAGCATCCCTTTTTTTTCAAGTCTTCTTGTCCGTTTGATCATTATTTGAACGACAAGCAGACTCGTAAGCAAGGGGGTTTCATCCGGATTCACATTTTTCTTGATTAATTTCTCCTCAGACTTGGTTCTGCTCCCTTCCCGGACACGAGTATTTCTGTGAAGTAGCCGAGGACTTCATCGAAGATGACTTCAACCTGACAGGTGCGTACCTTCTACCAGTGCTTTCATCTTCTCCTTATTAAGGAGATCGCAGCTTGCCTAGATGTATAGAACTCTCGGTTCCACGCTCTTTCATGGACGTCACGACTGACAGCGTACACAATTCACTTACATCAGGCCTTCAGAGCATGGTTCCGTTCTGGAAGGAAGCTTTGGAAATGGTGCTCGACGTCGAGCCTGGTAGGTCTTCTCTTAGGTTTCCCTCTATCGAATGTTTCGTCGCCTTCTCTTATCGGAGAATCATCGTTTTTCGTGTCATTCAACAGAGGAGGACTCCCTCAAGATCCCGGACGTGTCCATCATTGAGTCTTCCGCCGAGTTGCTCTACGGACTCGTCCATCAACGATACATTCTTACCCGACAGGGTTTGCAATCTATGGTTCGCTCTTCTTCCTATTTGTCTAATTACAAGAGCAACCAGTTAACGGCCTATCGGTCCGAAACTCGTTTTTGATCGTGTAATAGTCTATCAAGACATTCGGTGCGTGCCCACGAGTCCACTGCCATGCGACCGCCGTTGTCCCCTGTGGTCGATCCGATCAGCCAGGGCTAGACACTGTCAAGTTATATTGCCCCAACTGTGGAGATATCTACAGTCCTCCCAGCTCACGGTTCCAAGGAGTCGATGGTCGGTCTGTCTTTCTGCTTTCCTCATATAAGGTAGCAGGTGTTGATTGTTATCGTGTGATACGCGTCCTTTGCAGGTGCCTTCTTCGGAACGACGTTCCCTCATCTGTTCTACCAAACCTACCGAGATCTCTTCCCTACTCCTTTCTATCCTCATCCGGCTCAACCTTCGCTCGTGTCTTCAACAAATCCGAATGCGCCTGCTTCGCCTTCGTCTCATCGACTGACAGAGCAGAGCCGAAACCCTGATCCGTACGGAGGTCAGAAACCTGCGTTCGGAGAAGTGTACCAAAAGCGGATCTATGGTTTTAGAGTGAGCGAACGAGCAAGGAGTGGGCCAAGGATGGCCTGGTTGAGAGAGAGACCGAGAACATGGGAAGAGTTGGCCAAGGTCGATTGGCGAGGTCGGTGGATTGGGGGAGATGGTAAAGATGGCGACGACGACGAGGATGGTAAAGGGAAGCCGACAGGAGAGAAGGGTGATCTGTTCGAGGGAGAGGACGAAGAAGAGCCAGAAGAGGAAAGCGAAGAAGAGGAAGAAGAAGAAGGAGGAGCTGGAGTCGCTTCAAAAAACGCGGCTGGTACGTACTTTCAGTTCTCCTCATCCTTTTGATGCCTTTTCTTTTTCAGCCTTGAGCGGAGTTTTGACATTTCTCCTTGTATGATTTCTTCTTTCGCTCTACAGCCCCTATCAAAAATGCCCTTGCTTTACCGCTCGCTGCTCTCCCCCTCCAAGGCGCTCTTCCCTCTCCCCCCGTCTCGACAATCATTTCTCGACCGAAACGTTCGGTACCCCGAACGTTCCCCTGCGAAGCATCATACCACCCTCGATTCACTGATTCAGCTATTTCTGCCTCCGAAACCGAAGGCACGGCCGGTGATTCTGACTCCGACGATGCGCTAGACACGCCGAATGAAGCGGCTCCGAGGTTCTTCACCGCCTCGAGGAAAGCGGCAGTAGCAGGAAGAATGACTCAGGGGATGGAGAAGACCCAGTCGGTTGAGACTGAAGTCACTGTATTGGAAATCTTTTAAACGTACCAGGTTCCATCTTGTCTCTATTTAGTATGAATGAGCGAAGCCTCTCAGTTTTCTCTATCTTACTTTCTCTTTTCGTGTCTCATTTGTTACAAACGGGAAGTGAGGTTGCTCGATCGTCGCTTTGATTAGACTTGAAAGAGATCGGGAAGATGTTTGTGAGGTGTAGTTCACAACTCTCTGTTCATCCATCAGCGGTCTTTGTGACATGTTGTTGATCTCTCAGGAAGAGTGGACAGAGGAAAGAGTCAAACAATTCATTCACAACACATTCAAGAAAACAAACCAGATAGAAAGCAAGAGAGATGATAAAAGGAGATAGGACAAAAAAGAAGTCAGGAAGAAACACTTGTCTCAAAAAAGACTCCCAAGGGATCGTGTTCCTCAAATAAGACGTTAAAGACTGAAAGGTGGTGAGATGTGCGATAAAGAGATGAGTGAAAGAGAAGAGTCAAGGCGGAACGAAAGGAAAACAACATGTATCCAACAAAGAGACGGAAACCTTCTCGTTCTTTCTCTTCTTTTTTGTTTCCGGGTAGGAATTCTTTTTTTGGTTTCAAAGATCGAACGTCTCGAGCCTGTACGGACCCTCCATCTCTCCAAACTTCTTGATGGCCTCCTTTCTTCCTCTTCCTCCCCTTCTCGACAACGTATTCTTCTCCCCCTCTGCAGCCGCCAATTTTCGTCGTTCTGTCTCGGCCGACCTGATCAATCGAAGGGCACCGTCAAAGTTTGCCTGGGCGAGTTCGAGCTCCCGTTGGATCAAGGTGTGAGCTTGTAGGTAGGCTTGAATCCGGGAGAGCGTGGTAGGAGCGGAGGGTAAAGAAAGAAGAGTGAGTAGGTATGTGTCTAAAAGAAGAGTGGTGAACGGAACAATCTGTGTGTGTTTGTGAATTTATGTCAAGAATCAGCTTTCTCTCATCTTTTCGGAATAAGAAAGAAGAATGAATGTCAACAAGAAAAAGGAAAGACATACGTTGGCCACTTGGGGGAGACCTCCTAAGTCGGTTCGACCAGCTGAGGGATCGGCAATGACACTCAAGATATCCTCGATCGCCTCCAAACATCTCGGAACTCTGTTCATTCCCAGACCCAATACGGCGTCCTTCCAAGCGGACTCGTTCGGTCTGACACCGAACCTGCCGATATCCAAGACCAACCTCGAGACCGATGGTAATCTTCCCGAGGCGAGCTCGGTAGGTTGAGCTTGACCATCGATGATGACGTTCAACAAGCCGATCAACTTGGCAGGTGACAACTCAGCAGACTGATCCCTGATGAGGAGCATGATGTTTGACCAATCGCCTCTAGCGAGAAGAGCTTGGGAAAATCCACCAGGCAACATGTGTTCGGAGACCATGAGCCGTTGAATGAGCTGAGTAATCAACTTGCTCGGGTACGCTTCCTTTGGCATCGACTTGCACTCAACAAAAACCAACTGAAGCAATCCCTTGGCCACAGGGGCCGGGAGAATAACGGCAGGACAGGGTCGGAGTTGAACTGTCAGCCGTTTAGCGAGCTCTTCTGGGTTCCTCTGAACTTCTTCGGGCAAAGCAGCCTTCTGAAGCTCGTACTCCTGTCGCACTCGCTCGTGGCTCTGAGCCAACCGAGATTCTTCTGCTGACTTTGCCTCCACCCAAACTTTCTCAACAGCGTTTGCGATTTCAGCGGGTGACTCCCATGTGCCATGCTGTTGATGAGTCAACAGAATCGACCGAAGTCGAGGGAGTAACTCGTGAAACGGCTCGGCCGGTTGGTTGCCTGACAACGATGACGAAAAGGATCCCGCCGCACCGGCCGAAGAAGAAACCCTTCGAGACTTGATAGAACCAGCCGTCGATGAGAATGAACCAGTCTGAGCAGTAGACACAGGAACAAGGACCTTGGCAGTGCGCTGAGCAGCGAACAAAACATCCGACAGTCCCCCGGCTGATGCTCGTCCGGCAACTTCACCTCCATTGACATCACTCACCCAAACGCTAATCTTTCCTCCATTGTCTGATCCTCTTCGAGCGACGAAGATGACCCGTTCGCCAGCTCCGTTCGGTGCAAACTCATAGGCAAACGCCTCGAGTCCGATCGGCGCTGACCCAGGAGCGACCATTGACTGAGGGAGCGGGAAGGAAGAGATAACAGCCGGATAAATAGGATTTACCAAGTGAACTTGCATTGATTGAGTGGAAAAGAGAAGGGTGTAGGCTGAGGTCGATCGACCTGGTAGGCGAAGGATGGTGGTGTTTCGAGGGTGAGAAGGCGAACTTGGTGCCGGAGTGGAGGGGAAGGTGTGAGGGACCAAGGTTGGCTTGAGTGAATTCATGCTGAGCGCAAGAGTATGCAGATGAGAGTGAGAAGCTTTGGGTGAATTGAAAAAATAGGGTGGATGATAGTTAGATCACACAGAAATCTTCATGATAGAGAAAAGAACACAAGTAGATAGAAAAGCAAATCAAATGAGCAAGGAACTCACTAAGAACCTGCATGACGCCGGTCTGAAGCAAGACAGCTTCAGTAACTAACTCCTCCTTCTTGAGTCCAGTGATAGTGAACTCCTTTTCAGTCTTGAAGTTGATCGGCTGAACTCCCTCTCCAGATAAACCCGAAGGAGCTATGATTGACAGTCGGACGAGTCCTTCCGGGAAGACCTCTACAAACACGTCACCAGCCCCTTGACTTGTCGACACAGAGGATGTGGTCGAGGATGCGAAAGCACAAGACCATCTAGGGCGCAAGAAAGCGAACGTGGGAGAGGATCTTGATTTGGTCGATGAGGCTGAGGTGACGTTGAGGGCCGACACGGCGATGGTTGAAGAGAGAGAGATGATGCTGTAAGAGTCGGAGGAAGCAGAAGAGGCTGAAGTCGAGTGAACAGCCAGGATATGGTCAGGACTGGAAGGGATAGGGATCAATCGAGAAACCGGGCTAGGCAGCTATAAAGACAACGGGATGTGTAGAAGATTGTATATTTTTAGAAGAAGACATCAAGGTGCAGTGAGGCCATGAAACGGACAAACCTCAAGGGTCTCCTTGTCCTGTTCTCCTCGCCAGCACCAAACGGTCCGACGAGCGAGCTCAGAGTCAAGATCTTCATGCTGGTCAAGTGCTACTAGGGTGGTGATATCTCCAGCAGGGTTGTATATCGAGACGGGCGCGGTAGCAAAGGTTGTCGTGGGGGGCACAGTATGGGACCAGACCGGGTTAAGCGCGGCAATCTTTACAAGAGAGGAAGGAGAGCTGTTGATGAGTGACAGGTCCTGAGAAGAACGACAGCTTAGAGGAACAACTTACGTCGTATCTCCAAACACCCTCGCCATTGACGGCGACGGCAAGCTGGTGGATAGGTCCGCTGGTCGACTTCTTTCCCTTTTGCTTGTTGCTCGATGCTCCAGCACCCACCGGCTGAACGGAGGAGACCTTGACGGGCTGTTTAGAGGAAGATGTCTTTGAGGATTTCACAACCGGAGGAGAGTACGAGGCCAGAAGAAGCGGAGTTGCGATCGAGGGTGCCATGATACTTCCAGATCTAATTCAAACGAAGGATTCCGAGTATGGGCGGAGAGAAGGGAAAGCAGAAAGAAAGTCAAAAAGAAGTTGACCCAAAAATTAGCGAAATTGGTGGATTACGTAAGATTTGCTACAAGCCGTAACCAACCGACCCTCTAGGGGCGTTGTTTGGCACATGCTGGGTGCCGACGGGCAACTCTTCTAAAGAACGGCAGTTTGATGGGCTGTTTCCACAAGAGCCAGTCGTTCAGACAGGGTGCGCGCTGGAGAAGAGCGGGCTCTGTGACCGGACGGCCATCCTGGCTAGATCGGATCACCGAGAACGATACAGGCTGCACCATCTTTGGATACAAAGTTGCTCGGAGGTTGGCGCACATCGCGTCATCACGTTCATCGACATGATGTCCATGATCTAGCATGGAATCATATGAAACAAGTGTAAATCTGTCTGAAGTAGGTCGTATGAAGTAGATTTTGATGTCGGTGTGGTTTGTGGCGGGATTCATGATACACTCGCAGACTCCACCACAGGGCGATATCTTTTCTAGCAACACGTTCTACTGCTCATCAGTATGCTAGCTTAATCGTTCTGGTAAGTTGGAGAACCTTGCTGATAGATGTCTGATACCGTCAAAGACTCTGATCCCCAAAGGTTATTCTGCGGAGAAGCATGAGAGAACACAGAGTATCAGAAAACCTTTGTAGTCTTCCCTACACACTCCCTAATAGAATTTCCTAGTCTAAATCTCTAAGGGGAAGGAAAATCTGTGCGGCTTTTTTTTTGTTATTTTCCCTTCCAGTCACCTTCTTTGCTTTCTCTCTCTCTTCCCCATCGAACAGATCAGATCATCTAGTAACAATCGATCCCTCTCATTCAGTCGACTTGGTGGTCCTCTGTCGTATCGACGTTCTTCTCCTTGTTCGTTCTCTCCTCTCTCTCCCTCAGGCTTGTCCTTCCCTCCCCCCGACCTCATCCTCTTCACCATTCTCGCCAACGCCCAAAGGCTCACAGGAGGCCCTGCCCTCCGACCCTTTCGATTCATATTGCCTAAACGAACTTTGGCCAACGTGTCCAAACAACGACAGACTATCACTTCTTCTTCCTCTTCGACCGTCAACACCTTGACTACTAACGCACACACTAACGGACAGTCCGATTCGTCCGCTCGTCAATCTTCGACAAGCTCAATGACCGAGCACAAAGTCCGTTCAGGATCCGTCCGGATCACTCGGCCTCAGTCGGCAGCAGACATCGTCACTTCTGAAACTACATTGGCTTCTTCCTCTCGCTCCCCCGTTTCTCCAAAGCAGACCGTATTAGAAGGCAAGAGTAAGGAGGGAGGGGGAGGAGGAGAGTCTAAAGGGAAATCATCAAAGTCGAAAGGAGGTTGGTCTATCATTCCTTCTCCCGTCCGGTCTTGACCGTGCTTTTGCTCTTTCGAGGTAGTTCATTTCACAGGCCGAGCGTTGAACGTGCTGAGGTCTGGCTTCTCTTACCTTACTCACTCACATGCTACGATCTTGGTTTGTTTTCTGTTTTGTTGTCGCCTCTCTCTCTCTTCCAAAGCTCGTCGCCACGCGGCCGCTGCGAACGATTCAGCCCCGATATCGACACCCCGTGCGCCTTCGTCAACCAAGCAAGAAGCTTCACGGCAACAGTCTGTTCAGCAGCAACGAGCGTTTTCTTCTGCTCAAATCAACATGGAAGGTGTCTCGAGAGAGCTCCGAAACTCAAAGTCGAGTAGTCTAAACAATCCACCCAGCGCGCCAGAGAGCGTCATCTACAGACATCCTACGATTCCTTCGTCCTACTACCGTACACCTGATCCCAGAACATCAATACCTGCTCAGGTTATCAACCTCGACGGTAGTGATCTGCATCGGGAGATTCTTAAGAGTTGGGAGGTTTGTTTTCCTTCCTTGCTTTACATATTCTACTCTCACCAAGCTCACTGAGAACAACGTGCTTGTATCACCTCTCTAGGCTTCAGTCCCCTCCAGGGCAACCGTCAGATCAAGAGAAAGAACTTTAGAAAAAGTGTGCAGAGCTGTGTCTCGATTCGGAAGTCAATACAAAGTCGCCGTGTTCGGAAGTGCGGCCATCGGAGTAGATGGAGATAAGAGTGATATGGATCTGTGTGTAGTTGTACGTTTCCATCTTCTTGCTTCTCTCGCCCCTCTTACCTCTCTTACCCTTCTTTGTCTGACTTTTTCCTTTCTCTCCGATCCGCTGGCCTCATCTAGGACCAAGAGCACCCGCAAGGTTATCGAAACTTCGATCTCACCAAGAAGCCAAAAGGAAATACAATTTACAACATGTACGACTTGGCATACATGCTTAAAGCAAAAGGAGGTATGATGGACGTCACCGCTATCGCCTTCGCAAAGACACCTATAGGTACGTGTATTTTTTCTTCACCTGTCCATTGATCTTTCAACATTGTTCATTTGGTGCCTTCTCCTTCGTCCATGTTATAGTGAAGTTTCGGGATCCCACGACGGACATCGAGGTTGACATGAAGTAAGTATCTCATTTTCACATTGACCATCAGATTCTCTTATAGTCTTCCATCTCACATCGCGCCTCGACCTTTTCTTCTTCGCCTCGTTTCTGAAGTGTGAATGATTTAGGCGGAGTGTACAACACATCGTTGATTCTCTCATACTGCCTTCTCGCGCCGTATACGCTCCGGCCGCTGTTGCATGCCGTCAAGCATTGGGCCAAATCGAGAAAGATCAATGACGCGTAAGTGGCTGGTTTCTTCCCACGCAGAAACAACTTGCAAGAGGCTCAAAGCTATCTCTTTCTTCCCTCGTTCTGTCTTGCACTTGACAGCTCCGGCCGAAGTGGTCATCCGACGTTCTCTTCATATACACTCAACCTGCTCTGCGTATCATATATGCAATCTTGTCAACTTCTACCCAATCTGCAATCACCCGAGTTGATCGATCGATTAGGCGTGCCTCCAGCTGAGATTTGGATCAGAGGATTTCTTAAAAGAGACAAGGCCGACAAGCTAGACACTACATTTGCCCCCGTCGGCCGGGAAAGCGGAGCGGGCGAGGAGGACGGGCCGGATATGCCAGGAATGTCTCAGGAGGAGGTCGACGAATGGAAGGATCTAAACTTGCAAGTCGATGTGGGTGAGCTTGTCAAACGATTTTTCCAATGGTACGGCGAACAATCGCCACGAATAAATATCGATCCTGCCGTGGGGGTGGAATCGGCTGTGAGGGCTTGGGATTGGAGTAGATGTCTTAGCAGCGTCTTGCACGGTGGAACAGTCCGTAGAGAGTTTCCCTTCGGCCAGGCTGCAGCAGCGGCAACTAAGGATGAACTGGAGAGAATGGATGAAGAAACTAGGGAGAGGGAACGTCAGTTAGCCGCACAGATCCCACATTCGAGGTGGATTAACGACGCGTTGGTCGTTCAGGATCCATTCATCATCGACAAGGTTTATCTCTTTCCTTGGCTAGTACATTTTCTCTAGCGTGATAAACAACTGACTTGCCTGGCCGACATTCCTTCCATCGCATTCAATCAGAATTGTACAGGTGTCATCAACGTGCCCACAGCTATCTTGCTAAAGGAAGAGTTCGCCAGGGCCTACCATATTCTTGAACAAGGCGGCTCCTTCCTCAGAGAGGTCTGTCAGCCTAGATTCGTCGCTACGATGAGGCAGGGTGTGAGACATGATTCTAGAGGTGGCGGAGGCGGACGAGGAGGAGGCAGGCGACGAGAAAAGTCGGACAAGTAGCAAGAAAAGAATGAGGAGCCGTTGATTGATCTGGCCATCTTGTTATTTCCTTCTTTTCGTCCTTCGTCCTCTTGGGTTTCCTTCCTTCCTCCTACCGTCATCAAGACGTTTGTTGCATCGAACGCTTCTCTATTCTGTCCACTAGACGTTCTCGCCCTCTCCTTGCCTCCGTTTTCTCTTTTGCCTGTTCTTCGATCTATCTATCCCCTCCCCTTTTCGCTCGCTCAATTTACAGTTTCCTTTCCTACATCCATCTCATTCATTTGTAGCAGTATCAACTATTCATCGGATTCCCTTAATCAAACTAAGCTTTGCTTCGTGACATCATTTCCTCTCTTTGCTCTCGGCTCCAAGTGTCACCTCCAACTCCATCGTTGATTACAAGAAGAAAAGAAAAAAGAGAGGCAAAGAACAATATGAGGATTTGGGGCCAAGACTGCAAGTAAACGAGGGTGAAACACTTAGCGGGGCCATCCTGACCCCTGTTACATAATCAGCCCCTGAAATTCTTCCGCCTGGACGTACAAACTGCCATCTCTCTTCATCTTTGTGTTTGCAAGTGTCTCGATTCTTTTGTTCCCTTGGCACATAACCCTGCTTCTGCTTCAATCGACCTCAGAAAACCACCCCTATCGTGTTGATACTCAAAGGACCAAACGATCACCAACAGATATATGCCCGAACTCCAGGCTAGATACACTTCTACCCCAAACATGACCTCTGTAGCCATACCTGACACCCCGGACGGACCTCCTATGCTAGGAACGATCGGTCGAGATACCGGACTCGGGTCTGGCTCGGTCTTGGGATCCTCGCTGCTCGGTGAAGAATGGGCAGAGTTCTTGGATGCTGATACTAGTGGAGATTCACTGGACTCTGGCGTAGGTTCACAATTCAGTTCCGGTATGAGAGGGAGAGAGAACTTTCAGGCACAGGGGAACGAGGAAGAGAGAAGAGAGAAGGAAAAGGTGGATAGACTCGCTCTGGACGTGGAGAAGAGGTCAGTATCTCTTTCTCCTTTCCTTCTTAAGTTCCTTTGTCTTTGTGTCTGGTTGTGTGAGATGAGAATGTCGCTATCGCCTAGAGTAGTGTTCCCTTGTTTCGCCTCCCCTTGACGGGTTTTACCTGAAGACAGAGGAAGGGAGCGCAGGATACAAACGCTCAAAACTGACACCTTCTCTCTCGCTTGTGGTCTCAATTGTTCTTTCCTCTTTACTCAAAAGAAAAACACTCACCTCCAAGATGACACTTGAGCTACAAGAACTTGAGGCTCGTCTTCAAGCGGCCGATGAAAGAGAGTCGTCCCTTCGAGCCCGACAGCAAGCTGTCAGGCCTTCGTATTGAGAATCTTCCTTTGTTCTGTCCCATCTGTATTGGTCCTGAATACGTGAGTCTTCAGGAGAAGAACTCGAGAGTTATGGCGCATATATAGATTGACGTCTTCTTCATCTTCTTCCGCTTCGATGCCTTTCTTGGTCGCATTCGTCCAGAACCAACTCTCTTCGTTCACTCTCTTGTGCGATATGAATTGTGTATATGTCTTTTACCTTTTATCCCTGGAACCTCTTCATTCGTCCGCGTTCTCATATGTATCTTAAACCTCTGCTTGTTATGACCCGTATTTCTTTTCCTATCTTCAGTATCCTTGTAACCCTGCCCGGCTCGTACGCATAGACCGATCATTTCTACATTTGCCTCCTCACTTCGTACCATCTCTTCTTACCTCATATGTTTCTTATTTCTCTTCCATCTTTTTCACTGTGACACCGTTTTACATATAACATTCTTTCCGTTTTTACGATCTCTTTCTTTCACTCGCCCTTTTTAGGACGACCCGCACGTTGCGTATCTGAACATGAATTATAAACCAAGTTGAAGACGTCATGATCAGTGAAAACGTATCCAAATAAATTCGTGTATGTGTATATGTATGTATATATGTATGTGTATATGTATGTGTGTGTGTTTCTGAGAGTGGAAGGACGACTTGAAGGAGCTTTTCTCTTTAGAACGAACAGATATATTGATCTTTCCCTCTTGCTATGAGTAAACAGAGGAAGAGGAAAACACCGCGGTCGATCACAGAGATGGAGAGAAAGCTCGTGAGAGAAGAATGTGTGGATGGGAGAAGGCTAGGGAGGTTGGTTGAATATGTGCAGTGATAGGACAATAGAATTTGAGGCATGGCAAAACAGGAAAGTCAGAAACAAAGGTGAGAATCGTCAAGAAAAGGGAATTGAATTAAAGTTGGATATTAAGTGGGACAGAGTCTGAGTAAATAATGTTAATGTTAAGGTTGATGTTGATGTATGTATATGATGGATATTCCCCTACTTGTCCTTCAAGTGAAAGACGATGTTGAAACCGAAGATGGAAAATAAGGGAAAGCCAAGACGAACGTGAAAAAGAGGACGGAAACTATGAAAAAGAGATGGTGAAGAAGTGGGAGATGGAGATGGTGTGCTTTGAAACCGATATCTATGAAGGAACAAGATATAAAACACAAACGCACACGCACACACACACACGCGCATACACTGAAAAGGAGAGAAAGAAAGAAGAGGCACATCAAAGAATAAGATCTGATGAGAAAAGTGTGTCTCTTCCTTTGAGTTACAAAGAAGGAAAAAAGGGATAGAAAGACGACAAACAACACTGATGAGAGTGAAGAAGGCGAGAGAGAAGGGAAAGAAAGCAAAAAGCCCGAAAAGAGAGAGAAAGAAAGAGAGGAAACAGAGATAGAGTGAACAAACAAGAGCTGAAGGTAAAAGGGCAAGAGAAAGGATGAATATGAGCATGAACGGGACTACTATCAATGAAAGCACGAGCACAGCATGAGAACAGCAAGATTCTCTTTTTCGTTTTCTTCCACTCTTTCTATGACGGATAGGCGATAGATTCCTGGGTTTTCATCTGCTTGGCAACAACTACGACAACCACCTTTGCGCGTGTTCCCACCTTTTCGAACCAACTCGGGTCGCCGATCTCGATCCCAATTCTTTCCCCGGTTCTTTTCATTCCCAGTCTTGTCTCTTTCGGGTCAGCGTCTCCTGCCAGTCGGTCTGCCATCGGCATCAACCATGCTTGCCCGTTCGATCAAGCCTGCCAGAACTGAAGCGGGCACGAGGACCATCGGACTTGGAATCAGTTGTTCTTCTGCCGGACGAGGATCCCAGGTCAGGTACGGCAATGGAGGAACAGCATACTGCTGTGGCGGAGGCTGCGAGGAGGCTTGTGGGTATGACGATGATTGCAAGACCGGTTGCTGCTGGGCTACTGGTATCGACGGAGGAGCGGATTGAAACTGTTTGTTATTGTTGTTGTCCGAGAGAGAAGGATTGGGATATGTCGAACGAGGAGGTGGGTAAGGACTACTACTCAAATTGAGCGAGTTACTGCTAGTGTTGTTATTGCTGCTGCTACTGCTACTGCTATTGTTGTTGTTATAAGATAAGGTTGAGAAAGAGTTTTGTTGATTCGAGCCGTTGAAGCCGGATTGCTGGCCCTGCTGTTGTCGTTGTTGGTTGGAAGACGTCGACTGGTTCTTGTTGAGCCTGGCTGTACTCGACGGAGGAGGCATGCTTCCATCCATCACCGACGGTGGCAGCATCTCAGTATCCTCTTCGGCTAATGCCGGCAGGTGAAGATAGAGATGCTTCTGGGGCGAAGGCGGTGCGGAGAACAGACCACCTTCCCATGCTCCTGTGAAGACGGGCGAGTTCAGCGCAGAGGGCGGAAGAGATGCCGATGGGTGGTGAAGTGAGGCTAGGAAGGACTGGACCCAGGTTGGGTTGCAATCTGCGTCGAGAGTCTCTTGGAAATGAGGGGCTGCGCTCTGGGAAGTTGTCGTTGTTGAATTCGTGTGCCCAGAGCTGGGAGTCGAGGCCATCGGTGGGAGTTTTGTGTTGCCGTTCTGTGAATTCAGTGCGTCCCAAGCAGGCGTTGAGAACGCATCAGATCCCGGACCGCTCGGAGGTGCGCCATTGTTGTCGATTCCACCACCGCCTTGGCCTCCGCCGCCGGCAGAATTGTTGGTGGTCGAAGGAGAGATTCCTGTTCCGCCAGGTGAAGAGCCTGAAACAAAAGCAGGTGAGGATCCAGCACTCACCGTCCCTCCATTCGGACCTAAATGATGACTATCTGGATGGAGCAGATGGGCGAACGGACCATGTTGTATGTTTGACAGACAGTTCGGTCCACCTCCTCCGCCTCCGCCCGAGTTTGTTCGGTTGCTGGTGCCGTTGCTGTGCCGATTGGTCCCAAGGCGAGCATCGGGCGACATGTCTGACCGGTGGTCATTCCCGGAATCATTCACGTTGAACCTCTCTCTGGGGAAGTCCTCGTCGATCGCGTTCAGCCGAGCACCGAGGTCTCTGGAGAAGAGAAGCCCATCCGAGGCTGTGGGCGTTCTTGTCCGGTTAGATGAGTTTGACAGGATTGATGAAGGAGTTTCGGCCCGGTTGTAAGACGACTGTTGCTGACCGAGTGAGTTAAAAGAAGGAAGGTCGACCTGGTGATGATGATGAGGAGGCTGTTGATGTTGCGTGGACGTGGAAGATGACGACTGAGACGGATTGTCGAAAATGGACATGTTGAAGGCGAGGACCCCATTGGATCGAGCGGACGAGTCTGACGGGTGAGTTCGGTCGGACGGCTTAAGATGTGGCGGTAAAGGATCAAACATGTGAGGAAATGATGAATTACTACCGGACGGGCCGGCCGAAGGTGGGAACTGAAGGTCGAGTAGGCCTTCGAAGGGAGACGGTTGGTTTTCGCTTCCTAGTCGGGAGCTTGACGGCCGGAGTTCACTGAACTGGGAGGAGGACATCGAGTCTCTGGAGGGTGAACCATCTTGATGACTGGTCATTAGACCGAGCATGCTATCCCTACCGTTGTTGCCATGTTCGTCTTTCGGGTCTTTGGTCACAGATCCTTTGGATGCATTACGCGAAGCGGGATCTCTATCTGTAAAGCTGACGCTTCGTCTGCCTCGACCACCTTCTGGGAAGCTTCGGGTACCACCGGCATTACCACCTGTCTTTTTCTGTTGTTCCTCGACCTCTAACAGATTCGCCGCAACTTTTTCGTCACCCTTGAACTTTCTCCATCGGTTTCGACAGCAAAGACCTGTTCGACCTGGTAAGGACTTGGCGATCAGTTGCCACTTGGGACCAGTCGTTTCGAACAGCGAAAGAAGGGATTCGTCTTCTTCTTTGGACCATGGCTGACCCTGTGGAGGTGAGGACGAAAAGTGAAATGAACGCGGTCGTCAGAGTGGACGGATGGAAGGAAATAGGTGGAGGGCAATTGAGGGGTGTGACGAACCTTTGATAAACTGGGGTCCAACACTTCTTTCCAACGTTTGGCACATTGGTCATCCTTTCTGCCTGGAATCATTTGAGCAATCTGACCGATACATCCGAGGTAACATCAGATCAGCATGCTGACTAACACACCTTCAAGGTGGAAGGTCTTCCTTGCGACCAAAAGAGGCGACGCAGAAGGCGGATTGTATGCGAATTAGAAAATATCGAGACCCACCTTGTACCATACCGGTCCAAGCTTTTCCAACCCTTCCAAGAGCAAACGGTCCTCTTCCTTTGACCAACGTCCCTTTTTTAGATTCGGAGCGAGCGAGTGAAAGTATCGTTTACGACAGTCCTGGTGAAGATATGGAGGTGAAGAAGCAGCAGGAAGACAAAAACAAACAGACATGACGCATACATCCCGAGGTGAGACACTGTAAGCGCGGAAGAGAGCTCGACTGGAAGTCAGAAACGAACAAAGAACCCACCTTAATGTTACGACCCTCCAGAGCGGCGGCCACGATGGGCCATTTGCTGTCTTTGCCTCTTTGACTACCTGAAGGAAGAACGAGTGCAGCAGATCAAGATTTAGGTGTTAGTCATATGGACACGAAACGCCCTCTTCTAAAGAGGGAGCCTTGGTTGAAACTTCTATCAGATTCCGACGGAAACAAGACAAGCGGAGCAGGACATGTTGATTTTGAACGAATGAATGCGCCAATGGGCAGCTCCAGTCGAAAGAACTTCAAGCAGGAAGCAACACTGGCTCCTCCCGGGCATCACGCTGCGGAACAAACTCTGGGTACTCACCATGGATAGCGACCAGTTTGAGCAAGAGAGCATCCTCTTCGGGTGTCCAAAACACCCTTTCTCGGTATGTCGAGGCAGGCTTCGATGGATCGGGAGGCATGTGATATCGGAAGAAAGGAAACCAAGGTGAAAGGATGAGATGGGAAGATGGTGTGAGAGTGAGTGGATGTGGATGTGGCTTGATAGGATGAACACGGAAAAGCGGGGGAGAGGGAAACGGTGGGTGTGGGTGAGAAGGTGGGTTTTCTCCTTTGTCCGTGCGGTTTTTTTTCTTCTTTTTTTTTTGGTTTAGCAGGGAGAAGTGTGTAAGACTGAGAAGCACCCTGAGGCCTCCTGTTTTGGTTGGCTGGTTACTATTCCTTTCCGGTCTCTCTTCTCTCGATGGATTCTCCTCTGGACACTGATCGAAGGAGGAAAGAACGCAAGGACGGAGAAGTAGGTTGTCTTTTCGAGAGAAAGAGCAAAGGAAGCGAGTCGTGATTGTCAACGAGAGAACGTCCAGTGGGGTAACACGGTTGATCGACTTTTCGTTCCGGGGGGACGGCCAGGAACAAGGGGGGGGTGCCTGAGCCTGGGTGAGTGTCAAGGCACAATAGGCATATGGAGGCACACAGGCACCCTCTGGGCCACCTGGCCGCGCGCAGCGTGCTAGACCATGTGTGCTTCGTGGGATGGAGTGTTAATGAGATTTAGGGTAGCTGTGGGGAATGCGGGGTGAAATGAGTTACTGCTCCGAATGTGGGGTAAACTGTATTCCGGCCAGGCGTGGAAGCGTGGACAGAGGAGGCAACGTAGGCTTAGTCGGCATAGGCACAAATGCGCAGCAGTCGGTCTCCGGCTTTTCGCCGGCATCAATTCATTGGTTTCCAACCCGACCTTGTTTCTATTCCAATATGACACGTGTGATCGGAATCTAGATGCCGTGAGGTGGCTGCGTGAAATGGCTACGTAACGTGGCTTCGGAAAATGGCTAGGTACCCTGAGGGCTGTGTAGACTAGTCAGGTGCCCATGCTGCTTAGTCAGCTTCCTGGCTACCCAACCCTTACGCCGCACACGCTCAGTCCTCTCCTTCGCCCTTCTCCATCTCAACGCTTGCTCGTACTTTCTCTCCTTCCTTTCGTTCACAGGCCATCCGAGACAGAGAACAGACCGTTCGACCAGCTACTTAGATCGAAAACAGCTATGCCTGTGAGTTCTCTTGTCAAAGTCCTTTCCGTCATCCATCTTTGTTTTCTCCCCGAGTCTGATCTCTCTCCCTAACTCCCTTTCGTTCATCTACAATCGACACCTCCTCGTCGCTCAATCGTAACGAACCTCGTCAGGCCTATCACTCTGCATTCAACGAACTCGACGACGTTCGTCTAGTCGGTAACACCTCCATCCTTCCTCTCAAGACTCGGTTCAGAGGCCCAGCTCCTTTGGGTTCGTCCAGTCGCGTTTTTCCTTATCTGTTCTTTCCTTGCAACCTAGCTTCCTCCGTAAAGCCTGTTTTCCTGTCCCCTCTGACATCACACCCCATGTTACTTTGATTCTTTGCCTCGTTTTCACCCTACTCATACGAATACGCAATACCGTGCCATTCAGCCGACTCTTCGTCTCCAGACATCATCGACGAAGCCATTTCCCTGTTCAGAGCAAACTGCCTGTTCCGAAATTTCGAGCTCAATGGACCAGCCGACAGGCTGCTCATCTACCTCACCCTCTTCATCTCCGAGGTTCTTTCCAAGGTGGCCTCTCATCGGTCAGCTCTTGCACCGGCAGAAGCCAAAAAAGTCCTCGGCACTCTCGCCCTAGACTCGTTCGCTCTCCCTGGAGACGCTACCTTCCCGCTCAACTCGATGTACGCCCCGCCCGCCAACTCGGTCGACGCCGGTCCGTTCAGATATCTTCTTTTCCCCTTCAGCCTAGTTTTTCTTTCATTCTTCACACGAAACAAGTACTAACCATCAGATCGGCTGGTATCTTCTGACCGTCTTGTTTGCAACAGATCATCTCAGGTCGTATCTTACTCAGGCAAGACAGGAAGTCGTCCTTCGGCTACTCGATCACCTGTATCCTACAGACAATGAGTATGTTGCCCACTCTAGCTTTTCTCTCTGTTGCTACCAATGCGCCATGCATCGCTGATGATGTACCAACGCTTCTTGAACCTCTATCTCGATTTTTTTTCTGGACGATCAAAACCGAAAGAGGTCATCAGGCGACGGTTCCGAGTAAATGGTGGATGTGCTTCACCAAGCGAAAAGGGTTTGTTCCTCTTTTGAATTTGTTTCTCATCATCCTCGCTTCACACACCAAGACACTTCGGTCTCCTTCTGACGCGCAATATTTGTCTATATTTCCAACAGATTCTGGGGAGCATGAATGATCTTGATTAGATAACTTCTGTCGCGCCCGTCACATGGTGATTTTGAAGGTGGAGAGTTGGAATAAAAAGAGACGCGCGCGCCCGACCGCTCCGTTGCTCTTGGGCTGTGATCTATTCCTCTCTTCTTTCCCTCGACCCCCCTTTCTTCTTTTTCCTTCTTTATTTGTTCCTACTTTCGTTCTCCTGCTCCGCTTCTCTCTGTTCTTCCTTCTTCACCCAAAGTCCTGATGTTCTTGTTCCTACCACCGCCCACTCATCTTCTTGTTCTGTCCAATGTACTCTTGACGAATGTTGGACTTCACTCTCCAACGTAACATCCATCGAAGGGGATGTAATCCTGAACGCTCGTTTAAAAGTCAGAAGCCCAGCGTACGATCGTTTGTCAACAATATGTCCGTCGAGGTGTCCCCCTCCTCATTTACTATCTATAATAAAGGAAAATGGAAGACGTAAGAGGAGGAGAAAAGGGTGAATATGAATGCAAGAAGTAAATGAACAGACAGCGAAAGGGAAAAGTACAATGCGAAACAGGTGAAGAGTTCTTCTTTTTCGAGAGAGTGATGATACATCCAGCTCCAACAGAGCTCTAGAGATAATGATGAAAGATAATAGACAAGAGGCAAAAGGCGAAAAAGGTTGAATCCCAAGAAAAAGAAGAAAAAGAAGGAGGAAATCCTCTAGTCAGAGTCGAGTTCAGCATTCAGCTCTCCATGATCACGTCAACTGTAGCGGCCTCTGGTGCTAATGTCGTTGTCGTTGCTGTCGTCGTTGCTGTTGTTGCTGCCGCTACTGGCGTTGGTGCCGTCGACGTTGTTGTCGACATCGATGCCGTTGTCGTCGTCGTCGTTGCCGTTGTCGAACCGGGTTTTCCTTTCGACTTGCCCTTTCTGCCCCCAGTCTTTTTCGACGCAGCCGCCGCCCCCACCGAAATCTCTACCGAACCTGATCCACCCATCGATCCAACGGTCGTCCCATTGTTACCAGCACCACCACTTCCGAGTCTTTCCCTCTCTCCATCTTTCTCTCCGTCGAAGAAGTCATTCCTCGCCCGATGGACATCTTCCCCTCTTTCGTCTCCTGCCTTACCGTTCCCGACGGTCTCTTCCTCCTTCTCCTCTGCGTTCCTCTCTTCTGATTCTAGCCAGCCAACAAGATCAGGCGGGATCTCCTGCATCTGAACCGAAGGCGCCCCGTTAAGATACCTCAGGTTTTCTCGGATCGAGACCCTGATCTTTTCGAGTGATGACCGAGTGTTTAGATTGTCCACCCGGCCGGTTAACGGAGGATGAAGCTTGTAGTCTGGGTAAAAGAATGCGTCATATGGTGTTGGCGGTAGAGAATCCCCGACGTCTGTTTCGGTCAAAATCGAAGTTTCGTAGGCCCAACAACGTGAAACGTTCCTTCCAAGATACAACAAAATGATACAAAACAAACCAAGAAGAAAATAGATCGTCCACGTAAGTAAAACGGAATTGGTTTCAAAACTGAGTAGAGACTCACCTGATGGTATAGCCTCCACCACCCAAGACCAATAAAGGCAGGTTGAAACTCTTGATGAACCGAACACATTCCCCATGAGCCGCGATCGAGAGGTTGAACGCTCCCAGTCGATCACAACCCAGCGAATCTGCCCCGCATTGCAGGACAATACTTGTCGGTCGAAACGTCGTGATCGTCGGTTCCATCACCGCTTTGAACAAGGAAATGTAACTTTCGTCGTCGATCCCTTCTTGAAGTGGGACGTTCAGACTAAAGTATTTACCTAGTCCGTTCCCAAGTTCATCCAACGCGCCCGTGCCTGGGAAGAAGTCGCCGGCAAACTTGTGAAAAGAGACGGTGAGAACTCGATTGGACATGTAGAACGCTTCCTGAACACCATCTCCGTGATGGATGTCAATATCTATATAGAGAACTCTCGGCTGGAATCTGTACGGCAGTGTTTTCGAAAAGAAAGCCAGCTCGACATGTGGTCAACACAAAAAGATATCCTGACACGAGGAAGCAATCCATACACAGAAGGATCAAGACCTTACCGGAGGAGTTCAAGAATGGCAAGTACGATATCATTCACATAGCAAAACCCACTGGCCTCCCCTTTCTTGGCGTGATGTAGTCCTCCGGACCAGTTGACAGCAATATCCGTGTTTCCGTGGGACAGTTTCCTAGCGGCCACGAGCGAAGCACCGGAGTACTGCCTACAGAATTCAAACAGGCCGGTGAAGACTGGGCAATCATCCCCAAAGTTAAACTTTGAAAATTGAGTTGTCAAAGAAGGCGGGGCCGAAGGGGTTACTCTAATTCACGAACCAGCCGACGCGTAAAGACGACGCGAGAGTCAATATCCTCACAGAAACATGCTCGGAAAGAGGTATGTAGAGAAATCGAACCTAGAAAGAAAATCGACGTAATCTGAATCGTGGAACATTTCTAATTCATCACGAGTTGCAGCTCGGGGAGCAAACACGTCCATCCGCTTATGAAGCCCGTACCCGACGACGAGCGAATTTGTGAGCGTGAGCCTATGGGGTTTCATAGGATGCCGCTCCTGGTGTTTATGTTTCGGTTTTTGAGGAAACAACATATCCAGAAAAAAAAAGGTGGAGCGCGTACAGAACATGACAGGTTGGGTGAGAACGCGTCCTGATGACTTTAAAACAAATCTCAAATCTTCTTTAGGAGGGTCGGACAGTAGGCAAACTAGACGCACCCCATAATGGTATTCTCCTACAGATTTAGGAAAGTAGTACGAGACTCTGGACTGAGAATGCGGCTGTGTTGGTGGTATTTCATCGATGAAATCAGTTATGGTCTAGCTGGTTGACTCTTTTCGGCTATTCTGCTGAACAATGAGAAGTCTCAAGAGAAACGAACCTGAACGATATCACCCTGAGGCTGAGGAAGCCCGATGTCCTTCCTCGAGTAAAAGAACGGACTGTCAGAAAAGGTCTGGACGATATCGGGTCCTAGCATATATGTAGCGAGGTTGAAAAGAGGTAGAGGAGAGAAACCACAGCTAGCTTCTACAAGGTCTGAGCTCCAAGATAATCTAACACCGTTTAAAAGGAGGAAAGCTGAGGCTGATAATCGAATGGATGGTCGTGATTAAACGTCGAATGGGTGAGTGAGAATGTTGTAGGTGCTGCTCAAATACGGTCGGCACGTGACTTATTAAGCTTATGTCAATCAACCTTTATATTCAGCGCATCTTAATGATGGCCTGTCCTTCTTTAGCTATATACATATATATAGCTATATATTCATATGTGAAGCTTCAATCACACTAGATAACATTATCATAGATTCCATATCTCTCAATATTCGCTGATTCGAAGCATAATTCTTTTGTAAGCCTTACAATAACAATTTACCGCTATTGCGCAGAGAAGATGGGGAAGACAAAACCGAAGGATACGTACCCAAAATCCTGAGGCAAAGAGATAAGACCAAGAAGATCAGAACATCAGCCATCCCTGATTATTGAAGCGGCCTATGAATTAATCAATGTGTGAGGAAAGAGAAAACGTACTACATGGCCTGTCTCTTTGGCATGTTGCGTCGCCATCTTCTCTCCTTTGAGTCCTTCTCCGCACGTGCCGCATCGTAGATCAAACGTCTGCGTGTCGGTGTAATAGTGTCTATCCTTGAGTTTCTTTGCAAGAGCCGTCACAGCAGGCAAGATAGATTCGTTTGATGTAGAAAAGACCGTCTCGCAGAAACCAGGATCATCAATTTGAGGTGTCGGAGAGAGAAGCGCACAGTCATAATGGATACCAGAATACACTAGGACGCATCTATGCAGCCAGACAAAATAAGCGAGTACTAAAAGATGATCAGAGATTAGCTCAACAATGATAGCCATCGATTTATGAACATACCTCTGTGAATATTGGCCTTCGCCAAATCGATCTATTCGACCTGATGAGATATCTACAGATGCAATCTCGGTTTTATAGCTAGTACCGAATATGATGATATCGTCAGATTAGCATCAGGTCTCATCATCGAGTGTGCTCTGGCATATGGACGGACGGATACGGACTGGGTAGAAAAGATAGAGAGCTCTGACAAGAAGGGCTCGCAAGATCGCACGATAAGCAAGCGAGTTCTAGACAAGTTTGAATCGTATTTCCTAAGCCACAACTAACCTATAGCTCCACCCCAGCTTGTGGGCTTAAGAATCGTCGAGATGTATGCCTCGGGTGAACGTCTATGATTGGTCACAGAAGAAATATATGTTTAGGGAAAGCTCCTCGTTCATGACCGATGAGAAACAGTACGAACTCCAAAATGAGCTCTGAATAAGTAATTGGATCGGCCGTAATGGTATCCGCTACCACTGTATGAATGAGACAGATGTTGCAAGGCAGGTGTATGCATAAGCGTATCGAGCTTAGCGACATCACTTAGGAAACTCAATGTACCACGACGAAGCTTGGATGCCGCTTGGATGCTTCCTTCAAATACTTGAGCTACTGATGAGAACAGACACGAATTATCATCGCTGTCGATGTTTAAATTTCGAAAGCCAAATATCACTTGTCAGCCTTGACAAACATGAGAGCGCAATTATATGGATAGAGGACTGACGGTACGATGTTCAGAACTAGGTATGATCCATTGACCTCCACCCAATCTCCTGCTTTGTTGTTTGCTGACGCGCTGATAGTGTTTGGCGCGATAGATTCTGGGACGAATGGCTTTGGTTTAGGTGGATCCAAGCTGCGTGAAGGTACCGGTGCTCTGATAGAGGAAGTCGAGGAACCTGACGGAGTAGCCGCGCTCACAAGCAATTGTTCATTCTTGCTAAGTTTCAAAGAGGAAAGTGCCTGGGCCGAAGACGTGTATAACAGAGGTTTCGGTGGGTATCCCGACTTGACTATCGTTTGAAACATGGCCATCAAGGAGGCCAGTGTGATACCAATCGGCCGCATCCAACGTGAAACAATCAGCTCAAACCCTACAAAGGATAGCTAATAGCGACATAAAAAGATGGCAGAAAGAAGGAGTTTACGATCTTGAGCGTCGGCAGGCAAGCCAGAAACTTTCGATATAGCACAAAGCAGATCATTCACGGATCCATTTGAATCTACTTGAATCGAGCTGATACCACCTGGATGTCTGATCCTGATTGAGAGGGACATTGTTGGTTGCTTGTATGTTGCTGTCCTCCAGATGGACACAACCTTGCTGAAGGGATGGCAGCGTCATGGTCATGTGTATGTGGCAACGGCTGTGCTTCGAAGGCTTATGTAAGCACGTACGCGTGGTTTATTTTTCCGTTCGTTGACTTTCCAGCGATCTCCTTTTCGACTGTACATATCCGATAGACCAACAAGCATTCCTTCTGCCATCGCTCACTTCTTTCTTCTTTCTCTCTTCTCAAGATGAATTCTGGCTCGTCGATCACCCAGAGATCGGGCGCCACTCAGATTCTACGCAATCCTGTCTCCGCTCCAAAGGTAGTCAAGGTCATGGGTACTGCTGGAACAGCCTATGAGGCCATGTCCAAGGTTCGTAGATTCTCTATCCGGCTTGAACAGCAAGATCGCAGACAGCCCGGTACTCATTTGGCTCGATGGAAACATTCGAATTGTTCACGGCCACAGAAAGTTCTAGGTCGACGGTTGGTCCGGGTGTTCAGTCTGACGCTCGGAGCAACTTTCTTGGTCTTCAGCTTTCAGCTTTTTGTAACTGGTAAGGTGGAATGTGCAACTTGTTCACGAACAAGAGTATGACTACTCGTGGATTGAACCTTTCACCGTTTCAATTTTTACAGGAGGATTTCACTTTACTCCGTCTTTTAGAGGGGCAATCAAGAATCTTTTCTCTTCAGCCGCAGTCTTTGTTCTGGCTGTTCTACCAACTATCGTCATCCGCAAAACATTAATCTCTTGTGCGTTCGCTCAGCTCCCCAAGGACTGCTATCGAATTCATACTAACCTCAGCTATCGAGATACATCTTATGTATAGATCCAGAATCGACTTCGAACTCTTTGAGCACTCGAGTCCGAGCTCTCTTCTCCTCTCCATCAACCCATGCTACTGTTCTTGTCTTTGTTGCTTGTGGAGTCATTCAATCCTTGATCTCTGCGATGATCAGTTCTGGTGCCAACCTTGGTCTCCTGGCTAGTACCTCGTACGCGCAATTTCACACTCTATGTACATGTTATCGAATTTAGTTTGACCACGTTTAATCGATTGCGCATTACAGAAGACACCCTTTCCATCTCAACGAACGATTGATCATCTTCCTGTTGTCTAATGCATCACTGGGAGTGACGTACGCCTTCCGAGAACTCTGGATGGAGACCTCCTTACCTGTGTGGCCTCACGATATCGTACGTATTGGTTCGATCTTGCATCTGAAGAGACAAAAAGAGACCAAGCGAGGTATAGACGAGCATACTGAACAAGATACTTTCTCTTCTTATAGCTGCCTATTCAGGGCTTGATCTCTAAGAGCCTGACGAGCGTCCCATCCGCGCTCGGATTTCCCATCATCCACTCCTTCGTATTTTCCGCAATATATTTGTCTGTTCGGCGCTCGGTTTGGAGATTCTTCCTCTCGTGGTTCGGCGTCTTCACCAGGTGGGATTTGTGTCAACTCTTCTCGTCCGAGGATTTCTGCACTCGAGTACTGACCTAAACATAATTTCAGGCCATACATCGCCAACTTTCTGAGAAGCTCTCATCGATCTATCGATACAGGACTCTTCGTAAAGATCACAGTTCTTGAGCTGGCTACAGTGGCAGGATGGGAAATTGGAAAGGCCATCCTCCGGGTTTACATGGTTCAGGTTCGTTGATGAGCTTTCTTGACCAGATCAAACCCATCTTGTTCTTCATACTGACGAGTCAATCTATGTTGTATGGTGTGATCTAGCCTATGATGATTTCCCAGAACTCGGCGTCGCCTATCAAGTGCCTGCTGGCTGGATTGGCCTCAACTTCTCCGTACTTCAAAGTTAGTGTGTCCACTACTCTCATATATGAACATCTCACAGCTTTTAATACTCTCATACTGACTGGTTTTGCTATGTTGTTTCTTGTAAACGCAGCATTTTGCTCAATTCGAAATAGCGCACTGTGCTGTCACCTCAACTCAACGGCGACTCGACGTTTACAGCGACATGTCATCCCCCACGACATTTTGGAATGAAGTTTGGCGGGCCGAGATGGTACTTCTTGGTCGGAGCTACCAAGCCCTTCTCAACAGAGGACTTACCGCCTCGGCCTTCTCCAGCATGTACCCTTCTGGTCCCTCCAACCAATCCACCTCTCCTGATCTACATGGCGCTTCTGTGATTCACCCTCAACACAACAATGCTATCTTCCTTCAGCCCAAGAAGCATGTTTACGATAGCCTGGCATCTTCTCAAACCGATTTGCCCCCCTCACCCTCACCAGCGCCTAGGCGGGCACTTCCTTCTCAGAGTTCGGCACCTTCGAAGGTGCCTGCGATCTTCACTTCAGGTTTATCTGAACAGGCTCCGTCTCAATCTCAACCCGCTCCTCAAAGGGCGACACAGTCGAGTAAGTCGATCGGAGATCGAGCAGTGGAGGTGCTCGCTAGAATTTGGTGGGTCGTCTGGGAAGGAATGCCCAGAGATTTCAAGACAGCAGCAGAAATAAGACTTTCTCCTGTGAGGAGAATGCTAGTCAGACTGAAGGTGAGAGGTACTGTGAGAAGATGTCTAAAGACAAGACAGTTGGATGTGTTAGCTATTCAAGGTATGATCTTTCTTCCTCTGATAAGAAGAAGCTAAGAAAAGGTTTGGGCTGACTTGATGAAATCTCATGGGATTTTCATATACAGCACTTTCCGCGTTGACCGCTGCTTCGCTGACTGAAGACCCATACGGTCAAGTTCAAAGGGATATTCCTCGAACGCTCGAGGCCTTCACTAGCTACCTCTCAGCTCTTGAAATATTTGTTGAGCAGCTCCAACTAAGCTCTCAGGTCTCCGGGGCCTGGGCTGAGGAGGCGGATGAGACGATGAAAGTTATTCAGGAGGAGGTTGAGCCTCTGATAGATGGTGCGTCTCTCATGTACTCTGTTTTGTGGTCAGGCTGAAATGTCTAAAACTTCTGTCTTTTCGCTTCTTATGTCATACTTCTGTTACATAGCTCATCGAGAAGGGATTCGTCAAATAGTTCGTTCTAGTCTTTTACAAGTCGTCCGCCTTGAATATGTGTTCTTTGCCATCTGATATAGCCTGCTTGGATTTATTGTATTTTCAGCTGGAGACTTTCCGAGAGCACCTATCCGCTTTCAAGTTCCCGCCAAAAGTAGCTAAGAGCCTCGCACAGTTCATGGATTGACGAGATCTTTAAGAAGAATGCAATCTAAAACACAACACAAAACAAACTCCTGCCATCAATCATAATGAGCCTTTTGTCTGATTCAGCTGGGTTCCAGCTTGTCTCTTGAAACATATCTGACGTATGCATCACTTTTAGTCTCTTGAGTAGGATCATATATTCCGAGCAGTCAGTGATTATGAAAGAATGAAAACAAGAACGAAGGGATACAATAAAAGAACAAACAAGCGTCTAATGCTTAAAGATAGAAGAGGAAAGTAAGAAAGAAAACAGAGTACAAGAAAGAATCTCAAACGTAGCCTTCAAAAAATCACTCGTCGTCGTTGCCATCGATGAACCGAAGTCTCGTGCCGTTGGCGACTCTGGAAATAACGCCCAGATTCTCGTACTATGTGGAAAGTGTAAAAAAAGGAAATAGTGTTAAATCTTCCTGATAACATCCAAAGTGAGTCAATCAGACATAGTACAGGTTTATGCTTACCTCGAGAATAGTCTCCATCAATTGAGTCTCGGTGAATCCCTTAGCAAACACCCGAGCCTTGACATCTAGCATCACAATCTCTCCATCGTCTTCCTCATCGCTGGCCTCCGCCAAACGTCTTCCTCTTCTGCCTCCCGGTCCACTGCCGATGTTTTTGGGTTTGCCCATTCCGTTCGAGATAGCCATGTCCCTGATAATTCGATAAATTTTGCTCGTACTCGTTCCGTCGGTAACTTCCCTATCCTTCCCGGTGTTCTCATTCAAACTGGCCTTCGAGACGTCCATCAATCGCAGTGCCTCGTCTACGTCGGCAATGATAACTTCGTCAGAGAATCGGACCCGAGCGCAAGCTTGCGCAAGACGGATCACACCGAGCAACGTTCGAGAGGAGGTGTATGTCGAGAATTTATCCTCGGCTTCGTCCTCCTTTTGTTGCTGTCGAAGACGAACGTACGCGGAGACGATGTATTCTGAGATTGCCTTGGGAACAGTCGGCCTCTTTTGACGAGCAGCAGCGATGAAGTGTCTATCGTTTCAGAAAGTAGAGAGCAGTAACATACAGGGCTTAGTGATCAACTTCCTCAAAGGCTTTATGAAGCGTTCTATGAGGCAGATTGAAAGACTGACCTCATCAACTTGGGATCTACTGGGTCAAAATCGAGCTGAGGAGCCACGCTAAACATGTGCACAAACGTGATGTGCTGAGCAAGTCGCTCATCATCATCCCTTACCGGTGTGTCCAGGATCAGGAAGAGCACGTCAAATCGAGACAACAGCGCCGCTGGTAAGTTGATATTTTCAACTGGGGAGACCTTGGGGTTGTATCGTCCGTAGAGAGGATTAGCAGCAGCCAGGATAGACGTCCGGGCGTTAAGAGTGGTAGTAATTCCAGCTTTGGAGATTGAAATCGTCTGCTGTTCCATGACTTCATGAATGGCCGTTCGATCAGATTCGTCCATCTTATCAAACTCATCGATGCAGCAGATACCGTTATCGGCCAAGACAAGAGCTCCTCCCTCTATAAAAATCAAACGGATATAGAACAGAAGATTTGCCGCATATGTAAGATATTTTTCCTGTAGAATGATAGCATGCGCGACGTTTAAATAAATAAAGCGAAAGAAGACACATACCGAGCACAAACTCATCTGTCACTGGATCCCTCATGACAGCAGCTGTCAGACCAACACCGGAAGATCCCTTACCGGTGGTGTACACACCTCGGGGAGCCACCTTGGAAATGTACTTTAACAACTGCGACTTGGCCACTCCAGGATCTCCCATAAGACAAACGTTGATGTCTCCTCTGATTTTCATTCCATCGTTTACGTTTTTAGTCACACCACCAATAAGAAGTAGAAGTAAGGCTTTCTTAACATCTTCATGGCCATAAATTTCGGGTGCAATGCTGATTCAAACAAACAACATGTGACGGGCGGACGTAAGTAAACCTTTATCATCATCATGATGAAGAGTAAGATAGTCAACGTACCTAAGAGCAAGTTTGTGGTAAATATTGGGATCTTCTCGGATGGCCTCCAGGTCCTCCTTAACCTTATCAGTCACTTCCATGTCGTTGTAGCTCTTCTTCATTTGCCTAACGTGCATCCCCTCCAAGAATGTGTCCTGGAGCAATCCCGCTCGAAGGGCTCGCATACCGGTGTACGGCGTGGGAAGGAAGATACCGGAGACGTCAATGACGTCTCCGGGCGAAACAGTTCGGGTCAAGGCGCCGTAGAGATGGATGGTCATAGATCGAGGGATATGTCCAACAGGAACTTGACTAGCCTGCGTTGAGCACAAATACGTAACAATTGAGAGTCAGATCTTTGCAAACTTGTTTGAGGAGATGAAGACGGCGCATAGAACAACCAAGATATTTAGACACAAACCATCTCCTGAATCTTGACCTCCTGGAAGGGCACAAATTTGCTCGCTCTAGTCTGCATCATCAGACTTCCAACGACCCTGTCACTTCGGCAAGTATCGGTGGGACATTCCTGGAGCGGGTTGAAGGTTCGCGTGTTGATTTCCTGAAAACTTTCTTCTCCACAAGACTCGCACGAATAAGCATTCACCAACACGTGCGGCTTGACATCAGAAACACGAGTAGTAATTCCTCGAACGGTGATGAGCTTTCCAAGTTGTGCTCCTTTGACCTCTCGGACAGCCTGAGGATTTCGATACGTCTTAGAGAGAGGCTTGATGTAAAGTTGGCTGTTTTCAAAATGAGAGGACGCATCAAACCACATATTCGTCCATCGATAGAGTGAGAACTAACACTTACTATCGTCGGGTCAAACTGGGCGGAAACTTGTCGGCCTCATCCCTTCCCATCTCCTCATTTCGCTTCTTTCTCTGCTCCATGATCAACTCGGCAACATCGCTTTGTGAGGATACGTCAATTGTGGGCTCGGGCATCAAAGAGTCAATGACCTCGGAGATCAGGTCGATGTATCTACGCGCGTTGCGGCTGATGTTGAGAGCGAGAGAATATGGGGGATCTTCAAACTGAACACGCGCAAATTATTTTCGGTTTATAGTTAGCAACTTCTCTTATCATATAAGCCTCACTTAAAATTACTGACAGATTGTATATCGTCAAGCTCAATCACTATTGACGACACTTGCTTGTTGGCTACCTGGGTCTGTTTTCCCACGAACATCAAACGACACGAGAAGAAACGACCGTTATGAGCTTGCGCAAATATAAGCGTATGTCATGATCAGGGTACTTACAAGCATCTTCATATACTTTAATCTCTTCCTGTCTTCCGGAATTCCATCATCCACCCCCAGACTCATGTTGTCAAGCTCTTCCTCCAAGTCCAACCGGTCCTCCTCGTCTTCATCCGCATCTTCGTCGACTGGTCGGTTGGCACGAGAGCGAGGCTCTTTGACGAACTGTGACATGAATGTCTGCAGCTTGACTAAGGACGGATTCAAACAAGGTGAGATAAGTCTGAGTCATCAAACAAGCTTGAGAAAGGCTCTGTCGCGTTGTCTTCAAGGACTAAGACTCACTTTTCTCGCCAGCATAATCGATACCAGTGTTGAAGGTCGGAAGCGTTACCGCAGTGGGAAGGTAAGCCATGGTGGTTGTTTTCAGGTGTTTTCTGGTATGATGTTCCACAGAGCACTGATTCAAAGAGCTGAACGGATTTTGTCTCGACTCGTATGAAAGAGTCTGAAGTGGTTCAGGTTAATGATAAAGGAAGGGAGGATCCGATGAAAAGAAGGAACAAGTTGAACGAGCTTCGAGAGAAGGCGAGTAGAAATCAGCAACAACGAGCGCAGCCAGACGCGTCGCGTGGAGTTCAAGACGCGTCTTCAAACTCCGGCTGACCCCGAGCCCGTTTTGAACCCTCTAGTTTGCTCGATGAGTAGTTTCTTCCTCTTGTGTACTTCTATTCTAGACGCGATTGGTGTACAGCTGAGATGAGTTAGTTTTTAAAGATGGGTTGTGATTATGAGAGGAGTGCATGAAAGAACTGTGAACTGACAAATGCTCGACAAAATCGACAATCTCTTAATCCGAGTTTGTCTTCTCTAGTCCTTATGCCTGTGCTCTCTCAACAAGAACATTCCCATTAAATGAATAAATAGAAGTAGGATCGTCTCGTGTCTGATGTACTTAGGGACTTGTCGGGTCAACAGTTATGATGTGCGCAGAATATCATCTCGGCATTTCCTGCTTCTGGCCAGACATGCTGATCTGACACGCTCCGCGGAGTTGAAGGGTTAGGGTTAGCGCATCACAATCAAGTAGCTTCATAAACCGAATATAGGGTTGTTTGATACACCGAGCCAACGAATGGCTGCTCACCCTTACCTCAATACCACCACGACGGATATACCATATCCCCCTGCAATTCTCCTTACGCGTCCTTCTTTCATCAAGAATCTTTGTGATCAGGTCTTTGCCTCTCCATAGTAAACCCTCCAATACTTTCTTGGTTGCTTGCCTTTTCGGGTTTCTTCTTTGACGTTGAATTCAAGTCTTCTCACATTTTGCTTCCCCCTTCAATCTGCACCTACTATTCCCATTTCCCACATCGTCCAACTCGTCTCTATCGTCAACTTCTCTCATCTTCACCCCAACTTCCTGGTATGTCATACTCTGCTTCAGGGTACTCACGTCCTCGAGAACTCGACAATCAAGTCCAAGGCCTTCCTTATGGTGACGACAAACCTTCCGCGTCTATATCCGTCAGGAAGGACAAACCACGCGACTGGAGAGACGCTTTCCTGGAAGAACCTGAGATAAAGGATGGGAGAGACAGAAACCGAGAGAGAGACAACCGAAAGCCAACGAGGGAGGATTCATTCAAGAGGGATCGTGCCGGGATAAGTGGACGGTCTGATGGAAAGTACGATCGACCGCCCAAAGGAGATGAGACCGAAGAAGGAGAGTGAGTACAGTTTCTCTCCTTTATCCATGACTTCTACTTCACGTGCCCATATTCTTTGCAGATAAGGGCTATCTCTCCTAGTCGGCATGTTCCATGTTGACCTAACAGGTGTATTCCTACTGAATTGACTTGCATCTTATGCTTCAGAATTCCCGAACGGCCCTCATCCCGCCGTCGAACTCGATCTCCCACACCTCCGCGTTCGCGTCCTTATGGCGATCAGCCTGCGTCCCGAGGCGGCTACGATCAGACCTATCGAGGCAGAGGAGGTAGAGGAGGCGCAGGATCTGGAGGATATCCAGGTAATAGCCGAGGAGGTTATCACAATGCAAGAGGTGGCCACAACCAATACCAGCAACAACAACCTAGTAACAGCCAGTACTCGAGTCAAAGATCTGCTTCCTCATCAGCTCGACACAACTCTACATCTACACCACCTTCTGCGCCCAAGGCTCCCTCTCCTCCACCGAAAAAGGCGGAAGAAATTATTGAGGAAATTCCAGATATCGTAGAGTTAAATCCAGAAGAAGCCCTGGCGGAGAGAAGAAGAAAGAGGCAGGAGATTATGGCTAGATTTTCAGAGACTCCAAACGCAACCCCTCCTCCTGTGGCTGTTACTCCCGCTCTGAAATCCGTTATGATCGAGAGCACATCGAATGGTAAGCTTGTATTGTTACTTGTTTTCAAGGAGCCAAGTCTGATCGGAATCTTTTTGCATACTATCTCTAGCTTCGACCCCTGGCGGTGTTACCCCTTCTACACCCTTTGATTTGTCATTCTCTTTAGAAAAAGATGCTTCTTCTGAAGCAATCCCTCATTCATCAGCGAACGGAACTTTCCAGTCCACTCCTTCGGCGGAAGAAGAGATCTCTGCAGCTGATTATGACCCTTCAGCTGATAGAAGAGCGGAGGACATCCGAAGACTGCAGAACGAGACTGCTGCAAAGGAGGCGAGGAACATGATTACTGAGGCTGAGAGGACGGCTCAGGAGGCAGCACAGAAGGAGATTGATGAGGTTGGAGCTAGTCCAGACGAGGATAGCGATGACGATATGTTTTCGGGCGTCATCAAGCCCAAAGAGGTGGTTAAGAAGACACAACTTGAAGTTCCTGTGAGTTTCTTCATGCCTCTTTTACCTTATTCTGGAAGTGAAGTTCTCCGTTTGATTACTGAGTCCCAAAATAATGACATCCAACGTTTCTATCAAGGTCATCACCTCAATCCTACCCTCATCTGCTGCTACATTATCTGACAACTGGGATGACGCTGACGGATATTATCGAATTATCCCAGGTGAGGTCATCGATGACGGTCGGTATCATGTGTTCACCACGTTGGGAAAAGGAATGTTCTCTGCTGTTGTTAGGGCAAGGGTTGTCAAACCTGGGCCTGGAGAGCAGGTCGGGAAGGAAGTGGCGATCAAAATTGTGCGGAGTCAAGAATCCATGTAAGTTTACGCGTTTGCTTTTTTCGAGAAGTAAGAATAGCCATATCTGACGTCGCTTTAATCTATTTTCCCGTCCGCCAACGTCGTATCATGAAGGTTCAAAGCTGGTCTCAAAGAGATTCAAATTCTGAACAAGCTTCGAGACGCCGACATGGAAGACAAAAAGCATATCATTCGACTGGAGAGAACGTTTGAGCATCGGGGTCATCTGTGCATGGTATTTGAGAACTTGAGGTTTGTCTGATGCCATCTTTCCTGCTTGGTGTTCAGTTTCCTATGATCTACGCCTATGTACAGACAAATATTGACTTTTTGTGGATGTTTTCACTTATTTATGCGGATACTATCCTCCTCCCGTTCAGCATGAACCTGAGAGACGTAATCAAGAGGTTTGGTAAAGATGTCGGGCTCAACATGCGAGCCGTCAAGGCGTATGCTCATCAAATGTTCCTGGCCCTCTCACTATTGAAGAAGTGTTCGATTATGCATGCGGATATCAAACCGGATAATATCCTCGTAAGTTGTCTTCTATGTCCCGGGAAGAAATGCTTTGTTTATACACGTCCAAACTGACAGGGACATTCCCGTTTTGGACGTATGTCTGTCTATGCGGGTGTTGCCGCTGATCTAGGTTACTGAGAACAAGTCTTTGCTCAAGATTTGCGACTTGGGCTCTGCTTCGGACGAGTCCGAGAACGAGGTGACCCCTTACTTGGTATCCCGATTCTATCGAGCTCCCGAGATCAGTAAGTCTATTCTTGTCTGATTCCTTTTCATGAATGTGTTCATTTAACATGAAGATCAACTTTATGTTTAATTTGATTAGTCTTGGGCCTTCCGTACGACTGTTCGCTGGACATTTGGTCGATTGGGTGCACACTGTTTGAGCTTTATACTGGCAAGATTCTCTTCCCTGGGCGGACGAACAACCAGATGCTGCACCACATGATGGAGCTCAAGGGTAAATTCAACGTCCGGGCCATCAAGAAGAGTCAATTCAGAGATATGCACTTTGACGAGAACATGAACTTCATCAGTGTCGAGGTGGACAAGATTACCGGACAGGCGAGTGTTCTACCTTCGTAGAGTATCTATCCGAGTTGATAGAAAACAAGACTGATATTGATCTTGTCTTCCTCTCCGAACAGAACGTGACTAAAATCTTGCCATTCACTAAACCGAGTCGGGATCTTCGTGCCAGACTGTTGCCTTCCACTGCGGCTCAACAAAAGATGAAGGATGATGAGTTGAAGAATCTATTGTCATTCATCGATCTGCTCGACAAGTGTCTTACTCTGGATTCCAGCAAGCGAATCACTCCGAGAGAGGCTCTCCAACATCCGTTCCTGAGATCGTGATCAGCGCCGGCCGTGTTTCCATGATTTCCCCGGTTTTCGATGTCGACTCGGAACGTCATATGTGCCTGATTCTTAATGTCGCTTTTCTTGCTCTCCTCTTTCTTCTTTCTCGGTTTGGATCTATCTTTGCTCTCTTGTCCGCTCTCTAACCACACTTTTCCTAACTCGGTTCTTCTGACCCTTCTGCTATTGACTTACCTACTAATGCATGCAAAAGAGCTCTGTTTCTTCCCAATGTTTTATTCATCTTAACCGATTTAAGCATGAACATATGCGGCGGGATTTGCTCGTTAAACGAAAAAAAACACCTCCACCATATTTTATGTTCTTGTCATCCCGACCTTTAACGCTCGTGCCTCCTTCGGGTCAAGGTTGGCCGATCTTCAATCGAATCACAATCATCCTAGACGTAGGTTAAATCTGGAGCTTGTCAATCTTGACCGTCAGGGCGAACGAACAGTTTCAGCCCCGTCAACCTTGGCGCACTCTCTGGGTTAATGACAGATTAAATAAAAACCTGTCAGCCGGATATGCCTGGAACAAGAGAAGAAAGACAACTGACCGAGCGTCGGACCCGCTCTAGGTCCTGTCTCATTTGCATTCACATCTGCCCTGGGCCCTGAATGCTAAGTCCTGTGCCCTGCTCTCTCGATCATCTGCCCTGTCATGATTTCTGTCCATGATCAGTACCTTTGCTTTGAGTTTAGATGACGACGGCAGGGCACGGCCTTCACAGTCTTGCATTCACTCACCCACGCTCCTCTTTGTTTATGAATCGACAGGTTGGACAAGCTCCGGTCTCTCAAGTTGACAGCCAGGCACAGAAGCAAGCGATTTCAGGACATTATAAGTACGACCCAGGTCTTGCCCCTTCCCCCTTTCTCTTCCTTCCCTTTCTCCCCTTCTTTCTTCCCCCTTCTTCCACGACAAGCTCTTCTTACTCCCTCCTTTTCTTTGCTCCTCCTATTCAACCGCACCAAGCTTTTTTTTCTCCCATCATCTTCGACCCTGCAGACTTCAACGCATCCGAGTCTCAACGAAGCTCTCTTTCTTTCGTTCGGTCGATTCTGAACGCTTATCTTGTCAGCTGGACCTGCAGTACGTTCCTGGATTTAATTTGCCATTTCTTGTTTACCCTTCATCCCGAGCTCTTATCTGTCAGCATGTATGGCTTTATTTCTGACTTGTTTGCTATCACCTTCTCTTTTTCATTTCTGTGCTTGCCATTCATATTTTCCCTTTCTCCCTCTTCCCTGTCTCTTTTTTCTCTCCTTGATTCAAATCTTGCTCTGGTCACTCATTGTTAACACCATAACCTGTGTCATCTCATCCAGTTTACTAATTCAACCTGATTGGTTCATAGCCTTTTCTCTGCCTTCTTCATTCAGCTCCCAACATGCTTTCCCGACCTCGAAGAGCGTCCGCCTCACATCCTATCAACTACTCTGAGGCATCCTACACCCCTGGACCACTCGCAATTTGTCCTTCCTACCATACCCCTTCATCGTCTACCTCGACCGCTCTTGTGGTTAGGCGCCCCAAAGCTGCTGCCCGAACGGGTGGCAAAACGTTTCAATGCGTAGGCTACGGAGAATGTGAGATGAAGTTTACCAGGTCGGAGCATCTTGCTAGACATATTAGGTTCGTTAAGTCAACCACCTGGTCGGATGCTGCCTACCTTGTCGTTAATACTTTTCTTGCTCCTCATCCTATCCATGTATGCGCTCCGTTTTCTCCTTACTTGGACTGTTTTTCACTTCACAGGAAGCACACTGGAGAGAAGCCTTTCGTTTGCCACTGCAGCAAGGCATTCTCGAGGATTGACAATCTTCGTCAGCACTGCGCCTCCGTCCACTCTAACCTTGTCAAACTGAATGAAGTCACTATCCGAGCACTCATGCCCGTCCATTCGGCGCTCAGTCAACAAGCCGGAAGAGACAACCAGGCTTACGTCCGGTACATCGGTACAAAATCTCCCAAACCCACACTCAGGTTGACTGACCGACGAATCTCGTCCATGCGGGGTACTCGATCAATCACTCCACCCGCATTGTATTCTCTCCCTCCAACTCCCGTTTCGGCCATGACTCATAATAAGAACATCCGCATCCAGGATTATGAAGAATCGACTCCGGGTGGGACTTATGCTTCCCCAATGGGCTATCCTGGACACAACGACTCTGAACTCAAGTACCGGTCTATCACCTGGAGAGGGAACGATTCAATGATTCCTAGCATCATCCGTCACGGGTTTCAAACTCCAGTCTCAGCAGGCAGCGCTGTACTCAAGGAGCTGTCGAAAGAGTGTACCGAAGCGGACGAGGAGGAGGAGGAAAACGGAGAAGGTGGGAGGGTGTACAGCTATGAGAGCGAAGACTCTGGCTCAAGCCACTCAGATGACGCCGACGGAACCGATCCGACGAGTGCCTCATCTTCCAAGATGGATACTAAACAGAACATAGCGTACCCAGAAAATCCTGCTTTTCTGCTAGCTTCTCAAATTCGGCCTCGCCATCCACCTTTCTTACAGCAGCGGAGTTTTTCATCTCCCGACATCTTCACATCAGTATCCGGCTCAGGCGACTTTCACACTGCTCCTGCTCTTCATCCAGTACAACAACAGCATCGCCACTCGATTGCCCAATGCTCACCCGATTTTCAGGACCATCGTTACGTCCAGGGTGCTCATAGTCATGTTTCACATTCTGTCGAAGATGCTCATAGCCCTGCTCTCTCGCAATATGCCGGGCTTGCCCAAGGACCCCAAGGTGGATACAATCTGTATCGATCGGACACACAATCCCACGTTGTGAGTTTCACGTACTGATTGCTTTGACAATGTGACTATGATCAGGCTTACTGATGATGTTGAGGGCTTGCGCAAACAAGAAGACTGGGTTCTCCCACAAGGCTGAACCGTCTCGAGATGGTTCGAGACAAGTCGCGGAGGATTACCAATCTTATGACTTCGGACATTCGTATAACTACACTCCGGATTTCCATCAGGGAGGTCAACCAGGAGTCTCAGATTCGCCCCATGCTTTTGGCGAACAGGGTTTGTGGGGATTTTCTCACAACACCAATAATGCACATCAAACTTCCGTCTCTACGGATCAATATATTCATCCCAATCATCCTCTACATCACCAGCAGCACTACCAATCGCAGCAACATTCTAGTACCGCGTGGAGATCAACTACGGCTATGGCACACACTCCCTGGGGACGTGATCACGGACGTACCAGGATGAATCAAGTCCAGCCGTCTTATGCGCCGCACACATCGGCTGGTCCTATAACCTCCGCGACTAACAACGCCAATGTAGGTCAGCCAAACCCAGCTACAGGTTATTATCCTCAGCCATCTCTTTACACAGGCCCTCGGCACCCTCCGTCCAAATCAAAGAACTCAGCAATTGTTCGGCCGGAACCTGGACTCAGCCATCATCCTCTGCATACTTCTTCCAATCAAGGAAATCTCTCCTCTGCTGCTGGCTTCCCCTCTCATCAACCCAATCGAAATTTAACGATGGTTCCATCCACGACACTTTCCTCTTTGTATTCTCCTCCGTTCCCGATTCTTCGGACTCTGTCTCCAACGAATCATGAATCTGGACCCCGAGCTTCGGCATCCGAAGAACAACCTTCTGCCATCTCAGGAAAGAAGAGGTCGGTTTCTCCGCCCGATGGAGGCCATTATACTCTAGAGAATGAAGGATATACCTATGGAGACGAAGACGGTCACTCTGGGTCGAACGGGAATAAGCGTCTACGGCTGTTCTCCGAAGCAGTTGAGATAGAAAACCCCTCTTATCATCTGGCCAATTACCAGAATCAGGATGACCAAGCGTCTCATCCGAACCCGACTCAAGCAAACCTGAATATAGTATCTTCAACTAATTCTACAGGAAACACTGTTCCCACTTTCAATTCTGATTCTTCCCATGCTCCGCCTGAGGAAGCGGCTACATCGTCCAGAGAGATGATTGTCAACGAATCTAACCCGAGCGCGTTCCCCGCTTCTTCAGAAGGATCAAGTAATCACAGACCTCGTGGCGAACCGGCGCTGTCCCAGGCGGCGGAGGCCAAGACAGATGGATTGGTTGTTTCTTTGTCTGATTTGGCGAATTCAGTCTTTGTCAAACAAGAGATAGAGGATAGATTCCCAGAAGAGGAGGAACCTTGGGCGGTCATCACCTCGAACGAGGATGCAAGCAGGGAGTCCAACCAGGAGCACTTTCAATCAGGTCATACTGACATGAGTGATTTCCTGGGAGACTCATTCAAATAGGTTTCTCTCTTCTCTTCTCTTCTCTTTCCTTTCTTTTCCTTTTCTTTCTTCTTTATCTGCATTACTCTTTGATATCTCATCTTCATAAGTTTCTTAACTTCCTGACTCTCCTCTTTCTCTCTGGTTTGCTTTATATCCTCCTTTTCTGCGTCTCGTTTCCAAAACCAACGTATTCGTGTCATTCGTTCATACCCAACAGCCTATCCGTTGTACCATCAGCCACCGTATAGCTTTCTCGTCGACTAATCTTCTGGCTCATTTTTTTCTTTCTATCTGTGATCTGCGGCACCTGTCATCTGGCTGTGACCTCCTTTTTCTTTTATGTATCTTGAGTTGCTCGTCTGTTGACCGTACTACAAAACCTTACCGGGTTGTATACCTTCTTGCAACTGTTTTTCATGATGTGCTTCTTCTGTACTCGTTCTTACATCTTTCGTTCTCACACGTTTCTATATCATTTAGCTTTCATGTTGTCTTTCTTGTTCGAGGGGTCTGTACTGTTCATACGGAACAAAACTAGGTGACGATCCATGGACTGTGGTTTCACTCGGCTCATCAATGGTGTTTGAAGAATAGCAAGTGATTAAGCGAAAGATCAATCAGATGGCTTGACGTATTGTTTCCTCGGATCCGAGGAAAGAGCAACCCAGACGTCTATGGGGATATGTCATGAATGTTTCGGATCTATCACTTGGATGAATCCTGATGAGCCTCCTAATGCATCCGGCCCTCCTCCTTTCCTCATTTCTGCGAACTGCTTCTTCATATACTCCATTTCGAGCTCTTGCTTCCGTCTCTCTCCAGGTGTGGGAAGGGCCGAGCCTGAAGCTCGAGGCGAAACTGTTGTTTTGGTGTTTGGTGTGTCTCCAAGATAGACGGTACCGAGCCAGCCGAAGGCCATGAGACCAAGTCCCAGGAGGAGTCTAGTTTGAGGAGGAATAGCTTCTTGTTCCGAACAAAAGAGAACGATCAGTCTTTACATGTCACAGAAAATACTCGAGAACAATCCTTCTATAGAAGAAAAAGCAGAAATGACAGAGATGAACTCACACATGTATGCAGTCGAAAGTGTAGAGAACGGACTGGGTGGTTCGGCCTCCTTGGTATCGATAATGACATCCTTGTTTCGTCGGGTCCGTTCTTCTTGTTCTCTTAGCTTTCGGACGACGGTCGGATGAGGTTTCGGTGGTTGTCGATGAGGCCCGCTAGGATTTAAAAAAACAGAGAGTGTAGTAGAGAAGGCGAGTTGACTAGGTAGAAGCGCGTGTGATCTAGGCGACTTTGAGAGGATCTGAGAGCGAAGGATGGAGAACATCGCTGCTGGCAACGGTTGATGACTACCAACGACGACAGTGATAATGGTGACGATGAGGGTGTGGTTGGGATCATAGGAATAAGAGATGGACAGAAGGAGGAGCGCGGGGATGGTGAGCGGGGTAAGTGAACGAGAGGAAGCACGGCGAAATCTTAACGAGCATCGCACGAACGAAACTTTTGATTCAACGATCTAATCAGCAATCTTTCGTTGCCGGTCCGTTTCGCACTCAAACCATCATGTCTTCTTTCGCTAGCGACCTGACTGCTTTCAGCTCGATCAAACCCCAGCCGGCTGGGTCGAACGTCGCTTTGTGTGCTCAATGCCAAACTGTCGCTTCAAAGTATACCTGTCCGGGATGTGCTTTCAAAACTTGTGTTCGTCAACGTCCTTCTTCTTTCTATCTCTCTTCCGTCCACTTTCTGCTGCGTCCGGGCTGACTGTCGCTTTCGGTACGGCAGTCCTTGGCGTGCTCAAAAATCCATAAAGAATCGTCCTCCTGCTCAGGAGTGAGAAACCCAGCGACATTTATACCTCCAAACAAATACTCTTATTCCTCCCTCGTCTCGGACTACACCTTCCTCTCCTCGGTCGGCCGGAAGACGGACGAGGTAGCTAGGGACCAGGCAGCCTCTGCCTTGTCTGAAGAAGCAGGAAAGAACAGTAAAAGGAGAATGGACATGCTGAAGAGAGAGCTTAACAAGGTTGGGCTGGGTGGCATAAAGTTCTTACCAGAAGGAATGGAAGGTAGGTTGGCGAACAAGACGAGGTGGGATCCAAAGTACGTCTTCCCTCTCTGCTTCTATATGCGCCCACGCACGTCGCTTTCCTTATACAAGAGCGGGTTCTCACATTTGGTTTTCTCGATGGCCTGGGACGTTCTTGTTCGGAATCACTTATGATCAGGACTCAAACGATTCAATTGACAATATCTTTTAATGACCGGTCGAATTCTTTGCCTCCTACTTTGCTACATTCTATCCCACTTCAGCCTCAGACAACACTTCTTTCTCTACTCCCTAGTTCTCCGTCATCTCAGACATCCCCATCAGCTTCAAGTTCAACCACTGTGCCTGAGTCCAAACCTTCATCAGAGCTCACGTCAACATCTTCACTTTCACCTCCACCACTGTTATCTCTGTCGACGACTCCTCTATTTCTTCTTCCACATCCGTTCAATAATCCGACTCAACCTCAATATTATCCACCTCTCTCGCCAACCGAGCCGATCCTATCTGTTCTCCAACACAAATCGTTCATCGAGTGGCCTCGGATCGAACTCTGGGATCCTTCAGAGTGGTCTCGTGCACTAGAAGGAGAGACCGTCCGAGTCGTTCTGCCTCTGAGCGGAGAGACCGGCGCGCAGGGCGAACAGCTAGAAGCAGATCCCAGACGTGAGAGTGGGGACGGGGGAAGAACGGGGAAACGACCGAGGTTCGATGATCAGGTCGATAGTGGTTGGGGCGCGAGGGCTGGAACGAGAGCGACAGCGGCAGCGATATCAACCGACGAAGATAAGACGACAGACATCCTTCCCGACAAAGAACAAACAGATAAGACCATGCCGCCTGCGGTGATGCATGCTCTCGTCAGGGATGGTCTGGGTCTCTTGGGCGACTATGGAAGTGACGATAGCGACAACGAGGTTGACCAGTCTGTATGAATTAACTCTGTAGAGCAAAGAGTCATGTATTATCAAGACGTGAAAAGAGGAAGTCGCTATCACTACCTGATGAGGCCAGGCTACAGATATCGGTGAACGTTAGAAAGGATAAAATCGTTCACTGCATGTAAAAGGAGAGATTGTGGCAAAACACAAGGAAGATATAGGAGACAAAGATAGTTTGACAAACAAAGAAAAAGGTATTGCAGACTTATTTGAGAAAAGTGATCGTAAGATAGTCATTCAAGATAGATGAAGAAACAACAACAATGATAGAAGAGAGGAATATATTCAAGTTCGACAAGCTGTCTAATTTAGACATCGAAGGCTTCCGATCGCCATCCCTCCTTACCGGCCTCCTCTCGATGCTCCTTCTTGGCGTGAAGCGAAGCCTTGTTGACCTCTCGCTGAGCGTCAATCTTAAGACCGTTGATTTGAGCGGTGGCAGCGTCAATTCCTCCACCGGTTTGGAGAGCGCTGACAGCCTGGTTGTAAAGACCGTGTCGCTTGGAGTGAGCGTTGGAAGGTCCGGCCTTACCAGGGAAGAGCTGCTCGTCAACGCCGATAGCCAACAAGAACTCTCCCTTTCGACCGTACTTCACGACACCCTTCTGGGTGACCTTAGTGGAGGTGCCGTAAGAGGATAGCAGTGAATCGCTAAAGATCGCCTTGAGGTAGTTGGAAGGCGAGGGTCGAGCGTTGGTAGCAGCGATAGCTCTCTGTTGGAGTCCGTATAGCCGGAAATCAGCATCCTTGAGGTACTCGGTGATCTGGTGCTCCAACGAAGCCTTGAGGTTCTTCCTCAAGAGACCCGACACGAACGGCCGAGAGAAGTACAGGAGCCAAGAGCTGTTCTTGGAGATCGAGTAGGTGAAATCGCTGATGTCAACATCGACATCCTTGACAATGAAGAACTGTTCTCTGTCGTCCTCTCCGGCGTTCTCAAGGGTGACATCAAAGGCAATACCCTTGTTATCGAAAGCAATCTCCAAAAGACCTTCATCCTCAAAGGTGGGGAATCCGCTCTTCTTGTTGACCCAGTAGCTGATGTCCTTGGCGTGGAACTTCAGACCGTCAACGTGGAGCTTGACGGAAGTATCGTAGTCGGCAGCGAAAGCGGCGTATCCCTGGGAAGCCCGGAAATCATTGTGGTTGATGATTCGAATGTTATCAGGGATGAAGGAAGCAGACTCGAAAGAGACGTCATCAATCACGAGATCAACAGCCTCGCTCTTGAACTCTGTCCTGGGGACAGGAATCTCCTTCACAAGAGCAATGGCTCGAGGAAGGACGACATCAACCAAATCTCGCCAGAGACCGAGAGATTCGGCTGTATAGTTTGGCGACAACAAGAAACGTCAGCATCTTCTAATCAGATCAGGTTTGACTTTGAAGCAGAATCACGAACCTCGGAGGGCATTGGCACCGGTCTTTCCTGCGTGCTCGACCTCGGTGATCAGGTTCTCGATCTTGAAGGCCAAATCAACCATGGCGTCATCGTCGGCAACGGCGCCAAAGAAGTTTTCAAGGTGCTCAAGGAACTCTGAAATGTCTTTCTTGTACTGCTCGTTTCCTTGAGCAAGGTCCTGTCCTCGCTGCCAAAGATCGGAGCTGCGTCGGTAGGCTCGCTGGGAGGTCACGTAACCCTCGACCTTGAGGGAGGCCTCCAAGAATCGACCGATCTCGGAGAAGTAATCCGAGATCTCTCGGTCGTTCTCGACGTCCTTCTTCAAGGTCTTGGCAGAATCAAGGACAGGGTCGAAGGACTCGCCAGAGGCGAAAGTCTCAAGAATGAGCTTGCCTTCTCCAAGAGACTGCTGCAAGGGCTCCTGGTCAGCCTCTTCACTGGCCTTCTGGCTAGCCTGGTCGACGAGCTGCTCAGCCTTGGCAAAGTACTTCTTGATGAGACCAAGGATGGTGTCAATTGCCTGTTGGTATTCCTGTATGTGCAGTCACAAAAACGAACAATTATTAGTCGCACGATATATAGCAGGATGTGGTATAATTTCCACGTACAGGCTTTGACTGAATATCCTTGACGACAGCATTGAGCTTCTCGAAAAGCTTATCCTTGACCTCCTGGTCACCAGTAAGCTTGTCCTCAAAGTACTGTGGATTTGAAGAAAAGATGTTATTACGACAAACTTGTATGTTTGACAAGAGAATTGTACCAACCTCAGCAAGTCCCTCGAACTGGGCTCCGAGCTGCTCCTGAGCCTTACCCTGGAGTCGTCCAGAAGCAAGTCCCTTGGCAACCTTCTTTCCCTTCTTCTTCTGAGCCTCAAGATCGATAGGGGTGTTCTGAAGGTGAAGTGAATGTTAGAACAAGATCGTCAGACACAATTTATAAATGACGTCATCGAAAAAAAAACACGAACATCGTCTCCAGTCTCTCGAGCCTGCTTCTCGAGCTCAGAAGCCTGCTCGGCAACGGCTCCGCTGGCATCGGCGACGATAGAAGCGAACAAAGAGATGACTTGGTTGAGAACCAATCGGAACTGTCCCGAGGTCAAGAAGAGAGACCCAATCTGTTGAAGCGAGTTAACGGCCTTGTCGGCGTCCTTGGAGAGCTCTCGCTTGGCCTTGGCAGCCTCTCGGTTGTTAACGAGGGTGGAGGTAGAAGCATCGAGACCCTGTCGGACAGGAGAAGGAGCCTCGATTTGAGTGACATGGTAAAGGAAGTTCTGGATCTTGTCGTCACCTATAAACACCCACAGAGGTAGTAGGGCAAAGCGCATGTAGATGAGCATCCGCTCAGTGGTTCTAGACACAAAGAAGGAGAACAAAACGAACCGTTCTTCTCATTTCCGACGACACCGATAGCACTGACGACGTCCCGAAGAGCTCGGACGACTCGGCTACCCTCCTCGCTCAATCGACCGGTCCTTCCTCCGCCTCGACCGATACCGGGAGAGAGGAGATCTGAATCAAGGGCCTTGGCGAGCAAAGCGTTGAGCTGGCTCTGGGAAGGCAGCTTGCCAGCCTGGAAGGCGGCGATGGCAGTAGCAATCTTGAAGCTGGCCTTTCGAGCCTGATCCTTGGCCTGATCAACCGTTTGCTGGTTGGGCTGGAGGTGAGTGGGAAGAAGAGGAGATCGCTCGGTGGACATAGTGAAATGTATATGGAATGTGGTAGTTTAGTAGGTGGTGGGTGTAGAGTTTCTTAAGCTTGAAGCTGATTCGTTGCAGGCGTTTGTTTGATGGATACAGTTAGATTAAAAAGACAGGGACAGATAAGCAAAACAAATGGACCACAGCAAGAGAGAGTGAACGTCAAGAGATCGAAGAGATGTGGAAGAGAACAAGAAAGGGAGAAAGAAAAGAGGGAGAGATGGAAACCGATTTGACTGGCCAGTATTTATACGGAGCGGACAAAGAAGATAGCAGGCTGGGCGACAGTGAGCAACCTTTTCTTTCTCTCTCTCGCGCCACCGAGCGGACGGATGATGATGATGATGAGGAGCACGTACCGAGGACCGCCCAGGGCCCAGGGGCCCGGGGCTCAGGGCGGGGAGGCTTGTGCGTTCGTTCCTCCTATGACATCGAGTGCGCTCGTGCGCTCGGCTTGTCGCGTCACCGATGCAAATAGATGAGGGCACAGGCACAGATTAAGTTGATCACACGATGACCTCACCGACAGCGAGACGAGCCTGCTCGCATTTGCCTCTTTCTTTTTCCCCCCCTGGTGGCCTAGAATGTCCACAATTTGTTCCTGGCGCGCGATCGAGTTCCGAGCGGTTGCCGTCACGTGGAAGGCTGACGTCATCTCTCATCTTCCTTCCCACTCCCCTCGCCGTGCCTGATCTACACTTTCTGGTCTGCACCCGTATCCATCCAAGCACTGCTCAAACCTCCCACAGAGTCACTGTTCTAACGGCCCATTCAGTCTTTCTGCCCATCATAATCATTCCTCTCAAAAAAACCTTGCAGCCGTTGAAATATCTGGTCCGTGTCATGTCGTCCAAAGTCGCATCTACCCAAGCAAAGTCCCATGAGGACATCATCAACCTGGCCAAACGCGTGAGTGGTTTCTGGGAGCTTTGCCGATGAGTATGACTATAGAGCATAGAACGACAATGGTATCTGCCGCTAACATACAAAATTTCAACAGTTTGTGCCTCCTCTCAGGTATGGACAAGCAACAAACACAGACAGTTAGCAAAGATCAGTTATTCGGCTCACCTTGATCTCTTCTTCGTCAACTTTTAGCTCAAAGCTCCATAAAGGACAGGCCGGTAAGCAGAAAGAGATGTTTCGTTCTCTCTGTTCGGATGCATCCGTTCAAGGTAGAACACGGCTCATCGATACTACTACTTATCCTTCCATTTTATAGGTCGGATCGGTGTCGTCGGAGGTTCCCAAGACTACACTGGCGCCCCATTCTTCAGTTCAATGTCTTCTATGCGAATCGTCAGTTCATTGTCTCATTCACGACATACGTTAACAGACATTCATCCCTTCAGGATGCTTATTATTCTCGTCGTCTTTTTCTCCTTCATTAGGGAGCCGACCTGGCCCACGTCATCTGCGAGCCTAAAGCAGGTTCAGTCATAAAGACGTACTCTCCTGATCTCATCGTTCACACCGTTCTTGACCCTGCCAACCCGCCAACAGAAGAGGTCCTCTCCGGGATCATCTCCAGACTTCACGCTCTCGTTATCGGTCCCGGTCTTGGAAGGGATGACGACATGCAAAAGTTTGGAAAAATGTGTCTCGAGGTGGCCAAAAAAATGAAGAAATGGGTCGTTTTGGATGCAGAGTGAGTTCTTCTATCCGTTCCATGTCGACATATACCTAGGTTGATACTGAACGCTATGCTTGTCTCGTGTCGGATCAGTGGTCTCTACATGGTCACCAACGAGCCTGATCTCGTGAAGGGATATGAAAAGGCAATCTTATCACCCAACAAAATGGAGTTCTCTCGATTGTGCGAGAAGTTGGTACGTGCGGACGCATTTGGTTTGACAGTACTTCCAACTCTATATATCAGATCAATTCTCTCAACATGTGCTTTCCTCGTAACAGAATATCAAGTCTGATGCCGACCCGAAGACTCTCTGTCCGGATCTAGCATCCGCCCTTGGAAACGTTACAGTCATCCAAAAAGGAGCAACCGGTATGTGTCTTCCGCTTGTCTGCCATATAGCTCTCCTTCAGCCGGATTTGAACACCATCATTCAATCACCCCCCTCACCTCATCTCCTCTTCTTACTTACGGATTAAAAAAGACATCATCTCCAACGGACGCCCGATCGAGTTTCTCGACAGCTCGGTCGAGAACAACAAGATATTAGAAAACAACACCAAAGGCGGCCTCAAGCGATGTGGAGGACAGGGCGACGTCTTGAGTGGTACGGTTGGCTGCATGGCCGCTTGGGCAGGAATGTGGGCAGAAGGAGATTACAAGTTGGTGTCATTTCCCATCGCTATTTCTATCACTTCTAAGCATGTCGAGTTCGACTGAGGAAATACTGATCCGTCTGTATTATGACAGTGATGTGACACCGACTCCTCCGGGCAAAAAAGAATCCTTCGCCCCTCTAGCTTTGCTCGCTACCGTAAGTGTTACTCCCAGACCTCTTTTCCTTCTTCATCGGATGACCGCTTCACAACTTAATCCTTGGATCTCCATCATCTGAACCATTCATGCCACTCGATCAGTACGCTGCTGCTTCAGTCACTCGCCAGGCTTCGAGAACCGGATTTTCTAAACATGGTCGGTCCATGCAGACATCAGATATGTACGTCTCGCCTATCTCGTCTCTTCTTGATGTTTCTACCTCCGTATCGCTCGAATTGTTCCTAAAATATTGTTATCCTTTGATGTTGGCCCGGGTTCAGTATACAAAACGTCGGTCCTAGTTTCGAGATCATCATGGGCTCGGACGACAAAGGAGAGTCTGAGGACTAGATGAGCCCTCTCCGGATCCTATATAGAACCGGGTCTTTCCCTCTTTGTGTATCCTTTTCTCCTTATGTAGACCGACCAGAAGAAAGAGAAATATAGTTGTTGTTGTTGTTGTTGTTGTTGTTGTTTTTATTGTTTTTTGGGAGCGGTTTTGCCTGTTATCTCGTTTTTAGAACGTATCATTTGATTCAACCGTATTTATTCCCGTTACGTCCGTCTGTTTGCTTCTTCGAGTTAAATTCCATGGCCTTCTTGGTCTCGTCTTTCTTTTGAACGCGGGTCAGAGTGGGTTTTGATTTGATACGATCAGCGAACATCCATAAAATACTTGAGAGCGCTGACCGAATATCACTGTAACTATCAGAATGGGATACAACAAAAGAAGAAAACATCTGAGGACTGGTCCTGGATAGACAGAGACCTGCGTAGGAGGGGAGAAAAGAACGATAGAGGAGAACTGAAAATAACATATGTTGAGGAAAACATTCCTAATCATATATCGTCGAGAGCGCCAGGGTGCCAGGTCAAGCACATTATTGGTAACCAACGATAGACTTCGGGACGTAAGGCTTGGAGATACTCTCGATCTCTTCGTCCGTCAATTTGAGGTGTATTCCATCTAAATAGCCGCGTGTTGAACAGAAAGAAGGATGAAAATCATCACCTCAGCCGTACATTCAAACCAGGTTCTCTAGCTGCACTTGAATCAAAGAAGAGGAAAATAAGATAGACAAACCGATGAGTTCCTCCAGGTGGCTGATCGAAGTTGAACCGATGATAGGCGCAGAGATCCCCGGTTGAGCGAGACTCCAAGCGAGCGCTACTTGGCTCATCAACACACCTCGCTTTTTCGCGATAGCCTCCACTCTGTACATCATTTGTTATTAGATATGAGTTGATCCGTCCGGTAGTCTTAAAAGGGATACTGTGAAGAAAGAAAAACATACGCTTGGTTGATGGCAGTTCCTGCTTCCCCAGGCTGGTGCAGGTTTCGACCCTTGAATCCGCTGTCATAGGCGAAAGTGTAGAAAGAAGAGGCGGTAAACATGTGCTTGGGAGGAAGGCCACCAAGATGGAATACACACGTATGAATCAACTTACGGATCCGCCTCGCTTCTCTTTGTCTCTTTACCAATAGGTCGAGTCAACATCCCTCGTGCCAAAGGCTACACGAAAGTATAAATAATTCAGCTCCGATCGAACCCAGCTCTCACACAGTATCCTTTCATGATTAACGGTCCCGACGTACAGACCACGGGATGATACCGACGCCTAGCTGTCGACACAAAGGGATCATCTCTCTCTCTGAAGAGGAACCAAGGGGCGAGACATATAATTCACAATGTCTGTCTTTCAGCGCACAAATAGATTGATGAGTCAACCAATGAGATGAACGGTACTAACCTTCCTCTCGATAAAAAGCATTATGAAAGTTCTGCATTGATATAAAAGGGGTGAGCTTATTATTGATCGCATAGTTCTGCATCGTATGGACTGGACATTCTCATTGAAAGGCGCAACATCAGTCAGTCGATGTTTTATTTAAATAAGTGAAGATATGAATAAGGAAAGAAAAGAAAAAGGCTAGAACATGGAAGAATCGTACATTGGTACGCATAACAGCTAGACATGCCAACATATCGAACTTTTCCAGACTGGACGACGTCGTGCAGAGCCTGCATGGTCTCCTCAATAGGCGTGTCATAATCGAACCGGTGGCATTGGAGCTGCGAAACAATAACGGATAAGACTTTTCGACATGCTGTTCGTGCAAAGAGAGCGCTACCAAAAAGGACATACTAGATCGATGTAGTCCAACTGAAGGCGCTCCAAGGATCTATAACATGACCAGTTGATTCGTGAGGATCCAGGTATTCATCTCGACCGATCATACGACTCTTGGACTGAAAACGATCAAGGCATGTACTGACCTTTCAACAGAAGCAAAGATGTGCTGTGATGGAAAAGATAGAACAAGATGGAAGATATTTAGAATCTTTCGTCTCTCAACTTGTCACAAAAAGACGTCTATGAACAACCTTTCTGCTTAGACCTTGCTGGTTGACATAGCTTCATATCATGAGAAACACAGAATAAGGCCCAATAAGTTTGACGCAATTCACTGCTTGTTGTTCTTTTCAACTATCTCTGCATTGAACAAAATGACGAACCCTTTCTTCTCGGCCTCCACTCTACCACTAATCTTCTCCCCAGGACTTCTGGTGGTCAAATTGTAAACCTGGTGGGATGTACAAGTTAAAGAGGATTGTAAGACTTTTGGTCGGTGGCCAGATAAATGAGAACAGATCAAGTGTAATACGAACTTTGGTCATGATGACCAGGTTGTCTCGAGGCAAGTCATACTTCTTGATGGCCTATGAGTGATTTCAAAAGACATATAGAGGTGAGCGATCATGGTCGAGCATATCTCTGATAAAGAAACAGGATACCTTTCCAACAATGATCTCGGATTGCTGATTGTCCTCAACGCAACGTAGATATTGATGTCAACAACCTTGTTAACTACAGATAAGGAAATTTCGTATGACTCACACCCATGGAGTATACATCGGCGGTATCTATTTTTGACGAAGTGTTGGAGAGGACTATTCATCAGATATCATGTGCTGCACAATAAAATGTCCGATGATTATCCGAACGAACCCCATGTCTGAACACCTCGGTCATAAGCAAACTTGAAATGAGGCAAGGACGCTTCTTCATCGAGGACCTAGAGAACATTTCGGTTATTCTTCTCTGCACGTTCTTGTCAAAGAGAAGATGAAATACAAGCTTACCCAATCTTGCCAATCCGCATCTCCGTAGGCTGAGATGGGAAACAAACATCCACCGAAGAGATTGCAGGTGTACCGTTGTGTCAGTTGCGTTTCTAATCGGTCAGTCGATCAGATAGATATATGTCGGTATATCACATACACATGCATCCTCTGATAGAGTGTGACACACAACAAAGCAGATGTTTAACTGGACGACTCCAAGCAACCAGATCTGAGAAAGATCAAAAGCTCTTGAGCTCTTACAGGATGATCTTGGACACCTTCAAGCCCGAGTTTCCTAACCGGACGTACTCCATCTAACACCCTCACGAGGTCAGTGAGAACTTTCGTGGATAGAAGAGTATACATACAAGCTCACTTTGTTCTCTGTCTGTTCATACATAGTGGATGTGTTCTTGCGATGGCTCAAGTTTAAGAAGAGATATGGTGGTCGTCAAAAGTCTTACCCAATGTCGATTCGAGGGAAATCAATGAATCAATCGGGTTAGGCCGAGGGTTGCAAAGATGTGAGGGTTATTATATTTGCTTAGTCAGCTTCAGGGTCAAGCTCTTGTCTTTCTCTCAGGCCTGATGATGAACACGGAGACAGCTCAGGTCTTGATGTCTAGGAGTGGAACAGAGAATAAAGACATTCATTGTTTGGGTTGGATAGCAACAGATTTGTACTTGACGGGATGACGGTTGAACATCGGCCACGGAGGAACAACGACCTATTCGTCGAGGAACAGGTGTTAGTGAATGGAAGGAGTCGAAACCAAGGAGAGATTTTAATTGAAAGAAGGATATCGAGGGACGCACCAGGAGAAGGACAAAGAAAGAGAACCCAAAGATCACCAAAGACATCCTGATGTCCTGCAGTACTAGACCCACAAGGAAGGCGATCGTCTGAGAAACAGTTGAGAGACAACGCAGCAGATATATGGGTAAGCGTATGGGCGACTAGAGCGTGTGAGGAGTATGTGCTTACGGCCACAATCCCTAAAGATAGTTGTGCGGTTCGATCGACGACATGCTGGCCGTAGTGATCCTAGAGAAAGAAGAAGCAAAGAAGCAAAGAAGGAAAGAAGGAAAGAAGGAAAGAAGGAAAGAAGGAAGACCAAGTCAGTCGTTTGAGCTGACTGGAATGAAAGAATCTCAAACTCTTACGATTGTTCCCTCGCACAGATCAGAGACTTGTTTGATGAATGCATCCATCCTTTGTGTGATCTATAGCAGCTAGGAGTCCCGAAAAGAGATACAAAAGACCCGGGAGGTCGAAACGAGATGGTTGTTGATGGTCCGGAGGATGTTTCCATCTTGATCGGGCGAGTCCGAACGAAAACTCTCTTTTCTCGACCAACTTTGGTTTTCATTCATCTTTCTGTCGCTTGAAGCTTTCATCATACATACTGTTCTCTTCGGTACAAGATCCATGGGTATCATCCGGTCATCTGACTGCTCAAAGCTACTCTTGACTCTAGCTGCTGTCTTCTTTATCTCAGCCCTGCCTGTCATGGGTTCATCAGGAGACCGCTTGCCTTCCTTCCGGATATGCCTAGAGGACTGCACACAGAGCTGTACACCTCATCTAAAGGCTATCACCACAACAGATCCTTTCCTCTGGCTGACTAGATGGACCTGTGTGAGTGTTGAAATAATAGAAATCTTGATGTCCGGTTGTCTTGAGCTTTGACATTTCTAAAATATGAATTTTGTATTTGCTCTTCTGAAACCCGACATCATCCTGTACGATTCTGTCGCTCGACATCATATGAATCCTTCCTGTGGTTCTGATGATCGATAAACACAAACTTGGTTCGAAACAACCTTTAGGAAGACGAATGCAAATACGATTGTATGAACGATGTCGTTCAGATCGAAGGCGTTCAGCAGTTCTATGGAAAATGGCCATTCCGACGGTTCGTCCGTCATTTCGTTCTCTTTTGTCCAAGACAAAGAGCTCACTTTGGCTTTCTGTCTTCACTCCCCTCTTATGATCGCGCTTTGTATCCAATCTTGATTCACCCTCCTTGAAAACTTCAATAAAAACTTGCGCGCTGATCTCACCGGAGAGCAGGCTCCTAGGAATGCAAGAACCGGCGAGCGTCTTTTTCAGCATAGCAAACGGTGTCATGCACTTCCGAGGAATCCGTTCGTCAAGTCGACGGATCCCAAAATCAAGTCAATTGAGGGGCTGGTACTTGGCTTGGGGCTATGCAGGTCTCAATACTTGGGTTTGGTCCAGTGTTTTCCATACCCGAGGTCTGTCTACGTTCTTCCTCTCGTGCATTTCTTTGGGTGTTCATCTTTGAGAGATACACTGAAGCAGTGCTGTTCGTTCGTCTTTCAACGACATGACAGACAAACCATGGACAGAAAAGATGGATTACTTTTCTGCTGGATTTGGGATCACGTTCTCGCTTCTCCTCGCCATCGTCCGAATTTGGCACCTTTACCTCCCTCCTTCATCCACCACTTACAATCTCTCTTCCACTAAAAATCTGAGCGCAGGAAACAGTTTAGGCGCGAGTATCGGCCATTCGAGAAGACTACAGTTTAACCCATGGGCTCTCTTTTGGACGATACTGTTTGGGACAATGTTTGTGTGTCATGTAAGCTATTTGATGACTCATGTTCCATTTGACTGTAAGTCATTTTCTCTTTTCTTTTTCCTTCTTCGCCTCTAGTGACGGACCTCTCAAGAAGGATGGAAGAGAAGATCGACGACACTGAGATCTTGTTTTTGATATTGCGGGGAATGAAATCAAAGACGGATACAATATTGTGAGCAATGTGATCATCGGAAGTACACATAACCTTCTCTGGATGCTCTGGTCTTTTTTCCCATCCCTCCCGTTCTTTCCTCCTCCCTACCTTTCTTCTCCTTCCCTTTCTTCCTCTTCGGACTCAAGTCCAAACTCGAATATAGACCGGGAGGAGAGGAGAAAGCGACCGTCCCATATGGCCCGGCCAGCCCTGATTGGTCTCCTCTTCACCCTCGCCATGTCCTTCGAGCTCTTTGATTTCCCTCCGATACTGGATAGGACGTTTGATGCTCATAGTCTTTGGCATGCGGCTACTGTTGGCATCGTCGGGCTTTGGTATAGCTTCCTGAATGACGATGCGAGATGGGTAGGCAGGATTGGAGAGAGGGTTTGAGGTGCGCTGTCATTTAATTAATCAGATGAACTATCAGAAAAGGAGAGTAGAGCAGGAAGAGGTTGAAGAGGAGAAGGCCTTCTACAAGATATGAATACATTCCTTTCTTTCTTATGGAAGGGACTAGGTAAGATTACAAATCGACAGTTGGAATACGCGGGACAAGAAGAGGAAGATGAGAAGAGAACACTATATATCTACAAACGAAAAACAGCATGAAACACAAGACAAAACACACAATATTGATGAAATGATAAAATACAAGAAAAAAAAACTACATGAAATGAAACGTCGGACGAATCCCACGTTCGGGGACATGTCGAAGGGACAATTGCTGGAATGGTTCAGAGTTCAACTGGGCATATAAAACACGAAAGAGCAAGAAGATGAGTATCAGGACAGACAGAGTACTGCAATCTCTACGTCGATCGCGCGAGGTTCGCCACGCCACAGGCCGTCTTCCACGAGAACAAACGGAAAGAACATACATGATGGAAGTAGAACCCAGTCATCAGTTCCCCACCACCTATCTCTTCACCCTCACCGTCTTCACTTTCTTCTTCATACCGCTCATCATCCTCATCATCAGGTTGAACATCGGGGCCGACATTGTTTAATTGTCGGCCCCACGCGTCCGTTCTACCCCACGCTCGATCTTCCGATATGGTGCCTCTCCTATTAGAGCCGGCGCTTGCTCCTCCAGCGTTTGTCGATGATGGACCAAACCATGTAACAGATTCTCTTCTGTTCTGTCCGAAATGACTGATCCCTCGAGAATCCCTCGCTTGAGCGCTAATATCCAAGCCTAGATTCGGAATAGGAAGACGTGAGGCGGAAGTTATTGTATGCCCCATCCATATGTCTAACCCTGGACTTGACGAGGATAATGCGGAGTTCCATCGACGCCGTGTTGACTGAAGGGTAGAGAACGGAGGTAGGGGCGGTGATGAGGGAGGAAGGGAAGATTTGGATATATTTGTTGATGACGAAGGTGTAAAGTCGATACAGATACTGCAATAGACCGATGAAAATCCGATTAGATAGCAGTAGAGAGAAGCGAGGGGTCAGGCGATCGATAAGAACAGACGAACTAGTAGAATCCAGAGAACGAAGCGCCTTCGACCGAAGACTTTTTGTGGTCTGATAGAGCGATAAAACCGAAACAAACACAAGAGTCAATCAAGACCGATAGATGGATACGAGATGGGCTAGGTGATGCTCACCAGGCACCAAAAATTTTTCCTTCCATCTCATGAAAACTCCACCTCTTGCGCCTGATTCTTCACCTACGTCACCAACCACGCCGGCCGGTCCGACGACACAGTCATCCATCTTCCGCTCTTCCCGTCTCTGAAAACCGGCCTTGAGGGGCTGAAACAGCGGGAACTTGGACCAATGGGCCAGATCTGTCTGAGCTGTTGCTTCCCACTGCGAGAAGAGATCGAGAGAGAGAATGTGAAGATGAATAAACACGACAAAGAGACGGATGACGAGAAGGAGGCGAATGTACTCACACGATTGGTCTGAAAGCTGAATTTGGGGCCGATGATCTCCCCTTCGAAAAAGGTGGTGAGCCTGAGAAAGGAGATCGCAATTGAAATCGTCACGTCTGGAGTTAGGGACCATCGATGCGGAGAAACGCAAGAAGAGGTACACACCAAGGAAACTCTTCTGTCAAGCCCTGAATCTCCAGAAAGCCGCAGAGTGTGCCTTCATCCCAGTCGACATCTTTGATGATGACTTGAACGTTGTAGGCATTCTTACCCGATCTCTGAGTTCCTCTAAATTTAGAACCTGGATATATGCATGCCTGAAGGGAGAGGGAGAGAACAGCGATTTCGTCAACTTCAATTCCTCAACTCAATAGAGCAGTCTACAGAACGAATGCCACGCACATGACCTTTCTGAGGAGAGGGCATTCGATGGTTTGAGGAAGGACAACTCTCCGGTGGAGGCAGATACGATATGGAGGGGGACGGCTTGAACGGCTTAGGCTCTATCGAGGTCGATCTTGTCGACGACGCGACTGATGACGACGGAGAAGAAGGTGATGACGAAGTTGAAGCTGACGAGGATGACAAGAATGCAGAAAGAGTGGAAGATGCGGGAGAGGAGGACAGAGCGTCTGGAGAATGGGTTTCAGACGTCGGAGAATCAGAAACAGACGAGGAAGGATGAAGGAGAGATGACTTTGTAGACGGGACATCCGTTGTCATAGAGGTCCTGGATGGCGGAACATTGGAAAGCAAGCTGATGGGCGATTGGTCATGAGAGGGTGGAGAATCACGAGCTGCTTCATCCTGGGAAGGTAGACGAGGCTGTGACAGAGTTGGACATGGCATATAAACGTGTTCTTCAGATGGGTGCATATGAACATGAGTGGAGCTTGAGGGTTCTGATTGCTGCTGCTGCTGCTGTGAGCTTGCTGTCTTGTCCAGCTCACCCTCCGCAAGAGGGAACACGGGTAAGTCTATCGATACAGGGGTCGATGCAAGATTCGGAACGGCTGTGGGAGTGGACGTAGGCGTAGAGGTAAGACTAGGAGACAGCAGCTCTGTCAGTGTCTGTAAGGGTTGAGGCGAGCTGAACGATGGCATGGATGTCGATGTCAAAGACGATGGTTGGCAGATAGGAGATTGAGGAACCGGTAGAAGCGGTCAGGGCAGGATGAGCGGGGAAACTGAACTTAGGTAAGCGTTATTTGAATTACCAGATTCAAATATTAGATAAGCCTCGTAGACTTATCTCTACCCGCCGACGTCATTCGTTCCGTTGAGCCATCAAGAAAGCAAGGGAGAGAGCAAGCAGAGTTTTATCATCATACACTCATCCTTTGACTATATAGATACACAGGATGATCCAGCTACTATATTCGTTCGCCAGGTTCTACAATGATTCCTTCCGTCGTTCTCCTGGCACGACTTTGGCTCTCACCAACGGAGCGCTCACCGGGTTTGCCGATGCGGTCGTTCGTCTTTTTTCTTCTCTCTCTCGCGCCTTCTCAGCCTCGTCGTAGATCACTCACATCTTCTTTCTTTTCTCGTATCAGGCTCAAACGACCCAGATAAAGGTAAGGTTCTGTTCGGATTAGAAATGTTCTGTTGCGTTTGTGTTCGAAAACATTCCTAACCAGATGGCTCATACTTTGACACTCCAGTTTCTTCATACGGGCACCCACGAGACAAGACCGATCTACGATCCATGGCGGACGCTGAGATTCCTTGCGTTCGGTGTCGCCATCGGCCCATTGAGTGAGTGTTGGCCGAAAATCGAAGTAACAGCTGAATAGCTTATTGAATCTTTCTTGGTATTTCTCTATCAGTCGGCAAATGGAATGTCGTTCGTCCTTCCTCAAAGCCAATCTCTGTTTCTCATCATCGCCTCTTTTAATCGTTCCACTAACGAGCTACCTCAAAATCTTCCCCCAACAGATCCTTGAGAAGAACTTTCCCCTTCGACCAGCTACGGCCAAAAGCATCCTGACACCGTCTAATTCTGGAGCTAAAGCGGCTGGATCGATTGATCCAAAGCCAAAGGTTTCCCTCGCCGCTCTCGGAAAGAGAGTCTTTGCCGATCAGAGTACGTCGTTGGCGTTGCTCTCTGTTCTTCAATGGCCAACTTGTGACCCTGATAATATCTACTTTGTCTCTGTTTGTTCTCAGTCGTTATGGCTCCAATCGGACTGGTTCTGTTCATCGGTACGATGGGCGCTCTCGAGGGAAAGTCGATCGATGAGATCGGAAATAAATACAAGGAAATGTTCGGCCCAGCCATCGTTGCCAACTGGTCCGTTTGGCCGGCGATTCAGCTCATCAACTTTAGATATATGCCTCTTGCCTACAGGGTACGTCTATCGTTCATCTTTTCCTCCTTCTTGTGGTTTCGTTCTTTGCCTTATCTTCTCGTCTTTTCTTTCTGCATTTGCTTATCCACGTTTTATCCCTATAGGTCCCCTTTCAATCGTCTTGTGGAGTTCTCTGGAACTTGTACATCTCGATCCTCAACTCCAAGACCGATAAACTCGCCATAGCGGAAGCAGAGAAGAATGCGTTGTCTCTTATCTAGCTCCTGAACGTTCTCGTCTTTCCCTCTTTCTTTTCACTCTCATCCTCCATCTTGCTCTCTGTCGCTCTCTTTCATTAGATCCATGTCACTTAGAGTAGATTGATCAAGTAGAAACCGTCTCTTTCTCCCTTATCTCCATAGATGTCTATCCTTCTTTCTCTCTCTCTCTCTCTCTCTCTCTTCCTTCCTTTCTTTTCTCTCATTAGCTCATTTTGCCTCCATGGTAAGGTCAGCCTGGACAAAAGTCATAGATCAATCGTCTTTAAACCATTGACTGTTCGTTTCTTGTTCCGTTTCACTTCATCGGATCTGTGTTTCTCCTTGTGTTCTTAGTAGTGTGGCGTAGCTCGCGATAACACTTTTGTAGTTTTCAGAACTTTTGGTTGCCTCAATATTTCGTACCTCCCATCTTGATATATCTCTCTTCATCCAGCTAGAATCGAACGAGAGGCCGAAGCAAAGAAAAACACATATATCCATATCGCTTTTTTTTTGTCTGTCTAGTAACCAACAGGGTTCACACGGTGCGTCAACTGTTTCATGCCAAGGACCAGAACACAACAAAAACAGGGTAAGAGAGGAAGGAGTAAGAATCTGAAGGATGTGAACATCGTGCAAAGAGTAAAACACAGAACAAACCCTGGTGAACTTGGGAACCCTGTTGAGCGGTTTCCTGTATCCAGGCCACGTCCTCGAGAAAGTCGTGTACTTGTCTGTGCAGTTCAGAAATGCAAAGATATTCCGTCAGTCGACCAGTCATGGAAAGTCATTCTAGACGACAAGAAAGGAACAAGAGGATAGAGTTGGTTGTACTGACCGATAGCACGCATCTCGCTCTCCTTAGGCAGGGCCAAACAGTTGTCCTGTTGTTTTGCCCGTCCCCAACCAAATTCCAAGATAAGTAAAGACAAACAAAAAGTTATGATGGATCAATGGCCATTCTGATTGAGTCGAGCATTGCATCAAATCTGTCCTTAAATGACCGCAGAAAGCACGAGACCCGTTCCAAACAGGACGAAATCTCTAGCCCTTCATCCAAAGACGCAAAGAGGACAAAGCAGGCAGACAACCAGGGGAAGAGACGATACGTACGAGCAACTTGAGCTTGACACCACTGGCTCTAACAGCCTCGATCACCTCGTCCACCGTCTTGAGTCGTTTTCGCTGACCGGCCTTTTGACACGGTGACATCTTCGCGTTCACTTTGCTGTTAGTTTGATGAAATGCATTGTGAAAGAGGGAATTGATCGAATTCAATCAAACGGCGAAGAAGTCGGGAGAAATGGTGAGTAGGATAAAGAAAAGACATCGGACGAATTTGATCAAGAGTTATATAAAGAAGTTGAACTCGAAATCACTTAAATCGGAACTCCCTGCTTCTCAAGCAAGCCGTTTGAGAGAAACAAAACTTACTGGACAAGGCCTCCTAGCCGGGCAAGAGAAGGGAACATGTTGGATAGAGAGACTGGTTGTCGATATCTGATGGTCAAAGCATGCGTTTGAAATGTACGGGGTGAAGGAGGCAAGGAAGCCAGATACCCTTATATAAGATATTTATGATATTCAAAAATCTATTTGTGCCCATCCTCATCCTTCTCTTTGCTCGTTTTGAATACTCGACTTCCATCCCATCAGACAAAGGACGATCAGTCTTGAAACACGCTACACCAATGTCTCTGGTTCTACCCGCACCTGTGAATGATCATCAGGAAGAGATTCTTCCGGTGTCCAGACCGGAGGAAGGGACGGATGGGAACGACGTCAACCTCTCAGAAAGTGAAAGGTTGAAAGCAAAGCTGATTTATCCTCCACCAGAGATCAGAGGTACGGCTCTTCTTTCTCTCCTCTTCTTGTTTTCTTCTTTCGCCCAAGTCTGGTATCTTGTGGGACTGAGGTTCATTTATCGCTCAAAGATGAATATGTGTCTAGTTGAAATTGATTGAATGCTTACTTGTGCTTCTCGTTTCACCGGCTTGGGTTTCATCTTCCTTTTTTCTTACCCTCTTAAACGCGATATTCTAGTTCTCATCGACCGAACCTCTGCCGCTCTTCACCGATCTGCCAACCCGACCCAGCTCGAGTCCAAAATTCGAGAAGGCCAAAAATCCGATCCCAAGTTTTCCTTCTTGAACTCTTCCGACCCGTACCATACCTACTACCAGTACTCACTCGCCCGACTTCGAGAAGGATTTGCACAAGACGGAGCGGCTACCGCTGCTGGAACAGGTGATGGAGGAGATATTGATGGAACAGGCGAGAGAAAATCTGGTGCTGGCAAAGAAGATGATCTGGCGGGAAGACCGGTTGAGCCCAGGAATTTGGAGTTTTTAGTAGAAAGGCCGGGAATGCCTTCTGTGGATCTGTGGGTTTTGCTTCAATCCAACCTTTCTGTCTTCTTTTCTCGCTATTGAACGCCATGTTCTTGAACTCACGCGTCTTATTTTCGTTAAACATGACCATCATTATCTTCAGAGATATTCTTAAACTTACCGCCCTTTTCACCGCTCGTCGAGGTCGATCTTTCCTCTCCTCGCTCTCCCAACGCGAAGGTCGCAACTATCAATTCGACTTTCTTCGACCGACGCACTCTCTCTATCCAGTATTTAACAGGATGGTCCAGCAGTATACTAGAGTCCTCGTTCCTCCGCTTGAGGCCCTTGAGGAACTCTCTCTGAACGCTGAGACAAGAACGGGAAGGGAGAACGCGTTGAAGGACTCAAAGATCAGATTAGAATGGGAGAAATGGAGAGTCGATCGAGCAAAGAAGAGAGAGGATCAGAAAGAGGCCCAAAGAGGTTCGTCGCGTCCTCTTCAGAGTGACCACAATAGGTTGGTGAATCTGACCTATCGATTCTATTCTGTTTATACTCTTCGTAGTCGCGTTCGCCGAGATTGATTGGCAAGATTTCGTTGTCGTCGAGACCATCGATTTTACCACCGCCGATGAGTCAACCGAACTGCCTACGCCTACATCGATTCATGACCTCGAGAACATGACCCTCGCCCAGAAACGAATGGCTTCCCAGGTCAATGAAGTTCCGCTCACAGCTCAGGAGCAAGCTCAGTATGCCCAAGAGGAAGCTGCCGAGGAACAAGTCGAGATTGTTCAGATTGATGAACAATCGGAGGAAGACAGGTTGAGGAAAGAAGAGGAAGAGAGAGAGAGAGAGAGAAAGAAGGACGTTCAGAGAAAGTTTGTCGAGGGTCAAGGACCGATAAAGATCCGAAAGGATTATGTTCCCAAGTGTGAGTTGGTCTATTATTGATGGATCGGATAGTTCTTTGTTCGCTAACTCCGTCTCGTTCTTCTATACTCGAATTAGCTCGACAAACGGCACTGGCTGTTCCGACGACAATCTGTTCATACTGTGGACAGGCCATCCCGATTGACGAGATCACGGAGCATATTCGAATCGAGTTGCTCGACCCAAAATGGAAGGAGAGGAAAGAAGCTTTGGATGCCAGGAAAGCTCAGGCCGGTCTGCTTCAGCAAGGTTCGCCCTCACTCTTGATTTGTGTTTATCTAAGAATCGAAGACTGATTGTCCGTTTTACTTGCGCGCCACGTATATATCAATAGGAGCCAACGTGTCCGCCTCCCTCCGAGATTTGGCCTCGGCACGAACAGACATGTTTGGTTCGACAGAGGACGAGCAGGCCCGAAAGGTCAGAGAAGAGCAGGAGAAGTTACAGAGGAGGGAAAGAGAAAAGATGGGTTGGGATGGACAGTCCAGCACAAAAGTATCTACAATGGACAAGTTCCAGCAAAACGCAAACTTCGACGAACAAATCGCCGCTATCCACAAAGCGAAGGGATTGGCCATGTTCGTTCATATATCATTTTCTTGTTCCTTATGTATCTTGTTTGCTAAATTAGCTTTTCAAATCAAATCGAATCAGTGTGGAAGATGCCGCTGGTCCCATTGGACCTGGTCCGTCCGCCTTCCCTGTCTTTAACCCTGCTGTTCCGCCTCCTCCCATCACGGCCCCTGTTCTCAATCCTAATGGTGCCATACCTCCTTCGATCTACCCTAACTATCCTCCTCCTCCTTTCAACTCTATTGGTGCACCTACTGCCCTTCCCCCAGCATCTACTCCGTCGGCCGCTCCTCAAGGTGCGCCGCCCTCGATCCATCCATCCAGAATGGCTGTCATCAACGGAGGAGCTCCCCATACCTCCACAGAAGGTGCAACAGGAGAAAACACCAATGGCGCGGCTGCTACCGGATCTGTCAGGTCCAGAGAGGACGATGGGACAGAAGGGCCGGATGCGAAGAGGAGCAAGGTTGAAAAGTTGCCAGACGGTCAATTGCATTCTGAAGAAGCATGGATCGCTTCTCATCCTTATCCCATCACTCTTCAAATCCAGCTTCCCAAGATTGACGGCAAGCCTGAACTTGATGGTTCTTTGTACGTTACCATCTTCTTCACTCTCCGATTTTTCTCTCTAATGATGTGTATCGGTAGCTGATCCTTCTTCCCCTTTACCACTGACTTGCTCGAATGCCAACAGAATTACTCTCCCAGCTCTCTCCCTCACAACGACCGTCGGAATCCTTCGAGAGAAGATTCAAGAAGCCACCCAGACAACCCTTACGCTTTCCAAGATGAGACTCGACCTGCCGAATGGAAAGGTGCTCAACAACAAGAGCTCGCTTGCTAGTCTGAACTTGACTTCTGGGGATTCGCTTACTCTGGGAGTCAGGAAGTAGAGCGTTGGTAGATCGCGCTTTTCTGGAGCTTCCTCCTTTTTATTTTATTTTGTTATTTCTCCCTTTCTTGGTTACGGTGTTTGCTTGGCTGCAGATCATGTTGATTTCCCGTGAGGCTGAGTATGTTGACGATGAACTTGGGAACGAGGTATACCGGTGATCAAATTCCCCTAAAAGTTCACCTCTTTGTATTTGATTGATTTTAAAAATTATACTTTACATATTTTTTTTCTTCCTTTATCATTTCTTCCACGCTTGATAATAAACGGAAGGGGAAATAGGCTTGGTTGAACTTTTCTGTCTGTGTACTTGTCGTACGACTGTAATTCGTCTTCAGGCACAAAATTCGCTCATTCGTGGCCAACAAGGAGAGGATGTCATATCCGACTGTTGGCTGATCTCTGACACAAGGCTTCCCATGGTTCAACCATATATCCATATACATAAGATCGTCAAATATGGACGGAGCCTCAAGTCCAATACACAAGAAACTTTCATACGCCCAGGATACACCCAACTGACCAAGCATACAGCGGAAGGATCAGATTGTCATTTTGGAATGAGAGGGCTTCGAGCAGACAAGAGAGAACGACAGATAACGCGAATGGAAGATACTGTTGTTTTCCGAGATACATCATCCGGATTGATAGAGAGCAACGAAAAGGTGTGAGATCAGAGAATATCAGGTCAGTGGGCTAGAAACAGACTTGGACTTACGTTGAGCGTCTCGATGATGCCGAAAAGTCTTAGGATTAGAGCCGGCCCGTAAACACCCACAAAGAAGGCCATGCTGCCTTCGATTGTCTTTCCTGATGAAAACGACCAACGGCGTTTTCCAATCGATCGGCCTACAACGGAAGCCTAGAACAACGTTTTAAAAACATCATACATCGAAAAAGGAAAAGAAAAGTCAGTCACAGTTTACAAATAGGAGTGATTGACTTCTCGAACGTACGATCGCATCTCCTATTCCCAAAGTCAGTACGCCGACATAAGACAGTATTGGCGACGGACTTTGAGAGTCAAAGCCATGGTCGGCGACATGAGTAAACACACTTCGAACAAACAAAGGAAAGAGTGGAAGATAAACGAACCTTTCCAACCAGGCGCCCATCGCGCAGCCTGTCAAGAGATAAAAGTGGCTCAAAATTGCCGTGCCCGAATCCTTGTGATCGAGGAATTCGTTCAAGAATAGATGAACTGAGGCTCCAAACGGATACAGCGCGAAATATCGAATATATTCGACAAAAACAAACGAGGCGAATGCAAAAGAGAAGGCCAGATGAGTGAACGCCGGCTATCATACGTACACAAAGTATAATTAAGACGAGAGAAGGGTTGATCAGCTTAACCATTATTATGGCAATTTCAAAGATGGATAAGGTAGTGAAGTTTAGGACGAACGTCAACATATAATCCAGGAACGAACATGAGTACAGCGAGTCCATGAAAGAATTTTCTTCGGCCGTTTAGACTGAGGACTGGCACCCGACCAATCATTTCCCTATAACCTGATCCAACTGGTTCTGTTGACCCACCCGACGGGGTGACTCCAGATGATGTACTACCTTTGCCAACTGTACCAGCTTCATCGACAATATCCCCTCGTGTCTTTTCTCTCGATCTCTCAACTGGGGACTCATTGATCCCAGCAGGTGAGCCTGTCCTAGCTCCTCCCACTGCAGACACAATGCCTTGCCTGGATCCTGGTCCAGATATTCCACTCCACGGTCCTCGCTTCCTAGCTTTCGTCAGCTGCATCTCCCATCCTCCAACACTAATCACAGCTAATAGGCCCCAGTATCCCAAGAGTGCCAGACGGGTCCACCATCTTTGGCCACTAACTGTCCAGAGAACGACCCATACCCAAGGATCTCTCCATCCTAGTTGCCACCGGGTCCAAGTCCCAACAGCGCCACCGACGATGAGTATCGTCCCACCATAGAACCCGGCAGCGAGCGCTTTACGTTGGCGCTCTTTCTGTTCAGGATACCGCAGTCGACGGACAGGTCTTTGAGATATGTATCGTGAAAGGACGAGGAGTGGCGAAAGAAGAATGCCGACAAGAAAAGAGCCGGGAAGGAGGGCGAGTTGGAAGATCAAAAGAGGAGTTGGGAGCCGATATGTTTGAAAGTAGGCTGTGGTAAGAAATCGAAGAGAGACCTATGTGAAGAGGGCTTAGATCATCAGTTACGTACCAACAATTTAAAAACGAGAACGAAGGCTAGGAGCTTACTCTGGCTCTCGTTAAATTGATAGTTTCCATGAATAGCGCGGTCGAAAATTGGGAAACAATCCCAAGCTCGCCGAGTGTGAAACCTTTCCGGGCAAGTCGGACACATACATACATTGAGAACTGATGAAATAGCGAAGATAGAAAAATGTCTATGACGCTGACACCTGGATGTTCATCGTTGGTGTTCGTCAAGATCATCACCCCAAATCAGTTGTTTAACTTTGTTCTCAATTTTCCGCCAAAAAAGCTATACAAAGCAAAACAGAGAAGACTCACTATCCCAAAGGAAGATACCGAAGTGGCTCATGAAGCCTTGTAATATGCCTAGAAATAGACTGACCCCGAAGGCGAGTGCGACCACACTTCCAGTTCTTCTCCACTCGCTTTTTGGCACCCAATGTGACAGCTTCGTTTCGGATCCCTTCTCTGAGAATTTCCCTATACGTCGCGATGGATGAGATTCGGTCACACCTCCTGGTACAGATTGATTGATTGAAGACTTCAATAGGTGCTGCTGCTCTCGTCGTCTTGATAAGAGAAGATGCAGAAGGAGAACCAAAGATATGACGGTAGACAGCGAAACGAGAGAGCGCCTCGATTTGGCGAGAGCCTCCAGGGCAGTTCGTGGATTTGAGGTCAACACTGCGCAGGGAGAGAGAGGAGCTGATGTATTGACGGACAGAACAACTGGAGGTTCGATTAACCATCCGGCTGGAAGCGCGAAAGTGAGTTTATCGTTTGAGAGTTGATGAAGGGTAGAGAGGAGTAATGAGGCCGACAGGAGAGGGCCGAAGAGAAGTGCGATCAAGGCGCCATCGTCTGGACAGTCTCGATAATTTCGTTCATCCGTTCCCCAAACAAATCCTTGAAGTCCGGCATATGTAGCTGAGGAGAAAGTTGATTTAGAAGAAGGATGCAGGTTGTGCGTTTCTCTAGAGGGTGAGTGAGCTCGATGTCGAGAAGAGGAAGATGGCGGTATGGTGGCAGCAGTGGTGATGGATACTGTGTTCACTGTAGGAGAAGTAGGCGGCGGAACTGAAGTAACACTAAACGGTCTATAGACCACATATACTATGCTAAGAGCAACAATCGTGAGGAGCTCTGCATATAGTTCATTAGAGAATGATGAGTGACTTTACCGACTAGTCTCCAGGGCAAAAGAGAAGGAGTACTCGACGTACCTAATACTTTGTAACGGTCCTCGTCTCCACCCTCGCAATATAGTCCAACTGCGGCTCCCAAGACTGGAGTGACGACCAAGATTGCCTCACCCCATGCTCTTGTTAATTGGAATCCCGAAAAGTTGAGAGGAAAAATGGCTGATGAAGGTTGCGCTGTGAAGGGATGACGTGGTCGACTACCCGCCAGCAAGTTCGCGACCCCTTTGAATCTCGATACCGCTGCCGCCTTGGATGTCGAGTTCGGTTGCAGTTCCATGGAAGCACGCAAAGGAGGTGAATCTGCAGACCTGGGTATGCGGGCATTGCTCTGACCGGTGAAATTTGACCAAGAGGTGTCGGGAAGCAGACCAGATGACCGGCGTTGGCCTGGTAACCATGCATGGATGGGATCTGAGAGCTTATTAAGAGGGCTTTCGAGGTCGTCGGAAGTACTGCCACCTTCCCGGTCTGCAGCTGAAGTGTCCCCAGTGGTCCATCTGACATGGCTTCCACTAGGATCAGGAGTATGATTGACCTGGTGATTGGTTGACCCTCTTCTTGTACTTACAGATTGCGCCCTGGACCCGACTTTGTAGCCATGAGTGCGACCGTGACTATGTCCATGGTTAAGCTTAGGTCCAGGGATGGTGCTCGATTTTCTCTGGGACAGACCACCAGACTTGCCGTCGGATGAGCCCTGGCTACCCGCATTCCGCCTAAGAGGGGGTGAATGATCTTCCTCATCCGACGAAGAAGATGCTTGAGTGGAAGGAGAAGAAGGTGCTGGAGAAGGAATCCGGATGTGCCCGTTGCCAGTCGGTTTGGCGTGAAGCGAGCTAGGATGAAACCTCTTTGTCTTGTTTGAAGCGGAAATGGTGGGAGCTGTATGTGAGAGTGTGAATATGTGTCTGTTAGTGGGTCTAGACTCTTATTGAAGAGAGTTCGCCGTTATTCTTTCGGTGATAGTTGGTAGTGTTGATGATGTTGGTGGTGGTGAGGAGTTAAGAGATATTTATATTGAGGGTTCCCGAAGATGAACGTCACCATCTACCATCAGCCATCAACGGCAACAACAGCAACAAAAACAATACCATGCCTCTTTACTTTGTTACTGCTTCATCCAGAGGAATCGGTCTCGAGCTGGTTCGTCAGCTATCGACCAATCCAGACGTCACTATCATCGCTGCCGCCAGAAAACCGACCGAGTCAGCCGGTCTGATGGAGATCGTCAAGAACGCGAATGGCAGAGTCGAAACCTTGGAGTTGGATGTGACCAACCCAGCCAGTATCAAAGTAACAACCTTGTTCCTCTCTGTCTCTAGACTGGTGATCATGGGCTTGACATGTTCTCGACTCTTCTCAGGCTGCTGTTGATGGAATCCCGAAACTAAACATCGTCAAGGCGAACAATGGCACGATCGATACCGTTCTGTACGGCCAGTTCTTTCAGTTCTACCAACTCTCTTTTGCCGTGTTTCGTACTGAACGGTGACAACGGTATCTATCATTCGATGAACCATGCAGACATGTAGCAGGAACCATGTCATCCGGCTGGAAACCTGCAACTCGAGTGTTCGTGTTTTCTCGTCAACCATTCTTATGGTTACCATCCATCTCCTTGAAGGTATACTGACATATGCTGAAACGACGCCTGATAGGTCTATCGAAGAGCTTGAGTTAGACACCAAGACCAACTACCATGGCCCTATTCTTCTCACCATCGCCCTTTTACCGATTCTTACTTTATCACCTCCCAAGCCACAGACGGCTAAGGTTCTGGTCATCTCGTCCCTCATGGGATCCACAGGAGCATTGGACAAGACGGGTGACTACGCGGCCTGCTACTCTAGCACAAAGGTCGCGGTCAACATGTGGTTCCGAAAGCTGGCCATTGAGATTGCGACCGGCGCAGCCGGGGTCGATGCAAGAAACGGTGGCTGGTGCATAGGTTGCTTACATCCCGGGCTCGTCAAGACGGTATGTCAAATCTCCTGTATGAATTGAGTCAGACGGTATCTCGATCACTGTAGTCTCATCTCGGTTGATGGTTATTGCTGTAAAGGACATGACTCGAATGAGAGGTGACATCACAGTTGAGGAGAGCTGTAGTGGAATGTGCGTCTTGGAATAGTCTTTTACCTTAACCTTGAATATTCTTTCCTTTCTGATGGTTCTGACTGACTCTTTTTGTCGACGATGATACTCCATGGACTATCAGGATCAAGGTGATCGATCGACTGTCCGAATCAGAGACCGGAAAGTTCTTTGATTGGCGAGGGGAGGAGGTTCCCTGGTAGAGCTCCGGAAGTCCATGATATTCAATGTATTGCGTTTATCTTTTGCTCCATACATCGGCAGAGTTATATTCGAATGAACTGTTATGCCTATTCTCTTCTCCAACTGCCTTGTATGTGTACGAAACGAAGGTCAGATGGATCTATGATCGCAAGAGGGATCTGATGAACGTCGTCACTACCAGGACATAAGAAGGAAATCAGTCGCGTCCTTTCAAAACACGCGTTCAAGACTTTCGGCTACTTTGTCTCCTCTCTTCATCCAAAACATCTCTCTTCGCTATCCATCTCCTCCTCCCTCTGTCTTGTGAGGTTGCCTGTATCTTCGCGATGGGTTCTTCGAGGAAGCGTTCTCTGACATTGCCGACATCCAAAATAAACCGTTTGTTTCGGCCTTTCCTCTCCAAAATCTCTCACCTCCTAGCACTCTATCCTACGTCAGCTCCACCATCACCCAGCCTTCGAGCTACCCTAGGTCCTACCTCTACCAAAACATACTCTCGCTCAGTCAAGACCGAGCCAACACCAAGTGTATGGACCGGAACTGCCACAGGTCTACCAATATTTCAGCCGGGTAGGTGTATGAGACGGCGTCCGCCGGGTCCGATCCCAAGAGAATTGATTCCTATAGCTTCTCCGGCCTCGAGAGCGAAAGGGGCCGCGAAAGGAGTCGTCCAGGCTGCCCACCATCCTGGTGTACCTTCTGGGGTTGATATCGACGAACTTTCGTACGTTGATATCTTTGGGTGCCTGTGTTCTTCCGATTTTCGGGTCTTTCATAGCGAATTTCAGCCATGATGCACAATAGCTAAATGACGACTGTGCCTCTCCCTGCCCCTCCACTACTTTAAACATAACAAAGGAAACGGATACACGGCGTCGTCGAGGCTTTCAGAAATATTCTCGAGATTGCTTATCCTTCACAGGATGAAGGAACTTCATTTGAACCGCTTGGTGTGGTCTGCGCACGGAATGTAGGAGGAAACATAGAAGGTTGGATTAAAGACCAGCTGGACGAAGAGTTAGGCGAGGAAGGACCTGGAGTTGGTGATGATGTTGATCAAAAGAGGGAGGGACGGAGCGTCAGTCTGAGAGACGAATGGTGGGAAAGCATACCGGAACATTTTCGAAGGTAAGTCGGTTCTTGTGAGACCATGCAAGTCTGTCCTATATAGCAGTCTGATCGTGAAGAAATGTTGGTTGCTTGTTTGGTCTCCCAGATACGCTATCCCCGTCCACGCTCTCTCTATCCTGATTTATGCCGACATTCCGCTTCACAGCTTCTATGAACTCATTCTAGATGCTTGCATTAAACAATCTGCTGTCTATGAGGTAGGTGTGGGTTAAACTTGGGCGGGTTGAGTCAGCTGAGACCTCTCTAACTCGTATCCTCAAGGGATTTCTCTTGTCCATTCTTTGATCTTCAGATCTCTCTAGTTTTGCCCCACTTGATTCTTCAGGCATACATGTTACCTTCGACACTCCATCCTCCTGGCCCTTCCTACCTCCCTACACTTGCTCGGAAAGTTCCTTCTGTAGAACATCCGCTCTCTGATCGCTGGCCCCAAATTCTATCGAAATCTGTCGTTCGTCTTCATCGGTGGTTGGACGAAGAAGAGAGAGCAGTATGTCTACCTTTCGGGTCTGATTACCGTGAGGTTCGTTGGCTGGGTGCTCCAATCGATGGCTTAATACGAGACGGTCCGAAGAAGAACAGTTCCGGCGCTGCCTTCCTCGTTCACTTGCTCGATGGGTTCCTAGAAGAGGTCACTCTGACAAGTCCACCATTGTCTGATAAGTTTGCCATCAGGTTGAGCTCTTGGGTACAGTACCAGATATGGCTGAGCAAAAAGTTGAGCATTCAAGAAGATTCAGCCTCGGTTGTCAAGGAAATTGATGGGTCGCTCACCCAGCTGGCTGCTCTTATGCGTGAACGTCTTCCTCCTTCGACTTCCAAAGTCCTTTCTGGCGCGCTCCTCGCTTTGAACCTTCATGTCCTTTGTTTGGACAATTCAACACTCAAGAACGAAGATCGTATATCTGTAGTATCGCTCTTCGAAGACACCATCGATTCAGATACGGCCACCTTCATACTCTCCTCTCATTCGACATTATCGACTGTATACACTCTGTCGTCATGTCTTCGATCACTCTCTCTTCCCAATCTTGAATTTACCATCTTACGACGCGCCATGAATGAATACGATCGACTCAGCATCTTTGATACAAAATCCAAACTATCGGCTGGCGACCAAACCCTTCAAACTACTGAATGGGAAAGTCTGCGCGACTTGACAATTTCAGCCCAAGCCCGATGTGCTGCTCAGGCGACTGCTACACCTGGAAATCCCGTGAACGGAATTCGTTGGGAAGAACTCGTTGGAGACTGGGTCGAGGTCACACCAAATATTTCCAAACCTAGCCGAATGGGTACAAGAAAGAATCCGCGTGCAAGGTCTCTTTCTGTCGAGTCGGATTTGTCTGTAGATGAAAGTTCTGACGATGAAGACTCAAGTGAAACGTATGGGTCAAGAGCATTCAGCTTGAAATCAAGACGAAGATGTCGAACGACTATCCGTCCAGATCCTCTCTCGCCTTCTAGTTCATCTTCTGAATCCTTATCGACTTGTTCAATCAGCGGATCAACGCGCTCCGAGAGGACCACTCAACAAAGCGATCGTGCCATTTATATCAACCCACATTCCAATCTCTACGATACCCATACCAACGCTCCAACGAACACTCCAAAATCTGTGACTATTCAACAACGTACACTCTACACTCCGTACGTGCCTCCCTCATCTCCTTGGCTCCGATCGATCAATCGAATCCCTAGATCAACCATCTGCCCTCCAATCTCACCCGCTCCGAGCCGTCCTCCCAAGCGACAAACAGTCGCATCTCCAAGTCCTGCTCGGGCTTTGTCTCTCAAGACAGCCAGGCTTGTTTCTCCTCCGAGAATGTCCATCCTAAAACAAACCTTTACTACCCGTACGGAAACGATTCCGGGGTCTGAATCGTGCAAACAGATGATAACAAAGTTGAGAAAGGTGATAGATGAAGATGAAGGAAGTTCTGATGAGATGGATTTGTTCATGGCGGACTCACCAGTGAAGCCACTTTCGAAATCGACCAACGACAACAGAAAACCGAACTATTCTGTCCATAGCACGGTCCGATCAAGATCTTCCTTGCCTGGCCCTGACAAGTTGAGAAGAGATGGGGCGAAGAAAGGTTCAGGGAACCCATTCAAAGAGATACGTCCGAGAGCGGTCCTTGATAGCTTCTCCGATCTGTAGATAGATGATGATGAGGAGGAAATGGCGCGCGTGTGTATGCTCTATGACTTCTTGTGATGCCTCGATAATGTCTCCTCGTAACGATCTTATTTCTTTCATTCATCTCTTCTCTCTCAAGCAATGTTTCTTGTAGAAACATATTTTTCCCGCTATATAATGTGATGTTACCTGCTGTCCCACGTTTATAAAGAGGGAGTTGTCTGTCTTACTCACTATGTACCGGAAATGAGCAATCAAGAACGATCAGCTCTGTATTAACTTCTATTATACATGTTATATTTTTCCTCTCATCTGCTGGATTTCTAAGCTCTTATGATGGCGCTCTCGGCTGCTTCCTTCTGCTCTCGCTCTTGAACACCCTCGATCAACGACTGAGTCACGACAGCGTGGATGTCCTTTGCTTTCTCCATCAGAGTGTCCATCACCTGTGTGGCAGATTTTCGGAGGAAGCGTACAACATCGTAGATGACAAGTTCAGTTGATATATCAGTCTTTCGTCTTGCAAGGCTAGATAAAGAGGAAACAGAGAAAGAGATTCAAGTAAACAAGAAACACAAGGGAACACTAACCTCAACGAGTTGCTCGCTCCCAATCTTTCCGGTCTGCCAGATGTTGGTGACCACGCCAAGAGCGGGCATGCACGCCAGACTTACTCGGGATGATGCTAGGAAGGACTCGTGCGAGGTCGGATCGAGATGCAGTTTCGAACCAATCGTCGCCTACCAACCATTTATAAGACAAAGTTATCACACAACCAATCAATTGTAAACATCAGGTTTGTTCGATGCCTCCGAAATAAAATAAGAAGCTGAAGAAAGAGGCACGCACCGAGCTGACACCAACGACCAACCCACTCATCTCAACTGTGCCTCCTACGGCAGCTAAAGCAGCCCCCGCCACTGTCGCTCCTGCACTGACTATACCTTCCATCCCATCAGACTCCAATACAAGCAAGTAGACGTCCAATTGTGATTTGGGAAGGAGGTGCAATCGAAGAGCGGGTAGGAGAGATTGGCTAAGCAAAGTAGCAGGTGTGGGAGGTTCGGTGTCCTACACGAGTAAGATCCGCGTTTGATATCACGGAGAGGAGCTAAGGTTTAGCCAGAATGATCGTTTATGATAGCACTTGGAATTCAAGCATGAAAACACGTACCCGAAGGGGAAACCGACGAGGGTCAGACGCGAACGGAGCGTATTTGACTTCGATGTTAAGAACTCCAGAAGCAGAGTAAGGAGGAGGTTTGGGACGAGGTCCATATCTATCGCATGGAAGAGTTGTTGTACATGAGTTGAGAGTCTGACAATGTATTCGGAGCAGACTGAATCCTTTCAGATTATTACTCACACAGCACAGGCAATCTTGGTGTTCTCCATTTCTATGTAGGCCGATCCATTAGCTTGGCTGATGAGTCCAGTCTTCAAAACTATGTGAACAGTATCAAAATGGGAAGTGAGTGATCGAATCCGACAGCCACAAGATCACTTATGAACAACTTCCATCTGTTAGAAGACCAAAAAGCACATACAGACAGGCCGGACGTCACCCGGACTACGTCCTTGTCGCTGATATGCGAGAGCAGCCTCCTGGAGGGAGGCGAAAGGAGCGACGGTTGTGTTTGCGTTCGAATTCAAAGTCGACATCGAGGTTGAGGCTGCAGGCTGAGGCAACTCGTCTTCGTAGAGCGGCGGAAAGGACACCTCAGGCCCATTAACACGTCTTCGATCGAAGAGGCTGGTTGTCATTACTTGTTTCTATTTGGTGGTTGACGAGGTGAACAGAAGAGTGAGGTGTACGTTGGTGGCTGTTGTAAGTGGGTCAGTGAAGTTTGAAATATTTCGTAGTCTTTTCTTTGAATTTGATACAAAGTTGACTACACACAATCGTAATGAAAATCACTGTGTACTACCATCAGAGATTGTATGGCTTTGGCCACTAGACGGTAATTTCAACTGATGGTGGTCGATACGTGATACTTCAGGACTTGGGTATCCTCAAACCACAGACCACCGACATATTATTAACTAATAAGATTTGTTTACTTCTGTCTGTGGAGCAACCTCAGCTTCAGCCTCAGCAGTCAGAGCAGCAGCGGCAGTGTCAAACACCAGCATTCTCGCACCCTGGTCCGCTTTCTGGTGAAGGGCTAGAGGCAGTATGTTGCGCGACGCATTAGAATTTCTGATTCATCAAGTCTGAGAGCAAGCAGAGAAAATGACAAGCATTTGAGACATCATTTTAGGACACTATTCTGAGATATATAATACACCCAGCTTTTTCGGCAGAAGCTTCGACACTCTCTAATCGCCTACATCTTACTCATCACCGGAGACTCGCCATAGCACTTAGCACACACACTTGACGTCGGGAACTCCCGAACTTCGAGAACTTAAATCAGCGGGGAGGACCTTAGTTTGAGAAACAGTATTCTTACTGAGCCAGAAGCATACACAAGAGAAGACGATGAGAAGGCGCTGTCGCCGAAGGCCAGGAAGGTGCGTAGACGTCCTTCCGACAGACGGAGTGCCCCGCTGTGGTACGCTTGCTCTCGGCCGATGTGCCCACTCCATTGAGGAAGTCTGTAACGTCATGTAACGAAGACCGTTAAAAGCCGAAAGCAATATTGATCAAGCGAGGCGAGAGCAGCGCGGAGACCGTCGAGACTGGCAGTTTTGAATGAAGGAAGGTCTGAGGAAAGAGACCGAAGCGAGCAAATAAGGTGAGGAGGGTAGCTCACGAGGCCAGCCTGAGCGTGAGAAGCACTTACCACGGAGAGCTGTTGATACTGCCGCTTAGATCTTCATCCAAAGTTGCTGTTTCTGATGATCTCGGTCGATCCCCGCAAGATGCTTACACGACTTGACCGACAGCGATCACTGAGTACCCTCTTCAGCCAGAGCGCCATTGTCTAGAGACATGTCCAGTCCTCCTGTGGCCATCGAGAGAAGCGTTTGATGAGCCGGTTGAGCAGAGCTCTTCACGGTGAAGGCAACTGACAATTATTCAACGCGGACGGTTGTCCTCATCAGTCCGACTTCTTTATGTCTTATAAGCTGTCGAGATTGGTGCATCCTTCTTTGCTCAAGATCCAATTTCAAAGGTTCGACTTGCCATGGGCCATGACGAAAAAATCGTGAACGCTTTATAGTCTACCAAAAAGAAACATGAACAGACTGTCAGATCATCTTCAATCGAGGTGCCTGCAGTTAAACCCAGCGATATCTATATAGACGCCTGGTGTCAGGTGTATAGCATAAACATCAGAGCAGTCGAGCCAACCGATGGTCTTGCAGTTGTTCTCAATCTCTCATCGTACAAGCTCAAGCGTACTGAGCAAATATCTGCATTGATCTATCATTACCACAGTATCTACACCTTGGTGACCCAACGGAGAGACTGTCACTCCAGATGGCTGTATCGAGTATCAGCCCTCGATTCAGCTCTCTCTAGGAAGGCACAAACACATAGGATTGATTGCCTGCCAGCGTAGGTTATCTTTCCAACCATCAACAATCGCTCCGGCATGTATTCTGCAACATTCTCCATAGACCTGCGTTCTTCTTCTCTCTGAGACACCTATGTTTTCTTTTCCCTTCAATGTCGCAAAAGAACAAACTCTTAAACCATCATGAAATGAAGGAAGTGGTTGTTGGAATTGAGTGACGTCATAAACAAACTCGCCAAGCCAGCAGCATACACATCTTTTCCTCAACCGTACATACAAGAATACTCCCATCATCTCATACAACCACATCCCTAGATTCATAGATCCAAATCTCTTGACATGTTCTCCAAATCTAATCAGAACGTTCCGGCTACTGTAGACAATATTCTCGAGCAGATTCCAGCTTTCAATCTTCTGGTGGTTGATCCTTCTTCGACATTCACAACCGATACACTTCCGGTCTTGCTACAATCCGTCTTTGGAATCAATGATCTGGTGCGTCCGGGAGCTACATAGTTTGTATAGCTATACGGTTCTTTTTTTGGATCTCCGTGTGCTCTATCGTATCGTCCTGATCACCATGAGAACGAATTCTATCCGGTCTCTAGCATATTTCTCCCCAGTCCGATATAGCGGCTTTTGTCAAGTCTCCGACCAACATACGGATCACCATCAGTTCCACCACTTCAACGGCCAAAGCCAGTCAATATATTCATTCCAACTCTAATCTACCTCTTGGTCAAAGAGTCCATGCTGTCTGGTTCTTTTCTCCTCCAGATCTCTTTGAATCCGAAATGAAGCTCCTAGCTCAAGATCTCAAGCTTATCACCGGTTGGTAGTTGATTCAAGACTGATCGCAACAGGGCCAGGGTTACAAGTGTTGACTCTACCACATGTGTTGCGCTTTCTTTGGAATCAATCTAGTTCCGACTTTGGTGCTCGTCGCTGCTTCTGACAGTGATTTTAGAAATTGGTCCATCGCTCTCAGACATCAGGGAGTAGAGCGTCCTCTCTTGAATATCAACACCTCAGGTGAGCCATCTGTCATCTGTCATCTGTAGGTTTCATCAACTGAGCATATGTTTGTCGTCCCCTTTGAATCTAGATCCATCTTCATTGGCCGTTCTTTCAAAACGAACAGAGACGGCTTTGGTTGACAAACCCGAGTTGCGATTGTTATGGGTGGCTGCTCAGAGAATCAGCCGAGATGAAAAAGTCCGTTCATGTATCTGTAAATTCCTTTTGGCGAACGTATAGTGACGACCCTTATTGATGATCTGTTGCGTTGCAGATAAACACCTCGATCGTCAAGGGAATGAAATTATTTTTGGTCGCTGTTGGAGCATCAGCTCAACCTATTCCTGTGAGCATCTTTCTTTCTTTACCTTACCCTTGATGGCCGTTTCAAGTAGAGCACGAATTAGACTCATTTGTGTCGATCAGTTTGTCGGCGGAGCTACCGGAGTCACGGCCCTTGGTTTGCTTCAAAGGGATATTGTCGACATATATAACTTTCAAGATCCAGGAAGAGTAGGTCGAGGTTTCCTAGTCTTTGCAATCTCAGAATGCTGATGACGGTTATCCATACAATTGAAAATTGTTATAGGTCCTGTTTGGAAAATTGCTAGGCAATTTGTTCTTCGAAGTGGCTACAGCGCTTCCTGTTAAGTGGCTCGTTTCTGCTGTGGGCGTAAGCGGACCGTCTCTTTCTGTTTCTCGGTGTAAGATGCTCAACAGGTCAGTATTGGACAATCACTCACGTGCAATTTGGATTATGGAACCTACAGCTGTCGACCATCTCTGGTCTTTGGGAAAGCAGTGCGAGCGCTAGAAGTATCATGATGGCTATCGCTGGTATGTCCTTCTGACAAGCAGCACTTGTCATGACAACGAGTTCTGACCACTGTTTGTAATCAGATCTTGTTTTGGTACTTGACGCGCTGTTACTCCATACCCAATACCTTTCTCCCACATCAAAGAAGATCACTGCTGAAGAAGTTCAAAAGATAATCAAACGATATGAGCAAGGTCCTCCGACCATTGGTTCTGGCCTCATCCCTAGCTTTCTTCCAGGCTCGAAGAGACTGGTAGACCAACCTGGGAGTGGATCCCCCTTGTTTTCCAGGAGTCTGGTCCATCAGGCTTTAGGAAAAGACAACATTGGAACATTCAACGTCTGGAAGAGCTTCCGTATGTGAAGTGTCTGCTCTGTTCATTATTTCATTGAACTATGTTCTGATTTCTAACTTGGGTTGATTCGGTCGTGCATCCTTGATTTGTGTTTGGTCTGGGGTCAAACTGCAGAACGACAAGAAGCTCAAAAATTCTTGACCGAGGTCATTGAGTGAGTTCATTCGTTTTTCTGAATGAATGAACGATGGCTTTTACTGATTTCACTCTGAATTGATCAACAATTTCGACGCTTAGGAAACATCGGTTCCGAGGCTGATTGGTCCATTGAAAGGCTTCTTCTTCACTCTTCATACGTGTCTCGTTTCTCTTCTGGTCTTCTGATAAAATTTGTCTTAGTTGTATATATGCGTCTCTTTGATGAACGCTTAGGGATGACTTGTGATTTGATCGACAAGAGCATCCACAGGCTAGATGAAGTACGGATAGGGAGAGTGGTCAAAGTTGAATGACGTCATAGACAAACTCACCAAGCCAACAGCATACATACATCATACACACAGCCACGGCCCAGACGAAGCCTACAATTCCCAGCACAAACCTTCCCGTTAACAGCCATCCTCTCGAAAAAGTAACCCGCTTGAAAGCTTCTTTAAAAATGGGTGCGTATGTGTGTATCGGATGTGTGTGTCATGTTTGCCCGGATTAATGATGCTTGGATGTTTGGGTGTTTGAATGTTGTTAGCTTGCGTTCCCATTGTGAGCATTTCCTCTTCAAAGATACTTCCTCCGATGCATCGGGATCGAGGTTGGCATAGGAGCTAACTCTATAATCAAAAATCAACTTTGACTTCTTCCAGCTACTCGGTTGTTCCACCAAAGTTTGTATCTTCTGCCTCTTGACTTTTTAGGTTGATGGATTGACCGATGGCTAAACGGGAACACCTTTTGATTTAGATCACGTACATCCAGATTCTTTCTCTTTCTTGTCTCGTGTAAAGAAGTTGAGGTTATGGAGGTCTGAACGCTTACTTAGCTGTTTTATTGGCGTCATGATGCCTCATTTGTGTCATCTTCTCCAACGTGTCTCTTGGTGTTCGGGTCCGACGGGTGAGATAGTCAAGAAGACGGAGATAATCCACCCAGAATATGCGCGAAATGCAATAACGGTACGCTTATATCTTTCTTACCTTTTCGAATCGAGTGTATAGAATGTTGATAGTAGAGTTGCACGTGAACTTGAGTAAACTAGCTTCGGTCTTGAAATGCAAGGTATAGTCAAACTTGACCCACTGTTTGACCTCGAACATCGGCTTCAAGAATAATGGTCTTTCTTTCATGGGCAATGAATTAGAGTCGAACATGGTTTGAAGCGTTCTGCATCCCGCTCTTCCCGTTCACAAATTCCGTAAGTCGTTTATTTTCTATGCCTTTGAACTTTTCTCGATCTCCTCTTCACCTTTTTTCATATTGAAAGGAGCGGGACGGAACAATGTCTGATCTATCTGTTTGTTTGCTTCTGGGCGATTGCTGCGAATTAGCATATATATAGATGTTCGATCTGCGGTCCGTCAATCTCTCTTTTGTCCTATTCCTCATAGCGAGTCATATCTATATTGATGGCTGATTCTCCCATTTTGAACTCATGGCATCGTTGTCTTTGGGGATCAACAGGATGGGAAGTCAAACAGAACGCAGGGTTCGAACCTCCTATCGCCGGCCGTCAACCGTTCGTCTCTTGTCCTGATTTTCTACATCTTCCTCTTTGCGTCGCTTCATCCTTATGTTTATCGACATATTAATTTACTCATTTCCTCACATGTCATATATCATGCTACGCCGCATTATAACTATACTAACTCAACCGGATGAATGTTTCCAGGCAATATCAACCGGGGTACGCGCCAAACCCTAACCACGGATATCCACCTAACCAGGGCATGCAGTATAAAGCTCATTGATCCAACTACAGGATGAAATTTTGTATGATGTGAATAGTTCAAATTTTCTAATTCTCGAGACTTCAGGCTTTCGAGTTCTTGTTCTTCCCAAAAACCAATTTGTTCAGTTTGCGCGAATTCGAGAGAGTTTGATCGATTCTTAGGACAAAGGAGTGCTGCTTTTCTCCCTTGCTTGGATGCACCTGTTTCTTCTCGTTTTGTACTCTTCTATCTGTTTTTTGCCTCGCGTGCTCTCCAAATGTTCTTAGTCTTTTTTAAATCGATCATGTATATACAGCCGTCTTTAGGAGATCAGAACTCAGATCATGAATACAAGTAAAGAGAAAGATACAAGTTTATGATTCCACCAGACAAAAAATATATCCGTCCAGGAGAAAGGAAAAATCGGGAAAAGTTCATGATCCTGATGACTGAGAATGAGAACAAGAAGAATCAGTGAAGGGCAGATGTTGAAGACCAGGCTGATCATGACAAAAAGCCGGTATCTCGCCAAACGTTGATCCATTGTAAGATTCTGTCATAACCAGGGGTTCGTTTGTCGAGATTGGAAATAAATTCAAGATCCTTATCAGTCTCCACGCGTTCTATCTTCAGTATACATAGACGAGAGTTCAAGAAGAGATATAAAAGGAACGTACACATCCTGATCGACTAGCCGAGAAATGGCCAACGTAGGCGAAGCCTTCACTGTCTTCCTAATATCTGCCTTTGGAATCGCCTTTTGTACTTGATTGTACATCTCTGTGTTATCAAATACGTTGTTTTCGACAATGGTCAAATGGAACGAAAAGTCAAGTTTGATGCGTCAGTTTGGTCGAGAGAGGGTATGGTTCCTTAACAAAAGAACGTAAGAAACATGAAGAAAGATAGAACGAACTATCGTAATAGCCGATCAGTAATCTTGTCGGGTTCTCCAACTCCCCCTCTTTCTCTCTGACCAAGTTGACCCAGGTCTTTCCATCGACGACATCAAAGTTAAGTCCTCCTTTTCTCAATGAGCTCAGCACGTCTTTCCATTCGACCGATTCTGGTTGTAAGACATGGAAGCATGGGACGACCGTTTGCTGCGATGGGTCGGTGGAAGTAGAGGTCATGATGGGTGGGGTGAGTGCACACTCGAGGATAATCTTGGCGCAGTCATCGACCGGTAACCAGGCCCTATTGGAAAAGCTGTCTGGCAGAGCGTGAATTGTATCGGCCGACTTTGAACGGGAGATCAGGTGGGAGAGTATCCGTTAGTCAGGTCTCATCTTCTGACTCGAGTGGCTTAAAGAGGAAAGAGAAACCAAAGAGAAAACGAACCTTGATAAGAAGCGGAATGGCCTCTGTCTCATTCCAAACTCCATTCTTTCCGCCGATGATCTGGCCAACCCTTAACACGTTTGCTCTGAGTCCATTCTCATGATGCGCGATCTCGCAGAGCTTTTCGACAACCCATTTCGAACTGTACTCTCGGAATATGTTCTGAGTAAGCCCATGTATTTCGCAAGGAAAATTAGGTATCAAAGAAGATAGATAGATGCAGCTCACCGAGCATAACCCATGGGCAGACAGAGTTCGGGTCCAAGGACTCGTTCTGGAATAGTCCCCCACTCTTCCTTCCAACCAGCGACGGTGGAGATGGAGGATGAAAAGAAGAAAGAAGCAGGCTGGGTCTTTGGTCGGAGGGACAGTTGGATCAAGTTGTGTGCGCCTCGAATGAGTGAATCGAACGATTGAGTTTGTTTATTGAAATTGACACTCCACGCGAGCTTGCGAGACGGACGAAGACAGTTTTGAGTGATTTTTCCAACAAAAGATAGCAAACAGAACAGCATAGAAGAGAGTAAAGGAGGATACACACATGAAGGACCATAGTGACCTCGTTCTCCAGGTCTTTGAACACTTCATTCGACAGTCCCAGATCTCGTCTGGCCAAATCTGCAGCCCTACAATCCACTCTGTCATCGTTCCTATCAAACAGAGGCAGCCTTCTAGTTTTCAAAGAGTCTAATACACGATCTGTCGCTTCGCTGTCCGTAGAAGCACGGACGAGACAGGTGATCCGAATCGAAGGATCTGATCTAGTCTGGAGGAAAGAGAGCACGTTGGCGCCTAGAGAGCCTGAGGCGCCTGTCAGTACGACCTGTTTTGTTGAAAGCGCGTTAGCATAGATGTTCAAGGACAAGGGGAACGACACGTAGATCATGAGGAATGAAAAAGAAAACTCACTCGAGACAAAGAAGGACTCTCAGAAGACTTCGGACTAGAGCCTTCAAACTTTCGGTACTTCTCGACCAGCGCCAGCTGTTCTTTAACTCTTTCTTGGGCTTCCTCAGCTTCAGAAATTGAGTTATCGTTGGCGAAATCTTGAGGACGTGTCAAGTAAGTGGCGATCTGCTGGATGGTGGGATGTTCAAACACAAAGTTCGATGAGAGCTCGAAACCTTTTAAGTCGAATGTCTGGTGTGATATAATAGAGCTCCCCTATCAGTTTCATGTTGCCACTCAACACGGAACGAGGAAGATGTACACACCGTTTTAATTCTTGACTTTATGATCTCTGCGTGTAGACTGCTGAGACCACACTCGAATAAATCATCCTCTGTTCCCACTCTTATCTTTTTGGATTTAAGCAACCCAGAGATGATTTCCATCAACCAAGACTCCAATTGATCGCTAGACTTGATCTTTTGTTTCGGTTTTCCGCCATTCCTACCGTCGGCTGAATTCCCGTTCTCGAATTGTTCGTAGGCGGTTTTGATCTCTTTTTCAAAAGCAACGTACACCTTTCGACGCATGATACTTCCTTTGTCACTTTTGGGCACGACCGTTCCCTTCGGAACGATGACGACCATCTCTAGTGGAACGTACGAATGACTCTGAGATTCTGCATTGGCCACATTCAGAGCTGATTGGATGACGGATTGAATCTCCTGTTGGGAGAGTGTGTAAGAAGAGGGGTTCAGACTGATGAGAGCGCCAAGGTATGGGCGGTTTTCACCAAAGACAACGGCATCCTTGATGTGCGCACTGGAAGCGATCAGATTGTTTTCAATTGGCTATCAAGGAAAGGGCGTTTTACTGGCATCAGTCTCAAACATCAAACTTTCAAGAAAGGATGCAGACTGACGAGAGGGTTGGTCTTTTCTCCGTTAACAAGAACCAAGGTATCATCTTGTCTCCCCACATAGGCCCAGGCATCTTTAATATCCGGATGCTGAAGAGAAAACACACAAGAGAACATACCAAGATCAGCTAAATGTACGGGTCAATAAAGGAGGCTCATCATGAGAAAGGAGGACATGCCTGAACATAGAGATCGCCCGTGGCATAATCCCCATTAGGCCTATTCCGAGCGGTCAACGAGCGCCATGTTTGCTGATCAAGATCGTATGCGTCAAACCAAGGTCAGTCCAGAAGTCAAAGACGACCGAAGGAATATGATGTAGGTAGTCGAGAGGAAGGATAGATGTTGAAATGAGTCATAGACGGACCTTAACGATCAATTCATATACGTCATCTTCTTTGTGTTCGAAAAAAGCATGGTCCATGATGGCCGTCTGATGATGAGGACCAGAGAACCGGTAGTAATCCCAAGCGGTATCAGTTTTGTAGTCTCTGTGAGTACTAGCTACCTGTGCAGGCGATAGGACATCGATAAATGGGATGATCTTATCAGAATATGTTCAAGCGGGAGAAGGTAAAGAAGCAAGGGTAAGAAAAAGAACGGACATAACCGATCTCAGTAGAGCCAATGGCACCTCTGAGGTGGACGCCTCGGCTGGTGAGCCTGTCGCCTACGGCTTTCGGAAACGAACTCCCCGACCACTCGCATTGGGCTAACTCTGCCATAAGCTTGACCGCGTGTTCATCTTCTGAGAGCAGCTTGTACATGTATGAAACCGCAATCAACATTACCGCTTCGCCCATAGCGAGCTCTATGTATTTGCTCAAATTGGCTGACGTCATTGCTAGTTCGGTCGCGGGAAAGAGGTAAAAGGGAACGACACTCCAGAGAGCGCACCAGGTGCACAAGTGTCCGTACATGTGGGATAATGGCACTGGACACAAACTCGGAACTCGGTTGATGGCGGTTGAGACAGCGACCTTTCGGTGAGTCATTGGAATTAATTTTGGCATTCCAGTCGTCCCACTCGAGTGCATCTAGGAAGGATGGGTTTGGAAAAGCCGACGATGAAGTGAGCAGCCGGATGGAAAAAGAAGAGAAAAAGGAAGTGATATCAAACACTCACCAGGACGGCTAAAAGATCGGCCTCTTGGTCTGGGGTCAATGGCCAATCCCACTCGAGCTTGGCTTGGACAGCGGCCTCGACTTTGTCCGACGAGTAGACATCGGGAGAGGGCATGTCGAAAATATCGCATTGAAAGCCCTGTGGATAATGAGCTGCGCCATCCGATGCGACCTGGTATGATGTCGAATGGGCAAGTAAATATTTTGCGCTGGTCAGCGACAGTAGGTGAGCGTTCACTGCCGGGCTATTGTTGGGTCTGGAGAGGGAGGAGAGACGTCCCTTGGTTTAGCGCTGGCGAGAGGACGTGTCAGGGAAGGAAGATAGAAGAAAGACATACGAAAGGAGCAGGACAGCGTAGCCCATCTTGAGAAGGGCGAGCTCAAAGATGAAAAAGTCGACGCCAGATGGCATGACGACGGCCGCGACAAGTTTCGATTGTGTGTCTCCTTTACGTCTGGTTGTTATTTGGGTAGACAGCTCGAGAGCCAATAGAGTGGACGCAGTCTCGAGCTGCTTGATGGTGTACGGAACAACCGAGTCGAGCGACTTGTTTGCTAGCTTGAACAACGGCTTGTCCGGGTGAGTCTCTGATCTTGATCTGATGACTTGGTTCAACGATATGAACGGTTTGGGAGTCGTGGTCGACATTAGTGACTGGAGGGGTAAGCAGGATGGGCAGAGCTAGTCGGTTAGTATGTCAGTAGAAGAAGACAGAGAGGAATGTTGAAGACAAAAGAGAAGAGAAGAGAAGAAGGAAGAAAGACGAAATCAGCGACGTCTATAATAAGGCAAGAGATACGAGAAAACTGTTCGACAAGATCCGGTTCGGAGGGAAGAGAAAGAGAAGAAGGAGGAAGAGTGGAACCATTGGCCCAGGGCAGACGGCGAGTGACGTGAGAACGGCGAAGGGTGAATAGGGAACGGTGGCTTGGGACTTATAGTTTAAGGTTCAATCTCGTTTAATTTTCGGTTCGGTGCCGGTGCCGGTGCCGGTGCCGGTGCCGGTGCCTGTGCCCTGGCCTGAGCGCTGTAATCAAAACCTGTCAGTGAACGAACAAACAAGAGCAAAAAGTGCGCTGGCTCCCAGAGCTTTCTTCCATCGTCGAACCTTGTGGCTGTTATTCGAACGGAGTTTGTGATGGGCACGTGGTCCAATTCCGTGCAGATCTCTTCCACCAGCTGTGCTGCAGATCACGGTCTTTTTCATGGTCGTGTGTTCTACAGACGCCGGAATTATAGAAGCTTAGTCAGCTGTTTTTATGTAACCATCCGTAGCCATCTGTGCCTTGAGTCCCTTCACCCACACTCACCGTCCCCACAGACCCGATGCTTGCACTCTCTGCCCGGTATATTTGAAGGGCCTACTAGATGTATATTCGTATGAAGCCTGATCGCCATGTTTGTTGTGTATGATTCTGTCTACAGGTGTACCATATCAATGGCTTAGTAATGAAGAGCAAGCGCCCAGGTGGATCAGAGCTCAGAGCGATATGGCATGAATGATACAACGAACGGCCTAGATGGATATATCTGGAACTGTGTCATACCATCCGGACTGCCAGATGAACCGCTATGGACCTACTACCGCTCTACTAGGCTGGGACTGTGAACACACTGACGCTTTCTCATCTTTGAGGGACTCGTTGTAGATCAAAGGATTGATTCCCTACTGAAGCAACAGCGGCAACGACAGCAGCAGCAAAGATTTTCTCGCGCCTTCTTTTTTTCTTTCTTCTTTTTTTCTTCTTTTTTTTTGTTTTTTAATTCGCTCTTCATCTCGTCATCTTGCTTGCGTTCTTGCATTCTCACATCCTATCACATCGCTCTACGTCTATTCAGCATACACACACATACACATACGCACACATGTCCATCTCGTTCTCCCTCAAAGGCCAGGGCCTCAAGCTGACATCGGCACAGGACGCACAGCCACACATCGACGCACTCGTCGCACTCGGGCCGGACGTACAAGAGATTCACCTCGGTGGAAACACCCTTGGGATCGAGGCTTCCAAGGCGTTTGCAGAGGTTTTCAAGGGATTGCACAAGTTGAAGGTGGGATCATAGTTCAAGATTCTCCCTCTGTTCTGTTCAATTTCTTCTATTTCGTTCTATTCTCTCTCCTCTCTTTCCTTGTCTTTTACTCGCTCTTGCTTTCCTTTGTTTCGGCTAGGGCTAACAACGCTTCTCTCTCTCTCTCTCTCTCTCTCTCTCTCTCTCACGCTCGCTTACACCTACTAGGTCGCCGACTTTGCCGATATCTTTACAGGACGACTGATTTCTGAAATTCCGGAAGCTCTGTCTGCGCTTTGTGATTCTCTTGCCCATACTACCTCGCTTGAGACACTCGACCTGTCCGACAACGCCTTTGGCGGCCGATGCGCTGAACCGATTGTTCCGTTCCTCAAAACGAACCTGAACGTCTCTCACTTTATCCTCAACAACAACGGACTTGGACCTACCGGTGGAAACATCATCGCCCAGGCCCTGCTCGATTCGGCCAACGCATCAGAGGCAAAGGGTCAACGCTCGGCATTGAGGACGTTCGTCTGTGGTCGAAACCGGCTCGAAAACGGAACTGCTGACCTGCTCGCCAAAGCTTTCGCCGCTCACGGTCTCCTTCAAGTCGTCCGGCTTCCTCAGAATGGAATCCGAATGGAGGGTATTCAGGCCATCTCCAAAGGTCTTGCTCAGAATCCGGAGCTCGCCAAGCTAGATTTGCAGGACAACACAATGACCCTCAAAGGCTCCAGAGCTGTCGCCCAAGCTCTGCCCTCTTGGCCAAAGCTTAAAGAACTCAACCTATCGGACTGTCTCCTGGGCAGACGAGGTGGTCTCATTCTCACCACCGCCCTTGCCAACGGTTCAAACAAAGAGCTTGAGTCGGTCAAGATTCAGTACGGAGAGATGGACAGTCGGTCGTTCGTCCAATTGGCTACCGCCATCAAGTTGCACCTGTCCAGCTTGACCCAGCTCGAGTTGAACGGAAATATCGTCGACCCGGAGGATGAGAGCGTGGAAAAGATCAAGGACGCTTTGGACTCTCATGGACATCAGGATGCTTTAGATGAGCGTAAGTCCCAGGAAAGGTTTTCTTTGATCTTGAATTTCTTGTTCCTGACGAATCGTCAAACTGACGGAGTGTTTTTTTGATGCCTTCATATCCTTCTCTTTACTGTGTGTTCGTCATTCTCTTTTCTTTTCTCGCAGTTGACGACATGGAAGAGGATGAAGGAGAAGATGAGGAGGAGGATGAGGAAGAAGAAGAAGAGGAAGACGAAGAGGAGGAGGAGAAGGAAGACGAGGAAAAGGATGCCGACAAAGGAACAAAACAGCAAGAGGAGAAAGACACAGAGGTCCCATCCCAACCGTCGATTCTAGACATGTCTGTAGACGCCATGGCAGATGCACTCTCAAAGATGTCGGTCATCCCTCCCACTTCTGCCTCGAACTCGGTAGATCCGAAATCGAGTTCTAGCTAGTTGGCTTTCTCTTCTTGCCGTTCTCGTGCCTACAAGTTTTTCTTCACCATCATCATCATGTACGTTGAATAGTCAAGAAACAGGTTGGAATGTTCAGAGCCTCTTCTTCCCTCTTTCATCTGCTTTCCCTCCTCTGCTTTCTCTTCTCCTTCTAATTAATGTAAACAAGTATTTGGTGGTTTCCATCATAGATCAACGAATGATCATCTTGTAACGAGAAAGCCAAAACGAAAGCAGACCGAGCTAGAGAGAGAAAGATAGAATAGGAGATTTTGAACAACGATTAAATTGGGCCAAGTCAGAGTTCGATCGGATTTTTCCGCCCGTCTTAATTGGATGATCCCATTCCGTCCCATCGACTCCATCAGCCCTCCGTACAACCATCATAACCATCACATCCCATCACACATCTCGACACACTCTACACTACTCTACTCCATTTTGTTTACAAGAAAATGTCGGTCTCGATCCAATGGGGGAAATTCAGTCTCTTTATGGCTGGCAGTCAGTCTTCTTATTGTTTCTCTCTTTCCCCTTTCTTCTGGATTTGAGTTCTTGTGTCGTTTCCCGTTTCCTTTACAAAGGCTTCCGGATGTCGATCGAGAGATACCTTGTTTCGATTTGAATGAAGTGCATTGCATCATGTCGCATTCCGTTTCACCTCTGAAATGAAGCTGATATTGTGATTCTGTTTTCTTTTTGAACCGACCGGATTTGATTGGACTTGGTGGGATGGGTATGATCAATAGTGATCGCTACTGGTTATGGAATTATGAAACGTGAGATCTTTCTCTTCCTTATGTTTCCTTTCGCTTCTATCGCTTCGGTTTTTTGGTCTTGTCGTCTTTGCCTTCTCGCCTGTTTGATAACGACATGAGAGAACGGATCGGGCGACCAGAGAAAGAAACAAAAGATCTGACTATCCATCATATTGTATATGCATATATAGTGACAACTCCGACGGAAGAACAGCTCTATAGTGTATGCTTCTTTTCCTTCCTCTCTTATCCTCTTACTCCTTCGCTCAACGCTTTATCTTGGCTTTTTTCTTCTCATCGTTTGATCGTATGTCAATTGGTGGGTGTAATCTTGATTCTTTGGGTAATCGCACAGCGGTTGTCACCCGATTTACAACGAAGGGTCGATGAGAAGAGAGCGCAGAAAGCAGAGGAGGAAGCGTCGAGACATATCAAGACCGTATGTTCCATTGCTATGTATCTTTCCTACGGGTTTGACAAGTAAACTTACACGCCAACGTATCTTTTGTTCTGGGAATAGGACATTAAATCATCCTCGAGGATCATCTGGGCGGCAGATCGGGAACCGGAGTTACCTTTCTCGACTCGACCTCCCAAGAGTCATTAAATGGATCTCTTCTTTCCCTTTCCTTTTTTTTTCTCTCCCTTATAATCATTCTCGCTTTCGATCTTGTCCGCACTGGCGTTCCTTGACCTCTTCCATCTGTTCGTTCGCTTCCTTTGCACGCACGCATCCACACATACAAACACACATATACATTCTTCTTTTACACCTGCTGTATTCAAGTCCGTCAGTGGTCTCTCCTATTTTTTTTCTCTCCTTTCTTGCAAGTCGATTTTGTATCCTACAGGAAGAAGAAATCCTCCAAAACTTTCGTATATCGTCTATTTTTCCATTATGGATGTTTCATGCATCTTTCTCGCGTCGTGCTTTCTCAAAAGGCGGATAAACCGGAATGGATTCCGCAAACGAGAGGGGGAGGAAGAAGATATTCCCATCGAATCAACCGCTTTCGAATTCACTCTATAATCCAGCGTTCTCCACAGCCAGGCCTGCTCGTTTCCTGAACTCATCCAAGGCTTTCAGCGCACCACCTTCGTTCATGCTCTTTCTCGCGAGCTCTACGCCTTGCTTGAACGTCTGGGCCTTGCCGGCAACGACCAATGTGGCAGAAGCATTGATCAGGATAAAGTCTCTGATTGCATCATACGATGGCGAGCTCGAATCCGAGGCGGTCGAAGGAGAGAAGACAGACGGAGGAGCGGGTGAATCAGAAAGCAGGGCCAACAAGACAACCGCGTTCTGATCGGAAGGTCCGCCTCTCACGGTCGACAGTGGGTGGGTCGGCAAACCGAAATCTGTAGTTGGGTGAAGAGTCTGTTCGGTGATCAAATCGTTTTCTAAAGACCAGACCTGTTGGATATGAACACAAGTAGGTTGATTCATGTTGGTTCAGAAGCGCGCAACTTGGAGACGTCCAGGCAAACAGAAAGAAAAAGAAAAGAGAATAGGAAACCCGAGAGACTCACCCAGGTCTCGCCGGCAGGACTGATCTCATCTAGACCTTCCTTTCCACAAACGACCAAAGCGCGTTTCATTCCTAGATCCTTCAAAGCTTGGGCGAATACCATTCCGAGCTTGTAAGAATGAACACCGATCACCATTCCTTGAGGTCTAGCTGGGTTCACCAATGGGCCTAGGACATTGTAGATCGTTCGGAAAGGAAGTGTCTTTCGGATAGGTGCCAGCTGACCGAGTGAAGGGTGGTAAAGGGATGCAAACAGGAAGGCAAACTTTGAAGACGGAGTGAGGATCTGGGAGAGTGTGCCGGGCGGGAACGTTAATGGACATGAGAGAGAGAGTAACAGGTCGGCTGAGCCAGACGTAGAAGTCGACGCCCGGTTTCCGTGCTAGTTTTTCATTTTTACAAGAGGTTTCATATGAAGAGACCCTCCAAGAAGATCAGTCTTTGTTCTCAAGCTACCTTGTCCTTCGTATCGAAACAAACACGACCACGAGTCGGGATCAACACCAGAAAGAAAGCCTACGACTGGACATACCTTGCAAACGACCGCTCCGGCTCCAGCAGCGACAATTCCAGCACTCGTCGACACGTTGAATGTGTCATGACCATCTCCTCCGGTTCCTACGATGTCAACCACCGTTTCTTCTTGATGTAAACCGGCGATATCAACCTGAACGGCGTACTTGCGCATCACCTTTGCGCAAGCAGCCACGATATCTGGACGTTGGTCCACTCCGGAAAGCGTCAGTGCAGTTAGGAAAGATCCGACTTGAGCCTCGGATGCACCTGTCGGACCGGAAGCCAGATGTTCGAATGCGAGCGTAGCATCTTGAGCGGTGAACGCAGAAGGTTCAGACACGATCTTTTTGAGCAACGGCTTGAATAACTCTTGAGTGAGAAGGTCGGTCGACATGATGAGCACGTTGATTCTAGTGATAGGTGAGGTACAGATATAGCAATTGCCAGCTGTGGTCCCGGAAGAAGAGCAAGTGATGGTGAGTTGGTCGGAGAGGACAGAAAGAAAGAAAAACGGGATGACTCAAAAAAGAAAAGAAGTTCACCTCCAAGTCACTCACCGCCATCGAAGCGAAACATACCGTTTTCCCCAATACTCAACCTCCATTCTCACTCCCATCCGTGCTGCCTTACGTTCCAGAGATGAGTCTGTCAACAGTAGCCGAGCCTCTTGATCTCGTTAAGCTCTCCCTTTCAGAACGAGTGCATGTCAAGCTGAGAGGTGACAGAGAGCTCACCGGTGTCTTGCACGTAAGTTTCTTCCGTTTCATACAGACAATCATCCAGTCTTTCCTTGATTGACCTTTGTCTCCTTCTTCGTTCATTCATCCACTTGTCTCCGCGTATCTCTTATCCTGGTCTTGTTTGGTTGTTTGTTTTTTCTCGCAAAACCGTTTGGAAAACACGAAAAGGCATATGACAATCACATGAACTTGATCATGTCGGATGTCGAGGAGACCATCACCATCGTTGATATCGATGAGGCTTCAGGCAGCGAGAACTTGCGGGTCCGTTCACCATCTTTCCTCCTTCTTCTTACTGACTTCCATTGTTAATCTGGTGGAGAGGATGGCTAGGCTAACTATGTCGGATCGTTTGATTCCTTCGATAGACTGCTCGCCGGAATGTTGATATGCTCTTCGTTCGAGGGGATGGTGTCATCCTCGTCAGTTCTTTCCTTCCTTGAACATATTTTCATTCTACATCACCCAAATCACAGAAACTGATGAGTTCTCTCCACCCCACAAAACGTCTCCTAGGTCTCCCCTCCCTCGCGATAATCGAACGAAGAAAAGTTTAGAGGAAAACAAGAAGAAACTCGGTTGTGTAGATCTCTAGATCCATCATGTTATATAAATACTATTCTCTCAGACAGATAAGAAACAACGGAAAGCTGGAGGTTATCGCTTTATATTAGGCCTGTGATTACCTTCCAGTCAGAATGCACCATCAGATGTAGCTCCTTTGGCAGAAGTCTTAGCTGGGGTTGTCGCGTATGGTCTTGTTGTTCTGACAGAGACGTGGATACTCTTCTCGGTCGTTTATCACATGTGCAATTTTGACCTCAGATGGAGATAAGTCTTTTTATGAAAGATTATAATGTGCAATAGGCAAAGAAAAGTATTGAAAGAAGTGAATAAAATGGTAGGGAAAAGAAAAAGGAAGGAGAAAAGAGATACGTGGTTTTGATCTTACCTATGGAAGGAGGGGTAGACGAAGATGTACATGAACGATACGGAAGGACATGATGCTGAGATAGTGTATAAGAAAGCAACCTATAGGAAGAAACACCCCTACAATACGCGGGGGTGCATGACCCAGAACGACGAAAGCTATACGACTGCAGGCGAGGAAAAGCAGGGGAATAAGAAAGATAGACCTAACGTAAAGACATGTGCCCTTTTTGAGTAGTGAGATTTATGCGAGAGATCACAAGAAAGAAAGATGTAAAGATTCTGCAGTGACAAGTTCGAGATCGGGCCATCGCTGATCTAGAGAATGAGTTGAAAAGGAGACGGAAGAAAAGAAACAGGAAGAAACAGAGAAGAAGAACAGTGAAGGATGTAAGGCGGAAAATCCAGAGATGAAATGAATTTGAAGGAAAGAAGGCCTAGGTCAACGCTAGACAAGCCTCTCTCCTACGTTCTCTTCGCTCCTCGCCTGGCCAACGGCCGAATCGGTCGACCTCCAGGTCCAACCCGTCCAGGCGAAGGAGCCACATCACCCGTGCCCATGCTGAACAATGCTGGCGCTCCTCCTGGAGCAGGGGATTGAGGTCCAGGGCTCTCGAACCGTGGAGGAGTCGCCACTCCTATCGGTCCGGCTCCGAAAGCGAACGTCGCTCCTGTAGGCGTAGTCGTTCCACTCGGAGCGACTCCGAAGGGCGAAGCAGTAGGCGCGGAGGAAGATGCCCCAAAGGTAAAGGTCGAAGCAGGCGGCGCGGATCCGAACGGGTTGCTCGAAGGAGCAGGAGCTCCGAACCCAGTGTTGGCAGAAGGACCAGCCGGGTTAGAGGACGATCCAAAGCTAAACCCACCAGACGATGGTAATCCGGCGTTGGCGGATCCGTTGACCGGCGCACCAAAAGCGAATGGGGAGGAAGAAGCAGGAGCTGGGGGAGCAGAACCCGTAGATCCAAACGTGAACGAGGTCGAAGCAGGCGCAGGCTGACCAAACGCCGGACTACTTGAGGACGATGATGGTGGTGCTTGACCGAAAGCTGGAGAGGCAGATTGACCGAACGGAGGAGCATTTGAAGCGGAACCAGCGCCAAATGGAGACGCGGTTGGCTGGGCCGGCTTGTCGAAAGTGAACGAAGAAGCTGAAGCCGGAGCCGCAGGGGCAGGTGCAGGAGCTGAACCAAATCCCCCAAACGAAGGAGCGACGGAAGGTGCCCCGCCTACGTTGGAAGATCCAGGAGCAGGAGCAGCCGCAGGAGTAGGGGCGGTTTGCCCAAAGCTGAAACCGCTTGAAGGTCCGGCAGCGGCATTTCCAAACGGATTGGTAGACGCCGCTGCGGTTGATGAACTGCCGAAAGGGTTCGCTGCCGGCTTCGGAGGTTCAGCAGGGATGGATGCGGAGGCTCCAAAACTGAAAGGGGTAGAAGATGGTGCGGAGCTTGGAGCAGCGCCAAATGAAAATCCTGTGGATGTAGGTGCAGAAGGCGCCTGGGTTGCAGGCTTGGGAGCCTCACTGGGAGCTCCGAAGGTGAACGGCTTGGGCGCCGCAGGGGCGCTACTACCACCTGACGGAGCACCAAAGGAAAATGTAGAAGGAGCAGGAGCAGGGGCAGCAGGAATTGAAGCAGGAGCGGGGGCGGCAGGCTTAGAAGCCTCTGTGCTAGCAGAAGAAGCTCCAAAGGAGAAAGGAGAAGATGTCGCGGTTGTGGCTGCAGGAGCGGTAGTCGCAGGCGTAGATCCGAAAGAGAATCCAGTCGAGGACGTCGAAGCAGCAGGGGCTGAGGAAGCAGCGGCAGGGGCAGGTGCAGCAGCCGGGGTAGCTCCAAAAGCAAACGAAGACGACCCAGCTGGTTTGGCTGCGGGTGCTCCAAAAGAGAAAGTTGAAGGAGCAGTCGCAGGAGCCGGAGTCGACGTTTTGGTGGTTTCACCAGAAGTCTTCTCAGAAGTCTCATCCATCGTATCCATTCCTCCGTCAGAAACCTTTCGGGAAGCCTTTGGCGCCGAGCCGAAAGAGAATGATGGAACGGACAGCCCTGTTGCAACAGGTTTGCTTTGGGCAAACGGATTAGCTGAAGGAGCTGAATCTGCCTTTGGTGGCTCCTTCGGGGTGATCTTGAGCTCTGCTGGTTTGCTGGTGTAGGAACAAACACCAGCAAAAGGGTTGCTCCCAGATGAAGAGGCCGACGGAGCCACAGAAGTGGGAGCAGCAGGAGTGGAAGCAGATGAATCAGGAGTGGTGAATGTCAAACTTTGAGGTCTAGAAGCAGCGAAAGGGTTGGAAGGCGCTTGAGCGGCAGGAGCAGGTGCGGGAGACTCGGCTGCCGGCTTGGAGAAGAAGTTAGGAATTGAAGGAGGAGGTGTAGACTGAGGGGTCGTTGATCCAAAGGAAGGAGCTCCGTTTCCTAAACCTAAAAATGATTTCTTAGGCGTAGACTCAATGGCAGCCTTCGAGAGTGGAGCATCGGTCTTCTTACTAAGGGTCGAAGCAAAGAAGTTGGGAACTCCACTAGAAGCCGTTTTCGATCCGGGGTTGCTGGCAAGAGCTGCGAAAGCAGAGGTCGAAGAGGATGCGGGAAGAGGAGCTCCGAACGAGAATGAAGATTCTTTTGATTTTTCAGTATCCTTGGGCTTTTCGGCATCCTTGGGTTTCTCGGATTCCTTGGTACCTTGTCCTAGGGGCGAAGGAATAGCTGGAGCTGCAAACGGGTTGACAGTCTTGCTTGTCAAATCCTTCTTCTCCGCCTCCAATCGGGATAGCAAAGAGTCACCCGAAACAGGCTCCTTCTTGACGGGAGGGATGTTCAGACCTCCAGCGGGCATGACAAACTTGATCTTGCCCAGATCTTCATCATCCGGAAGATCTTCCTCTCTTGCAGAAAACCGACCACTCGAGCTCTCAACGGGTGTTTGTCCACGGGAGCCAGCGGCAGACACGTGTTTTCTGGAGGAGGTAGACTTGGCTCGGAGGGAAGAGCGAGAGCGAGAAGATGAATCAATGTTTGTGTTGGGAGGTAGAGGTCGGAAGTCATCTACAGGTTTGCTCGGGGCTGCAGCCGAAGCGGAAGACTTGATAGGCTTGTTCGGAGGACTACATAAAGGTAGAATGAAGTAAAATTAGGCGTATTCGGAACATGAGCTTTATTTGAGAACAGAGGAGCACATACGCTTCTTCAGAATCATTCGACATCATAGAATCGCTATCTTCTTGCTCGATCTGCTTCTTGGTAGATCGTCGCGTTGCTACTTAACGTTGACGTATGGAACATTGGTTAGGAGATGCCTTTCGACAAGAGGAAATCAATCAATTCTAGAAGGAATCATAACTCACAATATCTCTTTACTTCGTCACTTTCCGCCTCATCTTCACTCTGCTGCCTTCGCTTGTTGTTCGCTTTACGTCCTTTGCTTTTGGTGTTCCTGTTCTCTTCTCTGTCCCTTCGATCCTCCATCTCTGTTGATTCTTCACCCTCACTGTCACTATCATCTCTGCCGTTTTGCTTGCCTGCCATGCTGAGCATATTTCTCAATCGACTTCCTCCGGTTCGCCCCATCTTTTCCTTCTCCAAGTCTCTCCTTACTTTACCACGTCCATAAGGGGAGATCATCAGGTCCGCCCTTCGGGTCTCTTTCTCCTTCGCCCCATGCTCCTTCGAAGCGGTAGGGATATGAATTCGACCGAGAGAGAATGACCGGGGGAGATCAGATAGTTGAGAGGTGGTGGCAGATGTAGGAAGGTGTCGTCTAGCTTCAGTCAGAGGAGATCGCATAGACTCTAGGGCCTGCAAAATTCTCTCAGCTGCGTTGGTAGACGGAGGGGGAGGGGGAGGGCCTGGGGATTCATTTCAAAAAAGGAGGAACACAAAAAAAACACGTGCATATATGTGTGAGTTTAAACTGGGTTTGGCACAGTGGTATGCGTCGCAAACCAGATTAAAACATACCAGCCCGAAGTTCAGCAGTCTTCTGAGACATAAAGCCTGCATCTGGTTCCCAGACCATCTGGCCGAGGCCAGGTCGACCGCCTCCAGGGGTTCGCGTTCTTTGTCGAGGCTGAGGCTGTGATAAATCAGGATTTGAAAAGATTTGAGAATGCATCTAGGGCTGGCAACACCAACGGATAAGGGCGTACCTCAATGCTCTCACTTCTACGCGACTGATCTAAACCAGAGAACACGGAAGAAGACTTTGACATCCCACGGTACTGAGTGGGCTGGGGCAAAGATAGAAGGGTGTTGGACCTTGGGAGAGACTTTCAGAGATAAAGTTAACTTGAGAGTTAGTTACTTCACACTCTCAACCCTGGATATGAATGGAGCATAGGCGTTGGCGGCTCAAACTCGGCAAAGGCAATCAAATCTACGTACATCCTCTGGCGCAGGGCTGATCTCACCCCTTTGGGAGTATCTTTCAATCCACCTGCTGCTTCCGCCCAACCGACTTTTTGAGTTGATCGACCCATACAGCGATTCGTTGTTTGTCGCGATCTCTCTGAGCGATCCATCCCGGCCAGCTGTCGGGAAAGCCATAGTGGAAGATCTAGTCATTCCCGACACAGGAGCAGGAGCAGGAGCAGGGGAGAAGTGTCGAGTGGAAGACAGCGATGGAGCGGCTCGAGTTGACCTGGGGGGAGGCAACGGTTGATCTTCAACAGGAGCATCCAGATAGTTCATCGAGTAGGAAGTGGGAAGGTATCGCTTTGCAGCAGAAGAACGAGCTACCGCTGAAGACGCAGGAGGAGGAGGAGGAGGGGGGGGGAATGCTCGAGATGGCTCCAGGCTGTACTGTCTGGGGTGCCTAGGTTCCAGATCTCTATAAGTCAAAGCAGGAGCGAAAGGAGGAGATGAAGGAGGTGAGACCCTAGTGTCGTATCGCTTGTTGGATGTTTTTTGCTGTTTGCTTGGCTTTCCATTTGCTGATCCGCTGGACGAAAGACCCATCCATCCTAGAGGAGCAGTGATGAAACTCCTGATACCAGCAAGCAGGCCATCCGGTTGCGATTGATGATGAGTCGCGACTAGCGAGGGAGCAACAGCGGAAGAGTTCGATACCTTGGATTTTCGGTTATGAACAGGCTGGGAGTCGATTCCAGACGGAACCGACAGCTCTGGTCGAGCGTATGGCTTCCGAGTGTGGGTCTTTGTAATGTTGGAGCCACGAGCTGGATGTTGACCAGGAGCGTAGGAGGCCATTTTTTTTTCTTTTGCTTTTTAGATCTGTTTATATAGTCTCCCAATAAGGAAACGGGGGGGCTAGAGGGAGATTATCCTATCCACGTTCAGCAGATGAAAGAAACCCAACTTCTTGTCGTTGTCGTTGTCGTTGTTGTCGTCGTGTTTTCTCGTGTCGGGGGTTAACGTCTAACACTGGTAAGTTCTTTTTGTTCAGGGCTCGTCCCGTCGACTATGACGGATCGTCTAGGTTGCATGCTCAAAAGCTGGACCCAATCGTTTTGCTTGTTCTGGCCGAATCTCGTCTGTTGACAAGCGCTGCCCACGCGCTATAACCAGAATGCCACTCAACTGGACCCTCGAAGGTTTTCATCACGATGCTTGAGATCTGTTTCAGCTTCACCTCGACGAGGAGCGCACCAGCCAAGATGATCGTCTCTGCGGACGATGCCTTGACACAAGCAGATTTACCTCCTTCCGCTAATGGATTGCATATCAACTATGCATGCTGTGTTTCTCAGCGCACTTGCTCCCGCAGTTCCTCCATATCATGATACAAAGAACAGCAAAGACAGTCAACAAGAAAGCCAACACACAGCCAGCAGAGATCAGCAGAAAGAAGACGATGGTGACGCATAACCCTAACCAAGTTTGAAGATACACACGGTGATCGACAGAGATCAACTTCCAGGCTTGCCTCTAACGATCACCTTCCCAATGAGACCTCTTCAGAGAAAGATAGTCCGTTCTCTGCCATCAGAACTTCCCGTTCTCCTTATCGGAGGTGGCCTGGCCAACCTTTCCCTAGCTCAGACATTTCATCGGAATGGATTAGTTCCCAAGGTCGACTATCGGATTTTTGACTCGTACAGCGCGACGTCCAAGCCAAACTATTCGCTCACCTTACACGAATGGTCACTCCGGCCGATGGAGAAGCTGTTTCGAAAAAAGAACTGGCTAGACAAGGCAGCAGTAGATCGTGCCGCTGGTGGAGTCGGTATGGTCGAGTCCAAGATATTTGATCTAGAGAGTGGGAAACCTGTTGGGGAGCTCGAGCTGGAAAACGGAGGAAGAAGCGTGAGAGCCAACAGGGGTAGCTTGAAGGACTTATTAACGGACGGTTTAGAGGTCGAATACAAGAAGGTGTTTAAAAGGTTTGAACATGTCAAGGATGGTACTGGCAGAGAAGGAATCCAGGCGTTCTTCGACGACGGATCCCATGCGTTTGGCTCGGCACTCATCGGAGCTGATGGCGTCCACTCTACGGGTATGTTCTTTGTTTCCGTCGATTTCCTTATCGTATAGATAGTCTTGAGACTTGCTGACTTGTTCACTCCATCTTGTTTCTACCTCTGCAGTCAGAAAACAGCTTCTCCCTTCGGTCGAGCCGACCGTGTCACCTGTGGTGTGTTTCACCGGCCAATGGACGCTTCCTTCTCCGACCCTCCTCACCGGTCCGATTCCGTACCACCTCCGGGTCGACAACGATACCTACCGGGTCGACGTCGCTTCCTACACTGCCTTTTCTACAACATACAACCGATTTGACAAGGATAAAGCTCAGATGCAATGGATCTATCTTCGATTGCCTACCGGATCAGACGACCCTCTCTGGACGCCCGATAGATCTTTGGACAAAGCGAGAGAGATACCAGACGAGCTCTACATAGAATTAGAGGACCTAGGTAAAAAGACCGAGAAGGAGTATTCAAGATTTGTGCTGGGTGTTAAGAAGGGAGATGGTGATGCTCAATACAACTGGTCAGTTTGTCTCTCTTTGCCCCTTTTGACTTTAACATGAACGCAACAATAGGATATACTGATTGAGTTTTCGACTTGCAATCTGAAACACGAACGTTATAGGCTGATGAGGTGTTTAAGACTTCCTCCGCTAGATGAACTCAACAAGCTCAAGTCTCAAGTCGAAGGGGGTGATCGAGTATTCCTGATCGGTGATGCTGCACACGCCATGCCCATCTGTTCGTCAAACTTTCTTCTGTCAACCATCCATCACGAAGAGACTTCCATCTGACGCGCGTTCTGTCATCCTTTCTCTCTGTCGTCAACCACCATCTTCAGTCATGGGTGACGGCGGGAACCACGCTCTCAAAGACGGACATGACCTCGGCCAGGTGCTCTCGAAAGTCATCCGAGCTCAGGATCAAGCCCACTATGAGTCTCGATCTACCGAACCAAAATCGAGCGAACCCGTCTTGACCGCACTTCGTGAATTCGAGGCGGGTGCATTGGACAGATGGGGTAAGGCGGTCGATAAGAGCGAGTTGAGGCTGTTGAGTCTGTTCAAGCCGATTGAGGAGTGGAGAACGGCTTCTGGAGTTGAGGCTGGGGAGGGGGAGGAAGGCAGTAAGCCTCAAGAGATTACGCTTTGAAAGAGGCAAAAAGCATAGAGAATATCAAAAGCATCACGTGATAGATCAGATGGGTTCAACAAGAAGAACAAAACAAAGCCACGACTCGATTGTGTCATCTTTGCACTGTACGAAGGAGAAGAAGAAGAAGAAGAAGAAGAAGAAGAAGAAGAAAAACTTTGTAGGATGTCATGCTTTCCAAACGGATCATGAACCGGGTTTGGTCTGTTTCAATCTTCTTCAAACAAGCGATCGGTACAGCCTATACGTCATCTTTGAAGTAGAGATCATGTTGCGAGAAACCCAGTTCCGATGATATGAAAGAATGCAACATATATTGAATGATCAACAGAGAGAAACAAAGTTGTCTAGAGGTATCGAAGAACCAGATGGGTCTGAAGAAGATTGAGAAAAGGAAGGGAGAATAAGTTGATGAGAGAGTACAAGGTAGGAAATGATGAAGCATGCAAATCGAAAATGATGATTGGTAAGGGGTCGCAAGATCGATGAATCGTCTTCAATCATTCATGCCCTGGTAAAGTGACGAATGCAGAAAGGTAAGTGACCTACACGAAGAGGTGTCAACCATAGTAAACAAATTCAGAAAAAGAAACTCACAGCTTCCGTTGAGCTTCATTCGATCAGCCTTTGCCATAAACCTGGCCTTGATAGGCTCCTCCGGGATAGGGTTAATCTTGTCCCAGGGCTTTCCACCACCGCTCAGTCGCCAGTCGACATCGTTGGCCTTTGAGGTGTGAACGAGAGTATAGGTCCTGTATTGGTAATTCACCAGAATCGCTCTTGTCAGTCAGACCGTGTCGTCAAGGCGCAAGTTTAGAATGATGGGAGCATACATGAAAGACAGTGAGAAGGCAACGACCCCGAGAATAGGGTAAGCTTCCACAGGAATGATGCGCATTCGACCAAGCTGAGTTCGGAGAGTGTGAGGAGACATTTTGCAAGATGTGTTAGGGTTGAGATAGGTATAGGCGTGGAAGTGGAAGTAGTGTGAGTGAGTTATCAGTATGTGTAAGTGTGGAGATGTGTGAGTGAATGAAGAGGCAGGATCAGCACTTGAGGTCAGCAACGGGTCAGCTTTTATGGGTCTCATGAGAGTTCAATCGATGAGCAAAATCAACGGATGTGGTGTATGTTTCTTGCGCGCGCACACGGATCCAATCTGTAGGTGTGGTTTCCGTCGCGGGATGTCCGGTCAGTCGGTTAATCAACTTCTCGGGATTTTTTCGACCCGACAAGAATGTTGATGATTAGCGAATCTAGCGCCGCGCGCCGAAATTGAGGGAACAAAGATCTCTGTCAACGGGTAAGCCCGGTTAGCGGTGACGATAAAGAGATGAAGGATTCAAGAAATCTCTAGAAGTCGTCGAGTCAAGAAGGATCAAGACGACCACAGAGGAAATGAAAACGTTGGAAGAAGCCAGATTTAAGAACAAGCGCGAAGAATGTGCGACAACCTTCTTGCGTCTTCTGGTTGAGATTATATAAGCAGAGTAGCTTAAGTAAGCGAACTATGCTTAGTAAGCAATCTGATCGGCGATAACGCGATCCAAGCGCAGCAGGACACTAATCATCATCACCTCCACCCTCCCTCCGTCGTTGGTCATCAAAAGTCTATGAAAAGCTCAAATGAGATGATGACTCCGAGGATTCTCCTTTCATGCTATCAAGATCTATCACCCATCCTCAATCCATCCTCAGAAAGATACACAACATGGCTTCTATCACCTTGAACGATGGCGCTAAACTTCCGGTTCTTGCTTTCGGAACTGGAACAAACCTCTTTAACAAGGATGCAGAGATTCAGGTGAAGCAAGCGATCGACGCTGGCTTCGTTCATATCGACTGTGCTTCTTGTACGTTTGTTCCGTTCCTATCTCATCCTTCTAGGATCTGATGTGGTGGCAGATTCCTTCTGTCGTCCCTTTTCATTGTCTTACTCCATGCTTCTTTCTTGGTTTGTCTGGTTCATGGTTGACACACAGTCTACGGTAATGAAGAGTCTGTAGGACAAGCCATCAAGGGAATCCCTAGAGAGAAGCTATTCATCACTACCAAGGTCGGAAACAAGGATCCACGGGCCAGTCTAGAAGACAGTCTGAAAGCGGTTCGTTCCTCGGTATACGCATACATGTCCGAGAGCGCAGATACTTATGTTCTCATTACTCTGTCTGCTACTCTTTGTCTCCGTAGCTTGGCCTTGACTATGTCGATCTTTTCTTGATTCATACTCCTATCGGAACTCCTCCCAAGGAGAATTGGCCGATAATGGAAGGTTGGTCTGGCATAAACTCTGTTTGATCTAGTATGCAGCTTGCTGATCATGTGCAATATGTTTTTGTGTCTTAACAAAAGCCTTGCAAGCCGAAGGAAAGACCAAGAGTATTGGTGTTTCCAACTTCAGAACTCAAGACTTGGAAGAACTGTTCAAAGTCAGCAAAGTCGTTCCTGCCATCAACCAGGTCAGTCAATCTATTGTTTCAACTCCAGTTCTCTTCTTCTCTCTTATCTTGAAATTCTCTCCATTCCTCTGTGTTTCCAACAGATCGAGGTCCACCCATACTGCATCAACTCCATCCTACCCCTTTTGGATCTCATGAAGAAGCACAACATCCACGCCGCTTGTTACGGACCTCTTACCTCGCTATTCAGAGAGAAGGGTGGACCTGTCGACACCCTGGTAAAGGAGTATGCAGAGAAGCGAGGTGTTTCAGAAGGAAACGTCCTTCTCCGATGGGCTCTTCAGAGAACTGGTCAGTTGATCTACAGTCCCGTCAACTCTCCCTTGCGCATAAGCATGGCCTAACTTGGCTTAACATTTTCCTCCCTTATTTCACCCGGTGATCCTGTTCTTATTCGTAACAGGTGGAGAAATTGTCACGTCTGTTCCTTCATTTACTATTTCTTCTTTCGGAAAAGCACTGGCTTTCTTTTCATGCATGACTCATGCCCTTTCCCTACTTTCATCAACAATCACAGTACCTCCAACAAGCCAGAGCGGCTGCAAGAAATCCTTCGAGTCCCTGAGATCGAGCCTCTCACGGAAGAGGAGATCAAATCGATTGAAGAGGCCGGAAAGGATAAACATTTCCGAGTTTTCGTGAGTTTTTATTCTTCGTCCTCTGTTTCCGAGTTTAGTAAAGAAATTATATGATTCTAACCATTCGGTTTCTCATGTTTGTGATCCAAACAAAAACGAAATCAACCCAACGTGATATACGTCAGATGAAGCACATGGACGAGTGATCAGTTTGACCGGCGATGTCCGATCATTTGCCTTTGTAAGACGAGATTGGCTGGTATGGTCATACTGCCATTTAGCACTTTATCAACACTACGATTCATGTATAAATGACTAAACATAAGGAGCGAGAAGGGCAATCGAAGAGTATAGACATCGAACAAGGTATAGCAAGAACATATCGAACGAGATCAGTAGGAAAAGCAAGGAATGTCAAAGAACAATTTACGTCACATGCTTGATGTAGCACACATCCTACACTTCAATAATTGATTATAAGGAACAGAAAAAGAGAAAGAGAGAGGAGAAGACGTATGTAACGTTCGCGATGGTCCTACCATCACCTGTATTTATCCTCTTATCAACGCAACTCTCTACTCGAGATCGGATCCTTGAATGGGTCAGCTCCTTTATCAGGTCCAGAAGCTACTCCATCTGTATCTAGTCCACCGACGTTCTCATGATTCGCCTCATTATCAAAATCAAAGGGAACCTCAACCGTTCGCTGTGGGTATGCCGGTTCGGGCGTAGCCAATCTAACTGTCGATGTCGATGCTGATGCCGGCGGAAGCATTTGAGGCGTTGGCACATGGAACGAGAGATCGGTCACTGACTGATGATGGAGCGAGGAAGAGGACGACGCAAAGTCATGTTGATCTGCGAGGTCATAAGGATGGTTCGTCCTGATCGTCCGGCTGTATGTCTTTCCGTCCTCTCCTCCCGTAGACGGGAAGTAACTGCTGCCTTGTGCTCCGGATGTTGGTACACTGGGCGAGTAGGTTCCGCTGGAAGAGTATGGAGACCGGGGGTCTCTTATATGAGACGACATAGGCGAAGGCGAGCTAAACTGTCCGTTTGCAGAGTACAATTGATGTTCTTCTTGTCTCCCTGGAATCGAATATGAAGAATTGGCTCGACTAAGTTTTGCTGACGGTGCGTTCCGAGGGTAAAGTTCTTCCTCATCATCTCCAACAGCAGTCCAGTCGGTCGTGCTCGAGTGAAGCCATCCTCTTTTAGAAGCAGCCGTTGAGTTCGGTCGAGAACCACGGTGTGCTCCCGATCGGAACGGGTTCCAGAAGAACGAGGAAGAGCCGCTAGTTTGATTATTACTACGTCGACGCCGGCGTCGAAGGCAAAACCAAACAATCAGACCCGTGATAGTTACAAAAGCGACCAGACCCCAGACTGATGATCAGAGAAATAAACCGAGGAAAAGATGTCATCAGGTTGATTCTCCTCGTTTCTCTGATTTTTTTTTTTTTTTACAATTGCAAATCACTACGTACGAAGACCCCAGAAGCCACCTGTCGAACCGGCCACCTTGGGTATTTTTGGTCCTCGATACTTTGTCTATATACACACGCGAAAAAGAAGAACCTTCAGCATGCGAGGCAAGAAAAGGCAGAGACACAATATGGACTCACGTCTGTCGAGGATGGAGGATGGTTTGGAACCTATCTCGTTACCCAATAATCACAACCGAATCAGCAATAGTTCCGTTGGGTGTGACACTCTTTTGCTTCTATGCCCGCTCAAAAAATGGCCTCACCGTTCCAGTCACTGTCCCGGCCCCTCCCTGTACATCAGTTGAGAAACAAACAAGCAATCGTTGTCAGCGCTTCAGAATGACAACCCAAAGCTTGAAAACAGAATAGAATCGAGGATCACGAACACCCCGTCGTTCTATCGGCCTATCAAAACGGTTCAAAACTTTGTCAATTCTCACGTCGGCTATAGGAGAAGACGAATGAGCAAAGAATGGGACGAACACATCAAACAGTCGAGCAGCTCCTTGCATTGTTCTCGAGGTCAATCGCTGGGCGATGCGTGTTGGCGAATCTGTAGACTGGTTGTGCAATATCATGAACATTTTATGATTGATATTTGAAGTGATCCGAGAAAAAGAAACCATCAGCGAAGCACACAAACGAGACTAGGAAGACGATGGCAGTCTTTCATTTATAGAACGAAAGAAGCAGAAAGCCGCATGTAAATCTGTACGCACATCGCGTATCAACTCAATTTGATCAGACATCTTTTCAAAGAGTCGTGTTAACTGTAGTCGTGAGTGTTGCAGGTAAGTCGATTATCGTGTCGACTGTCTGTGAGCTTGGGAGATCGACCGACGGCGGATAATTCACCTGGCTGACGTTTGATGTCAACACGGGATCTCTCGGTCTTACGCTCGGCAAGAAAGGTTAGTCACCTCGTTGTATCAACTGTCACGATCATCTATCCGGGCGACACTAAGTCTTGTCGTGTGAGACCAAGAACACAGAGAGACCAGAAGATATATTCATATAAAATAGGCAAGATAAGAAAGTGATCCACGATTTGACATATACACTCGAACTACTGATCGGCCGATGCAGCAGAAAGAACCTCTCTCAGTCTTCGGACCATGATGGACACATAGGACTGTCGGACGTTCACTTCGGAACCAAAGAGCTCTATGGGAAGATCGACACTCTCTAGCTTGCCCAACGCAGGACTCAACTCCTCGCTGGATCTTTCCCACATCTCCCTTGCCACACCCTTCCGGCCCCCTGAAGTACCGAACATTTCACCTGGCGACTGGTTTTGGCTGAATCGAAGAGAGACAGAAGAGGGTACGATAGCATTCCAATTAGGCTCTGAGCTTCCATCTTTGAGTGAGTTGTTGAGGAAGTGAAGGAAGTGGCGCCAGATGAGGAGAAGTAACGTATCGACCAGGAAAAGAGCAGAACAACCTTGCTGGTGAGAAGACGTTTGAAGCTTCGAAAGCTGTTGGAGAGCCAACCGTTTTCGTTGGGCTGTACTGTACTTCGAAGTTTCTTCTGTAGTGGAGGAGAGAATAATCTCCTCAATGTCATCCGTGCTAAGCAACTCGGGTTGAGATAGCTTGAGTGCAATATCCTGGAACTGGTCGACCGTCGATCTGAGATGGATCACTGTTTCGTAGAACAAAGCGATAGCTGCAGAGATCGTTGGCGCTCCGTGTTTGGGCTCTCGGCTGCTTATGGAAGGAGATAGCACAGGCTGAATCTGCTGACCACCGCCCGTTTCGGTTGTTGCAACATAGTATGCCAAAAGGTTCTTGTGCAGATCCTCAACAGTCAGGTTCATGTTGTACTCGAACAGGTTTTCAGCCCGGTTGGTCCCAGGCGAAGGCCGTTGGCTATCAGCTTGCTCAGCGTCGTTTGTCGGCACAACCAAATCTTCCCATTTCTCTCGAAGGAAGAATCTACCTCCGAGAGCGAGAAGAGCGGCGTGGAAGGCACCGAACCCAGACAGGAGTGACTGTAGACCCGACGTAAAAAATTCAGTGCTTGCGCGTCTAATGAATCAGCAAAACTTAAGGCGCAATCGAACTAACAAGATCTTCTTGAGCCACCCTTGGCAACACATGAGTAAACAGAGAGACAAGCAAGCTCAGCTCTTTGATAGAGATCAAAGATGTCACAGAAGGAGTGTCCTTCAAGAGAGCAAGGATCGTCTCTCGATGAGCGTTAATGAATCCAAGAGCCTGTGAATATTTGAGCCAAGAGGTGGACGGGGTTTTAGGTCTATGGTTCATCAACTGTTCTTTCGATATTCGAACAGGAGCACCTACCTCAGTAATTCCGACTGGGGATGTCGAGCCAACGCTTGACAGGACACCGGTTGTCAGCTGTAGCACAGGAATCAAGATCTGATGGTATCTCTCAATCGCAGGGGGAAGGAAAGAGTCGTAGTCTGCGAGTCACGCAGTAAGAATGATGATAAATTTGAGCGACCGTATCTCATGTTTCAAACGATAGTTTAGGTTGGACTTACCAGTCATACTGTCCTCGGCTTCAGGTCGATCTTCGAACATGTAGCATTGGCTGAGGGTTTCGAAAAGGCGCGCTTCAAGAAGACGCTCTGCTCCATTCCGGGTGAGTGAAATCTGGATGAGCAATGAGCTCTTGGCCTCGAATACATAGAACGCGTTGAGGTCATCTATATAAAACAAAATGTGAACGACGCCGTCAGTTCGACATACAGACACAAGTAGATGACGTTCGCTTCAAAGAGATAAAACTTACCCGGATCAGGAACGAGGACTCTTCGTAACTCCTCCTCAGTATCTTTGAGTGACTGAACAAAGTTTCGGAGGTATCCATGCCGAGCAAGCAGATTGAGCAATTTGTGACTTCGATCCGTCCTCGAGGCGGTGACCAAAGACTCCAACGCAGTGTAGGCCACTGTTTTCCAAATCTGACTTCCGTCCAACGCATCCTTGCATATGATAGGCGCTAGTCTGTCCATCGCGCCTACCAAGATGGATAGTGAGCCAGACTCCAAGACTGATGACTGAGCGGCTGATTTAAAGGTCAGTCCAGACTCCTCCTCGATAGCGTTCGACGCTGAGTGATTCTCAGTGGTAGAAGAGAGCGTGACAAGCTGAAGGTAATTGGCCAAGACAGTGTAAAGATTTCCACGGAAAAGCTCGGTCGTTCCTGCTCTGATGATCAACTCAATGATTCGTCGAAGCAAGGACTGTAACTTCTCGCTGGGCAGCGATCCGTTCACTTTTCCATCCTCTACTCGAAGAGTCTGCTCTTGTCGACCTTGACGGAGCTTGGTGACCAAAGAGAGAAGAGTTTGTCCCAAAAGCTCACTATCCTGAGGAGTACAATCTGGAAGGGAAAGATGGTGGAAGATAGCTTGAAGGAGATCAAAGATGAGAGACTCTCGCTGGTCAATGGGAACCAACTCGAATGACTTGAAAAGACAGACGTCCAAAGCTCGCTGCCACGAGATCAGGCACTGCTGCTTGGCGTAGGCGACCTCACGTCGGTGGTTCTCAGCAGCGAGCGTCAAAAGAATCCCTCGAGTCTCTGCTCTGATAGCCTTCTGCTGAGGATCGGACGAAAGCGCGCCCATCTGTTGGTGTTTTCTTCGAACCGCGTTCATGGCTGATAGCAAGGCCCGAATGTCGTACACTTCGCACCCTCGATCATTCACCTGGAGGCATGTGTTGAAGTCGATTTTCGCAAAGAAAACCAGCTTCATGTCGGCATCGTCGATAGAGTCTTTCCACTCAAAGTCGAGCGAGAGCAAGACATCAATGATCTTCGCCAACGGCTGCCCGTGAGTGTCCATACCAGCTACATGAGCGACATATGCGTCCTGAACGCTGAGGGGGCTCTTGAAGAGGATGTCAACCAGTTTGGTAGCGTGCAGTCCAGTCGGGTTGATAATATGTAATTCGAGCGAAACCGTGTCGAGAACAAACGATCGGAAACGAAGGAACGATGCCAAATCAGCGGCTGAACAAGGAATCTGCTGTCCATTCGGGTAGATGATTGATCCAGAGATCCCTCTCGAGACTGAAGGAGCCACTAGAGGGAACGAAGCGAGCTGTCGGGCACAGTAATCCTCTCTGGTTCGGATATACCGGGTGGTAGCTTGACCAGTGAATTCATGCACACAAAGCTGGTACACCAATCTCGCGCACTTCTCGGCCAAGCTAGGGTTTTGCTCCCATAAGACGATCTTGTCCAAGTCAGCCTCCTCATCATCAGTATCCCTCTTGGCTCCCTGTGCGAGCAGTTCGAATACAATGTGAAGACAAGAGAGTGTGGTACCCTGAGCTTGAGGATCGTCGATTGCAAGCTCGGATGAAGACTTGTTCAAGTTGAATCCGGACAAGAAGTGGGCGATATTTGGTCCAGGACAGCTGGCCGCTGTGTTTTGGATGAGCAGATCCAATATAGATGATCGGATGACCTCAGTGTAATCCTCGTCTGAGATTGACGAGGTCGGAGCGAGCAAAGACTCTAGAGGGTCCTCGGGAGACCAACCATCGATTGCGTTGACCTCCAGCTTTCGGACGAAACCATCCAAGATTCGGAGCGACTCATCGGATGAGTCAATGATTCCTACGAGCCTGTTCATGTGGGAGCTGTAAACATTCTCGAACCGATCAGTTGCCATGAAGAAAGCCGACTGGCTGAGAAGGGAAATGATCTTGACGGCCAGAAGGGAGAACTCAAGATCCTCGGCATAGTTGACAAACAAGGCAATCTGAACGACGACAGGATGTGAATAGAGAAGGTGCTGATCCAGAGGCGCGATAGCAGAAAGAAGAGAAGCCGTGTTGAAACCAAAGGAGTTGGAAGATTCAGCCAATGTAGGCAAGAGAACCTCGATGAAGAGAGACTGAATCTGCAGGATGCGGTAGACGATTCGGAGCGATCGAAGAACAGCCTTGGTCATCGAGCTTGTTCGACCAGAATCTTCCGCCAAACCATCCAGACCGACAGACACGACCTCGAACAATCCCTTGAGCAAGGCAGGCTCTGTCAAGAATTTTCTCAAGACCTCGAAGCCAGGATGCAAGGCTAATACAACCACAGCCGAGCGTTGTTGGCCGCCAGCCTTTCCAAACGATCCTCCAGGGTATCCTCCAACGGCTTCCTCTGCCAACAGCGGGCTCAGGTCGTAGCTCGCGAGACACTTTTCGATGAAGCAGAGCGATCGCTCGGTCAGATTCCACCTCTCGGCAGGATTAGAGTAGACAAGCTTAGGAGCTTTGAGGAAAACATCCTCAAGAACGAATCGAACATAGGCGGAGATTCCAGGAGTTCGAGAACCAGAACCCATAGAATCAGGCAGGGTGGGTGAATCGATCTCAAAGCCGGTGATCAGGGACGACGATTTAGCGGGGGTATGAATCAGGGAATCGAGGAGGTGAACAAAGGAAGTGGTAGCCGGGTAAGTCTTGGCAGAGGATTCAGCTAAAGGTTGAGTTTGTTGGAGTTCGAGATCATGTTAGTGACCGTGCTTTCTTCGACATGAGACAAAAGAAAAGAGAGGATTAGGCAAGAAGAAAAAGCTTACCATCCTGGAACTCGGTGATGATTCCGCCCGAGGATAAGCTCGATCTGGAAGCCCCGAACGAACTCGACCTGTAGAGACTTCCTTCTCCAAATGCAGTCGCGTTTCTGGGCGAAGGAACGATCTCCAAGCGATCTAATGCAACCCACATCTGTTTCGAGATGTCCGCCCCCAAGGGTCCGGCCTCTGGTCCGCAAAACGCAGCAAGCGTGTCAAACAACGCGGCCTTGAAGCCAATAGAGACGTTGCTGTTGATGAGCAACAGAAGGGTAGGGATTGATTTGAATTGTTGGTTCTCATACAAAGCTGCTCGGGCGACAGGAGAGTAGAGCACCACGTTCTTGAGTAGAAGCAAGAACGACTTGAGGAGGGTGATCTCATCTGGAGGAATTGTCGAGGGCGAGTTTGAGTCTCTTCGGGGTTGGGAAGCCATGTTTACACTTTGAGTAAGCGATGTCTGGGAGTTGGTGGTGATTTTGGGCAGCTGGGTAGCGTAAAAGGACAAAGCGGCGAATAAACTAGACCAAGAGCATACTCTTAGTGAGTTTTCTGAGCTAGAGTCGACATCGATACGTTCTCCCTCATCGGTAGCAAGAAAGTCAAAGGCAAATGTCGAACTTTGTGGTCCAACCGAGAGGGAAGCCAACATTTCAAACAATGCTCGGATCATTCCGGCTGTTCGAGAATCAGCCGCCCACCTAAGGAAAGCAAAGAGTCGTCCTTCCTTGTCGTTCCAGAATTTGAGTCCTGCATCTGCTGGGCAATCTCTGTAGACGGCAGCTACCAAGATGAACAGAGCTTCGACATCGGCCCGAGGAGGCGATGAAGGAGCGGCCGTGGCGCTTGAGTTTGGACCATGGCTCGCGCTTGCTCCCAACGATCTACGGGATGAGCTAGCCGGATTTGGATTCAAGATTGCGTCCTCTTCCTTGTGTTTGATCTTTCGGAGAATAGGAGACATTGTGGTTACAAAGTTACCGATTAACAGGTCGACCTGGGTAAGAATGTACCACTTGAAACTCGGGTCCACCACGTTTTCCTGCCTCGTCTTGGAACCAGAATTTTGAGTATCATTGGAAGCCGCACCCGAAGACGTATCAGAGGCAAGGACGAGGCTGTTGGTAGCAGAGGTCGAAGAGGAAGTATCGGAAGAGAGAGAGGAGGATCCGGACACAACCGTGCTCGTCAGGAATTGGAAGGCATCATTTCTGATGGCGTTCGAAGCCATGCTTTCCACAGCCTCTTCCGTTAACCTGGTCTCTTGCTCGAGGTTTCGGTTGTGTCGGAAGGCTTCTACTAAGAAGAGAGCCCATTGAAGGGTGATAGCAGACTGAAGAGGAGCGAACTTCCAAGGACGTTCAACCTGTTGAGTTGGCCATGTAAGCAAAGACGCATCAGTTCACGGCGTGCGGATGACAGCTATATTTATGAAATTCTACTAACAATCTCGGAAGTCATGATTTTGATGAATTGAGTATCTCTAAGGAACCTCTCTTGGATGATCTGGTGATAGTATGGACAAGACGTTAGGTCGAAACACGATGAGAAAAAACGTGGAAAAAGACTCACCTTGTCATGATCAACATCCGCAAGCTTGATGTCATTCAAATCGAAAGCAGCTAGCGCCGTACTACAAAGATCGTTACACCTGGCCGTCAGTTCTGATTGCGCTCAATACAAGAGGTGAAGAGCAAATGTGAGAGAACGGGAAAGAACAGATGGTGGACACTCACGTGACCAAGTAGCCAACCAGCCCCCTTTCTTCGCCCTCAACGTCGTCCTTCTCCAACTTGGCCAGCCAGCGAATCAAGCTCTGAACCTCCTTCTTGCGCATGTTTCGCGTGTAGCTCATCAGGAACAAAAAGTGACCAAGCGCGTTTCTCTCTCCTTTGAGAGAGAACACTCGCTCTTGAATAACTTCTGGCGAGAGTTTTGGGCCAGCAGGCGTGGCTGAAGAAGTGGCAGTTGGAGTAGAGTTGAAAGAATAACCGGTCGTGAGAGCTCCTCGCCCGGAAACGGAATCGATCGAGCCTTGTAGCTTCTTGATTGAATCCTTTGTGTGGTCCAGATCGAGTAACGCTCTCTCCACCAAGCTTCCTTCCTTTCCACCATCAAGCTCGGCTATGCTACCCTTCAAATCCTTTCCAAATGCTCTGAGACCGTCGAGGGCGGATCCATCCACGCCTTCTGTCATCACCGCGGGGTCGAATATCAGATGAAGACAGGCAAGCATATCCAGTCGCTCCATATGGAAAAGAAGGACGGCTGTTTCGGTGGCCGGTCGGTTACCATATCTGGACTGAAGCTTGATACCTGCTCGTAGCAGATGAGCACAGTAAAGCTCTGAGAGGGACAATTCTGTCGACAAGAAGAGTGTCTCTGCGATGAACTCTGGGTTGAGGGTTGATGATTTTCCTTTGATCTTGATGGAGCCTAAAGCGCGTTACAGACAAAAATGCAGGAGAAGAATGATAGCATTTGTCAATGACTGCATCAAGAACAATGTTTCAAGGTATGAGAATTGAACTGACCCTTCTCGACCTCAGTCTTTTCCTCAGCTTTCGGAGGGGGCACTCTTAGCAAGTTTAGGAACCATGGCTTGGCCTTCTCTAGCTCGGTATATATCTCCCTGGTGACATGAGGAGTGGAAGAAGCGGTTGGACTAAACAAGGATGACAGAAGCGATCGAAGCTTGTTGAACCGATCAGGCTGATACGATTGAAGCAGGGCTGCCGTCGAAGTGGACATAGTGGAAGGAGAGAGTGTAGGTATACGCGGGCGATTTGATGACCCCAAGTCTAGCCTTTTTGAGAGATTTTTCGACTGTTCCTCCTTCTTTTCTTATCAAAAAGGTAGAAAGAGATCCAGAAGGCCGTCTACTAGATGGTATATGGGTGTATGCGGCCTGGAAAGAAAGAAGAGTGAGAAACAAAGAGGATGAAAGGTGGAGAGAATGAACGAGAGAAGGAGAAAGACTTGTAAGAGCTTGAAAAACAAAGATCTCTGAGCTGTAACCATTTTGTAACCGGTGTGACCAGCCGGATCGAGCGTTCTAATCACGGACTACGATCAATTTGTAGTTGGTTACGCCAATTTCTCTAATACTTTTCACCAGCCCTTCTTTCCTCTGCCTCACCTTCTCTCCCTTTCCTTTCCATCTCTCCATCATCATCTCAAATACTCAATCACATCATTCTCTTCATCTTCAGTCATGAGAGCTCTCCAGAAGGCCTTGGTTCCTGTGCCAAGTACAAAAAGAGCAAGCCTTATCAGATGTCTTTCGTATATATCCTCAGCCCGACCAGCTGCTCCTCCATTTCTGCCCAAAGCGTCAACTGGGCCGCCATCTCAGGCCGCTTCGTCTTGTAGCTTACCTGATAGCCAAGGGGATTGGAAAGAACCATTTCAGCGCTCACCTATCCTTCCTCATATGGACCCTTCGTTCTCATCTGCTTCCCTGCCTCCATTACCAGCTAAACCGTTCACAAAGAATCGTACGTCCAGCTACTCCGCTGTTTCCACAATATGGAACTTCAACTGATCATCTCGGAGGGCTTCAACCGGGCATGCATATAACCATACACGGCTGATATAGCACTGGAATCCATCAAATCGTACATGGAAGTCTCAAACAAGGTGCATCCGGAGTCGTCTTCGCCTGTCTTGATTCCTTCGTTCCAACCACAGGTCGATACTACATACTCTGTCATGCTCTGCAATCTTCCTCATACCGCCCAATCACAAGACGTCTATGCCTTCTTGTCTAGAGCCTTGGACGATGATAGGGATCTCCCCACATGTAAGCTCGCAAGTTTGCAATTCATTCTAATGATTTATTTACAGGGTTTCTAACGTGTTCTTGATCTGCCAATCACCGACTACGTAGTCTCTTTTGTTACATCTCCCCTGGCTGATCCTTCGGTGCCCCGGACTGTCGTCGTTTACGCCAGAGATGTAGTGCAGTTCGAACAGCTGCTCGCACTACTTCCCCGGAACGGCCCTTCTTCCGCCAACCCGTTTGATCTTATACCGCCAGCGTCGCCTCCACTACCTCAATGGCGTCAAATTGGCGGCCGAACTATCTACGCACATGATCCGCAACCCAAAAAATCAAAATGGAGATCGCTCGAACGAACAAAGGACAGATTCGTGGATGAGGACGGGTATCATTTCTTGCTTTCTGGCGTGTCGACAACCTTTGGTCTCGCGAAGGTGAGAAGGGTGTTAAACCGGTTTTGTCAGTGGGAAGGCGACCTTGAAGGCAGTCGAAGTGAGTAATGACAATGGGAATTTGAACCGACCAAGGCGGTAGATATTGACTTTATCTTTGATTTTTTTTTAGTCCGAGCTCTGGGACCAGAGGACGCACCGTCGAGGCCATATCATGTCATTCTACCCATCAGAGCGGTTTTACTTCAACCCGTATTCGATCAACTGTTTCAGTCTTCGACCACTGTCTTCCAGCCCCGATCAGAACATCCCAGTGAGGGCTATCTCTCGAGTAATGGACCCATTTGGTTATCCAATACGAATCCTATCGAGCTCAACATTCTTGAACGATCACTTTCGCCTCACCGTACGTCTGTCCGTCCCCCAGTACTAAGGGTAGAGCTTCGGGCCGAGGACAATCAACCTAGATCATCGTCGATCTCAGCGGCTACTTCGTCTGATAGGAACTTTCGGCCAGTTCGTCCACCGGAGACATATCAAGACTGGTGGAAGCCATCTTTCCAGTCGCTCAAAGCGCTGTCTTATCTCCAAAATCTATCTTTCCTCACTTCGTTCTCGTTATCTTCACTCTCCACTCGAATCGCTTCTCCTGGGTTTTCCTCATCCTCGTCATCCGCTCAGTTCGGAAAAGGGGTTTCCAGATCGTATTGGAAACATCACGTCTATCGGCGAGACAGATTCAATCTAGAGCGGAGCGCCCCAGCCTGGCGAAGAACATATCTTCCAATATACTCTGCCCTTCTTCTCCCTCTCGTGCCTGCATCACTCCTATCCGCTCAAAATCACTCGTTCACAGATCTATATCCCGTCTCATCCGTACATGCATATCCACCCGCCCTGGAGTCATACGTGAAGCCCCATCTAAACCGGGTGGCTGTCGAGAAGAAGAAAAATTGCGAAGCAGCGAGAGTCGTCGTCTCGGGTCTGCCCCATTCGTTACAAGAGGGAGAACTTGTTCGTTGGATGAAGGCCCAAAGGTTGGGAGATTGGCTCCAGATCATCAGGCGGGAACCTACAAAAGACCGAATCAAATCTTTTTGGTCTGCCGCTCGACTTCTCGGAGGGTCCGAGCAGGCTGAGCCGAGCAAAGGAAAAGAAGCGGGAAAGACGGAAGGATGGTTGGGTGACGGTCTCACAAGTGCTTCCGTCTTTAAGTTGACTCAAAATACATCACGAACGACCTCGGACTTTTTGATCATCCTGCCAACAAAGAACGAAGCGTTCAGATTGGCTAGGGCATTGGATGATGCAGAATTTAGATTCTCAAAGCAAAATTATACAATATACAAGCTGAGGGCTAGAGTTTGGCATGTTTAATCTTTCTGTCTCTACTCCCTTCCTTTTTTCACCTTTTATAATTCCCTTTCACTCTTGGTCATCTCTCTCGTTGTAAAAAATTGTAGGTTACGTTTCTCTTTGTTTTTTCTCCTGTACCGTGGACTGTTTTTTATTGCCTGCCTCTCGTTGTATACCTTTCTTGAATTGTACCCAACCAAAATATCACGCTCTCGATTGGCCCCTTGGGTTGTAAAAAGTGCACCTCGTTGAGTCAGACAGACCCTGAGCTGAGGAACTACATCGATAAATGACCAAGAGGAAAGAAAAGACCAGACAAAAGCCGACGTAGGCAAGCAAGAATGAGGAAGAAGACAAAAAGAAAAGAAAACAACAGAGAAGACAAAGAACGACCAGGGATAATTTGTGAAGAAAGAAATATTTGGTCACAATTTTGAGAGGTTGGTGGAGAAGATCAATAGATTCTATATTTAAGAAAAGGGATCGAGATGGTATTCAGGAGGAAAGACGAATGGGTATGGCTTTTGCTTAAGCGAAGATCTTGCGCACGCTCTGTCAAGATTGGCGTGCCGTAAGAAAGGCAACAACGTCAGTGGAAGTCATACAGATCCATAAAGAAAAGAAGAGAAGAGAAGAGATGAGACGGACCTTCTTGTCCTTCTTCTCCGAGTCGGCATGGCTGATAAACTCGACTTCGGTCTGGAACCCACCAAGCAAGCTATCCTCCTCGTTGAATCCAAGGACCGAGGTTTTGAAGTGTTTACCAATGGCCACGATCCTCTTCAAAATCTCATCCGTGGCGGGATCAGCATCTGGTCCAGGAGCAAATCTGGTCCAGATAGAGATTCGGTAGAACGAGTTTCGGGTCGAGAAGATCACACCGGTGATGAGGTCCGAGGTCGAGGGAAGGGGATCGGCATTCTCCTGTTCGGGCATCGGAGTCTCGAACGTCTCTCCAATAGCCGCAAGCATCTACAAATGATCATCCGAGGTATATATGTTCAGTGTTGCAAAAGTTGATTGGAGACGTAAAGCACGTGCATAAAGGAAGCAACCGACTCACAGTGTACATCCACATCTGGTCCACGCCAGCTCGAGTCTTGTCCTTGGGCATCTGGAAAGACCATTTTCCTCCGTGCTTGTTTGCTTCGTCCTCCCATGCCGGGATGATACTCTCCTGGAAAGGCCAGATTGAAGTGAAATCCGATTGAGTTTCATGGTGTTTGATCGAAATATAATGAAATTGCTCATAAAAAGCAAAGACGTACCTTGAAGAGGTAGTAGTTGGCCTTCTGGGGCAGAAGAGACGGAGGAACAATGTTATTGTACAATCTGTTGATTGAGCAATTGGAGAAAAGGTAACAATCAGTTTGTCAATACTTTCTTTGTTATATACTGTTCGCAATCAAGATGGGTATGACGCAGAGCAAAAAGAGCGGAACTTACCCCCAAAACTCTTCCACGCTGTTGAAGCTGACCACAGGTCGGACGTTGTCCATCCATCCTCCTCCTGCAGGAGCCGGAGTCGAAGGTGCACTTCCAGGCTGTAGGTGTTCGATGAATACATTCCGTGTTTGTCCGAGACGAAACAAATAGTCGAATTGTCAGCATACAAACAGTTTTAGCTGCCAGTCGAGATACATATTGCAGGCTGGCCGAAACAGAGTTTGAACGAACAGCAGGAGCAGGCTTAGGCAGGTTCTTTGACTGTTGCGACTCAAACCACAAGGTCCAGGGAGAGTATAATGGGTGCTATTGAAAATTAAACGTTAAGCATACAGAGTCAATCACAAAACATCACAGCGATCAGTAACAGCCTGCCACATAGATCGCCCGAGTAAAGGATTAAAGAACTGTGAGAAGCGACGCAATGAGTAGTCTCACCTTCACGTTGAACTTGGTCGGCGAGTCAAACACAGTCTTGACAGCTCCATCGACTTTTTCAACAGTCTCAGTTGTTTCATCGGTGGTGATATTGGCAGCTGGATTTCCAACAATGAGAAGAAAAAGCTTCAAGGTAAGTTGACAGATTGACATATCCGGTGGAACAAAGATTGTAGGCCCAAGAGAAAGGGTACTTACCCTCCAGAGCATCATTCAGAGCCTGAGTAGCAGCAGCGATCGCAGACTCAGGCATTTGAACTGTTGTAGGAGCAACAGAGGTAGCAGCTGGAGCAACGGGAGCAGAGGATTCGACTTCGGCCATGATGATTAGGTGTTTAGGACGTGTAAGAAGAGTGGCAGAACGGGTCAAAGGTCGGTGTGGGCAAGAGAGAAGCAGAAATGGAAAACGTGATGGGTTGTCGGAGGTTGGTTACGAGACGGCACAGAATGCTGTGTGCGTAAGTTGATCACACTAGCACGTGAATTTGTCATCTCTTTGCTCGCCACCCAGATCGTTAGACTACGGTTACTTTTCATATACGCATCATCAATCAAGAGATCGAGAGGTATGAGTGAGGAGCATTTATGATCGATGCGTCATCAGGCTAGGACAGGTGATGCGTTTGTATGAAGACATGAGACAAGATAATGCGGTGGATGAGGTGAAATCACACTGATAGGTATAACTTTGGACCGCTGCCTCCTCATTGGAGGGATTAGTTCATCTTCCCTCCTTTATATGAGTGGCTTGAATCCAGCGCAAAGAAGGTCAATGTATATGCAGGAGAGATGTCTCAGGAATATCGTAGGAGAGAAGGAAATACTGAACGTCAACGGACCCAAAGAGCTGTCGTATGTGTGTGAAGGCGATGGCTACGCGACAGTCTCGTAATCAGATATTGAAGCCTCGTCGATTTATCTGATTGGCCATTTATCGTCTCCTTTTTTACCTTCTCCGATTTCAGAGCTCCTCCCCTTGAGTTCATCCTTCCACCCTTCTTCATACATCTACTCAAAGACACACATCATGACAGAATTGCCAGAGGTCGATTCATTGATCAAGACGCTGGTCGCACCACATCACGGAGGAAAGGAGTCGAATCCTAATGACCCTGCTCGAAAGGTTAGGCCCGAACGCTCTTTTGCCGTTATCTTTTTACATTTATCTTCGCTGTGGTTGTTCATCTTTCAGACGATAATCCTTAATTTCCCATCGTTAAACTGATGAACTGTTTTGCTCCATGGTATTTCACTGTCAGATATCGATAGAACAACATGAGTTGATTGACCTGTTCTCGGCAGACTATCAATATCTCTTCGTTGCTATCTGTCTTGTACTAGCACTCGCCCACTGGTCACCGTTGAGTCTCAGTCGAGTGTCTAACAAAATGAACGCTAGAATATCAAGTGTCAGAAACTTTTTCGCTCGAAACGTATTCATCCGAAAATGGGATCTTCGAGGAAATAGAGCTATGGTTCTTGTCTGGCTCGTCTGGTTGATTTATAACGCCCTGTCGATTTTCGTGAGTGTTTTTCTTTTCCCTCTTTGATTATATACAGCCCTGATCCATTGTGTGTACACATGTAATGCTTACGACCGACGAATTTGTGCTTGTCATGATTTCAACAGTATCGCACAAACCCTAAGATTGACAAGAAGCTCTTGCGAAAGCCCCACATGCCTGTCCGATGGGTAGCCAACCGGGCTGGCTGTCTCTGCTTGTGAATCCTTTCATTTTTTCTTTCAATTCATTCGATCTTGGACTACCGTGGCGATCGCTTTCAGATTCACTTCGGCACAGTCCTTCATTTCTGTCGCACTGCTGACCAAAATTTACCATGCTTCTTACTTCCAAATTGACCCAGCGCAAACTTCCCAGTACTCTTTATACTCGTTATGCGAATGGACTATTTGACTTGGCTGACTAGTATTCCTGTCCAGGTGTGTCCATTATGCTTAGTTTTGATAAACAAGTTGTCTACGCTGACTGCTTCTCCTTATGATCTGATGGCGCAACTCTCTGCTGATACCATATCTGATAGGATTTCAACTGGTTTCACCGATGGATCGGATGGGGCACGTTCGCTTTGGGAATGACACATGGTATGTCAACTTCCTCTCTCACAGAGATTAAATACTCATATACATCATTGAGCTAAAACTGATATATCTGATCTGTTGTGAACAGTCGTTTTATACGTAAGTCATCTTACGAGTTCTTGATCAAAGCAAGTACGCAACTGACCGGATAAAATATTTGTATTTCCATCTTAATCTCAGATTATCTGGTACTTTCTGACCTTCAGAGCTGAGACATGGCACGTGTTTTGGCTGTCCTTGCATCAACTCTATTGGTTTTCTGGTGTGATCGCGAGTTAGTGGCATTAGTACTCTAGACTGTGTTCAGTTCTTTCTCTGACGTTGATCTTTCGTATCCACTAGCTCTTGCTTTCGTTCTTCTGGCCGTTTTAAGCACAAAAAGAATAAGAACAAGATGCCATGAATTGTTTATTACTTCTCATGTCATTCTTTCAATTATCTTTTTGTAAGTCTCGGGTCTTGTTCTGTTTCCAAATTTAGTTCAAGAGATGTGCTGATTCACTGATTAAAATCTTATCGTTCTGTAGAGGTGCCTGTTGGTTGCATTGGTTTGTCTTGTCCTCTACGCACTCTATCACAGATATCTCAGCATCCGACTTACCTGTTTGTTTCTGCTCTTCTCCTGATCCAAAGGTCTCCGAAGGGCATCTGGCCTCTCACCGCCGCTTTTGTCTTTACCTCCTCTCGAGTTCATCGAATAGTTACTGTTACCAGGAATGGGCTTTTGATTCCTCTGTTGTCCCGTTGGCGTGGAAGTTCGGCTTCTACTGAACCGCTGAAGAAGACCTCTGAGGTCCAGGCGATCATTGAGCCGCTAGATGAGAAATGTGTCAAGGTCAGACTTTTAGTTGACAAGAACTTAAAGTGGAAAAGTGGAGACTGGGTCAAGCTACATTTTGGAAATGGGCTAGGACCCTATCAATGGTTTGTTTGTTTCTTATCATCAAGCCGCGCAGACGATGAATGAAGTCTTACCATCTCTGAGTAAAACCTATCGTAGGCATCCGTTCACTATCACCAACACGCCTGCTATCCAGCCTAGGATCGGGGCAGAAGAAGAAGGAACTTTCAAGTCTTATTCTTCCACCTCATCGACTCCTTCGATCCATTCTCAATCATCCACACTGTCAGCCAGTTCCCCGTACTCGTCCTCATCTGCGACGACACTGCCAAGAATCACATCGTCAGATTACCCTCTTGAACTTGATCCGCTCCTTGCACGTTCCAACGAAACTACAGTCCAGAACGAGATGCAGTTCATCATTGCCGCTTATGAATCCCTCACGAGGAAACTCCATGACGTCGCGCCCACTACAGTACCGGTTTTGATTGAAGGGCCGTACGGAATGGCGCATGACCTTAAAGGAGTGGATACGTTGATACTAGTCGGAGGTGGAACGGTTCGTTTCTTGTTTCGAGGCGAGTGCATTCATATTTACTTGAGTCACAGTAAACTGAAATCATGGCCTACGACTTGAATCACCCTAGGGAGTTGCGTATGTGCAGTCTACCTGGGAAGAAGTTATCAAGAATGAGAAGAGTACAATCAGAAAGCTCATGGTCGTGTGGTCTGTTCGAGAGCGGCGTACGTCTTTCCTCCGATTTTCCCACCGCCTTTGTTGGACTCATCCGCAAATCTAATCAGTGATTCAATCAACTACAGACCACTTCAATTGGTTACCCCTACAAGCCCTGACGCAAGCATCCCCCTCCAGCTTGATGACACCTCAATCGGATCTCAAACTGCACTGTACATCGCACAAGCCTTCGGATGGACCGTATGTTCATCCTGAGACTGGGGTCAACGTACGTGCTGGAAGACCACAATGGAATAGTATCATCGGTGAAGGAGTAGATCAAGCCAAAGGACGGGTACTCGTATTAGGTGCGTTGGAGTTGTAACCTTTCGGTCGTCACAACTCGCTGAAACTGATTGTTTGTGAACGTGTGATTTTTGATCCTTTAGTCTGCGGACCGGTTCAGCTCACGAATGCTGGTAAGATTTTCCTTTTTTTACTGCTCTCGTTATCTGATTTACAATGAGACACGAAACTCATGTTGCTTGCATCTTGGTCCATACTCATAGTCGCCGAAGCCGCTCTGAACGCGTATGATCCTGAGAAAATCAGACAGGGTGATCTCAGCGGAGACGTGCGAGTGGGAGTCGAGCTCTTCGATTGATTATCTTTTTTCTTTACGTTTTCAGTGACAATGCTTTTTTATATTTATTCTAGAGTTTTTTTATTATCTTTCTCCTTTCTCTTTTTCTGCTCCACAATTTGTATGCCTTGATCTCGTCATCAACATCGATCCCTGAATCACATAGAATCTTGCTCCCCCTTCTTCATTGCCTGTTCCCAATGTCTTGCGTGAATATCCACTTAACGATCCTTTTCACTTGATGATTTCGTCTCACCGTAACTCATCGTTCCTCTCCTTGTATTCTTCATTATATCAATTTCCTTCTCTTTCGCTGTTCCTCCTATCTTCTCTACGGAATATGGTGACAAAGACATTTGACGATTCATGTAGTTTGGTTTGGATGTGAACCCATTCATAGAAAGAAGGCGCTTGATACATTTGTACACGCTTTGAAACCTGAAGAATCTTGAGCCTCAATGATCGAGGTCTCAGCTATAAAAAGATGACGATTGTTGGTGGATAACAACAAAAAAGAAGGAAGAAACTCAATTGAAAGTTCAATAAATCACACAATACATCAAGAGGGCTAGAGAGAGAAGAGTCAAGCTAATGGAAACGGAAGAGATGGATCAGCCTTCTAATCGTTGGCATCAAAAGGATTTCGGGTGTATGTCAGATCGTCGTCACTATCCTCCTGATGTTTCTTGTCCGTCGACTTTATATCCTTTTCAGTAGTACTATTCAGTAAAGCAGCCTCGTCAAGTTTCCTGACCGCGCTTCTGGAGTCAGGCACGAATGATGCTGGGATGGGAGAGCTAGAAGGAGACGGAACGCCAGGCGAAGGCTTGCCGTCTAGGGAGATCTTTTGTTTAGGAAGAAGTCCAAATTTAGCTGCGCACCCACGGAAAAGATCGAGTGTGATAAGTGAACGGCTGGTTTTCAAGTCTTGAGAAAGAAGGAATAAGCGCGCTAACCGAAATCGATCTTATTGTTAACAGGAGAGGTACTGATGCCTACTCCTGATCTGGGACTAGTTCCCAACATTCCTGACGATGGGCTCATCCGACCACCAGTGTTTCGGATGTACTCATCTGATCTTCTCGTAGCAGTCGACGAAGGAAGGGGAGATGATAGGTTTCCGTTTGAGACTGAAGGAAAAGGACCTGAATCGTTCAGAGGTGCGTTCGTGGGAAGTGGGGTGGCTGGATTGATTTGGATTTTGGTAGACGCTGTAGAGTAAGAAAGCAATCAGCACAGCGCAACGAGCAAAGGTCGCCAACGTTCTATCTTGCCACATACAAAACATTCAGGCTACACGAGAGGAAACAAACTGACGAGCAACATGCCAATCTTCATCTGGCCAGTCTGGGTTTTTTGTTTGAGGTCGATGTGGTTCAGAAGGAGATCGATAATTGTTGTTGTATCCGCTTATCTGATTGGTGCTGTGATCCTCGGTCGATTGGGCGTTATTTTGCACAGAGGACGCTAACGCCGGTAGAGAGGCAAGCTTGGCCTGCGCAGTAACTCCAGCACTGTATCGAACGTCACAATAAGTAGCCCGTTTTGCTTTTGATGAAGAATTCTAGCTCTCTGATTTTAACATAAAAAAAACTCACTAGGCAACTTTATCCTTGACGTTCTTCATAAAGCTACTACCCATGAACCCGTCGAACTTCTGTTTTCCCTGAGTGGCCAATTTCTGGAACTGCTCCTCCAGGCCTATGCTTTCCGCATGCTGGTCATGGTATTGGTTCTCGGATCGATATCCGTAATTTTGTTCTCCCGCCGCTTGATTATCATGATGCTGCGTGGAAGACGAAGGGTTAAAACCTTGCTGATATTGATAACCTTGCTTATTCTTTCGAACCCGTGGCTGATAAGGAATATTGGATGGATCAAAGATTGGTTCAGAGGGATGCTGAGTGGCAGGCCGCTGGGATCTTTGTTGCATCCGCAGGGCGTGCATATGGTTTTCATCTTCGAGTGCAAGTGCACGGGCGACGCTAGCATCATAGTCGGACTGTGATTGGAGCTAGTAGATGATAATGAAAGCGAAGAACGCCAAGTTGATGGGTTAATATTCGCTCTGAAGCTCAGATTAATGCTGATGTAATCATTGAGAGACAATGAACGTACGACATCAGCCCCTGGCCGTTCATCTCCAACATAGGTCTCATCCGTCATCCTCAGAAGACTTCCGACTGCTTTTTCTTCATCGCCATAATGAGCCTCGAGGATATTTTCGATAACAACCGTTTCGACGGTGGGAAAAATTGCCTTGAGCGAGGTGACCTTGGGGTTAACTGCCGGAGGCAGTGGGTCAGGTGCGATCGGAGGAGCCATGGCTATCTTTGATGTCTGCTGTAAGAATGTGATGGGTGAATCATCAAGCTAGTGGCAGTACCGAAAGTTGAACGGGCCGGGGCGGTGTAATGTGGCGCGCATTGCACACGTGACAAGGATAAGTAGTCTTCAAGGCAGTGTGATCACTGCCCTGCGGGTCAACAGATGACATCTCCGCCGGCTCCGGTCCGAAGAATCTATGGATATATTATACCTGCCGGTCAGAAAATCAAGGCTTTCTTCATAATTGTTCTTTCTCATCCTCACTCAGTCATCTATCGACATTCAAGCAGATGTCCATTCCTGTCCGAAAATCATCTCAAGGCGCTGTCCTGATCTCTTATCATGACTTGGTTGAAAATCCTTTGGCTCTTCGTCAGAGTATAGAGGCTGGGTTTGGAAGCGGAGAAGACGCGCTTGGAATAGTAGTTATTGAAGGTATGGTCCAAGCAATGCTTTCCAACATGTTGCTAAGCTCAAACGAGTCCTTAACTAATCGTGTTTTTGTCCTTCCTGTTGGAAGATCTTCCCTCTGAGTTTCCTCATTTGAGAGAGCGACTGCTCCGACTGATTAATTCCTATGCCAACCTGCCAGAGGAAGCAAAGGCGAGCTCGTTGGCAAACAAGTCTAACGGATATTCCTTCGGGTGGAGTCATGGTGTAGAGATCATGAACGGGGTAAGGCGACTTATTCTCACTCTTCATCAGTTCTCCTTTGAACTGACAGATGATATGTTTGTATCCATCATCCGACTATTACGTTCATGCGATAAACAGGTTCCAGATTTGTTCAAAGGTTCATACTACAATAATCCGTTGACAGACAACCCGGACGTTTCTGCCGCCGAGCGGGCCGCTTATCCCATGTACTACTCGAACAACGTCTGGCCGGATGCACGAGAGCGCGACGTCGATGGCTTCGAGTCATCTTTCAAAGAGTGTGTCCATATATCTCCCTATTTCAATCTGTCTAGAGCGATTACTCGCGATACAAGCAACTAATGGCTGAACCACATACAAAACTTGGTCACACAGATTGGGCAAATTCGTTTTTAATGTCGGATGTTTACTTTCTAAAGCGTGCGAATCTTTCGGTAAGTATCTAGTCATATCTTCGTCGCTTCCTGGTGGGAACGAAGTCTCAATCGCTTGCATTTAATTATCTCGATAGTATCTGAGGCTCTCGTAGATGCTTCTCAGACGATCGAAAACCTGATCTCAACGTCTCAGTGCAACAAGGTGGAGCCGATTTCTACTTTGATATAGGCTATGTTACTCGTTCAATAACTTAAATGTTTCGGCTCATACCGTGTGTTCAATGGATATAAATAGGCCCGCTTGCTCCATTACTTCTCGCCTCAAGATACAGTGAAGCCGAAGAAAGAGGGGGTGGATGATGATCTTTGTGGTATTCATCTGGATCATTCTCTTTTGACCGGACTCTGTAGGTCCATTGCTTACCACATGGTCTTTTAGATTTGTTGTTGCTGACTATCTGTTATCTTTCAAAAGGTTCTGCGCTTTATCTGTTCCATCCTGAAGGCGTCAAGTCTACTGAAGATCTACCTCCAAAGGCTGTACCCGCTCCTTATCCAAATTCGGGTAAGCTCTGTTGAATCTACATTCAGACATTAAGGTAGCTCGTCTGAGTGTCTCTTGGTTGTATTTCCGACACAAATACCATTTAGGATTGTACATTATACCCCGATCGAGCACGACGCCCGTGAGGGTATCAATCCCTGCTGATTGTCTGGCTTTTCAAACAGGTGAAGCTCTACAACTATGCACAGGTTCGTGTTTTTGTTCATCAATGTTTCTCTCTCTCTGAGTTTTGTCGTTATAGTAATGTTGGTAACGAGTGTTCTTAGGTGGAAAACTTCGAGCGACCCCTCATTATGTGCGTTATTCTTGTCTATTCAATGATTCAGTAGTAGTATCAGTCTGTTGACTTATCTAAATCATTTCTTTCCTCTTATTTCCGTTAATATGCTCCCAATTTGCAAATGTAGGTCCAAGCGGGATCTCCAGATATACATGGAGAGAAGATTACGATAGACGGGCAAAAGGGGACGGTCACTCGTGAGACATTTGCCTTTTTTCTCCAACCTGATGTGGGAGCGATTGTTTCCAAGAGACCAGACGGTTCGCAGGAATCATTCGGCGAGTTCTCGAAGAGAATATTGGTGAGCGAGATAACACTGTAGATCTTTTCGGAACACGAAGACTCATCGAGACTGATCATCGCTCTTTGTTCTGATGCCCCACGGACCCATATTTCGAAACATCAGGATAAGCATCACTCGTTCTAAACTTGTATTGTACAAAACAAAGTCAAGAACGACCACGCTGTGTGTGTGTGTGTGTGTGTGTGTCTTTGCATCTACATATCTGTATCTGCGTCTGTATCTGTATCCTTTGAGATTATGGAATGAATGTGACTGATGGACAGACATCAGCTTGCGAGTAAGCATGCGCCATATTAGAAGTAGGCATGTATGTCATGATGAGCAAAGATGCGTTAAGAATAATCCCTTGACTGTCCAGGTCCTCGATTTTCTCTCCATCCGCTTTCCTCTCACTCTCATGTTGCGGATCATCCGCTCGTGAGACAACTTCTGAATGATAGTACAGCTAATGAACCGGTCATTCACTCGACATCGTTCACCGGTCATGTTTGGTGAAAAACTTCATGAGCAACAGCAGCAACATCAGCATCAGTATCAACAACATCAACAGCAGTCTTTACCGCAATGCTATCAGGTCATATGCTGCGATCAACCTCATCACGGTGAACCTTCTAATACTTCGTCTCATTCTCCGACAACAATCTCTCCCAAAAACTTTTCGGTTTCCCCTGCAGCGACCTATCTGTCTGCAGTTCCTCCTACGGATGTCTCCATGCATTGCTGCTCTCCTCCCGTGTCGTTTGATCCAGAGTGCTATGATTGTTCGTTCGAGTGCATCGAAGTCAACTTTCCGAACTGTTCGGTCGCACTTGATTCTGCCTCTGCCTCTGCCTCTGCCTCGCCAGCTCAGGCAGTCGATTGTGTGGATTGCTCCATGGCCATGGAGGAACATTCTACGACCGGTTGGCCGTTTATCAATCCTCAAGAGATAGGGTGCTGTTTCGAACCGGATTGCTCGGATGAACCGCCAAAGACGGTTTGTGAACAAGCCGAAACGAGAGCTGAAGAATCGGGCGAATCAAGCTACTGTCATGGCTGCCCAAGCGGAGCTGACAAACGAGGAGCAGGATCAGAAGGCGAAGAAGAGGAAATACTGGATTGCTGTGGACGGATCTGTGGACATCAACATAGTTGGAACTGTGGTTTCGACAAACCGGAGGCCGGCTTTGATCATATTGTGCGTTCTCTCTCCGACTCTCTTTCTACTTCACAGGAGGGCAGTATGAATTGTTGACATGCTTGAACATTTCTTTCCTTGAAATTTGCCATCGCTCCCGTTCAGTTTGCATGTTATCATCCCAACACAACGCCTTTCTCGACGCCATCAGAGCTTCTTTCCAATCAGAACGCTTCGGGATGCGCATCTCCTAGTCATTCTCTTCCGGGTCCCTCCCCTTCGCAATGTCAAGATCCTCAATTTCATTTACCATATCCCAGTCTCGGGTCATCGGCTGATGGTCCTCTCTCGGCCCTGAACGTACTTCTTCATGCTGCCAACGCTGCTTCTACCGATGTTCACGTTTCATCGTCCAGCTCCGTTTCTTTATCCAACACTCATGCCAACCCTTCCGAATACAACTTTCCCATGGATTCCCTTACGGGATCTCTTCCTGATCCTGATCTATCATCCCCTTCATCTATCGCGGCTATTACCGTCACCGATGGCGATGCTTATCAAAGCTACACTCTGACTCCCAATCTGTCAGCTTCTCCTCGGGCGACACCACCCTCGGATCTAGAACCATTAACAGAATCCTCATTCATGAATTGTCAATGGTCCGATTGCCACGAAACGTTCCCCTCGTTGGACGAACTCATCGAGCATTTCAGGACAACCTCGTCCCATGTTCCCCTTGCTTGTTTGACCTCAACGGAAACCCCAATGGGCGCCGTAAATGCTCCGGCAGAGACCATGGAATCAGTATCGTTGCAAACGACAGCAGCGGCTGAAGAAGCGAGAAGCATCATATTCCAACAGACTTCTACAGATGAAGATCCTTTCGGAAGGGCCCAACCAGTTTCATCGCAACCGGTGCATCTGCATTGTCAGTGGGGGCAAGATCATGCTTTCACCCTCTCTGGCTATCCAACAGTGTTTCCCCCGGCACATTCGACCTTGGATTCATTTAGTATAGACGCTCAACAATCGTTGGACGATCAGTTGTCACCTAACCAAGTGGATTTTCTTCTCAAACATCTTTTGGAAGAGCACCTCACCGGTAACACTAATCATCGAAATCTAATCCAACCGACTCAGTCCGAATCAGCACAGGGTTCTTACTACTTTCCTAATTACCCAGGAACCATCCCAGCAAAGCCAATGACTTCTTACGATATGATGTATGGTCACACATTAGGTTCTGCACTCAACGGAACCTCATCCTGGAACCCTTCTATCGATAGCCTCTCCTCGCCCTCTTCTCCTTCATCTCTATCTTCTTTGTCGTTAGATCGTTCATCCGGAAAGGCTTCAACGAGTCCAAATACAGTCGCTCGTATCTCCCAGAGTCATCCTTACCGTTCAAGGACGACACTACCCGTGCCATGCGCCTCGAGACCACAACCTCAACCTTCATCCAGCCGGCAGATCAGATCATCGTCCCACACAGGGAAAGAAAACGCTGCAGACCATGGTCTTGTTCGACGTATCAAGAGCGAAGAGAACGATGAGCTCAAGGCAGAGAGATTTTTGAAAGCAGAGGAAGAACATGTGTGTGGATACCTGGGATGTAAAAAGACGTTTTCCGACACCGCGAGCTTGACCGATCATTTGAACAACGTGCATGTTGGAAGTGGGAAAGACGTTTATCAGTGTGGGTGGGAAGGCTGTGAGCGGGCGATGCACGGTCGTAAGCATTCTTCATTGTCTCTTGTTGCGCATATGTCTTGTTTTGGTCCAAACAGAACTCCTGATGACTATCTGTTCAATTTCATTCCCTTTTGGCTTCTAAGCTGTATTCAAATCAAAACAAAAGGTCAGCGCACAATCATAGCTTGCATTGTATCGAACGCAACTGATTTCCTCCGCTATCATTCATTGACTTCAACTCCAGATCATGCGACATTTACAATCTCACACGAACCACAAACCGTTCGTGTGCGAGCTTTGTAATCAGACATTCTCAGAGGCAGCAACACTTCAACAACATATCAGACGGCATTCGAATGAGAGTACGTACTGAGCCTTGTTGTCAATTCCTTCTCGGATGGACCAACAGAACTACTGTTGATGATATGTCATTGCACCCTGTGTATTGATAACCAAAACAACACAAAAAAAGAACCGTTTGTGTGTGACTTTCCAGGTTGTGATAAAGCGTTCGCTTTGATCGGCTCGCTTACGATTCACAAAAGAACGTACGTGTATTCATCTGTTCGAGCAAAGCATCCTTGGTTGTTTTGTCACTTAACTCTTCACCCTTCTTGAAAACTAATCGGATGAGGATGGCCATACAGTCATGACGGAATTAAACCTTTTAGATGCTCGTTCTGCGACAAATCATTCGTTGAGGCGAGTAATCTAAACAAACATGTTCGTCTTCTCGCAATTCTTCAATCTGTACGACATGGAAGTCTTAGCTGATAAGCAACTATCCATGGACTTGGTTGCGCATAGATCCGAACACACACGGGGGAAAGACCACACAAGTGTGAATATCTCGGTTGTGACAAAGTTAGTCTGAAACCATCATCGTATCCCTTTTCGATTAGATTGATTCACGCCAACGGTCGTTCCAACTTGATATCCTGTTCTCTCTTGCAGAGATTCGCCAGGCCGGACCAACTAAGCAGACATCAAAATGTCCATCGGAAGAAAGAAGCCAAGGCGCTGGCTTTGAAGAACGGAATAAGCACTACCGTATGAGACTCGAAGTACACATTTCAAAACACGAAGGAGATCGGGACCTGTTCAAATGATTCGGACATTGACATCTATATACTTGAGATTCTGAGATGATCAAGGTGCATATTTATTTTGCAGCCACGATCAAATAGATTCGATCCTTCTTGCCCTTCACCTAGTCCCGCATGATCATTTATTGTTAATCACTTCTTGATCATCTCAAGCAAGCTCTTTCTTTGCTTTGCCTAAAAGACCGTCAATTTCTTTGGTGTATTTATCGGTGACTTCTTGTAGCTAAAAACGAGATCCGATTATCGATAATACGTCAGCTCGTGAATCAATACTAAAATGAAGAGAGACGGCGAAAAGATAGGAGAGATGAATCGATCAGACAGAAGTGAAATCGACAAGGCTCACCTCTGAGGAACCGTCCTTTCCGAGGATCTTCATGCTTGCCATTCTAGCCTGTCGAACGTTCTGCTTTGAGCTCTCTGCCAGGCTCATCAGATTTTTTAGCATCGACGCCCGATCTGACGAAGACGGCCTGCCCAAGCGATGTACAGATTAGAAAAACAAAGAAACAAAATCAGAATCCTCAAGACGCTCATTTGAAAAGGCCTTCCAGGTCAAGAAACAAGTAAGCGCAATCAAACTTACCTGGGGACGGTGATCTTGATTGTCCGAGCATCCGTCGAGGAAGGACTCATCCCGGGCAAGTTGGCTTTGTGGATCGCATTCTCGATCGTCTTGGTGTGCTGTTTTGAAGCAAATCAAGTTATGGACGGTGTTGTGCATGAGTAGCTGGGGTTTCGCTTGAGAATATTGAGTGAATATAGAGCAAAGAGACGCACACTCTCATCGAATACGTTTATGATCAAGGCGTTTGCTTTGATTGAGATCGTAGAGATCGCGCTCAGCGAGAGCTCATTTGTCGTTTTGGGAAGGACTACCCGAATAGAATCCAAGGCGGCTGGCCGACGAGGAAGAGGCAGGTGTAAGGAATCAAAGAGAATGCCGTTGCTTTAGTCCTGCCGACATCATACACGATTCATCTGGGCTAGAGGATGCAAAGCACACTTACAGCTTGAGACCTTGCCTCTTCCTCGATCAATAGCCTCCTGGGTCTTTTCGCTGAACCACTGAGAGAAACCCTTCATCTTGATTCCTGCCTTCTTCACTTCAGTCGCAGTGTTATCGACCTCGATTTGTTCAGACCTAGGAGTTCTCTTTTGAGACCAATCGTCATCGTCGTCATCTTCGTCCTCTTCTACTGCTTTGGAGCCCTTCTTCTTGGAAGCGATCTTCTCGGCAAGTTTAATCGCCCCCTTGGACTTTTTCTTGGCTTTGACTTCTCGACCACCTTGACCGGAAGCCTGAAGAAGAGCCGAATTGGTGAATGTTCGAACGGCGGGAACAAACACGGGTGTTGCCGGTAAACGAGCGAGCACAAGAGCTGCTGGCTGTCTGACTGAAAGGCTTCGAAGTGCGAGTCGGGGTAGGAAGGACATTTGAGGTTGAAGACCGGCGAGAGGTATGGTATGGTATGATATGGTATGGTATGGTACCGAGTGGATGAGGGGAAAATAGAAACTCAAATTGATCAACGATCTGATATTCGACTACAACAACGACCATCATCACCATCAGCAGCAGCAACGACATACACGCGTTCAAACACCTGTATTTACACACTCATTCCCATCTGTTCGAGGCTGATCATATACATAGATACCACTCATATCCTCCTAAATTAATTCGCCGCCATGTCTGAAGAGTACAAGAAGAAGGAGCTCGCTGCGAGTACGTCCGCCTCCTTCATTCATCCAGCCTGGTAGAGTGAAAGGCCCGAGGTTGGCTGGTTCGAGGAAGACATCTTCAACTTTGACCTTTCTTTGCTTGCTTTGTTCAAACAGTGATCAAGCTTCCAGGCAACAACAGTGAGCGGCCGTTTCTTGTCAGAAGTCATCAACGGCCGATATAGCAATCGGATTGAGCTGAAGATCCATCGCCAGGTGAGGTTCTGATGGCCCGAGCTGACCATGTTTGCTTGTGTTTTTATCGATTCGCCCGTCAGTTTGCAATGATTGTCCGGCGCCCAATCCTCAGTGGGCTTCTCTGTCGTTCGGTACATTCATCTGCCTTGAATGCTCCGGGGTTCATCGTGGATTCGGTGTGCACATCAGGTGAGCTGAGTCCTTCTCGTTCCTCGGTTTCCTATATATGAAGAGGGATGCTGATTCAACACGTCCGTGGTGTATGTCTACAATTTGTCGTTCTTCCTCATAGTTTTGTGCGAAGTATCTCAATGGATAAGTGGTCCGACTCTCAGATGCTCAAGATGAAGGTTCGTTCCGTGTCCTTGTTGATACTTGCAATCCACCCGTCGCCTGAAACGACTAACACGTTTAATGTTCTGCGCTTGGGTAGCTTGGAGGAAATACGAACTTTCAAGACTTCATCAACGCTTACGGTCCCGAAGGAGGTTACAAGAAAGGCATGGGCATCAAGGAAAAGTACTTTTCTTGGGCAGCGATGCAATACCGGGACAAACTAAGCGCGATGACGGCCTCACCTCCAACCGAATGGTCGCCTTCTCCTCCACCGCCTCCGTCCGCCTCGTCAACACTCTCTCCGCCCGGATCTAACGCGTCGTCCAGACCTTCTTCTGCCCAAGGAGTTAGGAAACCAAGAGGTATGGGTGCATCATCTTCTCCTTTAGGCTATCAGGATGACGCGAATAGTCGAAGGGAAGCGAACGAGGACTTTTTCGCCAGCATGGGCGCAAAGAATGAAGCTCGATCGACCGATCTGCCCCCTAGCCAAGGTACAATATCAAGTTTACTTCTAACTTTCTGCACTGCTTTACTTTCAGGCTTTTTCTTCTTCTTGTTTGGTTTTCTAACTTGGATATGGTCATTTGTTGGGTTAGGTGGAAAGTATGCCGGCTTTGGAAGCGGAGGAGTTCAACATGACGAGCAGCAGCCAAGGCGTCAAGCCAACGAGAGCTTCTTCGCCAACTTGGGTTCCCGAAACCAGTTTCGATCTGCTGATCTTCCTCCCAACCAGGGTAAGCGCTTTCTATCTCTTGGTTCTTTGCCATCTTACTGCTATGGGTTTCCGTTCTGACCGAGACCCAATGTTCCTCTGTCTTCTTAAGGAGGGAGATACCAAGGTTTTGGAAGCACTCCAGAACCCTCATCTTCTCAACATCCTTCCTTTGCTCTCTCTTCCCACAATGCTCCTTCCCTCGACGAGCTTCGAACAGATCCGTTAGCAGCTGCAGCTAAGGGTTGGGGTCTTTTCTCAGCCGCCCTAGGTGCAGCAGGCCGGACTGTTCAATCCTCCATCGTCGATCCTACTCTTCATCAACTCGCCGACCCGAATCTCCAGTCAAGCTTCCGGAGTGGACTATCGTCTCTCGCGGAGAATGCTCAGCGGTTGGGAGCGAATGCCGGTGGTTTTGTCAAAGAGCGGGCCGGTGTCGACCTGACAGGGCAATTTGGAAACATGGGTTTGGGAGGAGGGCGAGGAAACAGAGGAGGATATTCATCGGCGTCGGTTTCGAACGGGGACTCTTGGGGAAACGGGCCCGCATCATACAGTGATTATCCAGAGGAGGACGACTATAGCTCGAACTCGGTACGTTGTCTTTTGATGAGCACTCCATCTGTTTGAAAGAATTCAACGACAACTCAATCTTTTTCTTGTTCTTGTTTCCTTTTCTGCTCAATCTCATGTCCACGATTTTAGTACGGTAATTACAACTCGGCTTCAAGACCGGCTGCCCATGCGCCAGCTGCTAAGAAATCTGTCACTCCTGCCTCTGCCAACAAGAAGAATGAGGATTGGGACGACTTTGAAGACTTCTAAAAAAAAATTGGATTCTTGCTCTTTCGTTTTTTTTTTCTTTTGTTCCTGTTTCCGGATTCCTCAAGTCTCTTCTTAATTTGTTATCTCCTCTCTCAGAGCTCTTTCCTTTACAATTCTCCAATCTAGTCAATAGTGATACCGTCAAGGGAAAAAAATTCAAAACTCCCCGAATATCCTCCTATCTCATATCTTACCATCTTTCCTTCTGTCTTCTGGCGTTTCCGCGTAGATGTATAAATCTGATATCAGCGAATAGAGAAAGCCCTTGAAAAGTGCGGATCTGACTTATGGTTCAATGTCATGTGATACAGTATGAAACCAATGAACAAGTAGGAAGAGACAAAGATCAGAAGAAGGAGAGGAAAGAAAAAAAGAAAAGAAAGAACGATCCTCCTCAAGTCACATGGCGTAGGGAATGTTGAACGGGAACAAGAGGAATATCGTCGAACCAATAACGTTCTCAAACACAACTTAAGTAACATAAAAACAAGATCGTCGGTGAAGACGAAGACTCTTAAACCTCCAGTCTATCAGCTATGCCGAATAACAACTCGGCTACCTTGTCCGCTTCGCTTTGGGCTTCCTCGACCGACGCATCCAATGTCAGAGCCTCTGTGATCGAAGGGAACGTGGTAGCTCCATAACCCAACCACCGACCTGGTGCCGTCCCAGTGTGTTTGTACCACTCTCTTCCTTTGAGGCCATCACCAAGGAAACCGGCTTCAAACTTGGAAATCTTCCGGTTGATCGTTTGGATCTCTTTGAGAACCTTGCGAATCTTGTGAAGCTGTTTCTTGCAGGGAGCTTTTGAATGCGCTCCAACATGCTTTCTGTCACCGTGATGGGTCAACCGGCTAAGTTTGTCAAGCGCAGCACTGGTCTGGGCGTTGAGTTTGACAGTGGCAGCCTGGACGGAGGAGATGCCTTGGTCAAGCTTGGTAAGATTGAGCGGAGTAGAATAGTGGAAGGTTTTGTGAATGTATTCGACCCTTTGATAGTTATACGGTGAAAAGTGTTGAGGGCATCAAGTCAGTCATCGTCCTGCTCACCTCAGCTCTTATGACGGTACGTATGAAAAACTAAACATACTTGTTCTTGTAGTCGGATAGTTCGAATGCATACTGAGTGATGTTCAAAGGAACCACCAAACTATCGGCCACACGGAGCAAGACCAAACCCACTGTGACATCCGAGATGCAAAGCGATGGCAGTCAGCTAGTCATGTCTTCTACATATTGGTACAAATTGACTTACAGATCTTGGCAGTCACGATATGTCTGGAGAATCCAGGATCTCCGTACTTTTCCATCCAGTACTGGTTGTCATACACCGAGTGATAGTGATACACTGCATCACCTGGGCCAGGAGAAAACCCTGGTCCATCGCTGGAAGCAACTCCTAAATGTTGTAAGAATGGCTAGAACGAGGGAGAAGTTCAATCAGTCAAGGTTTCTCGGTACATACAGTTTATCTCAAAAAGAGCTTACCGTGTAATCTGATCCAGATCCAAGGGAAGGGATTCCGGTCTGACTGGCGGTGAAGAGCGCCTCGAATCCGTCATCGCTCCGTTCGGGCTTGATGTTCTTGTAAGCGCTCCAACTCGCGGCCTCCTGTCCAGCAGCCCAAACGGAGAGCCTGTCACTTCCTGGATAAAGAATTTCCTGAGAGGTCGCTTTCATCAGGTTTGCCAATGAAGGAGAGGCAGCTACGAGATCACACGCAAAAGAGATGTCAGCGACCGATGTGTATGTACATGATCGAGTTGACCTGAACAAAAAAACATCGAAAAGACTTACATGCGCCAAAAATTGTTCCTGCTCCGGATGAATCCAGGTTCAAGTACGCGACAAGGTTTTCTGGAATCCAGGAAGCAAAGTCCTCTGCAAATTCGGTCTGTGGAGAGTTGTACGAATCAGAACAGATAGGTCAATACTTCAAATCTGTTGAACGCCAGCAAATCTGTCAACTCACAGATCCCATTAGTCCATATTCCTCGGCATCCCAAGCACCTATATAGATAGTTCGGAGAGGTTTCCAGCCCTTGGCAGTGAGAGTTCCCAGACCTTTGTAGATCTCATGGGTCACCGCCGTACCCGAGTTGGGATCGGCGGCACCTAGTGTCCAAGCGTCGATATGGTTTCCGATGAGAACAGCCTCATCAGAAAGGTATCCAGGGATGACGGCCATGACGTTCCAGACTGATTTATTGCAAGAAACGGTCGTTAGTGAACATTCAGTATGATAGAAGGAAAAATCTACAAAGCTGTGAGAAGAAACTGACTGGGCATGACTTTAGTATCCACTTCGTTAACAACTCTAACGGTTCTCTCAGAAGGACCTGTCCAGTATTCGACTCGGTGCTTCAAGCCTCCTTCCCAGGTCTCTCCCAGGTCGGCACCTTTGATACCTTTCTTCTCTAATAGCTTCAACAAAGGGATTGCATCCGAATAAGAAATAGGAAGAGAAGGAATCTGTGGAATGTTCCCGCCCTCGATACGAGTCGCATTAGGGTAGGCAGGAGTATTGGGGGTACTGATAGTTCGAATTGTAATGATGGTTTGATCAGGGACGTTGAGGGAAAGACACGCGCTTCAAGAAAGTCAATCGACGGCTTACGTAGGGTCTCCAGGGTATAATGAGAGGTATTGAACGGATCCTCGCTGGACGGAGTTAGGCTGTCGAGCTTTACCTAGCGTACAAAGAGGTGTTGTAGAACAGTTAGTCTAATGAGAAAATACATTCGAGACAGTGAGAAAACTGATGCGAATTAACCATCAGGGTAGGGCTTCTCTCCATTCTCCTCAGTCATCGGCCCATCATCACCTGGGTCTGAGTAGATCAAGCAAGCAAGTGCTCCTGCATCCTCGGCTCCTTTGACCTGTAAGGGAAGGCGATGAGCATTTCAAGAGATCAGACCTTCCTCAATTATGCAGCCTGTACGAGCAGACATACTTTTAATCCTCTGAATATAGCTCCGTACTTCACCAAAACGATTTTTCCTTTAACTTCGACTCCGGCTTTAGCAAGCGCATCAAAGTCGGCTTTTCGTCCATATCCAGCGTAAACTACCTGAGCGGTAACGTTTCCAGAGGTGCTCTAGATATTTGTACGCAAGTGATGGGTTAGATGGTTGATTCTTATGATTGTCAGGAGAACCTAACAAAACATGACTTCGAGAGAAAGGGAGGGACAGACCAGACCGTGGAAGACAGGGACACTATCTCTGAACTTGGAGAACGGATCTTCATCAATGATGTCCTCTCTAAGTTTCCCAGACCATTCCGTCAGTCGGCCATCCTCCGATAAGATGGACAACTCTCTAGAGACAGGCTCGTTCATCACAGGGTAGTACTACGTTGAATGAAGAATACACGATATCTGAGTTGCGATCTCTTGAAATCGAAAACAGGTTTCACAAAAGCAGCTACGTACGGTATCGATCCATACTTGAGGGGTCTTCTGAGTCTCTCTGATCCGACGCTGGCTCTCTTCCGAACCAGCGTCGAAAACATTCTCGAAAGGACCAGTCACAGGGAGTCCAAAGCTATAATACGATGACAGGTGATATCAGGTCGATGATCTGGTCATAAAAAATCGAGAGAGCCTCATGAAAGAAGCGTCTGTAAGGCTGAGACATACAACTGTTCAAACTCCTGCTTGAGTCGCAAGGCAAGGATATGCTGGTTGCCAGAAGCGGCTTTGTGATCCTGATACGTGTATCGTCGAGATGCCCTGTGGTCGTGATACAAGGAAAGAGAAGTGGATCAGAATATCAAACAAGTAGATCTAGATGAAGAGATCTGAAGCTCACTCCATACAGCTTGTTTCATTAGGGACTTTGAGAAAGATCTGTGGATACATCAGAAAATCAGTCACTGTTCCGCGAATTAGAAAGTGGATGAAGCGACGGAGCTGAAGAACATACTCCTTCGGCCACCTTAGGAGGAATAGGGAAGTGCTTCGGATGCTTGGTCGTCTTGTGGTGGCATCCCTTTTGCTTTCGGTGCAAGTTTTCCATTTCATCGGCAAGATATATCGCAGGATGAACTTTCATGGCAGGAGGATCAGCAATGTAGGCAGGAGCGAGCTTGAAAGCATCATTGATAAAGCCTATGAAAATACAGAAAAGATCAGATGAGTAAACTTGAACATGATCAAGACACAAAGTAGACGACGAACTCTGAAGGTAACCGTCGACCCCGGAGTTGTGCTGATACTTGAGATCCTTCGCTCCGCTCACATGCTTCTCTCCTGAGAGAAAAGGGACGACACCATGAACTAACAACTGGGATGTAAGCGCACCGCCGACGAGATACCATAAACGACGTTTTGATCCGGAGCGACTCTGTTTCTCTCCGGTCTTAACGGTGTGTTCGACGCCATCACCAGAAGTGGGCAGAGTTTCTTTTTCAGCGAGGGAATCTCCCTGCCAACTAATAGATTTGGTCTTGAGGCCTAGAAAGGAGAACAACATGATGGCTAATCAGAGAAGACTTGGAAAGAACGCTTCCTTTCTTCCGTCTTCTTATATCATCTTTTTTCCTCCGTGCTATCTGGATGAGGCGGCTTCGGACGAAGCCGATGGTTTCAGTTAGACTAAATTATTTGAATTTCAGCAGTATTCATTTATGTTATCTAACCTTCGTTCGGCTTCACCCGGCTGCTGCTTAGCCGGGTCGGCCTAATGAGAATATCGAGTGACCTTTCCTTCTATCCTTTAAAGCGTCTCTTGATGGATGAGGTTGCTCTTGGTTCGACTTTCATCTCATACTAAATAGTTGTATACACTTTCAAACTCCCTCTCAAACCATGACCGATATATCTTCCTCTGAAGCAGCCGCCTATGGCTCGCGTCTCAAAAACCAAACTGTAGTTTTGACAGGCGCGGCCTCAGGAATCGGTAGGGAAGTGGCTATTAGGTTCGGCAGCTTTGGTGCAAACCTCGTGTTGGGAGACTTGAATGAGGACGGACTGAGGAAGGTCTCGAAGGAGGTAGAACAGGCTGGAGGGTGAGTTGAGTTTCATCGGATTTTCTTTGTGTTTTCGAAGTACCTAGTAGGTAGATTGTCATTCGTCGGTCCAGTTTCTAACGCCATGATCGGTTCATCATTCTTCATAACAAGGAAGAGCGTCTGGTCGATATGTGATGTGACCAAATGGGAGGATCAAGTCGAATTGTTCAAGTTGGGATTCAAGACGTATGTCGTTCTGGTGTCTCTACTCTCTGGCCCTGATCATTAATGGGATGACTGATTAAATTCGCACGTTTGCAGGTTTGGAAGCATCAACGTCGTCCTTCCCAATGCTGGAGGTCAGTGAACTTTGCACTCATACATATCCTGCCTAAATCAGCTCCTTCCACTCAGATCAATCTCACAAGATTAGAACTGACTGTTGTTCTTTTGACTTTATTTCTGATTCTGTAGTCACCGAGCTGGCTGAATTCAAGGAGGAAGATAGTCAGGGCGAGCGTACGTGATCAACCGACCACCTCTATACGAGGATATGCATTCTCCCCGTTAGAAGACTGACCTTCTCGTGCTGCATCGTTTCAGCCCTACCACCCAACCTCAAGACGTTAGAGATCAATCTTCATGCTCCTCTGTACTCTTCGTCCCTCGCATTTCACTATTTCGCTCGTCAACCGGTATCGACAGCCTCCCTCCGCTCACTCGTCATCACAGGTTCCATGGCGAGCTTATTTGGGACTCGACCGGAAGCCGTTCAGTATTCTGCCTCCAAGGCGGGAGTGCTTGGTCTGATGAATGGAATGAAAGAACGATCAGAGACGGAGAAGGTCAGACTAGGGTTGATCTGTCCATATTATGTCCAGACACCTCTGCTACCTACGGATTTCAAACCTCAAGTAGGAAGTAAGTGGTGTTCTCCTTTTACTACTTCAGTGCCTCCAATATTGACGTCTGTTGATTCAATATTTACTGTTCATCTTCAAACATGTGCTTAATTGCCGATCACCAATAAAATCAGACTTCTCCAAAATCCAAGATGTCGTCTCTGCCTTCCTCCATGCAAGCACCCATCCAGATCCAAAGACCTCGGCCTCGCTATACACCATTCCAGATGAACGAGGGGTGTTTATGATCAAACAGCGAGAACAGATCCCAGCAGGTCTGGCTCAGAGATGGTCTGCCAAGAAGGCTGCGAAATCTCGGCTTTGAAATATTCTTTTGTACTTATCGTCAGGCACCTTAGTCAATATGGGTGACTGCGTCCTCTTCTTTTGTACTGGCTATCGGGATTCTAGTTCGGCGTCTTTGTAAAGTTTGTTAGTCGTATCGGCGTCTTGTATCTCATTCTATGCAGATTTTGTCTCTTTTCGTGCTCAATCTAATCACTCTCTGTCCATCGGCGGAGACAAAGACACACCACTGAGACAATAAACATGCGAGTCATCTAACAAAACTACATCCAGACCTACCCACACTTAACCCTTCTTCTGAAATTCACACTCAGATCTTGCCTCTGTAGACCTCCAACTCACAAGCCTCTCCTCCTACTCCCAACAACTCTCCGTCCCAGTCACCTCCTAGAAGCTTCTCCATACCCTTCTTGTCCTCCTTGAGTTCTCTCTTCACGCCTAGCAAAGCCTGCTTGGGTGATCGAGCATCCCAGATCTTGATCTGACCGTCGTGCCCGGCGGTGAAGAGAAGGTGGGAGGATGTCGGGTGGGATCGGATGAGCGGGATAGAAGAGGTGTGAGCAGAGGGGAAGGACAGCGAGATGACGGTTGATTCTGATTTACAACAGGATGGTCCGAGTAAAAAGAACCGAGAACAGACATCAGACGAAGCGAAAACACAAATCGAGACCTAAAGAGAGGAACTAACCTTCTCGAGTGTCCCAAAGAGAAACAGTTCGATCTGCATGGGAGGTGGCGAGGACATTGCCCGTTCCAGCCATAAGGTCCATATCGAGACAGATCTTATCCGAGGGCCCTTGCTGTAAGAGTCATAGATAGTTTATCCACGGGGTGTCAGCGCTTGTATTAAGAATGCGACGAAAGGTTAGAGCATGTCGAAGAAAAGGGCGAACTTTGGTCAAGTGATTCATCTCCAAATCGACATCCCATCCTCTCACACTTCCGTCCCATGCACAACTCCATACTCTACCTTCTTCTCGTCCCCAGATCGCTCTGCCAACCCTAGCCTGGTGGCCCTTCAGCACGACTTGAGGTCCCAATCGCCAACCACCCTGTCCGACCTCGAGACCCTCAGTAACCTCTTTAGCTTCGAGTTCCTGCTCCTCGATCAACGCGGTGTCCAACTTGCGTCGTTTGCTTTCCCTGTTGGACTGCTTGATCGGTGCCGGTACGGAAGGATCATGAGCCGTAGGAAGGGGGGAGAGGTTGAAGATTGCCAGAGTGGAATCCCAAGAAGACGTCAGAATGAGGCTCGAGCCGGAGGACGAAGACTCGGTTGTGGGTGAATTTGACTGAATGGACGAGATGGGAGACGTATGGTGGTGGAGCTCCAGTTGAGCTTTGGCTTTAAGGGTGGACCCTTCAAGGAGAGCAGAAGGGTTAGCAGTTGAAAGAGAGGGAAACGAAAAGACTCGAGTGATTCCGTCCATGTTTCCGGACGCCAACCAGTCTTCGTTGGAAGAACCAGAGAAGGAAGGCGAGGACAACCAGCAGACATCAGTGACTCCACCGGTAGAAGATCCGGTAGGGATGGTGCAGATCAAATTTTGGGCATGTGAGAACACTCGAAGTCGAGAATCATATGAACCCGTAAGGAAGAATCTGATTAAGCGGGCAATCGAAAGAGAAGCAGGGATTTAGCCCAGTTGAATGCGCGTTTAGGATCTGTAGATAGAATATTGAACATTGCGTGTCGCCAGCTCGCCATCCCTGTGAAGAACGACCCCGTTGATACCTCATACGGGCGAGACATAGCAAGATAGCACATGATAATGGTTGAACATAAAACTCACCCTTTCTTTTGAGCGGAAACAGAAGAAACCCAGTCGTCATGCTGGTAGGTGTTCAATAATGTCGGCGGCAGCACACTCTCAATATACTCGATCTCCAACACACTCTCTCCACCATCACCCTGTCCTTTGCTTTGACTCCAGTCACCCAAGCTACCTCTGAGGAGCTCTCCGTCGATCACAAAGTCGAACGGAACAGGCGAAGTGGAAGCTAGGTCGAGAACCTTGTTGATCAACTGAGAGAGCTGGAACCGCTTCCAATGGGATGGGATCAAGTACTGATCTGGTGGGATGGCATATTTTGTGGACCTAGTGAAGAGTCTGACGGGAAGGTTGACCGTAGGGGTCTGTGTGGTGGTCATTATAAGAGATAGGAAGTTTGTGCAAGACTATTGAGTTCGCCGTCAGGGTTTAGGTCTTGTATCCACGTAGGAGGTTGAACAAGAAATTATTAAAAAATAATTTGGTGGGAAATTATTTCGTCACCATGGAAACCGCCCGGGCGATAAGCCATTTCTCCATCTTCTCCTTCCTGCCCGTCCGCGTACAGATCCCTTCTCTTCCATCTCTGTCGCACCTGTTCTTATACTCTTGATTGGTACTCTTTGACTCGTTTAACATGCGGCTTTTACCCAGGGATCAAGATAAGATCCTTCTTCATCAAGCGAGTCCTTTTTTATTTGCCGTCAATATATCGTTTAATTCTTATCGCCCATTGACTGACACTTCGGATGGCTCGCGTCTCTGATAATCTCTTTCATATCTTAACCTCAGGTAGGATTCCTTGCACAGAAGCGACTGGCTAGAGGACTCAAACTCAACCAAACCGAAGCAACCGCTTTGATCGCTACTCAGCTTCAGGAATTTATTCGTGATGGAAACCACTCGGTTGCAGAGCTGATGCAGCTCGGAAAGGAGATGCTTGGAAGACGGCATGTCATGCCTGGCGTTGTGCATTTGTTAGAAGAGGTCATGGTCGAAGGAACCTTTCCAGATGGTTAGTTCTTACTCTGTTTCGCTGTTGATACTATCGAAGGCTGAACCAAACTTTTCTACTCCATTGATCGGACTCTCCTTGTCAGGGTGAGTTTTACCAGGATATCATGGCCACGTGATTTGTCTTCGGAAGAGAAACACTCATTCAAATTCATTGTATCACACCGTATACTTTTCTTGGTTCAAGAACATTCCTTGTGACCGTCCATGAGCCAATTTCGTCAGACGATGGCAATCTTTCCAACGCGTTGTATGGTTCATTTTTACCCATTCCCTCCCAGGATCTCTTCCCTCTCGATGCACCGGACGCGTACTCGGCAGCACAGGCGGCCGGGGCGATCGTCTGCCTCAAGACTGGAATTGAGCTCAACAAAGGAAGGGATCGGGTTAGAATCAAGGTGACAAACGTAGGAGATAGACCGGTTCAGGTTCGTATATGATCATTAACAAGATCCTCATCATCATCACCATTGATCTTATAGTTTCAGAATACTCTGACCATTAATGTATCGATTTGAGAATCTACCAGGTCGGATCACGTGAGTATACTTACAGTTCATGCTTAATGTCTGATTGATAGTTGAGCTTCACTGAAACTCCTTGACTTTTCATACATAGACTACAACTTCCTTGAGACCAACCCCAAGCTCTCATTTGACCGTCGACTGGCTTACGGAAAGCATCTAGACATTCCTGCGTGCGTTCCATCGTTTCATTTATTCTAATTCAAGGATATTTCTGACGAGTTATGGTTCTGACGATACATACATCCCTAAATCAGTGGAACAGCTGTGCGATTTGAACGTGAGTATTGATTGTTATCAATCTCTTGACAAATCATCATTATTTGTTTGGACTCAATCTGATCGTTCTCTCCAAATCGCGCGCCTAAAAATTAAGCTGGAGAGTCGCGCACAGTCGCTCTTGTCTCCATCTCTGGGAACAAAACTATTTATGGTGGATCTAGCCTGGGATCAGGGATATATGACCCTTCTGATGCTAAGTGGGCTGAGATCTTGGATAACTTGACCAAAGGTGGATTCGAACATGTAGTCCAAACGGAAGGGGTGAACAAGGGTGAACCAAAGGTTATTTCTAGGGAAACATGTGCGTCTGATTTGCTTTATTTTCTTGAAACCCATGACCAAATAGTCAGAACAGAAGCACAACATAGAAGACTAGTTGATCTTAACGATATCGGCTGTTCTATTCGGGTTTTAGATGCCAGCATGTATGGACCGACTACTGGAGACCGAGTTAGGTTAGTGCTCTTGAAATCGATGCACACCAACATAGTTGACGAACCTTGCGGAGATGGATGAGATTCTGATGCTGCGTTTCCTTGACTGTTCACTCAATCTTCCAGACTAGGTGACACCGAGATGTGGATTGAAGTCGAGGACGATTTAACTGTTTATGGGTAAATACCATTTCAAATATCCTTGCTTTCATCCTGAAAAAGTTCTCGTGAAGGCAAACTTACGCGAACTTTGACCTTTCTAGTGATGAATGCAAATTCGGAGGAGGAAAATCACTGCGAGACGGTCAGGGTCAGGCAACAAACAAGAAAGATAGCGAGAGTCTCGATTGCGTAATCACCAACGCGCTCATCGTCGATTGGAGTGGAATTTACAAGGTCCGTACGGTTGGCATGCATACCGAAGACGATAAGAGAGAGATGAGGGTCCTCAATAGCCTTACAGAGAGGGCTGACTTCAAGTATCGAAATCTGTTCCTGTTCTCGGTAGGCGGATATTGGAATCAAAGGCGGCCTCATCCAAGCTATTGGAAAGGCTGGAAATCCGGATATCATGGAGAACGTGACGCCTGGTATGATTGTCGGAGTCAATACTGAGGTTCGCCATATTTTTCATGCGATCTCTGTCTTGTCCAACGATATGTCGTATAGTGCACATAATTGATCCAACCTAATCCTTGTAACTACCCTGAATGAAAGGTCATCGCTGGTGAGAAATTTATTATCACCGCTGGAGCTATCGACGCACATGTGCATTATATCTGTCCAGATACTTCCATTGAGGTTCGTCATGTTTTCCACTTCCTCTTTTCTTTCGGTCTCATCCGTACATCATCGAAACATCGTATTTGGCTGCTAACTCTTTCCCTGACGTTCGATTGAAACATCCAAAATAGGCCCTCGCTTCGGGAATTACAACACTCATCGGAGGAGGTACAGGTCCGGCTGCGGGAACATGCGCGACAACGTGTACTCCTTCAGAGTTTTACATGAAGGCTATGATGTTAGTATAGCTTCACTATCTCTGTTCTTATGTACTAGGCTTTACCACCTGTCCGAAACCACACTCATGACGACATACTTGTTTCTTTCCCTTGTTTCTTGATTATCATTGATATTTTCTCAGGTCTGCTACGGATGGACTTCCCCTGAACTATGCCTTCACCTCCAAAGGCAACGATTCAGGAAAAGAAGGGTTGAGAGATAGCGTCAGATCAGGAGCTTGTGGGCTCAAGCTTCACGAGGACTGGGGAACTACTCCAAGCAATATTGACTGCTGTCTGTCAATCGCAGATGAGTACGACGTCCAGGTGAGTGCTGCTTCCTCGGCATATGACACTGAATTTAGTTCATTGTATTGAGCTCGTGCCGTATGAAACTATCTATATAGACCAACATCCACACTGATACACTCAATGAATCCGGCTTTGTCGAAAGTAAGTCTCATATATGAGCTTGATACATTCACAAGGGAAGAAGTGCGACTTGCTCGTATAATCTGACACGTCCTACAACTACTTTGTTAAACTGCTAGGTACTATCGCCGCCTTTAAGGGCCGAACGATTCACACGTTGGTTGCCTTGTCTTTTCTTCGCTCTAGATAGGTTCTCATTAGCTGATCAAACATCTCTGGTCGGCACCTCCTTCAACACAGTTACCACACCGAAGGTGCCGGGGGTGGACATGCCCCAGATATCATTGTCGTGTGTGGTCAGGAGAATGTGTTACCTTCTTCAACAAATCCAACCCGGCCTTTCACCAACAACACTCTAGACGAGCATCTGGATGTAAGTTGATCAAATAATGTTCTCTTATCATTACCTGCAATACAGTTCCCAAGTGACTAATCCTCCGTCAAACTTCAAACGCACGTTTGTTCGCATATCGATGTAGATGCTGATGGTCTGCCACCACTTGGAGTAAGCGTGGTTATCCGTTTACCTCCTTACAAGATCTTCAATCAGCGTTCTATCAGCTTATGCATCTCATGGTTTCACAGTAAATCAATTCCTGAAGACATTGCTTTTGCAGATTCTCGAATCAGAGCTGGTACGTGACATATATATCGTTTTCGAGATTGGCAACGGCTGATCTAGTATATTGTGGAACATGGACGATTGTACAGAAACTGTGGCCGCTGAAGATTTGCTTCAGGACATGGGAGCTATTTGTAAGTATCTCTCAACTTGGCTGTTAGAAATCCATCCCAGAATGAGCGTTTCTGACTCAAGTTCTGTGTTCTATTTATAATGACAGCTATGATCAGGTGAGTACATGTCAAGGTTGTGGATAGAAATAGGATTTGCTCTGCTCACTTGTCTTTGCTCGTTGGATAATCTGTCTGCTCAAAGTTCCGATGCCCAAGCTATGGGTCGAATCGGAGAAGTCGTTTCTAGAACCTGGCGAACAGCTGCCAAGATGCGCGAGCTCCTCGGTCCGTTGAAAGGAGATGAGCAGGGAAGAGACAACAACCGAGTTAAGCGATACATCGCAAAGTACACGATCAACCCGTTAGTTTTCTTCCTGCTATTGTTCTATCATGCAAGACCCGTACTCTTCGTTGTCGGTGCTGACTTCATTTTATACTGTGCAGGGCAATCACACATGGAATGTCGCATCTCATCGGGCAAGTCGCCCCAGGCCAGCTGGCGGATCTAGTCGTCTGGAGGCCAGAAGTTAGTATTCAGAATGCTATCTTCTATATTGGAAACACGAAAAAGGAGCTGACGAGGGATATTTTCTATAGAACTTCGGACAAAAGCCAGAGATGGTCATCAAAGGTGGTATCATCGCTTGGGCACAGGTCAATTTCATTTATCTGCCTCCTTCCATCTTAAAGATGCACGAACTGACTTGAGACACATATTCAACGGGCAAACGAATATATTTAGATGGGCGATGCAAACGCATCTATCCCAACGGTTCAACCAATCTACGGTCGACCGATGTGGGCGTCATTCCCGAAAGCAGCCGCGATGTCTTCAGTTATTTGGGTATCTGAATACTCGATTGCTTCCGGTACGATCGCCTCGTACGGTCTTTCTAAACGGGCGGAAGCCGTTAAGAACTGTCGAAAGGTGACCAAGAAAGATCTCAAACATAATGATATCACTCCTACTATGCAAGGTTGGTCTCGATCTTCTTCTGATTTACCCAGATGTAAGATAAATCTGGCTGAACATTTCCTTTGCTTATGCTTGCTTCACCGATTCGATAGTCGATGCGGAGACGTACGACGTCCGTGCGGATGGAGTCTTATGCGACGTTCCCCCTGCAATTACCTTGCCGCTGACGAAGGCGTACATGCTTGTAAGCTACCTCTTTTCTGTCTATCACAAGATATTTATTCAATACTTGACTAATCCATTTTTCGTCGATTTTTTTACTTTTCGAAGTTCTAATGTCTATACTCTCATGTTGTTCTTTAACTTCTCATGAATATATCACTTTTCTTTTCTGTCTATTGTTCAACGATCGATGCTCCTTATCTTTGATCTGCAGCAGTCCATTGTTTTTTTCTTCTTGCTTCGCTTTCAATAGACTAAGGTCTGCCGGACAACACAGAGATCTCTACACAAAAGTTATCAGAAAAAGACAGACCAAGGATATTAGATCATAACAAGATCGGGTATCCCCGAAGGTTAGTCACCTTGGATATCCTGTCGGGCAGTGAGTACAATGTTAATCCAGATCACTCGTCGTATGTCAGTTGTCGATGTCCATCACAGACGTTGTCATCTTCCTCCTTCAACATACTATTTCCTTCTCAATAGCGTGCAAATCTTACTGATATGCTAACCTATTTGAATATGTTCGACCTGCGAGAACGATACTGGGACGATGATGCTGATCTTCTCTGCATCAGCTATATTCATGCACCATCTATTCCATAGCATCACTTGTAAATATGCATCAATAGAGCATATACGCCATACGATATCTGTTTAGGAATTAGCTAACCGCAGATCTGACAAGATGAGGGTAACGCTGGGAACCCCATCGGTCTGGTTCTATAAGACGCCAGGGATCGACGATTCCTTCAGGAATCTCTAACCATCCCCATTCTGGCGTCTGAAATGTCAGATATCCTGTCTCGTCTTCTTCCGGAGATAAGTCTTCGGATCATCCTATCTCTTTCTTTACCCACACTCGCCTCGTTCGAGGCTACATGCTTGACCTGGTCACAACTCTTTCGGGAACATGAGGATCTGATATACTCCCGGTCGGCTAAACGTCAGATTGCACTGGACGATTGCAACACAGAAGATTTGTTGAAAGAACTACGTGTGAAGCTCGAGAATAGATCGTTTAGGAAGTTGACCTGGATAGAGGCATACAGCTGGAAAGCGCTGTGTAAGTTTTTCGAACGCTCTCTTGGTGATCAGATCAGGGTCGACGTTTTATGTTCGAGACAACATCTAAACTGATTGATGGGTACTATATTTGCGTTATTTTGCTTGAGAAGGTGTCATTCAAAACAGAATGAATATAAACAAGTCTGATGCTGCCATGTACCTGTCCAGAATCTATCCAAACAAGCCACGCCACAGACGTTTCTGGAGATTCAAAGTTGACCTGAAGAATCAACTTCTACTGACGACATTCATTTCGTCAGAGATGAGAGTCTATGGCCTTGAATCGATGGTCCAGCTCTTCGTGTTCCGCGAGGTAAGTATTCTTTATTCCCCCTTTCATCTCAGACTTGCTTTATGTTGAATCAGGTATTATTTGTATTCGATCGGAATCGTTGCCCGAAGGTGAACCATTATAATGCTCTAGATTATGATCCTGATGCAGGTGTTGGGGTATTCAACAGAGGAGATACTTTGGAAATCTGAAAATTAAGACATTTCCCGCCTGAACAAAATCCTCGTTACTTCATTCGAGGGCAGTTCGTTAAATGGGGTATAATTCCTGCTATCCCTGGAATGAGAGAGTTTCATCTCAAAAACGGGTAGGTCAAACAAGGTAACTCGTCTCTGTCGTCTGAAAATCACAAACGATTTATGAGACGATGTTTGAGTTGTATAGAATACTTGTTGTTTCCTCTCGACTGGGCACCACGACGTTCTATGACCTACTAGCTTCATCTGATCGGCCGACTTTCCTTCGAACGATAAACCATGACGAAGGTATCATGGGTCACCTAGACAAGACATCTCTTGTCCTCGCTCTTCGCCATCAGCACTCAATCCGACGCTACTGCTCTCTCACTGGTTCTCTACTTGATATATTTCCTCTACCGCTTACTGTATCTGTTGCACATTATACTATTTGTCGACCAGGCGCGCTAGGGTTCTCAGATGAGCTCGCGAGCGCGCAGGTCGTGTACAAAGGAATGATCGAACCAGATGACTTCGAAGATATCCGTCCAGCGGCATCCTATGGTGGAAATGAATGAATTGCATGCCAAGTAGATGGTCCATACCTCGTCATACTCTCATACATGTCCAGGTTGTTTGTTTGTACGGACTATCACGCTGTGTTGAGAGCGTCGGAAGGGGAGGAAAAGCTAAGGATAGTGAAGAGTACTTGTTGTTTCTTCGATATCGAGGTCGAGATCGGGGAAGGAGACTTTGATCCGTTTCTGGTCACAGGTATGGAGAGATATACGGGCAATGTCAATTGGTTGTCAGTCTACGATGGACGTGCAGCTTTCGGAGCAACGTACGCTTTCTCGTATGTCTGAAATTACTCTGCATACTGTCTGACTCCGTTAATCTCTTTTTGTTTCCCTAATGAAATGTCTTTCAAATACACAAAGTGATCATATCATCATCCTTCCTCTTCCATCAGCACTTACAACCACTTATTTGACCCCTGCCAATGCGCTCTGTCTTCCAACGGCCCCATCGGTAGAAGTCTCCTGTCTCGTACTCACCCAAGATGCGTTGTTTACCATATGGGGTTACAAGCAACATACTCTTCTTTCGCCTCCTCACATCCAGACGATCATTAGAAATGCTATCAGGATCGTTTGGTTCGATGCTAGGCAAGAAAAGGTCAAAGAGAAGGATAGAGCATCGGCGCGCTCATGGACGCTCACTGATTTTCAGTTAGAATATGAAGAGTTCGACAGCACTGAAACCAGTGACGAAGAAGACCATGAAGAAGCGTTGATTGGTGAAGCGTTGACTGATGAAGCGTGGTTCGAGGACTTTTTGAATGTTTGAACGTGGCCTTATAATGATACGGATGAGAATGATGAATACGATATGAATAAAAACCAGACTACGAATGCGTCGTTGTTTAAGGGCAAAACATAACCGAATCAAGCACATGTTTATCGCGGAGAGTAGAACAGATCAACTTTCAAGTCAGGAGGAGTCAACGTCTGACGACTGGAGGGACATCCTTAACTGCAAGTGGAGAGTGAATAGAGTAGACTCGGTCGGTACGTCTCTCGTTTCCAAGATACCGTGTATATCCGTTAAAACATGTTGTTCAGTTGAATTCGAGAAGTTGGAAACAAACGAAACAAAGAAATGAATGAACATTAAATGAATGAACATCAAATGAATGGGTATCGGATGTTACACGAGTAGATGGACGGCACAAACGAAAGGGAATATGAGCGGAGGAAGGACTTGGATAAGCGAGGGATTATGAGAAGTATGGGAAGAGGGATCGTGTGGGGAGGAGAAAGAAAGAAAGAAGGATCGAATGGCCAAAATAGAAAAACAGAGATTGAAAGAGATGATATGAAGCAAGGAGAGCCTATGAGGGGATGACGCTCCAAAGCGTTCAAACAGCAGCAACCAACGACTTGAAAACATCCGAACTCGAGCGCGATTCCCACTGCCAGTACATAACCCCTCCTAAACTTCCACCCGACGCATTAGCTGTCGACAAAGCCTCTGACAGGCAACTAGCCATGAGATCCGAAGACATGTACCCATTCGACGCTTGCGCTGATGTACTAGGTTTTCCGATCAAAAGCTTCTCGATTGGAATTCCTTGGTTCGCAATCTCGAACAAAGAAGAACCAGGGTAGGTAGACGAAGAGGTGTAGAGAAGGCCTTGGCAATCAGTGTATTCGGATGAACCTTGGTTGTAGAACTGGACGTTGAAGAAGTCAATACCAGATCCGGCGGAAGAATAGACTCCTCGGTAGCCTCCATCGGCGTAGGTGCTGGCTGAGGTGAACCAGGGTGCGACAGGGGCGTGAGAAATCAAGTAGGGAGAGGGAAGGGCGGCACGTAGTGCTTGTTGGAAAGTGATCAACCTATAAACATAGATTCGAAATCAGCACGTCAACTAACTTCAAACGTGTTCTCCTCTGAGATAGCGGAGGAGTTGAAAGACTCACCAAGGCATGGCAGTTCCAGAAGTGAACGCAGGGAAGTCCTCATAATCGATATCGACTCCATCCAGGTCGTACTTCTCGACAAAAGCAGCCAGCTTCTGGGCTGTTTGTGTCGGATCGTATCCGGATGTCGTCGGTGTATCGGTTGATCCGAAAGCGCTAACCATGAGATACTTCCCGTTGGCTGCATAATCAGCTTTCAGCGCCGCTCGGTCCGAATCAGACATAGAGACCCCTTTGAAGAATTCCATTGAAAGCACGTCTCAATAAATTAGTTGGCTGTTCCAATTTCATCGTAACCATCGACAGAATGAACTTACAAGCGGCAGCGTTGTCGTAAGCACCCTCAGAAACCAACCAGAAAGCAAGAATGAAATGGGTGATGTCTCCCAATTCAGCGGAGGAAGGTGGTTGTGACATGACCGGATAATCGGCTACGTGTTTGTGTGAGATGATACCGCCAGAAAACCAAGGAAGAGACGATCGAAAGACTGGTCAAAAACAGTGTATATAATGAGAAGCTCGAGAAAGAAAGTCTGACGACGCACAATAAACAACCCATCTCGATGCACTAGAGCTGGATGTACCGGAGCTAGATGAAGCTGTGCTCGATGCGACTGAGGCGCCTGAGGTCGTTGCCGTGCCTGAAGCGGTTGCAGAAACGGCTGAAGTCGTGCCCTGAGCCCAAGCTGTGGATGATGATCCAGCAGATACAACCGTGGAAGTCCCGGTTGATGTAGTAGTTGTATCCCACCAGTGAGTCTTTGTCTTCGTCTTTGTGGAAGACGAGGAAGAAGAAGAAGCAGAAGCGACTAAGGATGCAGTTCCAGTTCCAGTGCCAGCGCCAGAAGTAGTTTGAGCAGCAGAAGTGGTGGCGGTAGCCTGTGCGGTGGTAGCCACCGTCGAAACTATCCAGCCAGAAGATAATGCGTGAGTGACATCGAATGGTTCAAGAAGAGGACTCAAATGGGTGTAGATCGAGGAATAAACAAACCAGAAGCGCCGTTTCCTCCGACTTGATCCGGCCAGACACATCCGATGTTTGCCTGTACAGAGTTAGACGCGTTGCAGACTGTATCAGCCGAACAAACTTGAAGGGTCACCCATTTACCGGATGTAGCGCATTCTGTTAAATATACAGACCAAAGCAAATTATAAAGAGAATGAGCTCTACGGTAATCTATAATCGAACTCGTCAGGTCACACATGAGAACAAGACCTACGTTTTAAGGTAGACCCGTCACATTCGAAAGATCCAACTTCGCAGGAATCCCTGGCGGTAAGGCTGAGTCCTGCTCTATGATGATGCCTTCGACGAGGTTGATGCGCTAATGTATATGTATGGTTGTTTCGTTCGTTCGTTGAGTCAAATTGGTTCGTTCGATCGATTGGGTGCATTAAAATCGATTTGAAAAGACAAAGTCAAGCCACAACGCCCCGAAGAGAGGAAAAAAAGGGTTAATGCACGCGCACCCAAAAGCAGGTTCGTTATACAAACAAAACCTAAGACCTTGAAACTCGAGAACGAAGAAACCTACCAGCTGAACCAAAAGAAGTCGCTATCAAAGCGAACAAAATGAAATTTGAAAAGACCATGTTTGAAGAATGAAAAGGACAGGTAGAGGAAGGTCAAAGAGCGACACTGGGAAGGGGATCAACGCTGAAGGAATTCCTAGAAAGAAATGGTGAAATTAAAGATACTGTTCGTCGAACCACCACACATCAAGTATTCAAGTGAAGAAGGAGAAAAAAGCCAGGACATCAAGGAAGGCGAAGACATTGTCAGAATCATTTCGACGTCATCACCACTTCCGTTGTTCGAAAACCAAAAACGCGAGAGAACGAAAGTGGAACAACCAGGTCGAAGCGAGAGTTGAAAGGGAATGGACGAGAACTGGAAAAAAGGGGAAAAGATAAAACATACGAGACAAGTCTGATCAAAGGGGTAAGAAGTTTCGGAATCTGGTCGGCCAGCGACAAGATGGACTTTCGTTCTTTCTTTCTTTCCTTTTCTTTCTGCTTTCCCAATATCGTCTCTTTTCTGAGAGTTGAGGCAGATGGTAGAGGAGAAAGAAGAAGATTGAAGGTTTAAAAAAAATGGTTGAACCAACTTCAATTGTTCATGGACGTGGCGGGTAGAGCGGACTAGCCCCACGTTTTCTAGACTCGATTCCCGCAGTTTTTCGATCATCTAGATGTTCTTTTTTTTTTCTTTTTTAGCTCTTGCCTTCCCATCTTGTCTTCCACCTTTTAGTTCTCAAGTTTCGACAAAGGTCATTCATAGTGCGTCAATGGATCAATACAGATAATTCCTTTAATCTCGATCCACGGATAGCCTGATTGACCGAACGCAAACATACATTCGTTCGTACAACCGGTCAGCCGGGCCTGTCTAAATAGGAACACAGATATATGAAAGAAAATGGAATGAAAGGAGCAAAAGAAAGGAACTTACCCCATTGAGCTAGCCAAGTCTTGACCGAGGCCGATAGACGAATTTTGGACGAGCCTCGAGCTGCGTCCTGCGTGCCCGTGTGCTTCTGCTCGCCCACGATTGCATAAGCTAGAAATAGAGATTCCAGAAAACAGATAGACAAAGAATTAGATCACTACGCAATAGACGCTCCGCTTGGAACTTGTCAAATGAACTTACCCAGTCCCAAAAAGCTCTCTCCCTCTAAAGCGATCAAGAATCGCTCCAACACATCTACTGCCTCTGTTCCATGAAGCGCATGAAGATCCAACAACGCTTCTTCTCGCTCACCTGATGTCAACCCGGCCGCACCGGCTGTCGTCGAACTGGCCACACCGAGAATGACGCCAAGTCCAGCCGCACATTCTTTTCCTTTGCGAGATCTATCGAGAGGGTCTGAAGACCAGCCTTGACGATTGCCTTTGAAAAGAGAACAAAAACCAAAGAGACCAATCATCAGTAAGCTATTCATTCGGATGTCTGTCATGGGGTAAGATATACATCTTTCAGAGAGTTATATGACAACAGAGGAAAGGACTAACGGGCAGCCTCTTGAGCGATCCGTCGTCTCTCCCGGACCAACCTATCGATTCGGTTCATCAAAACTCTTGGATTAGATATCTATCATGTGTAGGTCAAGCAAGAAGCCAAGTCCTGAAGAGACTCACTTTCCGGCGGCCTCAGCGCTCTCAATGGTCATCAACTCGTTCAACGCCTGCCCTTCTTGGGAGAACTTCTTTGCACCTGCTCCGTCCTTTTTCTTCCAAGCCTCGGCCGCCTTGGCCAGGCAGACATTCCGCTGCATTCCAAGCTGGATAGCACGAGATCGAGCTGACAGGTACATCTGGTTCAGACTTGATCCTGTAGGTAACGTCGGGAGTAGACTAGGCGCTCGGAGATTCAATCGAGGAGAAGGCCGAGACGTCGGGGTAGGGGTTGAGACAGGAAGTAGATTGCTACTAATAGAGTTGATACCATTGGCGGAAGACAACCCGGCAAGTGTGGCCTTCCCACCTGAAGATGAAGTGGCTGCCGAGGTGTCATGGATAGGTACCGGTGCAACCGCCGGTTTTTTCACCGCACTAGATGGTATGAGGAAATCAATAGAGCCAAGGGGTCAATAACAAAGCTGGATGAATGAGAGAAGGCTGAAATGGTTCTTACGATGAGAACCGAGTCCGAGAAGCATCATGTTTCGCCGGACCAGACGCCTTTTTAGACATTGTTGGGGCTCCTAGTTGTGGGAAATCTTCTTCTGGTGGGGGCGTCGGAGACTTACTCTCTGGTCGAAGGCTCGCCTCACTATGAGAAAGATTGATGTTCGAGACCGCCTGCGAGAGCGCAGTGGCGTCGAACGTAGATGGTAGATTATGGATAAACTCGCATTGGTCACCTTTGGCGCATTGCCCTCGAAGCCAGAACCGACAGAGCGCCCTTTCAATGTCATGACTGAATCGACAGTCAGCCCTTCTGCATTCCCCGTTAAGATAATATCTGCAGACCCTGCCGCCGAACGAGTTGTTGTTCGCCACTCCCGGGCTCTTGCTGAGTCCAGAGCCGTTCGAGTTTAGCGCATTGCTCGGTGGGACGACTGGGATACCTCCATTCCGGCCACCGGCCACAACATAGCCTTCCTTGGGAACGAAAGGCTTTGGTGCATTGGCGGCGGAGAGCGAGGCGGAAGGTAGGGTCGAGACGTAGGTGGTGCTCGAGTCGTTGATCTGTCCGGGTGCCGCAGTCGAACCGAGTAGGCCTCGGATGGTGAGTTCGAGATCATAACCGTACTTGTGAAGGGCAACCTCGAGCTCATGAGGGGTGAGTGAGGTAAAGATGGAGCCAAGCACATCGAGTGGGGTCATCTGAAGGGTTGAATCAAGCTCTTCTTCCTGGAGGACGGCGTCGAAATCGTTATCTGGGTCGAACGTGGGATCGAAAGAGGACGAGTACGAGGAGGAGGAAGAGTCCTGCCAGCTGGGTCCATCTGCTTCCCCAGTCGGGGCGTACGCCAAGGTATCCTGACCAGAGTAGAACGGGGTGGCTCCGCGGGGAAGAGAAGTGCCGAAGGGAGAAAAATCATCCTGATCCTCTTCCTCGTCTTCCTCGTCATCGATCCGGGGATGTCCAATGGAGGATGGAATAGCAAATGGAGAGGGCCTGGATGGACTGACGGATAAGATTGGCGCAGCGATGGCCAGATTAGAGGATGATCTGGAGAGCACGTATGGTGAAGATGACCTGGCGGAAGCACCGACGGACCAATCAACCGATGCGGCGTTGGCTACTGATGCAAAGGGAATCGCGACTGGCAGTCTCGGAGAGGGCTTGAACTCTATCGCCTTGGCTGATAGAGGCCTTGGGCTGGAGAGCGGAGAGAGGGTCTCGGAAGGCAGACTGGCGAGCAGTGTGCTTGGAGAGGAACTACTCAGCGAGCCAGACCGCACGAACGATGGTTTCGAGGGTGATGACCCGAGGAGAGTTGGCTCGGTGAACGAATTGGATGTCGGCAGGGCCGATGTCAAGGCGCTCGGAGATGAGGTGGACGATATTGCGGTGAATGGCCTTCTTGGGATTGTCTTTGCTAGAGTGGGAGCGATCGACCTGGAAGAGTTTCTCCGAGGTGTCAGAGCGGATGGAAAGAAGGGAACGTTGTTGTTATCATCTGTAGAGGGATGCAAAAGTAGAGAGTCAGTTCGATAATGTTGATAGGTCTCGCAAGAAGAAGAGGGGAGACCAGGCACACGGCGAATGATGACAAACAACAGGTCAAAGAATAAGGAGGAAGGAGAGGGAAAAAAGAACTACTTGCCTCTCAACGTGTGCATCAACGTGAGGATGTGCTGGTCAAGCGTAGTATCATTCTGAAAAAACGGATGATCGAAGGATGGGGTAGATAAACGGCCGGGTCAGTCATGTTGGGCATATGCAATGTCTATCAACGTAACCCATCTGGATGGACAAAAGGTGTCAACCAATTGGGACTTGCATGAATACCCAACTGTTTCTTCAAGACGTCCTTCAATCCATCCTCGTCGTCTTCCTTCAGAAGGCCGAGGACTTTCTCTCGGAACTCTACTCTTGCTGTCTCACCGGGAAGGATATCTGGATGTAAGTTGGATTCGCTCCTGAACGAGGACGGGCCGGTGAAAGTGGCAGCTTCGACCTCGCTTGGTCTTCTGTCGGTAGAAGCCGAAAAGGTCGGCGAGGACGGGTTTCCTGGTTTGGCATACTGACGGAAGAGGGACGACAAGAAATGATTCGTGTGTGGGAAAGGGTCTGGCATTTGAGAGTAGAGAATGTGTGTATGTTGGTCGAAGGAAGGAAAGGATAAGGAAACAGTGAAGAGGCAGGCGAGATGGGACTTCCCTAGAAGGCCTACAACGTTCACCCACACAAACACGGTCGAGATGGAAGGGCGGTTTGTGAGGGAGATGGTTAGGGTTGGTGATTAGGTAATCATATACCTCGACTGTACTCTTCTCCTAATCATCTTCGTTAGTATCGTTAGTCTGTTTGTCTAGTTTGTCCTTGGTGAAGGCGCTGATAGTGTACATCCATCTGTCCATCCCGTTGAGTTTGTCGTGCATTTTAGAGAAAGGAGAAGACAAGTAGAGAGCAAGACGAGTAAGAGTGGAGGAGTACTAGACTAGGCAGGTGGAGAACAAAACAACATGAAATCATGAAAGTACTAGCGAGTATGAGCATACATCACAGCCGATCCGAAACTGTGAAGATCAGAGGGCGAAACCTAGTGTATCACTTTCAATAGCCCTTCTGCAAGTGTTGTGCGGACACGTACAGTCTCACAAGCCATATCCAGATGTATACGGGACATCTGGCTGAACAAAGACTGGCGGGATCGGCGCGATGGGACACCCATCATCTCGGTGGAGGACAGGCTGCTGATTATATTGCATTTACCCCTTAATTACATTCTGTAGTATTTTTTGTTACGATTTTCTATTATCTTTTCCTAGTCTTTATTAGAATATTTCTTGTATTTTCTCTTGTTCTTTTTCCATCTCTTTTTTCGTCCCCATCTCTTTTCTTTCCTTTTCTTTTCTTTTCCTCCTCTCATTTCTCATCGTCGTTTCCCTTTAAGCACTCCTCACATTTGAATACCCAGACCCAGACCCAGACCCACACACTCACACACACCCACACTTACACACACATCTCTATACATATACATCATGGTTCGTGCCGTCCAATTTCTCATCTGTTCTTTCTACCACCTTGCTTCCTTCCCTCGTTCATCGTCGGGAAAATAAACAAGAAACAATCAAAACATTGAATATTCAATGACATCTTACTGACGCTCGATCTCTTTCCCATGTTTCGCTCCCTCTTTCTGATAATCTGCTATAAAACCAACAGGACGCGATCAAGAACGTTAGTCTGTGTCTCCTCCGATCTGAATCAATCTTCGTCTTCTGCGCCCAACCGTGTGCCATTCATCTCTGCAGCCGTTTCCTCTTCAGCCATCTCTCTTCGGGCTGACAGCGAAAGACTGACGTGTTCTACATCGATCTGCTCTCGATAGAAACTCAAATCCCTCCGAGACGAGGCGGACGCCTCCCTCGCTCGAGCTGAAGAGGCCGAGACGAAGAACAAGCAATATGAGCAAGATGTCCTCACAAAGGATCAGGAGATCGCTTCGCTCTCCCGAAAAGTCCAGCTGTTGGAGGAAGATCTGGAGAAGGCCGAGGGCAAGCTCTCCGAGGCAAAGGACATTGGCGAGGAGTTTGAGAACCACAAGGGAGCAAGTGAAAACATGAGCCGAAAACTCCAGCTCTTGGAGGAGGAGCTCGACACAGCAGAGAAGAACTTGAAGGAGACCGTCGAGAAGTATGTGTACCTTTCGTTTCTTCCTTTCCCTCAACGTACGGCTTCTCATCATCTCTCCTGATTTAACTATCCCCCACTCTCGCTCTATCCACCCAGGCTCCGACAGGTCGATGTCAAGGCCGAGCACTTTGAGCGACAGATCACCCGGGTCGAGCAAGAGCGAGACAACTGGGAAAAGAAGTACGAGGTCCGTAACAAACTCCCGATTATAGTTTCTCCCTTTCATCTCTGCGCACATACTGTTTCCTGTCCACTCACTCAGAATTCTCTGCTCTCTCTGTCATTCATATGTCTTTTCAATACAACAGGAGGCCTTGGCGCAGTACAAAGAGTCCAAGCGCGAGTTGGACGAGGTGGTCGCTCAGATGGAGGTTTGTCCTCTCGTTTGACCTGGGATCACATATCGAGAGAGAGAAGAGATAACTGATGTCCCCTACTCTCATTTTCTTAAATCCATGGTTTCGTTGTGATTTATATCCTGTCTCTACAGTCCCTCTGAATATTTACCCATGCACTCTCTCCCTCTTCTCCTTCTTCCCCTGCCTCTGAATCTATTTTCTCTACGTCTAACGAACCTTCTGTCTCCACGTCTTCTTCCCTATCCTCCCTTCCTGGCGCGTATACACCATTGACCTCGATACACTCTCCCTTCAACCATTCTTTCGAATCAACTTTGATACGAGATGATCCGGTTGATGGACAGGCGTACTTTCAGCCTGGAGCAATCGTCCTCACTTTGGTCGTCCCCATTCTCATCTATCTGGTTTCCGTTTAGAAGCCTCCACAAGGAACAAACTCTTTCTTTCGCCTATCCGCCTTTCTTCACCCTTGCTTCTACCTCCTTCCTCTGTTATCGATCTTTTATGTTGTTCACGACGTCGTGTGCCTTGGCCTATCTGTCAACGTGTCTCTTTCGTCACGGGTCTAAAAGGAAAGGAAAAAGAAACAGAAGGAGAAGGCTAATATCTCAAACGAGCACATATTAACATAGGTCCATCTCAGAGCAAGAGAGGTCACGTCCACAAGAATCTTTGTGTTGCTCTTCTTTGTGAGTATCTATCCGAACACCATCCAATCAAACACAATGCTGCACCACCAAGGAAACCCTCGAATCAAAGGGCAGCCAGCGTAGTGGACATCGTAGGCAAACTCTTCACCGCCTCTCTGACAACGTCACCAGCAGGAATCGAAGATGCCGCTAACACCGAGGTCAAATGAGGACCGGAGCCGGTCGGGGTCAGACTGCTGGAAATCGGTTCATTGAAAAAGTAGGCTATAAGGTTTGGTATAGAGTATTCGGATCTGGTGCCATGTACATATCAGAGGTTCGTCAGATAGGAAAGAAGAGAGGAGAGAGCAAAAGTTAGGATCAAGGTAAGACCTTTGTACCTGAAAGACCATAGAAGGTCAATTCAGGGAGAGAGGAAGGAGGAGAAAGTACGTACCCAAAAAAGTGTATGAAAAAGTGATAGATCAAAGCCAATATACCCATGACCATCGGGACCTTGAAGGCCGAGTATATGTCTGCAACGATTTTCATCATCAGTTTGGTCGGTCAACAAAAAGCTCATGATGTCAATACAAGGAACCAGGGAAAGGAGAAAACAAAGAAGAAGAGAGAGAGACGAAGGCGAACCAGAGGTAGTGTATCCGGTGGTCCGACCCTGTTTCCATAATTCTAAAGATCGCCCTAGTCGAGGTTTCTGAAACTCTTCCGGACGAGCGTACCGGTTGATCATCTTGTGCGATGGAAGATGGCTTGGTCATGTACATATGTGCGTGAGAAGAGATCAGCTGGCGGCGCAAACTGATGTGAGGAAGACAATAAACGGAAGGTGGGGTTCACTAGATTGAGATTGTAGGAGACCGAAGAGCGTTAAAGTGAGCAATCAACGCCGCTCTCGACAATGGTCGAACGTAAGAGTATTCCTGTTGATCCCAATCAGAAAGATGAAGATGCACAAGGTTAAGCAAGACGGTCGGGCTTAAGAAAGTCTGATGAAGACTCACTATCGGATCATCTATCCCCTCCCTAGGCAAGACATACCCGTCCTCGTACTCTGCTGCAGAGACAAAATCTTCTCCTCTTAACAGTTCGCTCACAGCAGCCGGCGCCGGTGTCTTCGACATCGGTGCAAAATCCGAGCCGTCATGGAACGTCTTTTGGTTTGGATATCATGATATATTAACGTCAAACGAGCACTGCAGGAGCAACAAGTCGAGAGTAGAAACGCGTCCTCACCATTCGTAGCCAAGGCTTCTGTTGAAGAGACTGGCGCATGTCGGATTCCTTGGTATCTCCTGAGACGTATCTGTATAAGGTTCTATTCAGTCTCCTCTTTCTGCTTGTGACTGTCCTGGATTTTGATCAGAGAATGACGCGGCTTACATGAGAGCAAGGTCTTGACCATGCTTTATCGTCAGTTCAGTCAAATTCTATAACAGCCGGTCGTTTTACAATTGGATGTGAAGTCAGCTTACATGAATATCCTCAACATTCGAAAACATGGGATCAGACTGTGTAAAAATCTGATAAACGAACCTTATGTGAAGACTTGAAAGTGTTGTCTTCATCCGACGATCCAAAATAAAACACTATGATTTTCTTTCCAGCAAAGTAGCTCTTTATATCATGAATTGGCTGTCCTTTTGGGTTCTCTAAGCGAATCCTATGCGCGATCATAGCCGGTTGATTGAAATCAATTAGAGAAAACAGAATATGAACAAGAAGTAAGCACTTATTGCTATAAGTAGAAGGAAAGGGTTCGAAGGTAATGAACAAACCGGCGCAGAAGAGGATCAGGATGAGTATATACCGCCTGGTTGTGAACTAGATCATCTGGAATCTCGACTCCTTCAAATGAGACATTATTTTTCTTCTCGGATGTTTGCTTGGGTGCCATCAGGACAGAACCACAGTTTATTGAAGTAGGTGAGTGATTGAAGTGAGAGAAAGAGAGCGAGATGGAGTTGACGAGTATTCTCGCTGTGTGGCTGATTTATACAGCATTGGCATCACGTGCAATTTATTCGGCGATACCTTCTCTAATCTACATCATTCTCTTTCGTTCATCGATGTGAGTCTTTGTTGCTCACTGAATCTTTTCACTAGCCAGTTTGTTGAGCAGCAGCAGCAGAAGACCACTATGTCCACAGCAGGGAAGGAAAGCTTAACTGCCTACCCACTTCCATTTGATGTCCCGATATTGAGCTCGACCGAAGCCTTTGCGTTTTCCTTCTTTCTCACAGCAATCTACGTCGGATCCCTCTATCTTTCCAAGTCATCCAGAGTCTTTCGTCAAGTTCTGTCCGTCCAGTCCACAGAAAAAGATCGCGTCCGAAAAGAACTTGGAAGAAACCATCCGGATGTTATTCGAGCCAGAATTAAAGCCGTGATGGGTGCAACATTCATCTGTGTGTTTGGCATATGGGGGCTCGTCCAATACGGATCGGAGGCTCACAAGGATCCATCGGAAATCGTACGTGTTCATCACTGGCTAAACGAACCTGATTCAGGCTGATGCATGTTTCGGTGGTTCACTCATAAACGGCCCAAATATCCTTGCTTCTTATGACAGAGTGCAGTTCCAAAAATCAAAACTCTCCTCCCTACGCTTTCTCTGCTTGGCTTCCCGCTCGCCATCCCAGCTTCCCCTCTTCCTCTCGCAGAGCTCTACTCGACCGAGCCGGGCAGACTTATGCAAGCGTTCTTCTGGCTTCCGTCACCCCTGGTTCCGTTCATGCTTGCACCGATCTTATTTCTCGGACCATTGTTTACCGATGTCGGTTTGGAAGGATTTAACCCAAGGCTTGCGTTTGAGAGCCTAGGATCTATAGTCGGAATTAGAAACTATATTGTGGTGCGTACACTTTTTCTAGATAGACTATGATGAGAACCTGTCTATCTAGTCGGCTCATACTTCATATTTGATGATATTTCGGGCAGGCTCCATTGACAGAGGAGATTGTGTTCAGAGCTTGCACCATCGCTATCGCCCAGCTTTCTGGAGCGTCCTGGACTCACCAAATCTTCATCACTCCTCTATGGTTTGGGCTAGGTCGGTCGTTGGCTTCCTTTTCTATGTCAATCAATCCGAGTTTCATCAGCTAGTACTCGTGCTCAGTTACAAAGTACTTTGATCCTTCCACGTATCTATGAACAGCTCATGCGCATCATGCGTATGATGTGTTCGCTTCTGGCGGAAAGACAATGAGAGCTTTTCAGATCGCTTTGGGTTCAAGTAGTGCGCATACTTTTTTTTTCCTTCTTGTTTCGAGTGGTAGACTGGATGGACTGAGGTCATGATGATCAAACAGTTTTCCAGTTTATGTATACGACGGTCTTTGGTTGGTTTGCAGCCTATCTATTCGTCACTACCGGTATGCGCTCTCTACGTTCCCACCTTTAGCCCCCTTATTCAGCCTATCTATTCCTTGGTTCTGACTGTCTTTTTTTCGTTATTGTCGGGACTGCTGATTATCGAATGAAGGATCGATTCTTGCTCCCCTGTTTGCTCATACATTTTGCAACATCATGTCCCTTCCCAATCCTGCTTACGCGATGCAGAGACACCCGGACCGAAAATTCGACATCATCGCCACTTACATCATGGGGGTTCTAGGATTTTACTATCTCTTACCCAAAATCCAATAGAATGTCTCTTCTTCTCCTTTTTGCTGTTGAGCTGGTTGTATTAAGAGCTCGAATCTATTATCATATCGAAATTACTGAAAAGAAAAAACGTGACGCCCTAAACATACATTCCGACACCAGAACTCGATCGATCTATTTTGAGAATATCACACGCCTCCAGTCCCTTTCCGCTTGGGGATTACTACGTATTTTTCATAATCTGGCAAAACCTGGCTCTCTACCGAAGGGCTGTACCAAGACCAGACCGCGAATATCGCATTTAGGAATTTCGACAGCACCCCCGTGCTGAGTATCGCACCGAATATCTTTGCAACATAGCAAAATAATTTAACGCCTCTATCAGTCTCCCAGAATATGAGCCACGGTATAATAGGTGAGATAGGTTGAGCTTCTTCAACGATGGGTCTCATGTTGGTCTCATACCCCTTCATAGCTGCTTCGGGATCGCTCTTGTTTTTGGCCATCTCACCAGCTAGAATGTAAGCGCCGGCTACAGAAAGAGAGGCTCCCAACCCGATGAAAGGGGTACCGCACCAGGCAGCATCACCAACCAGGATGACTCTACCGGTTTCGGTGCTCCATTTTGGAGCATGCACTTGACCAAGATATTCGAAATAGAGATCTTGACTGTCTTGGAGACCTCGAATCAACCGCTCTGCGTTTGGGCCGCCGTCCGCAAACAAGTCCGCGATGATAGCTTTCTGTTCGTCCGGAGGGAGCTTTTCGTAGCCTTTGGATTCCGGAGCGACGAACGTCACACCGGCTCGACTGGCTTGAGCCTTAAAGTCAGGTCGAAAGTACATCATCCGTTTGCGTGTTAGAGGAACGATATGCCATTGGTCGGAGTATGGAGTGGTTTCTTCAAGAGGGATACTGAAATACGCGGTATCTATTCACAAGGAAGATGATGTAAGCGTGTTAGAATTGCTCTATCCGTGCTAATGTTTTTCGACTTTTGAGAAAGAAGAGCGTAATCAATTCTCACAATACCCAATGGACCGGTAATCAAACCCGCTTTCTCCAAAGACAACCTTCCTGGTCCTACTCCTCGATCCGTCGGCTAAGATGACGAAATCGTAGACGGCCTCCTTGCCGGTTTGGAACCCTATCTTGACCTTTCCCCCTTCAATCTGCTCCTCGACGCTGACGATGTGATCTCCAAACACCCACTCAGTCTCATCCTTGGTTTCTTCGTAGAGCATCTCTGCGAAATCTCCTCGAAGGATCTCAAACTCGTTAGTAGGCCCGTTTCCTACGGGTAGCTGCATGTACATCTTTCCATCTTTGTCGGTCACTGTTGTGCCTTGTTCGCCAGTGAACCGAGATCGGATTGCTGACTCGAGGCCCATGCGACGGATCGCTTCCAGCTATTGAAAGTAACACGATATGCAGACAGTCAGATCTCCATACCTAAACAGATAAAACGGCATGACGAGCCAAGATGAGAACAGAACCAAGAGAGATATAGGCATACGCCGTAATGAGAAACATCAACACTCTGGCCACCAGGTCTTAGCTCTGGCCATCTCTCTACGATTGTCGTCTGAAATCCGAATCGATTTAACCAATACGCAGTTGCTGGGCCGGCTATACTGCCGCCTGATATGAGAACTGTCTTCTTGTCTTTAAGTTGTTCTGTCATGAAGAGGTAATGATGATGACGACGATGAGCCGTGTTCCGGAGAAAGAGGACAATCTCAGCGGTTCCGCATATATTTTATACTGAAAAGATTGTGATCGAATACTCGGCATCGAGATAAGCTTCGTCATCCGGCCGGCTGCTACGATCGTTTGACCTCGGTACTTCTTATTTCCCGCATCCGTATATCTGGACACACACGCGTTCTTTCTCTTTCTATACCGGGCACAAATATCATGAATCAGTCGTCATCGGCTAAACAGCTCGATGGCCCAGTAAGATAACTATAAGGTGATGATTGAGAGTTGAGAATTGTTCATATGATCATCTATAAGCGAAAGCTGCCCTTGAGGTCGATCAACCTGTCCATGATATACAAGATATAGTGTTCCGATACTTCGCCCAACATCAGGTACCTAAGGAATCGATTTTTTGAAACCAGGAAAGTGACTGTCGGTTCTGGTGTAGACAAAAAGAGAGCAACGTAGAAGAAGAAGCAGTTGTATGTGTTAGTTGTTATTTGTCGAGTTCATACGGCCATAGAACTAAGAAAGAAGAAGAGATCAAAGCACGGAAGACGAGGAGAGGGCTAGAAGGGAAAAGGCTGGATAAAGGGATCATATTAGATCATATTACGTCGTCACGAGGTCCCTCCGTTTCACCTCTGTCCCTAGCGAGGACAGAGGTGTGCTCTCTTCTTCTTCCAGAAGGAAGAAATAAAGGAGCAGACGTGGGTCCATGGATCGGGCTTCTCTGGTGATAATCATCTCCCTTTTGTTTCCCCTCTGTGCCCATCTTCCAACTCTTCGCGTGTGACTCATTCTGCCGAGCAAAATGCAAACCTGACAGGGATCTCTACTTACCCAAATGCTAGACTCTCGGAGGAGACCACTACATTCCAAGATCACGAGTATCTTGACTTGTTACTCCTTCGAACCGCCGGAGGTTGCTCCTCTTTTGCGCTCTTGAAAATCGTCTTTGGCGTCCCTTCTGGCAAAGGCGGGACAGTCAACGACACATGCTCGTAAGTCTTTGGATCGAAGGATTTGGCATCGTCCGACTTTACGAATGACGGGATCAATTTAGTGGAGACTGAAGTCGAGCCAGTGCCGGATGGTTGTCTTGATGCTTCAAGGATGGCTCTGATTCGAAGAAGTCGCGCTCGGTCGATACGTTGGAAGATGAGAGTTTGAGATATGGTGAACAGGTAGGTTGTCAAAAAGTAGACTTGCATCGCCTTAAAGAAGAAAAAAAAACCCCCAACGGTGAAGCAAATTGTGGGAAGCGTACGTTAAATACAATAGATGCACTCAACAGCGAACACGGTGGATCATGGACAAAGAACTAACCACAGGGGCAAATATGGAAATTGGGACCAACGCCAAAGCACCTGCCCTCATCACGTTGCTCCACAACTGATCGGTCCATCCCTTCTTCGTTAATCTCTCGATCTCTTCCGTTTCTCCTTCGACTCCTCCCTTTTTAGGCACTTTGATCGTCTCGACTAAGTTCGGTTTCTCCACGTGAAACGGATTCAGTGCATCTCGTTCTTTTCGGGCGAGTCGCATGATCTCCACGTTGGCAAACAAGGTCAAACCAACAGCGATAGGTAGAGTACCTGTAGAGTCTGGTTCGACCAAGGGAGTTGCACCAAGGAAAGAGGGGAGGTGCTCGTAGAGCAGAGGAGTCGGAGACATTGTAGCCGACCGGGTGATGTAGACGAGGGTCAGGAAGAGAGGGAATTGAACAAGTATAGGAACCAAGACCGTAGGTAGAGGGTGGCAATTGAACACGTTGATCAATCGTTTGCTCTCAGCGCTGATCTGGGATTGGGGAAGAGGAACCCTATGTGCGTAAGCAGAAAGAAACGAATGGCACACAAAGAAGGAGCGTATACACGAAGAGAAAACTTACTCTTTCCTTAACGAAGGTAAGGTATTGCTCGTGACTATACCCTTCTTTCCGACAGCCTGGTACGACTTCGAGTCGAGCTTTATCCCTGAAATGCATCAGCATTGGCATCGCCTTTTCCTTCAGCTTGGCTTCTCTCCGTCTTGCCCATACCGAGACGGGAACGGTGATCAGAAATCTGAGCGCGATACAGGAAACAATGATCGTCGTGCTGTATGGAGGAAGAGGGGAGGGAAACGGCCAAGGATGGTCGATCAGTAGATGTGCGAGCCAGGATGGATTTGTTTGGGCAAGCGCGTCGGCCGCTGTACTAGTCGACATGGCTACATCGGCAGGAAGGTCAAGATTGATGGTTTGAATCGTCACAGGCGACGACGACGGTATTGATGGTGCAGCTGCCGAGGCCGGCGGCGAGATATCAACCTGGAAAGGGGAAGACGATGCGAACCGGACTGAACGAGGGATGCATGCTGAGGGTGATGTTCGGGCAAAGATCAAAGGAGAACGGCGAAAGAGAGGCCGAATAGGGAGCACTAAACGGGATCAGTTGGTCGTGGTCTTGGACAACATAAATAAGCCTATGTCCAGACACGTATGCTCACTTGATTATTGAGGCCAAACTAGAAACAAGTTTGAGTGTTATACAGATGATCTTGATATTCTTCTTCGTCGTCGTCGTTTGGGGAAAAGAAGAAGTAGGAAAAAAGAAAGCGTCTGGCAAACTTCAGCCGTCCAGCAAAAATGGTTGCGCGTAACTGGGCTTCCGTGTAACCATTTTGGAGTTCCCCGAACGGGGCTGTAGAGAATGATGGCCGACGCAATTCCATTCGGTCATCGCTACGACATACAGATACCACCAACAACAACGACGACGACGACGACGACGACGAAGAAAGCAACTAGAACAAGAAGAACAGAAAGAAGATAGTCATCGCCGAATAGAGTCCAAATTTGATCAAGATATATCGTTCAGAATGGGTCTTTCTACAATAGAGGTCTTCGCCCAAGGGAGCTCAGTTGTTATCAGCACGCTATTCAAACGTGAGTATATTTTAACCTAAAGAGCAGAAACCAAAATCAGCTCACAACAGCGTTTGGTCGTTCTTTAAACCGAGCAGATTATCTTAATAGGAAGAAGGTCCGTCAGATAACACACGTCTTCTCCGTTGTCCTGTTGCTCTAACTAACTATTTTTCGGCATGTCATAGACTACGCAAGATTCCAAGGCTAGGAGCGAGCTTCTGTTTGATGAAATGTTCACAGTCATGTAAGCGTGTTCCACCTGATGTGTCATAGAGATCGGACGCATGAAGTCATCCACTCAACACTCATTACTCAACCCTATGTCCTCCTACAGGAAAGCGTTCCTGGAGATTGCAACAAAGTGTGTAATCCAGTTGTTATCGCGACGCGTGCTCAATCAAAGCTAACAAATTCCCTAATTCTCCTGTTGTCGCGTCTTCGGACAATAAGAAATACTGTTGAGGGTAATTTATGTTCAGCTTCAGTTTGGCGTCTCATCGTTCTCGCTAACCCTTTCTGATCTCTTAACAGACCTGCAGCAGTTCTCAAATACCAGAATTCCTGCGCCTCCCAACATCCTTGTCGTCCGTATACTTATCCCTCTTTCGAGCTGTCACATCGCCGCCAAGTACCTCCTCCAGGCTCTTGGAGGACCCGAACAGGCCAGGAAGATTGTAGGCGGTCAAGAATGGTGGCAAGTTCGAGGAATCAAAGGAGTCGAAGCAGAGTGGATCGTCGTCAAGAAGGAATGGATCAGAAGAGAGAAGGAAGATAAAGAGATGAGAAACAGGAAAGGGTCGTCAGAGAAGAAGTCCGGGAAAGGGCCCTCTTTGGAGGGTCTAGAGGTCGAAGATCAGGATGAGGCTCTGAGGGACGAGGGAACAGATGGAATGAGGACGATGTTGTACATACATGGTGGCGCGCATTACTGGTGAGTACCTCAGCTGTCAACCATCCTTCTTTCCAGAAAGAGTCATCTCTTCTAACTGCTTAGAACTATCGGTGCTCCATATTTTCCCCCCAAATCAGGGGAAGCAGTGAGTAATTAGTCGTCTGATTTCAATCAAGATTATACTCACTATTCGTCGAATCACGGGTTTATCTAGTCAACACACATAGATACACCATCTGGAGATATGCTCGGAAGATGAAGGGAAGAGCATTTGCAGGTAAATTTAGCTGCCAACTCCAATGATTGTTTTATGAATCAATTTGTTTCGCTTCTGACCTCATCTTTGAGTCAAACGTAGTCAACTACCGAAAGTCGCCTCAGTATCCGTTCCCTTGTGCCCTGCAAGATTGCATCGCTGCCTGTAAGTCGAGATGGTTTCCTTTAGCCAGAGCTTTAACAAGTTTTACATTTAAAAACATGTCACTTATTACTCGTTTGCATATTGGTTCATTCAACATTAACAAAAATGAATGATGAACAGATTTGTACCTGCTTGACCCGCCAGCAGACGCGAAACACGCGCCTGTTTCTCCATCTCAAATTATCTTGGCCGGAGACTCGGCAGGTGGAGGCTTGGTTCTTGCTCTTCTCCAAGTCATTCGAGATGTAGGTCTTCCTATGCCTGCCGGAGCGGTGCTGATATCACCTTGGTCGGACCTGACGCATTGTTTCCCAAGCACGATGGAGAACTTTGCAACGGATGTGATGCCCCCCTATGGGTTCATCCATGTACGTTCTATCATTTTATATCCACGATCATCACCTTTCCTCTGTTTTCTCAAGTATTTTCTTCGTATGGATCACACCATGGGTCGTATCAGAAACCGTCCACTCTCTGGCCTCCACCCACTCCAGAAATATCAGAACAGATCCAGAAGACCCTCAAGCTAAAGACCCAGAAATTCATAGCAGAACTTAAGAGCCGAGATCAATCAGACCTTCCTTCTCAAATGATTGACCATTCTATCTCTCCAAGTTCGGGCGTGTCAACGACAACAAATTCTCGTCCGAAGGATGGCCTGCCTACATCTGATTCCGATTTGGTAGAGTCTTTCGGCGCAGCTTGGAGCGATAGAAAACACGATGGAGAAAACGATACTTCTCCTGACCCAACCAAGACGACTGCGAAAGGCGATGTGATTCACTCTGAGTTACGAAAAGATAGTACTGATGTATTAAGTCAGGGTTTGAACGTCGACGAGCAGTTGCATCCAATGACGAGCTCAGGAATCAAGGCAGACAAATCAAAGCACGGAAATCCGCCTGCTCAGACTTCGGAGGGCAAGGTCCACCAGAACGCCGTCGACCCAACGATCGGAGGAGATTTAGAAATCGAGATCGATGGCAAGAAACATCACATCGTAAGCTTCACATCTTCTGTCATTCTTTTGTTTCTCTTCATGCTTGTGCCAAAACTGATTCAAACTTTGGTTGGTAATCCTATATATACAACGATGAATATTAGAGAGGACAAATCCAACAGTATGCGACAAATGCTCAGCTGCCTCATCCATTCATTTCTCCGGCCTTCGCATACCTGGGAGGTCTTTGCCCTCTGCTAGTCATCGCAAGTGACAAAGAGCTACTCAGGGATGAGGTTCGTTTCCACGTATTTTTCAGAGGTACACGCAGTCCTGAAAGGAGACGAATCTCACAGAAACTAAACTCTATTCTTCCTGTTTGGGTTGTGGTCACATCTATCAGATCCTCTATGTGTCAGTCTCCTAACTAAATTCCGAATTTTGAAGACTCTTTTTTCTGTATTTATTAACGAAACTTGACTATCTTTTCCGGTTTGATTTACTGACCTACAGCGCGCACAAAGCCGCAGACCCGAAAGCTTATCCGATTCCTCCCCACGTGGAGCGCATGTTGCCTTCTTTGGATGGTATTCAGGACCGATATGGTCCCACGAAAGTACACCTCCAGGTTTATGATGGTCAGTCTATATTGTTCAATCTGTTTTGGTATCTGTTTCGTTGTCTAACAGGTCCCCATCTTCTGTCTTTACCCACAGAGGTTTGCCATGTCCTTCCGATTTATTCAATGACAACCCCGGCAAAATATTGTTTCCGTAGTATCGCTTCCTTCTGTAAATTTGTTACGACTTCTACGCAAACGGACGTCCCGTTCTCACCTTTAGGGTCTGATGTAGATGACCCTAAAGGTTCTTCCGGTTCCAATCCTTATGTTTTCGGCTCATCTGTTCATCCTGATTCGACGTCTCCCAAGTCGCCAGTGTGGGAGTCGGCATCTTCAGTCTCGGGTTCGGACTTTGGATCTAGATCGAGAGAGATGTCGGCGAGTTCAGAAGTCAACTTGGCTCCTCCCATTATGACATCGACAGTTTCTACCGAGCCCGAGCCGATCAGTCCCTCCAATAACATTGTGATGACTGAGCCTGGTCAGATCTATCCAACTGGGCTCGACGGACCTCTTTCTTCAATCACTACACCGTCATCCTCAGTTACCTCTTCAGTCGCCGCTTCGCCTTTGGTATCTTCTCCGAACGTAAGCTCCCAAAGACCATTCAATCGGAGGTTCCTGTCGCTCAAGACAATTACAGCCTACAAAGGCGGAGAAAGCTCGTCCGGATCCGTTCCAGGATCACCTCTGGGGTCTGAAGCCGGCGCACAAGAGAAGGAGATCGATTGGAAAGCGCCAAGTATGGCAGGTGACTCCTCGATCTATGTGCATCCCCAGGTATGTTTGTTCTTTTACGTTTGTCATTTTTTTCATCCTCTGCTCACCTAAACGGTACCGCCTCAAAAGGGAGAGCCATTTGGAGAAAAAAATATCATTAGAGAACGAGTCTCGACCACAGGAGTGTTGCGTCCGCTCGAGCCAGAGGCCGATCTACCCGGGCTGCATGTCCCATTTGACGAACTCGCGAAAATTAAGGAACTCCGTAAGCTTTCTCCTTCTCTCCATCCTCTACCTATGCGTCCTTGCCCTGTCAAGGTGATGATGGCGCCGATTGTTGATCTCTTTTTCTTTTTTACCTTGTTATTTCTGGGTTGACAGCCGCAAAACGGTATTTGACAGGCCAAGCGCTTTGGGATAAGAAGTTTGCGTGAGTCGAGTTCATCGTCACATCTCTTCTTCTTCATGAGTCACTCAACAGCTCTATCCTTCTCTCACGTCTGGTGCGTCGATAGACACGCTGCCACTAAGGTCGAGCGAGAAAGAAAAAAGAACATCCACAAATCTCAGGAAGACGGAATGAAGGTCAAGTCGAGAATCGTTGAGCAATGGACGAAACACGCCGCTGAGAGACAACATGCTAGAGGAGAGCTGAATAGGCAGGAGCAAGCCGAAAATGAGGCGGATCAAGAAAGCGAGGATGAAGAAAGAATTTTTTTGTTGGATTATGTAGGAGGAAAATTCAACTGGCTCTTCAAGTGAGTAGTCTCAATAAGTTCATTCACAGGATCAATTATTCATCGTATCCTTCTTTCTATCATATTCATCTCGAACGAACGAAGGGGAGAGAGTCCGCCCCCCTCCGCCGTCGTCAGCCGACGAGACACTGTATGTATCTTTCACGCCGATCAACTTTCAGTTAGGTGTCCATCAACTTAAAGGTATTGCTTCTTCTACTATCATTAGAATGAAGCTCGAAAGTTGGCGAAGATCGCCGATGACGATGCTGATGCGATTCTCAGTGGAGGTGCAAACCTCTGGTCAGTTGCCCCTACTGGGTTTTGTCTACTTCTAAAACGGTTTTTTAAACAAGCCGTCCTGAACCTTTTGATATTCCGACAAACTATAGGACATTGGCGATCGAACTCCTCTCACCCATAACGGCTTCACGGGAAAGCAGAACCAACTCGACCTCTACAAGTTCTTCAGTAGCAGACACACCAGACGTCAAGTCTGATGCCGCTGAAATCTTGCATGAGAACCGACCTCGGGCGAAACGGCAGTCGTTTCTTCAAAAGTTGAAAAAGCATAAGCCTTCCGAAGACCTTTAACAGGGAGAAGAAAAAGAGGTCTCTCCCACAGGTCTTATTGATGTACTGATTGATACTCGTTCTGATTCGTAGACATGTACTATTTTCGTTGATGATTTCTCTTACTGCGTCTTCTGCTTTGATCGCTTCTTGATATTTTTCCTTCTTCGTGTATCTTTTCGTAACTCGTCCCTCGTTCACATGGGTCATGTAAGATTCGATCATACGAAACTCATATTTCATCTTCTGTTTTGGCGGAGGAGAATCGATCGTTGAAATTGGACAATGCGAAGTGAAGAGAAGATCATTAGAAAAGGAGCAAGGGAAAGACTATGAACACAAAAACATGAAAGGCTTCCTTTCTAAGCACATATAAGAGCCAGGTCATACACAGTCAGTTTATTTTCGGACGGATCGTCGTATTAAGCTAGCAGCGACAACGCCTATGACTGCTACCATTCCTCCGGCGAGGGCCATGCCGATGTAACCCTCTGAAAAAGAGCGAGAAGGGAGCAGATCAATAAGTAGTTCGTCCGTGGTAGAAAGGATCCAACGAAAAAGAGAAAACATTATGAATGTCTTCATGTCAACTCTTACCTTTGGCGAGACCACTATCGATGAGTTGGTTCAGCGATTGAGCTTGCAAGTTTGTGGGCTCTTTGCTTAACAACAAATCTACAGTTTTCAAAAAGCAAAGGACCAACGCAAAACAGTTGAGTCCGAGAAGCACACTGAACCGGAAAGTAAGGGGTAAATAGAAGAGGTAGAAACGAGCAGCGCGTACCATTGAATTTCTTGGCGTTATCCCAACTGCCTAACTTGTAGTAACCCAAAGCAAGGTAGTAGAGGCATTCCCGGCGACGTTGAGGCTCAGCCGCATAGATTTCTGACCAACAGCCCAAGATAGTTTCAAGATCAGCGGCTAGAACAGTACAATGGATGAACCAGAAAATTCAAACAGAAAAGATCGAATACGAATGACTTGCCTTGAAGTAATTTGACACCCTCAGTCTGAAGATCTTTGCTCCCACTCTTGACGAGTCCCCAAGAGTAGTTGAACTTTGTCTGAATGGTGAGATGACCAGCGTATCGTTCTTTCTCAAACTGAAGCTTGAGCACGTTCAACTCCTGAGGAGAGAGCGACTCCTCGGCATCTGCTGCATAGGGTAGATCGGAGGGCATACTGTTCAGAGAAAGGTGGCAAGATAAGACGTGATGCTTGTGGGTGGTGTGAGAAGTCGAGTAAGGAACTAGCCAAAGAGAGCTTACGCGTTGGCGGATAAGTGGCATGCACAGCTTTCTGCTGTACGTGTGGCGTCTATTGCGGATGTACCAATTCTCGTTGATGACTGCTTAGGTTGTGTGAATATGAAGAAGAACGAGAAGTAAACAGGCAGAGGAAAGCAATACTCACCACGAAGGCCAGCACGATCACATCCTTCGTGAGAACACCAACCGAATGGAGCTACAGGTGAGGAAATGATTTGCTGGCCAGACTGTAGCGCCGAGGAGATTTCGCTCTGATGTGTTTCTTTCCTTCTTTCAACGATCTCTGAAAGCCGGTCGCGTCGACTTCTACCACTTCAGCCCTTCCATCAGTTCAGACAAACAATTCGTTACAACCTTCTTTCGACGATGCCTACCTTCTTTACAAACGCGTTCATGAAGAGTTGTATTCCAATTTACCCGCCACACCCTCTCAGCTGAGCTATTTATGTAACATCGCTAAGCCTCAAGTAGAGACGAATTACCACTGTGCGTTGTATGACCCGGATGAGTCGATGTTGATCATGGAGGAGGAACCAGTCAAATCATTACCCGAGTCCAAGCTGGTCGAAGTTCAATTCCTCGGGGGCGGAAGTGAGTCTTCATCTTGGAGGGATGCAACCCCTGAGGATGTGACGTTGGTGCCCGGTTTAGGTGCAGGACTGAGCGCAGAATGGGCCAAGTGTTTGATCTGTTATGGAACAAACATCGTCCAGCCAGAACCACCCTACGTGTTCGCGAGAATACTCAAAAGAAGTGCCTACACTCCAGATGAAAAGGTAGCTATATATTCTCTGGGGAAAAGATGACAGAGAGACGTTTGCTGATGTTATTTGGTGGAAACATCTATTGATAGAACATGCAATACGTTCCAACTATATCAACCATCAACCCATCCAATCCTCCTTTTAATCTCCGGCATTATGTGATAACCTATGATGAACAAGGTCTTGGCTCTTTAGAACATCATGATGCTAAAGGTATGTTTGATTCAGAATTCCTTGTCTCATACCCAACATCTTTTCTTTCTATATACATGTGAATATGCAAGCTACTGATTCAGAGTTTTGGGTAGATGACTGTATTTTGTATGAATTCCTCGGTCGGCTCCTCCATGCGTATCCGGATCTCGACTTTGATCTTTTAGACTCATACGAATTTCTTCCATTGGCATCTGTCGAGATCACTAATCTGCCGATACACAACGATATGATCCCATACCCTTCGTCATCACTGACATCGCTGAGGACTGAGAAGTACTCTCAGTGGGGAAACTCATATAACCCGTTAGTGGAGTGTCGAAGAGCTATAGGGGAACCGAGTTATAGAGCGGTGTTGAAGGATCAGGAAGCGTCGTTCTGTCCGATGGCAGGATGTGGAGAATATGACTGTCAAGTTCACAGTGAGCATTCTCTCTCTTCAACACGTACAACAGGAGATTTTCTTCTTAGGAATAAAGTCTGACAATCAGCGCGACTTGCTTGTCAATACAACCTCACAGCCGCATATCTGGATGACTCTTCGAGCTTCGTAAACGCAAAAAATAAAGGGGACCCAATTTCAATCAACCAACTGTATCTCGATACAAAAAAGAAAGGCCCATGCGGACCGACATGTTTTCTCAAAGTCTTTGGAGATCGATCGGTATGCAAACTTTCTTCTGAAGCTTCGTGCAATTCAGTATCATCCTGTATATTACTTTCTCAATCTAACATGTGCATCATCAAACCTAACTTAGAGGAAGACATTTGAAAAGGATCTGTTTGACCAGGTCACGTCGACCAAGCCATGGCCGGACGAACAGATAGAGGAACTTATGACGCTCATCATGGCCATCCCGGATTTCACGCCTTGTCAGATGGTTGATCTGTTTATGAATGAAGATGGGAGTCAATCATATACGTGTGCTGATGTACGTCAAAGTGCCATTCTTTCTTTCTACTTGGAACGACCTTTTCTTTTGTTGACCTGGTCGTTTCATTTCTCTACGAGAAAAGTATTTCATACATAGATCTAAGGTTATGGATCTTGTTGAGCCTAGACCGTCTTTTACTAGAAAGGCAAAAAAACCTAGAACAGGTTGGCCTGGGAAGAAAGTTTTCGGTCTGTCTCTTCTTGCCCTTTCACGTTCAGTCATAACTGACGTTTATCAAGACTGACAACGCCCATGTCATATACATATAGATTTCAACCATCAGCACATGCGCTTGTACGTTTGTCGAACTCGATATAGTTTCATCCTCTTCCGTCACTGACTGGTTGTATGGATCTTTGTGTACGAGTAGAACTCGGCCTTGTGACCACGAAGGGCCATGTACGATTAGTGGTATGTACTATTTCCCCTTCCTCTGGATATGTCATCAAACAGCCCCAAGATAAGATTTGACAGGTTTTTCTCTCGGGCGTATGATTCTTCTACTATTCTTTGGTTGCACAGTATGCGACTGTCATGTGAATAAAGTTTACTGCGACCGGAACTGCCATTGCCCTCCAGACTGTATGCTCGTCTTTTTCTCTCTCTCGCGTCTTTTTCGTTTCTTCGCAGCTTCAACTTTAGAATCAAGAGTTCATGGATCATCATATGCGCATATATGCTCGACTATGCTTTCTTGTCCTGGAGGGATTTAGGTACAAGAAGATACGCAGGATGTACGTGCCGGTCTAGAGGAATCCGGTGTCAGACGAAATCATGCAAATGCTTCCAGGACGGACTAGAGTGTGATCCGTTCTTATGTGGTACCTGCGGCGCTAGGTTTGTTCCTTCCGGGTTTCCTTTGCTTTCTGATAGTGGTTGTGGGTTCCTGATATCGATGTCTTGGGTGGACAAATAATCAACCGGTGGGATTGAACTATAGAGGTCAGTGTTTGAACTTGTTTCCTATATCAGCTTGCTTTACATAACAATATCAACTTGTGTTTCTGATTTTTAAACACGCGCACATACACCAATGATCTAGATCCTGATTCCAATCAATGTGGTAACATCAACATTCAGAAGGGTCATACGAAACGAGTTCGGATCAGACCTTCTTCCCATGGTCTTGGTTTATTCGTCGCCCCTGGAGAATTTATAGAAGAGGGAGAGTTCATTATCGGTTTGTGTTTTTTTTTCTGTGTTCTCTCAGCAGTCTCTTCTTGATCTGGCTGACCGAGTTTCTTCCTTGCTTGACAGAGTACAAAGGAGAGATCATCTCAGAATTTGAGTCAAACAGAAGAGGGTGCGTTCTGGTGACTGACGGTGTCCTCGTGTTGATTCTAACTTTTTGCACTTATTGAACGCTTCTCGGATAAAGTCAAATCTACTCGCAAGGGTTCCGGAACTACCAGTTTGATCTGAACAGAGATCAAGGAGTAGATGCTTACCGAAAAGGAAATGAGTCCAGGTTTATCAACCAGCCTGATCCTGATAAACGACAGAGCACGGGAGGCGTGGGCGAGGCAAACTGCTGTGTCCGAGGTAAGACCTCTTGATCCTATGCTTGCGCACACAGACTTGTAAGCGGTGCTGATCGAACATAATGTTTCCGATACCTTTTCAGTCTTACATGTTCTAGGTGAACACCGGATCGGAGTCTTTGCTCGTATGTGCCCATGATGCTATGTCTCTTTGCTGTTGCACTTGCATGATGATGGCATGAGGCTGATGGACTGACGCGAGCAAATCCGTTCTTTAAATACTCATAGATCAAGACATATTCTCTGGTGAAGAAGTGAGCGCGATCGGTGTTCTTTCTATTTTTGCCTTACCCTCGCTCACTTGAATCCATGCTGATCGGTGTGTGTGTGATCATCCTATTAGTTACTGTTCAACTATGGTGATAAGTTTGATCCGAACTCCTCCCGGTAGAAGAGAGTTTGTATTACTGGCCGGCCTCTATTTGTAATGATTATATATGACAATCAGCAATCTTGAAGACATAAACGTGAAGGGGGGGTTGCGTATGTCTAGGATGACTAGTCAGCGAAGACAAGCAAGAAAACCAAGAAGACAGAGCGGGCAGAATATAGAAATACCGGCAGATCGTAACGGACGATAAGCTATTTTCTTTGACTATTGATTCCTTCCGCAGTCCATCGGCCAATCCTCTCCGTCAGGGATGACGCTCACTCTCCGTTAAGACCTTTTTCTTCTTTCCTTGACCTTCTCTTGTGCTTTTTCTTGACAAACACCTTCTTCGATTCCTTTAGGTGGTCAGCCATCTAGCTTCGAATCACCCTGTCATCTTGGCTTGTCGTGCTTCTGCTCGCTCATCCTGGTATCAGGGTTAGTTTGAATTTGTCCGGTATCTACTGTTGTTTTCGCTCCGCTTCGGTCCATTTGAAACCATTCGGTCGTTTGTCGCTCGTCCAAGACCCTTAGAAAACAAGGAAATAGAGGACTTGAGAGTCCAATACGGGTTTCTTCTGAAGAGTCACTTTCGTGAGTGACAGTCTTTCGTGTCCATCCGTCTCTCAAGCTGAGGCGAGACGAAAGTCACAGCCTTTTGTATGTCCATTAGGCAGGATGCCAAACTGCAACCCGATCTCGCCGATTGGACCTGCACCGGCGACTCAGGGTTTTAGTGGCATATTCACGACAACCCCGAGGACTTCCTGTTCTTCCCGTTCAAGCCTTACCTAATATTCTTTCAGCTAACTCATCCGCTTTTGTATCTTCCTCTCCGTCTTTTCTACCAAAGTCTGCGTCTCTGTCTCACTACGCATCACGAAGGACGAGCAAGAAAGCACGTTTGTTCGAACTGGAAAACAGAGAGCTACAAATCAGTCATCACCAGCAAATTCCATATCCTCTGTTCTCTACGCCCAATCTTTAGCCCTACATGCCTCAGATATTCAAACGAAAAACCTCGGTTGATGAGGGGACTGGCATTCGGAAAAGGTCGATGGATATTCCTGCTGCCGGTACGGCCCCGGTTAAAGCTTTCAAATCCATCTTCAGCAAACACTCCCCCGCCGCTCCGGTTGATACCGCCTCGCCAATTCCCACTAGCCGAAAATCCTTGGATCCCAAGGCATCTTTGGTTCAGGCTGATAACCTGACTGATTCGCCGAATTTGACATCAGGAAGAACTGCTGAAAACCCGGCTCAGATAGTTGCTCCTAGGCAACAGCAGGTCTCTTCATTCATGATCTCTGGTGCGTGTTGGCTCGGTCATTTTCTCGTCTCTCTGTGTATCTTCTCTGTCCTTCTCTGACCAAGCACCCATGCATCTTGCTGTCTCTTCCTCATCTCACTTTGGAATTTTAGATACTGCCGACAAACCGTCCTTATCAGCTGCTTCAGTCACTTCCAACTTCTCCTCGGCCATGTCGGAAGGAGGCTCATCTCCCGTTGTGCCCGACATATCTTCCACTCCGACAACCCCGTCTCCCTCTGGTGATCTGATAACTCTCGATCCTCCCTCCGCGTCCGCTCACGTGCCCTCCTACAAGACTAAAGCCATTCCTCCTCCTCTCCCGGCCTTCAAACGAAAACCATCGAGAGCGGATGTCCCTGCAATCCTGTCTCCTCGGATACTATCTCCGAGGATGACGGGGTCTTCCTCAATGCCATTCGCTACCGAACCCTCATTCTCCAACATGAATGGAACCATCCCGAGCTTCTTCACGTCAACACCCTTTTCTGCCGGGGGCTCTATGGACAACACGACGGGCGAAAGTTCGAACACGTCCATGACTGCGTCATTCTCATCATCCTCGTCTACCAACACGGCAACCTACAATCCTTATTTCCAATCCGGCTCTGTGAACAGCGAACGATCTATGACCGCCTCCCGACCTTTGCCTGCTACTAGAAAGAGCTTGGTCTCGGCATTCCCTAGACAAGTGCCCTCACCCATGCCACTTACGAATCTGCCCATGCTTCCTCCTATGTCACCGACACCGAGAGCAGAGAACCCGAAGAGGACAGTCCGGGCGATGCCGATGATGTTCATGACAGGTCAGTCGGCACATGGACCCCACGAGGAACAAGAAGAAGATGATGACAGTGGAGATAGCGATACGGATAGCGAGGATGAAGCGAGACGATCGGTCGGAGCGGCCAGGCCGACGGCGGCAGCGATTCCCTTCCCACGTGTTTCGAACGAATCAAACTCTACCTCTACGTCCGGATGGACCGGACAAACCAAACGATTTTCAAGTAGCATGATTAGTGTTGATAGCATTAATGAGGGAGATACTCACCCAAATGGGCCCCCAAGAAATGAACAAAAACGGGGTTCAATAGATGCCTTCCGATTGGACAGTACGTTCTATTTTTGAACCAAGTCTCCGATTTTAAGACGGACTATATCTTTGTCAACTTCCCCTTTTCTTCAGATACCGTCATATATGTCGCATCGTTTCATTCAGTACTAATCTTTTCTTTCTCCGCTTGCTAGATTATACCATTTACGGACCAGTTTCCTCATCCGATTTGTTACCTGCATCCTCTCCATTGACAGCCCCTCTTTCAGACCGCCGAAAAGTCTCCCAGCCTCAGCTCGACTTACATAGTGTTTCTCCATCTTTGTCGCCTGACCTGAACGCTTTATCAGAGCCATCGACCAGTCTCAAGATAATTCCAGCGATTCCTTCATCAAACTCATCCAGAAACCCATTGGGTTCGTTCGACAGGTTTGCCAATTCAGAGTGGGCTCTACCTGCCCCTTCCGAAAGCGAGCCATCCAAATTGCCTGTCGGCGCTTGGACTACGTTCTCCATGGCTACTCCTGGCGCAACTCCTGGAATATTCACTGGTGGTACCAAGACACCTAGCGCTGAAAAGAGTCGGACCCCTCGAGCCGGAAAGAGCGCAATCCCCCCCATGTCGTCTTACTTTGATGCCCAGGATAACATACCTCCTGCGGATGGAGGAAAGACCCCAACGGCTCCAGGGTCGAGGTCACCCAAGCAAATACCAGCCGCTGTGTCCTCAGCATTGACTGCAACGCAACCTACTTCCGTTTTGGCCGGACCCGAATCGGATTTGACGGAATCGGGAGCAGAGACCGATGTATCATTTTCTTCCTTTACCGATACGGACGGAGAGACCGAAAGTGATGTGGCGTCTAACGGTCAGCCCTCTCCGGAGCTCGATGATAGTACTACCACTCCTGTCGCATATACTTCGACTAGGCCCACACATTCGACTCAGCCTTCTGACGACTTTGTCGTCGTGCAGCCTCCTACGCCTGGCGCCCGGATCCCAGATCGTACCCAAGAATCGTACCGACCGAGTCTTTATCATCAGGCTTCGAGAAGTTTAGTCAACTTATCAACGGCATCTGATAGACGAATGGATTTCGATCCGCTCGGATTAACGAAGAAAGAAGTTGCCCCAGTAAACACTCTTGGGCCTGATTCGTCCGTTCTGAAGAGCAGCGCGATTTTCAATCCATCATTCAGCTTGGAAGCGGACCAACCTACCAAGAGCCCTACAGTCCAGAAAAACCCATCAGGTCCGTCGACAGAGCTACCGGTAGGTAGCCCTTCGGCGTACAATGCCCATGTCTATAGATCTCCCCCACCACCGATGACACCCCTGCCTGTGGATGGTATGTTGCGACGACGGAAATCAATGAGCGATGTTCAGACGTCTCCACCAGAGTATACACCTCCTGAACCGGGTAGCAAGATTCCAAGGCCAAGAGAAGAAGAGGGAAAAGAACCTTTGCCAGCTTACACATGCCAGGTACATATCGAGGGATTCATCCCGAAAAAGATGGAGTTTGCGGCTCCTGGTCAACAGGCTAGGGATCGAGCTTGGAAAAGACAATACATTGGTGATTATCTTTTCCTTTGCTCTACAGAAGTAGATACAGTTGAGGAAAGCTTTTGTCGATCAAATCTGACCTTTTCTGTTCATCCGAATTTATTTGCACGCCATAGTGTTACACGGGACCTGTCTGAGAATTTATAAGCAGGATCCTAGGCGATATCTCATCCGCCCCACTTCTCCTTCAGACGGAGCGGTACCGGAAACTATTGATCAGGTGGACAATGCCGCGCCTCATGTCCATTTTCCTGGGGTCGCTGCCCCAGAGGTTAGACCACCGCTCAGAGTGGTGAATCCAGCGGCATCCAATTCATCTGTGACGTCCGGGCCGACTGCAGCAAACGCTTCACTCCAAATACGTCGGGCAAGCGAGACGTCCAGTAATGGAGAAAGTACCAGCTCTAGTAGACGAGGAAGTATCGTGGGTGGCTCCACTCGTCGTCGATCGGTAGACGCTAATTCAAATTTCAGCTCGTTTGGGTCTTCATCCGGAGCAACAGGAAGTAACTCGAGTATCAATCGAACAGCTGCCAACATGCTTCGACGAGGCTCGATTCCCAGTAGTGCTTCCCCGTATAACACTTCCTCTGTGTCATCTTCAATTGGCCATTCGAATCTAAACTCGAATGTGAATCTGGGCCAAGCTATCGGATCGGGTAATCAACTTTCGTTCCCTGAGACCATCAAAACAAGAATCGCGGATTCGGACGATCCGGGAATCATTAGAATTCCAAAATCGACTGGATCGACGGGTTCAGTTTCGCAGACAGGATCGAATCCTATTCACTTGCCTTTCCATGGAAACAATCAGTGAGTTTCTATGTAAATCCCATGTATGCATGAGAGATAAACAGCACTGATACGTACAGCGACTTCTTTCTCCCAAAAATTTCTTGTGTATCAACCGATACAGATTGATCAAATCGTATACTTTACAGAACGCAGAATCCGGTTTGGCCGCTGACTATCTCAAGAAGAAGAACGTCATCAGGGTTAGAGTTCAAGGGGAGCAATTTTTGCTTCAGATGGACAGCCCTAAGGACGTGGTCAACTGGATCGAAGCGTTCCAAGCCGGAACGAATGTATCATTGGATCTCGATGATCGACCGATGCCCAAGATCATCACGCTTCCTCGACGGAGAAGAAGAAGAAGATATCCTGGTGAGACCGATCCTGTCAACCCGGATGCTGTGCAGGATGGCGTGGAGGATACTCCAGAGGCGAACGTTCGAGCGGCGGCAGCGTCGGATCCGTCGGTCATGGGTGTCAACGATTCGATGGAGCGTATGCTGGGAGAGGATCATGGTCGGGAGGCGTCAGACGTCGTCTAGACGTTTTGATAACTGTCTTTATTCTATTTCTTCTTTACTTTATCCCCTCCCCTTTTTTATATATTGTCGTTCATCAATTCCTCTTATTTTCTCCTTCTTCTTTAACTCTGACCATAGTAATCACTGTGGCTTTGGTGCTGTCTTACCTTTACCTTTTCCTTTCTTCCAGACTATATAAAATGATACAGTACTTCTGCTTCCGTTTTGTTCTGGGTTTTTCTTATAATTAGCTCCATACGCTGTAGTGATTACTCTTCTCTTCAAATTTCTTTACCACTGTAGCTCTGGTGTATCGTTTCTACATTCTTCTTTCGTTATGTTTATGTACATGCCCTTCGCTTGCCTTGTTTCAGATTTCTCTGTCATGCCAAAACGTTTCGTTGGATTAATCATTTATCATCATCTTCTCTTCTTCCCGTTACCCGATCCATCGATTTCCATCCTGTCGCCACTGGCGCTCCCATTCACAGGAGTGACCCCAGGTTTGAGAACACCACCGACGATACCTTCCCACATCTTGTCATTCAATGATTTGGCCTTGATCAGATCTTGCTTGAGCTTGACAATTTCCCGTTCAAGGATCGGGATTTGCGCGTTCGGTTCAGCAACGTCCTGCCCTCGTCCTTCAGTGACAACCGTAGAAGGAGAAGAATGGTCGGCCGGTAGGCCGAAAGGTGATGAAAACAAGGAGAGCGGTGATGATGTCGATGAAGGGCTTTCGGACAGGATTGCTGACAAAAAATCGACTGTCTCAGGCACAGGAGAAACGACGACGTGTCGTTCTCTTTCCTTTCTGCCCACTCTCATTCGTTCTAACACGCCGACGGATCGAATCGGCCATTTCTCATCGGACCCTCCGCTGGAGGCACCAGAGGTTGAGCCCATTCCTGTCGTTTCTAGAGAGACACTGCCGTGCAGATCAACGGGCTTGAGGAATGTAGAGACATGGGTGATCGGACATCCTTTGTGGGATAAGGGGGAGATCGTTCGGATAGGTTGAAGTGTGGGGAGGGAGTGGATATGAATCTGACCGGTTGTGGTGCCGAGTAGTAGATAAGAGAGCGAGAGAGAGAGCGAAAGGGTCGTAATGGTGTCGCTAAGAAGGGGAAGTGAAAATGACAGGAAGCGGGAAGTGGTCAAAAAAAGAGAGTTTGAAAGGATACAAAGATACTGTAAACGAACCTGATAGCAAGTTGACCTTCATCACCTCTTTCTACTCTGACAACCTCTCCACGAACACCGTTCCCTCCTCTTGCTCTCAACACGCCCTTTCCTTTCTTTCCAGTACTCAAACCATCCTCATCTGTACCATCATCAGCCAATTCTCCTTCACGCTTCTCGTACATTCGAACAGTGAAAACTTCTTTGCCAGCAGACGCGTAGAATGCTCGTTCGAGCGGGTCCAGAGCGAGCGCGGAGATAGGTGATGGGAGATGATAAGTCGAGAGAAGTGTTGGTGGACTAGTGAGCTGCCAAACCTATAGAGCGAACAGTTATAAATTAAATACATTGAGATTGAAATTTTTAGAGGAAATACTGGGTGTGAGATTGTTGGTTGATAATTAGGATGATAGAAGTAAAAGATGAAGAGTGTGCACACGAACCTTAACAGTGTGATCGAGCGAGCTCGTCCAAACTCTGCTTTCTCCTGGGAACCCGCCAAGCCCAATCTGGATATCCGTCACGGGCAATGTATGATCCGCCAAGTTGGCGAATGCCGTTGGAATCTCTCTCTGTAAGTCGTTTGATACGAGCGCCGCTACACTCCAGACCGATACTCTCGAGTCATCCGATCCGGACAGAAGCCCATGACCATCCGGAGTGAATTTGAGGATAGAAACTCGTCTATAATGAGCGTCGAACGAGTTGAACAAGAGTCCAGAAGAGAGCTTGAAGAATTAAAAGAAAGATGGTCAGCATCTTGCGCTTACGATATGGTGAGAAACAGCATTCAAGTTAAGAGACAAACCTCCCAAAGGTAGATATGGCCAGTGCCAGTTCCACCAGCACAATATGTTCCTGTGGGCGAAACGGCGAAACACGAAAGCTTTTCTGGCAGAGGAATCTTCTGGTGTAGTTGGTCCTGTTTGACATGATCAACGAGAAAGCGAAATGAGCTGATGGTTTTGACGAGTTTGAAGTACGAAAATTGAATTTACCTTCTGCCAGGCCCAAACACCCATCATAGGCTTTCCCTCTTGGACGGTGATACACACACCTCCCTGACCTCTAGCTGAGGGAATAACGGCGGTCGAATGAAGAGCAGGAAAGGAAGGTTTGAGGGTAGAAAGCAGCTGGGAGGTGGTAAAGTCATGAAGGGTAGTTGAACCTGTAGAGGTAGCTGAAGATGACGACGACGAAAGTACAGTCTCTATCGGAGAGGCCATGATGATAGTGAGGCTTCTGGGCCAGCTGGTCTAGAAAAGCGGATGTAGGTTGACCAAAGGACAGTATGTCGGTCGGCTGGATGAATGAATAGTTGGGTGTTAAGCGTTGAAAGTGAAATTATTATTTATATTTTATTTATATTTTATTCCCCGCCACAATGCTGTGCTCACACAATGCCGCTCATAACTTACCCAGGCTGCTCTTCCTTTCCTTCACTCTCACCGTGTATCTTGTCCTGAAGATTGTCAGACAAACACGCATAAGCCACCGAAGGACATACGGCATACGCTTACTCTGAACACAGATGGAATCTCTGCAGAGGACATTCCTAGAGTGGCAAGAAGATCAGGTTGCAAGCTGGGTCGAATCTATCGGGTTTCCTAACCATACAGATAGTATTCATCGTGAGTGCTCCATTGTCTTTGTTGTTTGAGTTGACTGATCTCTTTTCGGCTCGAACTTACTTTCTTCTGTTTTGTCACGACTTTGTAACATAAAAACATTAGAGCATGGCATAACAGGTGATGTCTTGAGCGTAATTTCCTCAGAAGATCTCAGAGATGTAGGAATCACTAGCTTGGGCCAACGGCTCAGCATCCTCAAGCATGTCTATCAGCTCAAGCTCGAGCAGGGAATCCCGCTGGAGAAGGACAGCTGGATCCCTAGCACATGTTCGTCTCTTGAGATCTCATCGTACTTCCTCCGAGACTTATTTCATACCTAATTGAAGGCTGCTTGGTTTATTTTCCAAACCCGTTGCGATCTTAGTGGACGGAGAGGAAGGAGTTGAGGCCTCATTTTTGAATTTGTACAGTGAAGCCGGATCCTCACCCAACCTTGGCTCAGCTGCAGACGCGCTCGACATCGAGAAGCTCTACAGGATTGTTAATGAGCAGAGTACGACTTCCTTTGTAGTTTCCTGATTTTCCTTTGCCTTACGATGCTCACCTTTCGTTTCGTTCACATACATAGATGAAAGATTGTACTATCTCGAACAGGAACATCAGCGACTTCAAGGAACCATTCTCCAAAGCCTCCCTCTTCAGCCGACGGCGCCAACTCCTACCTCATCCGGACCTCCACCTGCACCTTCGTCTTACACGAATTTACCAATATCTCATTCCTCTTCAGCCCATCAGGACTTTATGGTCAAACGTCAGCCATCTTTCAAATGGGCTACTTTTGGAAAACGAAGTCCGACTATCATGAGCACACCCGCGTTCTTTGATCCAACCACTTCAGCCTCAAGACAAGCCAGTATGAATTTTGGAGGATCAAACGCTGTGGAACATTGGAGTGAGAGGTCGGGAAGTCCAGGGATAGAGCTTGGAGTACGTCTTAGTCTTTCTCACCTCTACTCTTCTGCTCTCTTCTTTCTGTCACGCGTATGCATTGAAAACTTAAAAGACATAAGACGCGCTGACATGTCATTTCTCTGCATACTCTTGTTACGTGAATCCTTACAAAAGGTCACTCCTCCCAGAACGGCCCCTCTGGCGAGACATCAACCCCCACTGACGCATACAATCTCTGTCCAGGCTTATCCGCAAGCAACATCGCCTTCTATACCCACGCATCCTTCCATACCCCACTTTTCTACTTCCTCCTCTGCTACTTCTCCGACAGATCAATCTAGACAGGCTCCTGGTCTCAACACAAGTTCGTCCAAAAAGACGGATTTGGACATCAAAGAGTCTGAGGAAGGCCGGAGAGACGAGAAGGAGAGGGCTAGGAAGTCGTCGAGATCAACCTCTTCAGCTGTCCTCGGCACAGCTGAAAACCCCCAGCGATTCAAAGTAACACTCGAAGATCCATGTTGGAAAGTTCTTCCAGCCGCCCTCAAGAAATACAAAATTAACGATGACTGGCGGATGTACGCATTGTTCATCTGTTACGGAAATACTAGTGGTCGGTTACCAGATTCGTACTTGATTTTCATCTTACAAAAAGTGCATCGACAAGTGAATCTGATCTCGGCTCTTTCTCCTTTTCGCGTACGCTGTTCTCGATGCCGCGTTTTAGGAACTGGAACTGGTACCGAGCGGTGCTTATCGTACGATGAGAAACCACTGTTACTTTTCCAGAAACTCAAGGAGGCTAGTCAGAGTCCAGTGTTTATGCTTCGTCATATAGTACGCCTATACATTTTTTGTGTGTTTCATAATTTTCAGATCATAACCTGACGCGTGTACGTTCATCACAGCGCGACATTAAATCCCCTATAGCTATCGCTCAATCCAAAGTACAATCTAGACAAATCACGACTGCTAGTGCTGATAACAGTACATCTAGCTCCGAGAATCTCTCTTCACAAGGCAACACGTCCGCTCCACAAGCCAGCTCATCATCAAACTCACACCCCTCTGCATCAGTTTATGCGAAGACTAATCGGCCGGCCGAAGGAACAAATAGGGATGCTGGCCCATCTTCCTCCAGCAACAAAACTGGAATTACAGATGGAGTGGATGGGGTAACATATGCAATCAGTATTTACCCATATGCAGCGGAAAGAGAGGATGAATTCAGTGTCAACGTGTGAGACCTTATCTTCTCTGCTATCTGCAGTAGTCCTCTCTATCTTTAAGATTCACAGACAGCTGATCTGTACATCGTGTGGGTTATATCTCCCTAGCGACGACACATTTATCGTTCTTGCCAAAGCGAAAGGCTGGTGGGTTGTTCAGTGCGACCCTCAAAGCGCTGGCCGGGTTCCTGTCGATGTGTCTAAAGCAGGCTGGGTACCTGCCGGCTGTTTACTTGAATGCTCTCGGCCTCCTGGGTTGTCTTTCCCATCCCTCTCACCATCCTTGCCTTCCTCTCCATCCTTTTTATCTCCTCCATCAGACGTCACGCCACCTGGTTCATCTTTCACCACACCCACGCCTTCTTCCCCTGCCATCTCGTCTTCTCCGACTTCGGCCTTCGGAACAGCGCAAACCGATCGATCGAATCATCAGCAACAACAACAGCGACTCCAACTGGATTCGATTCTATCGACAAGTTTCCCAGGCGTGGTTCTGATGGACTATGCGAGCGGTAGGCCTGAAGAGATGTCACTGAAGAAGGACGAGACCGTTTGGATGTTTAAGCGATACTCTCATTGGAGTTATGCCGTCAAAAACGGAACTGGCGAACGAGGATGGGTTCGTTCGGATTTTCTTTGTACATCTATCTGCCGTCAAAATAAGCTGTCCTGAAATATCTCATCGTCTCTCGTTCTACAGGTTCCCTCGTGGTTCATCAGTTCTCAACATACAACCTCTACTACACCAACGACTACATCTGCTCCTTCCTCAACTTTAAGCACGGGGCTAACCACCTATCAATCGACTCCATCCTCTGGTACATCTACACCTTCAACTCCACTGACATCTTCAGGTCCGACGTCCACTTTATCGTTGTCTGGTCATATACCGCCGACGATGTCGGTAGGTAGCGCAATGTCGACACCAACGATGGAAATTGTCCCCGGAGGTGGATCAGAGATTTTGGTTTGAAACACATGTGGACAAGCTCTCTTTCCTGACCTATTGAATCTTTTGTTTGTTTCTCCTCGTTCTCCGTTCTCTCTTCTCTCTTCTCTTTCCTTGTTCATGATATGTTGTAGAGTAATCTTTTCTCGGTTGCGAAATATTGTTCATACCTTCACATTCCTTTGTCCGCTGTTCTTTTCCTTTCCACCCATCACATTTGTTCTCTCGGCCCTAATCCCTCCTCTCTCACCCTCATTTTTGTACAAGGTGATTTCATCTCATTTAAACAGGCATTTCTTTGAATGACTGAATTCTTATTCAAGGTGTTCTAATCTGAATCCAGGGCTGATCAGTAGGTTCATAAATTGGAGATATCAGACGTCACATTAGCCACAGCAGATGATAACACCGAGAGCATTGTTGCTGCTGCTGCTGCTGTTGTTGTTGTTGTTATTGTGGTCGTTGCGGCTGTCGTGGATGCTAATGCTACGCTTGATAAAGACGCCGTAGATGAAGCTGCTGAGGATACGACTAAGGGCCTCAAAACACGAACGTTTCCTCCTGCCATGGCTGCCGCTTCGAATGCCACAACTATTGTCATTTTTTGTATTTTTATTTTTATTTTTTTGTGAAACAGAGGGAAAAATGTTTGTGTTGTTATCAGCATCTTTGCTACTCTCTTTTTAAAACTCCAGGACAACAAGGTGAGAAAAAGCAGGACACTTACATAACAAGAGCTGACCGACAAGATCGATTACCGATGACAAGATAGGGAGCGTGTGTGAGCTTTTTATTTTCAATTTTCCATAACAATCAATCCGGCAAACAAAGACAGAAAGAAGTATCGCTCAGTTAGAAGTGTGTTGTGTTTCGAAGATATGAGAAGAGAAGAAGTGAAAAGATGAGGGAAAGAAAAAACGACATACTCCGGGTCTAGTTCTCTAGACCAGAAACATAATGTAAACCTATCGGCTAGGTACAACGAGATCGCTATCTAAATTTCCCATCGTTCAAGATATCAGAGTTTCCTCATCAGCTCGAATTTCTCGCGTAAAGAAAAGGCAGAAGGAATGATACACATACCGTCAACTCGGCCACGATAAAGAATGAAACGATCAGCTGCCACTCAACCCTCATCCAACCGGCTATCGCGACCGCCAGAATGAACATCGCCAAGACTGGGACCGAGACCGCAAGCAAAGCAAGCGCTATCGTTCTCGGTGAAACCGATCCGATGGTTGGTTCATCCGGCGTTGATTTTGATAAAGGTTCTGAGAAATGTAGGACTGTCGAAAGTCGAGATGCGTGGATGGAGCCTACTGCGCCAGATAAACCTGTTTGTCACAAAGGTAAGGGCACGAATCCAAGGGGATAGAGAGAGGGTGATGAGATTCATGATGTGAACATGCAAATTCTTCTTCTTCCTGAGGCTATGAGGAGGGGGTCTGTGTGCTTACCTGTCATGGCAACAGCAAGGATAGCAAACCCCTCGTACCGATCGACGCAGCGATCCAACACTACACCCGTTGCACTACTGATCGTCACTGCGACCAATAACGGTGTCCACCCGGTGTTGATTGAATCCGAAACATATTCATTTCTCAACGTGATCCATGTGAAGCCGACGCCGGCAAGGAGGATGATAGGTAGAATCATCAACGGCAGTGGGGTCGAGATGTAGGGAACGATGAAGGAGCCGATGACAGCGAGAATAAAGAGTGTGACAAGGTCGGACAGACAGGACGCGATGGGTGTACAAATGTTATCTATACGCATCAAGGAGAAAAGGGCGCAAATGATGAGTAGGGCGCAGACAAAGGCAGGCACACAGACATGAATCTTACCCGGATTGATTCTCAGCCTCCTACTGAGCAACACCAAACCACTCATGAATCCACCCAGAGTGGCTCCACTCAGACAGGCCGCACCGATTCCGGTGACCAAGACCATGATCAACTCTTTGGCGCCTGGAGGCGTGTAACCCTCCTTAAAGGAATCGATGTATCCTAAATCTGGATCGTCTCTCTCACCCAACCAGAGACCGGCAGCGACCGCTAAGTTCCTAGGCTCTTCCAATGCAATCATTGAACGGTTTGTCATCATAGACTGATTGAAGGACATGCCAACGATGTCGGCGGACACTCGATGAGGCATCGCCAGACCAAGAAGAAACGAGACGAGTCCGGCGAGAGAGGCAATGGCGATAGCTTGGACTTGGAGCAGCGAAAGTTGGCCAAGGATGAGAGATCGACGGACCAATCGAATATCGAGTTCGCCAATGTTGGCACTAGTACTGAGTCTCGCTCCTAGGCACATCTCTAAGTTACCTTTTAGATTGGCGAGCTATCCGAGCATGGACGAAGCGATCAACGGACGGTCCGGGATATAAAGCTTGCTTGGAGGGTAGAAGTACACACCATAGGCACCAAGATAAACAATTCATCAACTCTCTCAAAGACTTTCCACCGGGACAGATGTTCTAAGAGGGCGCCGGTAAAGACCAGACCCTGAGGACATAAACCAACACAGTTCTCAGCACGACGTATTCATGGAAAGCTGTTGTGGAGACATTAGGTCCAAAGGAAAGAGGTGAATACTTACAAGCAGGGTAAGAAGGAGAGTAGGTCCAACCTAGAACCAAGTATAAGGACCGGATCGCATGACATGATAAGCGAGGGAACACAATTTTGATACCGAGCTTGCACAGTACTCTTTGGTGAAATAGAAACAGGAGAAGAAGGGGATAAGAACAAAAACGAAAAGACAGACCTCATAGACGAGTTCCTTGATCTCTCTCCATCCAGCTCGGCTCGGCTTTTCAAAACCAAACAGAGCTGTCGTCTGCCCTCTGATGATCTTGTCTCCTCTCGCCCATCTGCCTCTGATGCTCTCCTTAGGTTCTCTCCTTTCTGCCCTCGACCGACTTTGTCCGTCAGGACCAAATACAGACATTTCGTAAAGTAAGCCTTGGCCTTCATCTCCGTGCCTTCCGTCCTCGGTATCGTCGTCCTCATCATCCTCGTCTTCATCATCTTTCTTTCCGTCGACATCACCATCTTCAGTCCCGATATCATTATACAATCTGTGAGAGGCCGAATGTCGACGTGAAACTCTTGACTTTTTCGAGAGCGGTCGTTCTGAAGCTGATAGCCTTTCTGGCGGAAATGAGGTAGGTATGAGGTGAGGATCTTTCGAGTATGTAGGTAGCAGTGACGATATACTTTCTATCGATCGTTCATCGATTGATTCCTGGGGTGAAACAGAAGTCGATAGAGAGGAGAGCGGAGATGTGGTTGAGGAAGAGGAAGAAGTCGAAAGGTTGGTCGTGCCGGGTTTATGATTGGATGCGGAATATGAAGAAGGTTGAAATGGGGGTGGTCGATCTTTCTCACCATGGAACGTGATGATGGGAGACATCTCGACTAGGTGATATCGACCGGGACCGACTTTGAATATCTGATGACCGGAAGAGTGAAGGTAAGAGTGTTGTTAGGTGTTGAATGTGAGAGAGAAAACGAGAGAATGCGAGGATCCCGGACGCGGGGCAGACCGGTATGATTTCAAGATCTTGATTGACTGCAGAATAATGTCAAAATATGGTGTGCATTACGCGGTAAAAGAGACACTCGCTTCGGCTCTTTTCGGTCCAACGGATGGAAAGATATCGATCATATGATTACACAAGCCCCTAAGAGGAGAAGATTACGCTGAGGTTCGTTATAGATTCGTAAAGAAGAACAAGACGGATGAAGCAAAATCAAATGAACAGAGGAGGAGAATAGTAAAGCAAGCAGATCAAGAACGATAAGAATGTAAACAGACAGCAAAACGATGAACAAAAAGAGCAGGAGCAGGAGCAGCAACGAACAACGATTAAAGAGAAACAAGGCAAAATCAAAAGACACCTGAATTGAAGTAAGAACGAAGATAAGAGAAGAGAGGGACGAGGGCGAAGATACAGGCTTGCTCATTCAAGGCACCGCTCGAATGTGACTCCTTCTACTGAGGCCCAATGAGAAGCAAGTCGCATGTCCGACAAGTCTTCTCCTCTGGTGGAGGAGGATAGATTTAAAAAGTTCTTGACTGAGAGCGTCGAATGCTTGTAGACGACCTTGCCATCATGGTTGATGTCCCACATGTGGGTGAACGGAATATCTCTATAGCCTGTCTTGAGTGCTCCTCGAGGCGGCAGATGAGGGACGGGATCAGTCGGTGAAGAGACGAGGTGTATCCTGTTGGAAAACGTAGCGAGTTGGTCCATGACGTGTTCGACGAACGGTTGGTTTCCGACCCGAGGCGAGCCGAACATAGTTACTTCGATAGGAATCGACAAGTCTTCGAGCGACATCTGGATGTGAAGAGCGTGAAGGAGTGCGATCGAGCCACCAAAGCCATGACCGACAAGCTCGATCTTTTTGATATGCTTCGAGTTGGCCAGCTCGTTTCTGACCTCGTTCATTAACTCCTCCGCAGACTCTTCAAAGATCTCTTTGGCCAAGGGGTCTACTCTGATATCTTTGGGGAGATCTTCGAAGAATTCTGTCGATTGTAATGAGACAGGCTCAGTCGATTCGGAGGAGACGACCTTGTCGAGAAACAGGTCCATATATGACGGTTCGATATAGGTAAGATATCCATGTTTTTCATCCGACAGGAACAAGGTAGGTTCGACCTGGCAATGATTTATCGATCTGAGAAATAGGCAAGGGGGGAACAAGGGAACAACAGGTAAGTATCAGGACATACGAGACCAAGAGAAAGAGAGTACGGACGTGATCTTTGCGAGTCTGGCAAAGTCTGGTAAACCGAGACCTAGGGTTGGGATGACAGGGTATGCGAAAGCGGTTGTTGAGAGCAAGAGCGAGGGTATTAAGTAAGAGTACATTTTTCTTCCTGGTCGGAGAGAGTGATTGCGTTCTGGCCAAACAGATTAATAGTTGTATATGATATGTTTCTTGTGGGCAAGGATGGGAAGAAGAAGAAGAAGCGAACAAAAGGTAGAAAGCGTGATAATTCTCGAGTCTCTTTTATACAAAGAGAAAACTTCGTTCTTTGTTCCGTTCGTTCAATGACCGGATGTTCAGAACCAGAAGACGGTCATTTAGGCGTTTCGGAAGAGAATCCAGATATTAAAGCTGAACCGGATCAGCAAGGGAAGCCTACCGGGGAAAGACATTCCCGACACCGACGGGCAGTTCAAGTGAATACGGCACATGGAAGAGAGGTGATCGACAGCGCGCAGTTTACTCTTCAAGCGGTGATGATACCAGGCGCAGCAATGATCCCCTTCATCGAGGGTTTGAGGCTCTTTTTGTGCCCTGATCCACAGAGGCAAAGTCCGGCCCTGGCAACAGATCCAAGACATTCTCCTCCTATGATGCATGCGTTCCTCGCGGGTCCGTTACGAGTGTTTTGAATTTACGGTCCGTATGTCTTTCTCAGTATGACGCGTGTGTAGAGGTTTGTGTTTGCACATCTGATCAAGTCGTGAATTTCCATGACTTCCTGTCTTGCATCGATCTACCTCTTTAGAGAATATGTCTTAACCTTCTGTTGGAACTATTTATGCGTGTAGACAAGGATCGCTCAAAGGGGAAAGTCGTGTTTGAAGAATATATGAGAGGCAGAGAACAAAGAGGAGACCAATAGAGAAAGGAAAAATAGTTCGTAGACGAATAAGTATATAATAGAAAAATAAGTATATAATAGACAAAAGAAAATGCAAGGTTCAAGTCTGTTTCGTGAAACAGCTTGTCTATATAATCACTGAGTTGCCAAGGGCCTTCCTTGTCATACTGTGGTAGTTGTGGTAGTCGACTCCGCGTGATGGAATTCTGATAGTAGCGTTGCAGCTTGCTCGGTAACCGAGGTGAACGCTCCATTACCCTAAACATTTCCAAATAAGGAAAGCAAACAAATTGGGTTAACTACAATTAGCCCAAGAAATTAAATGCACCCTCGACTTCTCTTTCTACCCTAACAAAATTCCCCGAACTTACCCGCAGCTCGTCCACCATATCCTCCAATCCCGTCTGAGTTGCGTTCGACGCATCCTCCCTCAGAGTAGCGACCATCTCTGAAGCAGATATCAACGACTTTGACGTCAAACTCTCTGCCTGGCCTGTTTTTGCAGAAAAGAGAAATTCAACGCATTCAGCGCTCTCTTCTTACTATCGTGTTTTGTTTTTCAGATAAAAATAAGTAAAACTCTTACCAAGTAGCGGACTCGGCACCCGAAGCTCTGCTTTGCCCACAGACCCTAGCTCTACAGCGGCCGTGCGTAACGGAGCGACAGAGGTTGTCATCGTTGATCTCATACTCGACATTGTCGTCGTTCTGGTAGTCCGACCGTGGTAGAAAGAAAATTGACAAGCGGGTACGTTCACCAGATGAGCTTATCAGTGGCGAGTAAGATATATAGATAACTAGGACCCACGAGCCGGTAACAGTAAGTTCCTCTTTGACCACCGAGGTGACCATCGAGGCAGCGGATTGCATCAATTTGGTAGACGTTTTGAAAAAATCTTTCGAGGGGTGTTGTATCTGTGTGTTGTGCGTTGTATACTATGTGCTGTCTGCTGTGTGTAAAAGCAAGCGAGGTCAAAAAGAGTGTGGGCAACGATGATAATCAAACAACCTACCCGGCGCTCCAACTCGAATCGACCAAGGAATTCTCGAACGAGCTAATGACGTCATAGAATCACCCGCGTTATCACCCAGACACGTCTCTGCTTCTCTCCAGACGCGTTTGATTAGAAAATTCTGTAGTCATCTATCAATATTTCTCTAATACTTTACACGCGTTTTCGGTATCCTCGTTTCTCTGCCCTTTCTGTTCCCATCCCTCGATTGAGTTTCGCCTGCTCTCCTATATTCCTCACTTTCAACAGCAGAACTCTTTCTTTAGATCCAGAAGACTTTTGAGACAAATGTCTGACGATAGAGAGGGACGACATGAGCTGTCCTACTCGGATTCTGATTCAGATCAAGACCTCGAGATGGAAGCCGTCGAGCTCGCTCCTCCCTCCGCCACTACAGCCCAGGAGGCTCGTCAGGCTGATAAAGAACTTCATCCAGCGCTCTTACTCCTTCAGCAACAGGAAGCCGAAGAAGAACAGGCCAAAGAGCTAGATGTATTGGATGGAGAGATCGCTTTGGACGATGCTCAGTCTGGTGAGACCCGTCCGGATGGAAAGAAGGAGATTCCTGCCGCGGAGGGGAGAGTGGTCTTTAAGGATGGGAAAGGAGGGTATACTGGTGCGATCGAGATTAAGCTGGACAGGCATGAGAACTGGAAAGGGAAAGGAATAGACAAAGGAAGGAAGAGGTACATACATACTTTCATCTTGCTCCAATACAGAAGAAGAAGAAGATAAAGCAGAGCTGATCAGAGAAGGGCTGAACTTTTTTTCCCGATCAGAGCGGTTCATCATACCCCCGAACAAAGAGCCACCAGGATGAACGCTCACAAGACCCATCTGATCGCTTTGTTAGCCAATTCCAGTCACCGCAACAGATTCATGAACGGCGACCTTCTCAAGGTAAGTTTCCTCTGGTGTCTCTCGTTGTCTATTTGCATGTTCTATTCCCAAATTCCTGACTACTATGTCTGGCTCTCATACTCGCGTGTTCCATATATCAAATTCAGGCTCGACTCCTCTCGCTCCTTCCACGAAAGATTGTTTCTAACTTTACGAAGATCACCACTCAACTCCAACCTAATCGTGCCAAGCGAGGTCGCCTGTTTGAGCGTACGATGACCGAGCTAGTTGATTGGTGGGTCGACGAATGGGAGGTCGATTGGCAAGCTGGGATAAGATATCGGCCGTTCGCAGAAGCAGAAACAATGGGCGCCATCCTAAGAGCTGAACGAGAAGCATTGGAGGCTGAGCAGTCGGCCGAAGAGTCAAGCGGTAAAGGGAAGAAATCAGTGGATAAGAAGAAAAAGAAGAAGAAGAAGAAAAAAGACGAGCTCGGTCGGTCGGTTGGTGGAGAAATTATTCGATCGAGTAAGAGTCTTCAAAAGAAGGCATTGTTGATGGCCGGAAGCAGAGACGTAAGCGCTCAGCTGTTTGTTGGTATGTGTCGAGCGTTAGGGATCGGTACAAGGTTGGTCGCTTCCTTACAACCCGTTCCGTGGAGGATGGGTCAAGCAGGAGAAAATGCAGGAGGAAGCTCAAGAAGGAAAAGCGCTGGAAGTACCGATCCGTCCGAGGTGGATGATGATGGAGAAAACGATGATGATGAAGACGACATGGAACAAATCCCCCTATCGGATTCTTCTTCATCCGTTCGAGGTATCAAGTCTTCTATGCTGGCGCCGAAAGAAGGATTTGTTCGTTGGGCAGACCGGGCACCAGATCAGCGATTCCCAGGTTTGACTAACAAACTCGGTGTGACCGGTCAGGGAAATGTCCTGGGTGGGCGTATCGGATCGACTGTGAAACCTAATGCGTTGAGGATACTCGACAAGAAGAAGAGAGGTCCTTCACGAAAATTGAAGGACAGGGTTCAGGATCCTAATGGTTGGCTATTTTCCCTCCGTTTATCTAAGAGCTTGTCACGTTGATTGACCCCTGTATTGTATTCATTTGTGCCCTTCTTACTACTTTTTCTCTTTGGCTAGCCCCGTTTACTCTATTGTCTCCTCCGATCTTTTGGGCCGAGGTTTACTCTCGACCAGATCAAGAATGGATTCCGGTCGACCCGGTCCGTGGCTTTTTGAGAAAGGCAAAGGAATATGAACCGTTGCCTGGAACTGGTGAAGGATCGAGGAACAAAATGCTTTACGTTGTTGGATTTGAAGAAGGTTTGTTTTCATATAGCCTCCTCACCATCTACAAAATATTTCTTCCACAGAGCTCACTTTACAAATCGCTGGCCTTGTGCGCTCTAGATGGAAGTGTCAAAGACCTTACAGCAAAGTACTCTTCGACCTTATCGGACAAAACTCTCAAACAACGGGTTCCTGTGGTTCGGATCGGAAAGACTACAGAAGATTGGTGGGGGGATCTGATGGAGCGTCTAGGAAGAGGTTATAAACTCGTATGTATCCTTGAGCGCATCAGATGTTGAAGAGGGAAAGAATTGCTCTACAAAACTTTCTGGGCGTTGTCTTTTGATATATTTCAGCAACGTGATGTAGTCGAGGATGCGAAACTCGAATATAATATAAAGAAAAAGATAGGAGGAATGCCTGCTACCTTGTCGGCATTTCATAATCATCCAGAGTGAGTTGTCTTCGTCCTTTGTTGCTTTCTCGATGAGCATCACTCATCAACCTTAAGTGCTTCATCACGTCACGGCTCTACCCTCTAGCTATGTCCTCGAACGTCATCTCAAACGAGAGGAAGTCGTCTTTCCGAAAATTCAACATTCCTTGTTCCGAGGTGAACCCGTGTATAAGCGTTCAAACGTCCTCCAATGCAAGACGGTCGAAAACTGGATGCGTTTCGGTCGAGCGGTCAAAGAGAATGAGATACCTATGAAGTGGGTTAAGACAAGAGCTGTCACCATCACTAGGCGAAGAGAGGCCGAGGCTTTCAAAGAAGAGAGCGGAGAGGAGATGAGGCAACCGCTATATGCAGAGTCACAAACGGCAATCTGGACGGCAGATCCTATCGTTAATGTAAGTTTGTTTTCTGGTTGATTGTTCGTCTTCAGTCCTTGTCTGATAGCTCTATCCGACATTGATATTCCTCTCATTTGTGCTTATTTGAACTCGACACGAATCAGGGAAAGATCCCTAGAAACGGATTCGGAAACATTGACTTGTTCGCACCAACAATGTTACCCCCTGGAGCCGTTCATCTTCCCTGCAAGTCTTTGTTTCGATCAACCTCGTCTTCTCTGCTTGTCTCTGTCTCTCTTTACTCATATTTTCACAATTACATGTTCTGTCATTTTATAGTTAAAGGAATAGCTAAAGTCGCCAAAGATCTGGATATCAGTTTTGCAGAAGCATGTGTATGTCCCAGAATCCTCTGGAGTTTCTCTCATCTTAACCGATACATCTTTCTAGCTGTATCTAGACCAGTCGCCTAACTTTATAAACACTCGCTTTTGTTCTCTTTATAGACCGGATTCGAGTTCAAGAATCGAAAAGCCATTCCAAAATTGGAAGGAGTAGTCGTAGCCGTTGAGAACGAAGAGGCTCTACTTGACGTGAGTTGATACCCTTCTCATACAGATGTTGAAAATGATACATATACCTATCTCACCGCCTCCTCTCTTGGCATATCTCCGTTATCCTGGGAACAGGCCTATTGGATCGCAGCAGCTGAAGCTGAAAGGAAGGAACAGGAACGACAGAAAGCCCGGGCATTGAAGAGATGGGAAAGGTTGATCTCTGGAATGCGAATCCGACAGAGACTCCAACAAGAGTATGGTAGCAAAGCTGTGAGTGGTTCTTCCCTATATTCGTTCCGCCTCTAAAGAAAGAACTGTATGTCGAGATCCTGAGCGCCAATCCATTTCATCCATTGTTAGCCTGAGATATCCCTCGATGGCTCTCCGAAGGATGCGCCCAAAAAACCAAAGATCAAGCCATACAAAGCAAAACCAGCTGATCCTCCAAAACCAATTGCCATCGACTTTGCCGATCAATCTCCTAATTCAATCGCTCCCGCAATCGCTCCATCAGACACACCTGTGCGCCGTTCCCCTTCGACCGAGAAAGATGATGGCTCCGTTCCAGAATTCGCCAGCGATTCCGATACGGATTTGTCCGATCAAGAAAATACCATTGATGGACCATCGGTCGTGTTTGAGAACCCGAGTAGTAGGAAATTACAGCCTAAGTCATTGAACGACTTGCTAGGGGCTACAAGATCATTCAATCGGGAAGAAGAAGACTCGGATGCTTCAGGAGGAGATGATGAGGAACATCCTGGAGTAAAGGCTAGGCAAATAGTCAAGCCTGATCCCTCGCCTGAGCCCACGAAGGAAGTTCCTCGACCAAGACGAATAGTTCTTCGAACATCTTCCTCTTCGTCTGCTGTTCCCTCACCTAGCAGTACATCTACCACTTCTATTCGTCCCAAACCAAAACTTCGGACAAGCTCGCGTGGCAAGCCAGCAGGAACCATGTCCAGATCTGCAGGAAACGTAGACTCCACTCTGAAACGGACAAAGCTAGAGCTCGATTCGAGTTCAGAAGACGACGATAATGAATATGCCGGCGGGGTGAACGCGGCTGAAATCGTAAAGGTGCCGAAGGTTAGGAGAGGGACCAGATTGAATACATCGAACGGGTCCCACTCTGCCTCTGACCCTGCCCTTGTCTCTGTCCCTGAGTCCGCTCCTACTTCTGATGCGGCTGGAGGTAGAGTGTTACGTTCCCGGGGAAAGAAGACTGCAGAGATGTTGGCGCTAGAAAAGGAGAGGGAAAGATTGGAAAGGGAGGCTATGGAGTATTAAGTTCACACACCTACATCCTGAGCGTGTCTATCTCCTTTGTCTCCCTGTTCATCCATCTTCGCAGAAAAAGATGTCAAATCTGTATTATACACTGTGTTTTTATTGACCTTATATGTGTCGTCAACTATCGGCTCATTTCACTCGTTGAGTTTTATATCAAATACTCGACCTGTCTTATGGACGTATTCTCGATCATCTTATAATCTCGGTTCTCATTTAATGATATTATACTTGAAGAAAGATGAATTACAACAAAGAGGCCAAGCCTAGCCTCAAGAAATATGAAGGAAGAGTCAAGACAGAATGTACTACCCAAACTCGAACCTCAGTTTGATTTTTTTTACCATCTCTCCATACCCGCGACCTCTCAATCCCTTCCGCCTATTCTCTCCCTATCCTGTATTAAATCCGTCCTGGACATGTCATGTCAAGAATTTCAAAGACGAATCCTGCATGAAATGACTGTTTCCTCTCTGTGGAACAGGTTTTAAGTTAATTTGGGAAGAGCGAAGGAGAGGGTGGTTTAGAGGCACAAGTAGAGAAACGAAAAAGAAAAAGTAGAGACATGTATGAGGAGATCCTGAGAGGCGCAGGACGAGAGAGGTATGAAGGATTGGATTGGATTGGATTGGATGGATGAATACGGTCACAAGCCAGTGTTAGTGACATCAAAGAAAAGGAGGGAGGAAGTTCATGCCGGCCGCTTGAAAAGTTTATGATCCGGGTATCATAATTGACCTTTGATGTCCACTTTGACATACTTCTGAACGATATCTGTCATACCCGCTGCCGCCGCTTTACTATCCCAAATTTTGTCTCTATCCGATCTTGGTCCTTTGGGTGCTGTTGCTGGCGGTGGGACGAACCTGTCGATCTGATGGGATCGGAGGAATGATATGGTTTCGGTTGGATCTTCAAAAGCGAGTTCTTCAGTAATAAAAGAGATCGGGAGGCTTGGATACCTATCGCCAATACAATCAAGAATTGAACAGACAAAGATCACCGTCAACAGAGGTAATGAACGGTTGGCAGACCAAATAGGGGGAAGAAGAACAGAACGAACGCTTTTGACATAGTAGCTAGAGCCGTGATTCGCTCTCTGTCCAAGAAATGATCCATCATGTAGGCGCCCATATTGGGTGCCTCGTTGAACAATTTAAAGAACGAGTGGTAATTGGACGTAGCCAGTGCTTTTTGTACTTTGAGTGCGTGTTTCACACATGGCGGTGATCTCTGTATCGGTGTCAATCGGGCCAAGAGAATGTTGGTTTCTTATGGTTCGAGAAGATTGTTGATACAGATCAGATCGGGGTAGAAAGAGAGCAAAGGGGTGAGAGACGTTTGGAACGAACCACTCTTGTTTCGAGTATAGAGTAGGTAAAGTATCCGATAAGCCAAAAACTCTTCTGGGTGTCCTGGAATGTTATGTTCATAAAGCTGCCTCAGAGCGGATTGACACTGATTCAACTCGCCTAGATCCTTCTGTGAAATAGAATGACAAGCGGACACCGTTTGTAAGAACTTGCTTTAAATCCGGTACGGACAAAGAAACTTGAGAGAGCGGGACGAACCGATTCAAGTGCTATCCTTGCATGAATTTCGTAAACCTGCACGGTAAAGTAATTCTTGATACGTTGGACCTACCGAGTCAGAAACAGCAAGCCAAGATCGCGTATCGCTCTTCAGTCAAAAGTTGCTTGGAATCAAAGGTCAAAGAATAAGGGAAAGATTGGACAAGTGAACCCCGAAGTGAGATACGCACAGTCAAATCCTGTCTCATGCTCTTAAACTGATCACAAATATAAGGGTAATTCAGTTCTTCGCGCCATTTTCTCTTCAGTAGGTCTAATGTCTGGATTAATATCGGTAGTGGTCGAATTGTTGAAGGATCCGGTTCCTTTTGAATATATCAAGATATATTTCTTTTAAGTAAGCGGTAGCTCGGCTATGTCTGAGAGATTGTCGTGTAGGTCACATACCGATGTCAATCGAAGATACTTCTTCTCGAGCTTAGTGCACGTTCCGACAATCGTTTGCCTGTCCCAATCGATTACGTTCTATGATTCCAGGAGGCACGGATGCGCAAAGATATATCAGATAGAGTCAGTTGCTCCATTTCGTTTCCAGTTTAGCAGTGAATTCCATCTTTGCTTCCCCCCCCCCCTTATCCATCTCTTGAAACAGAAGAAATGAGACTCTACGAACAGGGTCAAACTTGGCTTCTTCTTCGCCACCCCCAAAGAATCTCTTTCCTCCTTTCTTTCCGAACTTTCCGCCAAGAACCGAATTTCCTCCGTTCGTCGTCCCGTTCAGGACGCCCATCTCTTGATCGGTTGACCGACCAAGCTCGATATCTCTTTCTCGGGCGAATCGTTTCTTACGCTTCTCGTTCGCTTCTTCTTCAGCTCTGATATTGACAATTTCGAAGAATAAACAGATGAGGAAGAAGTAAGCAAAACACTGAGAATCAGTGAGAAACTGAGAGTAGAAACGACTGCTGACTTGGTATTGGCCATGACAAACAGATTGCTTGTTTTTTTCTTCGATTCCTTTTCCGGCCTATGATCGCAAGACCAAGTAGATAAAACAAGCTCATGAGTCAACCAAGATCCCTTGATCCCAACTTGAGCGACGTCATCTCTTTCTTCTCCCTTGTAGGACGGCAACAAAGATCGACGAGCTCACTTTTTACGTTTGTTGTTAGTCTGAGGAGATGCAGAAGGCGAAGCTGCAGCTGCTATTAACGTTGGGTTTGCTTGAGAAACAATAGGTTGGGCAGGTTTCCTAGTTGTACCACTGAGTTGGTCGCGAAGTCTCTGTTGTTGAATACTAGTGCCATAAAATCCCCGAATCGAGCCATATCCAATCGAGGATTCCCCCGGAATCGAAAACACCAAGTTAGTCTTTCAGCGTAGAAGTAGAAACACTGCTAGATGGTGAGCTAGAGAAGAGGATCTGGACCGAACCTATCTAGGACTAGATTACTCCAGTCAGTAGTGTCAATCGTCTTGTTTCTGTACGCATCAAAGATTACCTGATATCATTCGATTCCGATATCCAAACAAGTCAAGTCAGCTTATTGAGTCATTCAACACCTGGCCACCTCCCGCTTCACTCTAGAACGATGCGAAACCCGGTGTATCTCTCTGCTAGCCAAACCCTCGACCTAGTTATTCAGTCAGTCGGATACACATACTCACTTTCTTGAGCTCCGCCTGGACTTTATCTTTATTCTCTGGGGCTGCCTCTAAGAGAGACTGTTTTACCCAGTTCCTACGTTAGATAGACAGAATGCAAGCAGTCAACGGTCAATCAGAGAAGCAATGATGAGAAGGAAGAAGGAAGGAGGTAGACGCGATGAGTACTGATTCAACCCTTCCAAAGACCCTTTTGGCTAGACGAATGACCAGCTTCCTCGAAAGGAAAAAAAAAAATAGAAGCCTTTCTAGAAGTACTCACTTGAGTGGTGCTGGCCATCCTCCGTTGTTCATGACTTAGTTATGAATGTATAAACGTATAGGTCGGTTCTCGCTGTAGTCTGGTTATTGCTTATGATCGTGCTGGTGAGTGTGTATGCCGACTAGGTGGCTTTACCCAACTCTCCTCGCCTTTAACACGTGATTTCGCGGCGTTTATCTGTTCTTCAACCAGCTTCTCACACTCTTTCCCATATTGCGATCTTCTTGAGAGGACTCAAGATTTGAACAACTGTGTACAAAATCCAGGCTGACCCAGCATCTGAAACAATAGAACAGGGAAAGAGACCATCGACATCTGTTTTTAGAAAGTTCAATTTATATGATCAACTCCCTGAATCCATCTTTTCGTCTCATCTCTCTGTCTCCTTTGCCTTCGGTCTCTTCCAGGAAATCTTGTGTTTTCTGCTTCTTGTTCTTATTCTTCTGTCTATTTGGAAGTATCTCCCCTAAGCGCAGACCTCCCAGTGAAGAAGCTGGTGGCACCGAGTATTGAAAAGATTGCGAGGAACTGAAATACGATGATACATTTGTTAGGAAATGAAGTCTTATGAGGATTTAACCCTATGTTCCTTTTATCGGATGATGCTTCGAAGAGAAAAACTGACCTTGAAAAGTTTGATGTATCCAATCCAGTAAACTAAAGTGGTGCTCTCCAAGGCGAGCAGAGTAGTCAAGAAGGGGTATGCCACGCTCTGAGGAACCAACTTGAAGGAGAGGCTATTGATCTATATCATCAACCATGTTTGTAGCTCAACGTCAGTTCACAAGGTCTTTGGATACCTGCGATATGAAGACCAAGGACAGAACAATCTCTTCTAGCGCAAACTCACCAAGCCAGCCAATACGACCCAAGGGGCCCAAACAGCTCCGGTCCCTAGAAGAGAGATCAAGGCGTTCACGCCCTTTTCATCCTCCCGAAACGTGTGGTGAATCAACTTTTGCTTGCCAAAGCTAGAGAATAGCTCGGCAGAGTAGGTATCAACATGGGCTTTCTGCGGTGTTAGCACTGTAGAAGGCAGGGAGAGAGTAAGTAGGGGGTAAGACTGAGCGAAGGGTGAAAGCAGTAGGCACGAAGCACATCGCGTCAGTTTGATTCATAAGATATTGATCAAGCCGGTGGCACAGCGAAGAACTCACGATAGAAGAAGCGGTCAAACTGCCGACATTCAAGGTGACCGTGAAAGTTCCGGTGGTCGAAAGGAGTTGAGATGGCGGCGAGGCGGTATCCTAGAGACAAGTATGGTTACAGACACTTCAACACCCATCTACATGGCCAAGAGACAAGCTCAGAAAACAGAACCAAGACTAACGATCTCGAATCTCGTCTTTCCTTTTGCCCTGACATTCAAAGGTAACACCTCGTCCTTGCCTGTCTCAACACTATCTCAACCCAATCATCGAGAGATTCGCGAGGCAGTCAGACCCGACAGACATACAGTTAGGCCAGAATAGTCAGGGAAGAATTTCAACCTACTCGACAAAGCTCAGATGAGCTTGATGAGGAATAATCCCGTCTCCGTTTTCATCTGTCACCTGGAAGGCTAGCTTGAAGGTTGAGAGCGGAGGAAGGACCAGCGGCGTAGTCAGACTATGAGGGGGTTCCAAACTAATTAATACATGAATCATGATAAAATCAAAGAAAGGAAAACAGGAAACAACCGGATGAGCATGCATAATGATGAGCTGACAATAAGCAGTATTCGGCCATCATCTCCTACTATCAGAAACACAAGGTAGGGGAGGTTGTGACGAACGTGTGGGATTGCAAGGTGCTACCCTCAGAGGAGATCAAGCTGATCTGGGGATTGTTCAACTTGAGAGCAGAGCTCGACCGAGCAACAACCGAAGCGGCGACGGCCAGCAACGAGACAGACAGAAAAGTGCTTGACCAACGCATAGCAGGAGAGACGAAACCAAGAAAGGACGGTAGGACGAAAAACCAACGGGCGATGGAAAGGAGAGAGATTGAAAAAGAGACGAGAGCTAGAGATGGGACAAGTGATTGCCAGTAACCCTAACCATGAATGTTCGCATTTGAGCCCTTCAGACAATCCTCATCATAGATTCTAGAGAGCCTCGACTCAGAGATACATTTTATATGATAAACATCCTAGAAGAAACGAACATCCAGCACCAGGTTTCCATTGGGGTTTCGCTGTAAATTTGATTCGAACGAGAAAGAAGGTGGTCAGATATGGAAGAAATTAGGGAGAAAAAAGGCAGAAGAAAAGCAAGATCAGCAATCTTTCTGGCCAGAATGTCCTTAGTAGATAGCGAATCCTACCTTGACCCAAAGTAACCTCTGCTCATCTATACAAAGTCCCGAGAGTCTGTCATCGTCCAAGCTTGTCTGTTGCATCTCGATATCCGACGACCTTTCCACATATGGTAGTGCATGTCCTGACCAGACCGGCTGAGACCACACCGAACCTGCCTCACACACCGTCGGCTTGGAAATCAACCTGCCTACGTCCCCATCCGCCCTTTCCTCCACTACTTGGATATCAGTCCCGTCGGTGAATATCGTTTTCGAAGATGTGTGCCCTAAAGCACCTTGAGATTTTAGCCGGGCGACGGAGAATGGGGAGAAATCAAGGACTCGGGCAGAGATCCCGACAGAGTGATCTTCGTCTTCTTCGTGCGTCGTGTTAAAATGTAGGACGGAATGAACGAAGCTGAGATGATACACATACAAAACCCAGGAATCGGGTTGGGCTGAAGACAGAAAGTAATACCAGAAGCCCGTCTTGTCAATCTTGAACGTCTTAGTCTCTCCACTGATAGAACGACCTGACGAGACAACCTCGACTTACGAATACGATGAAGCAACCTCGCTTTAGCCGACCAATCCTCCCAAGGGTAATCAACCGGGCTCACAGTCTCATCATCTACCCAACCGTCATCGTCACTCCTCAATTCGTCCCCAGGAGCCACCGTCTTTAGACTTGCGCTCCCATCCAAACGAGTAGAGAGATTCCGCTCGGCAGCTGCATTCTCGTGAATTATGTGAAGAGGTGGATGATGTCGGAGAGCTCGTAAGATAGTTGATTTTAGAGTGAATAGCGTATATCTTTCCCCTGTGTTGTACAGTAGGTCCAACCTATACCCAAGACCAAGAAACACAATCGTCAAGTCAGCTAACCCCCGATACAACGAGAGAAAAGAGGATGACATACACAACAAGTCGCTCAGCTCCATCGGCCTGAAACATGGGCGTCCGACCGGGTCCTTCAGAAAAAGGAGGGACAACATCTCCCACTGCTGGCGCTGGGTCTAGCCGGATGGACATTATTTCCGGTGGTTGCTCCATTTGAGGAAGTTCAAATACGGCTAGTCGTATCGGCTGTGGCGCTTCTGGATTAGGCTCATTTGCCGGTGGTTGGTGAGCCGAGTTAAACGTCTGCATGCAAGTGGAATTGTCAATGGATCAGAAAAACGTTGATCTGAAAGAAACGAGAGAATAGAGATAGGGAGAGATACACACGTAGAGTTCCATAGAGGCAGCTTCATCAGACGTATTGCACACAGCTGTCAGAAGAAGATCAGGCCCGATGAAGGCTACCGATTGGATAGAATCCTCATTTGAAGTTGGTAGACTCTGTATACACAAGATTGGTCGTGATGAGGGAAGCCTTCATCAGCAAATCATCCAAAAGGCACCAAGATATGCGAGTGGAAGAACGACAAACTTACCGAGACAATCACTCCTGTCCTCCAATTCCAAATGACCGCCCCACCTTGAGCTCTATCTCTGAACCGAGACTGGGCGTCAAGCATGACGTTCGAGTCCATCACTGAAACAAACGGACTAACGCGAATGCGCGATTCTACGAGAGTGAACGGCCAATCGACCACATGTTCTTTCGCTTCCGGATGAGGCGCGAAAGAAGTTAGGTTGAAGAAATGTAACCTGTAGGAGAGCCTTCGAGGGATCAACGGCCGACCATTAAAGGAAGGCGTGTACACTTGAATAAGGACGAGAAGGTCTTGAGAAGGATCCATGGTGAAATCCTTGATTGTCCAACCCGGAGAAAACATTCGAGAAAAGACTTCTGTAGGACCATCGGTTGAAGGGATTTTGTAGAACCGAAGAGTTCTACAAGGGCTCTCTAAGCCCTTTTTAAATCATCGAAAGAACAAGTACCTGTTTGAGCGGTAACGTTCCATACGACACCATAGAGAACACCAGAGTCAATACAGTAGCCCAGGACGTACGATGGCGAGGACACCTCCTAGATAGTCGTAAAGCGATCCACGATCTCCATTCAGAGCGACGACCTCCTGCTTTCTAGCAGGCTTGAGTGACCTCCACCTCTGGTTTCGTCGTTTCAGTGCTGCCAACTTGTCAGCTATAGAAGCCACGATAGCAGTGCCTTCCGGATCATCTGCCGATGACGATGATGTGTTCGAAATTCCGTCCTTCATGTGGGTCACTTGAAGAAGGAAAGAATACTGAATGGCTGTGGATTCTTTGAAGAGTGCATGTATGGATTTGCATGTATACGAGATCGCCAAGAGTGAGGAGAGAGGGAGAGAAGCCAGAATAGTCTCTAGGATCTCTACCGGGAGATCAAACAGATTTGGCATGGCCTGATATAGTCCTGTGTATGTAAAGAATGTATATCGACGGGATAGACGATGTGATCGTGGGGAGAAGTTGTCGAACCTGAATGTTTATTCGCCTCGGTTATGGTGTAACATGAAATTATCTTTTTCCAAAGGAGATTCTTGACTCTAATTGGATTTTCAATTATCAGTCGACGATTCTGACTCTCATGTCTGGAAACAATCTCTTGCAAGGATTGCAATGTTCTAGCAGGAAAGTATAAACCATGGCTGCATATCCAAAGCGATCGCAAGAGGTTTTGGTCAAGACACAAAGTGACAATCAGGGATGCTCAATCTTCTCATTTCCCAGTGATTTCGAACAAACTATTTTCTATCTGATCGTCCAGGTAGGGCTCTAACCTTCTTGCCTTGTCATCTCAATGTTATATTCAACCCTTCTGTTATCCATTCTGGGTTTCATACCGGTTAACATATGTGGGTTTTCTCAGGGTGCTACTATCCTTTCTCCGCAACAGGTCTAGGATGATCATGAGTCATACAAGGGAAAGCATGCGATAGGGTCCAACAAGCCAACACTCGAATTGTTCAGAACTGTACAACGCCATCAACAGGACACGTACGTAATGCACATAGCGGAAAAGAGTAAGTAAACCTCAGCTGATCTACCAACCTTGCCTAATAAAGTAAAGACAGAAACGTACTCGGAGGGGAGTGAAGAACCATCGGTTCTTTCCCTGGGTGTATCGCTCCTCAAGGACCTTCTTGATGTTCTTCTTGGCATCCTCCCGCTGGGAAGGCTCCTTGAAGGTCTCAACGGTGACGGATCCCTTAAGAGCCTCGAGGTCAAGAGCGTATCGAGTGGGCATAAGGTGGGTGTAGTTGTAAGCCTGATTGGAAGAACACGGAATGGAATAAGGAAATATTAGCATGCGTGTCTTTTAGGGTTGATTATACAAACTCTTTTACGCCTAGCCAGAACAATTAAAATAGAGAGAAACGTACCTTGATGAAGGGCTTGACCTTGGATCGTCGGGAGACCCGCTTGGCACCCATGGACTTGTTGACCTTCAAGGGGTATCGCTCGATACCGGCAACGATAGCGTGGGGGTAAGGTCGCTCCTTGGTTCCATCATCGTACTGCTTGACGACGACGACCTTCTTACCGGCCTGTCGACCAGAGAGAACGACGGCAACCTAGTAGTATTGAATAAGGTCGGGTTCAAAAGTTGGGCAGACATAGTGGAACAGAGTGCAAATTTCATGATGTAGTAGATGCGTTGGATTTCGAGGAAAATGAGCGACATCGAAAGCAGTTGCGTTATGTGAGTTGTGAGAAATAGGTGCATGAGAGTGTCAAGATAGAAAAAAGGTAGAAAACAGTGAGCGATCCATTCTTCGTGCATAATGACTTTTTTAAGGTCTTCTTAGCAAACGTCGAGATAAAAGAGATGCCACTAACCTTTCCGGGCTTGTAAACTATAGCCATGGATGGACCAAAGCAACCCAAATCAGCTTCTTCTGTTCTTTCCTTTCAATCTATTTTCTCAGGTTGTATGCGTGGTCAAGCTCTTCCCGAGTCTCCTCAACACGATCCAGCCTGTTCCTGGATGTCTTCCTAATCCTTTTCTTCCGGCTACTGTTCTGCTCGACACGTCCATTTCCAGATCCTTCTCTCAGACACAACTTTTCCAGCCCTAATCGTCAGGAATCAGATGGAGGATAATCGATAGGTAGGGGAAACTTTTGCTTTTATCGGAGAGAAAAAAGGGCTTTGGAAGGGGTCGTTTCGCGAAAGAGAAGGGGGGACGTATATGATGCTGTTAAAGATACTGTTCTCACCTGTAAAGAAAGGCAAAAAAGGAACGAATCGTTCACATCCCAGTCAGATACTCCACCTTGCCCAACAGCATTAATACGAGAAAAAAATTCGAGGGCTCACCTTTGACCATCTTGAGAATTCGTATCAATCAGTTTCCACAAGAGAAAGAAAAAAATTCCCGACAGCAAAAGATAAAGAATAGCGTAAGCCTTTATTCTTTTTCGACCCGACCGACGACGGGCAGGAAACGCGTATCATATCATCGCTTCCCATCCTATGCAAAGAAACCATGCTGTATGAAGAAACCCACCTTGAAGACTTAGAGACGACGAAAGGTTAGGAGCTAGGTCTACCGTCTGCCAACAGAACTTTCGTTAACCTGGCTGGGTCGTCGATCGGCCGTGGTTACAGGCTAAAAAGTCATATGACAATGGAAGCAGAAGTCAGGACGCTTATTCGTAACCTTTCAGGGCTTGGTTACGCGTCGCGTCGCGTCTCCTCTCTGTGGTCGCTTTTGAACGTCTTTTACTATTCCAGGTTTGGGAAGATGTGCTGTATGGTTGAACCCCGGCTATACAAATGGATGCAAGGTATCCTTGGCCGTATTCTATGTCGAACTGTCCTGGTGACAGCTTCGAAATTGTATTCAAGAAAACTCAAGGAAGTCGTCTCTGTTTGTTTCGACAAGGTACAAACAGTCTCCATGGATACATTCAAGTCTTACCTTTAGGTTTCATCTCAAAGAAGAAAAGAGAAAGCACAAGCGGGAGAGATTTTATAAAAGAAAGAAAAAGACATCGAGATCATTCACACATACACCATCCTCACAGCCGCCTCTGTGCCACTCTTCCCGCCCAAGCACTTTGAACGGAGAATTGTTCAAGAACCAATTTAGAGGGCAGAAGCTCCAGTAATAATCTGTTTGTTTGTTTTTGGAGGAGAAAGGGGAGAAGAAAAGAAGAGTGAAAGATAGACGTCAGATCCAGCAATACTTGCCGTCAACGAGTTTGTCGAGAACAAATCAAAGATGAAGATACTTACATCGATACTGTATGAGAAGAGATGGATCGACAAAAGATGACCAGATGCTGGTCAGCTACGAAGCATTGTGTCGGATACGTTGACAAACTAGGGAAACATTGAATACGTACAGCTCGTTGGTGATAACGGCCTGTCGTCCTCTGTTGTACTGCATCTGAAGGGAACCCATCATATCCTTGGCGTTCTAGTAGACCCAAAGAAAGACCCGCAAGATGAGACAAAACAAAACAGTTGTATGTCGTTACAGGAGATACGGGGTGTGATGTGATGACAAGCAGAAGCGTTAGAACAGCCGTTGGTCAAAAGAAGTATAGATAAAAGTGTAGTAGGGAGAAGAGTCAGTCGTTAAGTTCTATTCACGCTAATCAACCTGCCTCAACGACAGGTGATGATGAGAGAAACGAACCTTGGAAGCGTTCTCCATAGCGGTTCGTCGAGCAGAAATCTCAGCGGCGTGTCCCTCAACGAGAGCAGCGTAGATACCGTTGGCAAGGGCGAACTTGACCTGGTCGTCAGTGACCTCCTCTTCCATCTCGTACTTGGTGAATCCAGCTGATGGGTCGTGTGTTGTCGTTATACAGAGAATTCAGGAGCAGATAGGGACGTTGTGATACGGAGCATCCAGGATTTAACCCGATGATCCACAATAGGTGGTAAAAGATATATGCCAAATAATCAGATACTCAGACTCTTTAGCGCAGGATACTAGACAAATATAGACTGACCTCCGTCCTTGAGAGCCTTCTCAGAAAGAATCTTGATGGTTTCAGCCTCGTAAGCGATGGCAGAGATGAACTTGTTGTAGATGAGATGGATCTATCGAAGTGGTATTTACGAGTAAGGATACACAAGCGCGTAAGAGACGAGACGGTCAATTTTGTACGTTTATCTTCATTTCGGCAAAGAAGAGCTATAGCTTGCTTTGTGGGATTGAGAAAAAGGATACGAACCTCATCGAACTCAATGCCGGCGTTCAAGATCTCATCGGCAACCTGAGAAGCAGTGGCAAAGGTGGGGATATCCTTTCCAACAGCAGAGAAGGAGAGCTCAAGCTTCTCAGGGAAAGCTCTGGAGAGCTGAGCCTTGGGTCGGTCACCAAGAACGACAATCTTGGCGTCAGGGTTGGCAGCGACGGCCCTCTTGGTGGCCTTGGTGATGGACGAGTGGATACCTCCGCAAAGACCAGAATCAGAAGAGATGGCGACGAGAAGAACCTTTCCACCCTCAGACTTGGCCTCGGCGTTGTTGAAAAGCTCTGTCGAGACCCAGTAGATATGTTCGTGAGTCAAGATGCAGGAAGGCATGAACAGGCTATAAGTAAGCTGGCTAAGAGACGAACCGTTGTTGGCAGCTCCATACTTCTGAGCAGTTCCCATAGCTCGAGTAGCCTTGGCAAGTCGAGTGGAGGCGATGACCTTCATGGACTGTGAGATCGTGAAGACAGAACATACGCAAAGGGTAGAGAAAAGGTCAGAGTCAGGACGGAGAGATGGCGTAAAGAGCGATACGCGTGGATATGTAGTGAAGATATCTCAACAATCCAGCAGAGACAGCTCTTCAATCTGATCTCCATTATATGGCACCGCACTCAACACCCAGTATTTTGAAGCCCCTTATCACGAGCTCGAAATTATGAAGATTAAGAAAGCGATTTTGTCGAGGATGCCTTCACAGTAAAACGATCGACAAAGAGCTAACAACCAATCACCCCTCTCCGACCCTTCTTAGCGCCTTCATTTACCCTCAATCACCTCAGACTAGGGTGATGACAGACACGAGATGTCGGCTATTCGCAAAGCGATGGTGTTCAAGAATTTTCTTTCGACTGTGCTCCTAACGCTTTCCTCTCCAGCATGTGTAGAACCCTTCGACATGAAAGGAGATCCAAGAGGGTTTGCTCACGTTGGTGATCTTCTCAATGTTCTTGACGGACTTCAATCTAAACAGGTAAAAATGAGCCGAAAACGAAAATTAAAGACGAGAAACACACAATTAGTACATCTGTCTCCTGGATGAGCATCTCATCTCAATCCAGAATAGGAAAGAGAGAGAGAATGACGTTAAACAAAAAAGGAGGAAGGAAAAAAAGAGACGAACCGCATCTCGATTTCTCGAAGGGTGGCCATGTTTCGGACCTGGACAGGAGCCGGTCGGGCCTGAACAAGGTTCTTGACGACCGGTCGAAGGGTTCGGGTAGAGAAAGACATAGCTGGACGTCTATTAGAGATCGAAAGAGGAATGAAGGAGGGGATAGATGGAGGTGGAGAGAAAGAGAGGAGAAATGAGAACAGAGTGAAAACGGGAAACAGAGAGAGCGGGGTTTCGTATTTTCAAATACCTTACATGAACTTACTTATGTATGCTGGTCGTCTCCACTGATCGCCCGTCATCCATTATATCCCATCATCTTGTATGTCTACTTTGCTCATCACCCATCAGTCCCAGGCATGTCCTCTAGTCCACCTGTAGTCGGCGAGTTATGTCCGACTCTGCCTGTCGTTCCTCCTACGGAAACATCTTCAGAGACCCCGTCCGAATCTGCTGCCAATACTGCCATCACTGCTCCCACTAACTCGACTCCTAGAGGAAAGCCTGCAACAGTAGAAGACGCTTCCGACTCAGAGGACGAAACAAAATTTAATTCCAAGCACGAGGCCAGCTCAAAATTTCCTTCAGTAGAGAAGGGTAAAGGAAAGGAGAAGGATGATGAAGAAACCAGTGCTGTGAACAACGAAGATTGGCAAGCCGTATGGAGTGCTCCTCAAAATGGTTAGTCTCGATATGTACTCTGAACGAGGTCTGTACAAGGATATACTCAATCGAAATTTGATTTATATGCAATAGCGTACTACTTCTACAACACCAAGGTAACTTCATCTGTCTCACTCTTTTCTTGAATTCGCCGAGCAGCGCAAGGTCTCTACTTTTCTTTGAAAGCTCAACATTCTTCTCAACACATTTGTATGGTGGGCCATTTTTGTAAATAACAGAGTTTTGAAACAACCTGGATAAATCCTCTGGCTCCCCCTCCTACCTCGGAACCTCCAAACGGAGGATCTTCTCCGCCCTGGGACCCATCAGCTGAGACTCTTCCTGGCTCGGGTTCCACTCAGCCTCGATCTGCCCAGCCATTCAGTTATGGTAGTGCTCATCGCCAACAATCCCAATCTGGAATCGATCCTTCCCTCGCTCATCTCCTCCCTGGCGGAGGGTTCAGCGCAACCGATCCATCTACCTACACAGCCCAAGCGAGATTCAACACACGTACAGGTCGGTATGAAACTCCGGCTGATTCGAGCCGTGCACCAGATCACCTGTCGGATCATAGTAAGATGAAGAGACAGAACGACGCGTTCTTCGATACGGAGGCTTGGGAACGAGAAAAGGATGCGGCATTTGAGAGAGAACAGGCTGGCGGAGGAAAGAGGAAAAAACTTACAAAATCGGACGTGGTGCGTCCTCTCCTATTCCTTTCTTTCGTGATTACACGTTTCGTCAACATTACATCACCTTTCTTTATCGGACCTGATGATAGCTAATTTCATCAGTATATTAACTACAACGTTCGGCGATTTCAACAGGAACGATTCAAAGAGAAGAAAGAAGCTAAGAAGAAACAAAAGAACGCCTGGTTACGAAGCTGAAGTTTCTCTCTTAGCCATCTCCCTTCCAGAGAATGACCTCACGTCCCGCCTCGACGTCAGCGCGCGCGCGCATCTTATTTTCCTATGGGACTTCTTCCGATGGGCACATAATACCTCCATGTCTATCCGTTTCGATCTCTCCTTCGGTTCTGTATCTCTTCCTCTTTGGAAGTAGATATCATAAATGTCTGAAGGCGTCCTTCATCTACATCAATATACATGCCTTGCATAGTGTTGCAATCACTTCTATAGATGAGGACAGGATTACGTCTTAGTTAACTGTCCTTCGAGGCGAAACAGCAGGATCCGGAGAAACATGGATATCTAGATGCTAGGTGCAGACGATATAGAGCAGAAGAGTGACAAGCCGAAGAAGGTGAAGGAAAAGAAAGAGAAGAAACCTGACGAGTAGAGAATCTCTAGTCCATAGGAGGAAGCCGATGCGTGATCGGTTGGTCATTGAAAAACGGCGTGGAAAAGGTGGTAATACAGAGGTTAAGCATGTATGTTAGGAAAGACAAAGGAGGCGGGATGCGATTGTGAGGATACTTGGACGAGCTAAGATCGAAGAATGCAAGATATCTATTGGTCCAAGAGGAAATATCGATGATTGGAACAACGAAAGGAGGAAGAACGAATATCGAATAAACTAAAGAAAGGCTAGGATAGAAGAAGACAGCGCAGAACAGAGACATTTCTACTTGACGACAAAGCCTGATGAAGTGCGTGCCTTCTCCAGTGACTTCACGTACACTTTAAGGCTCTGTAGTTCCGATCTGGCCTCCGCCAACTGTCTATCAGATATCCTCTTCGCCGCCTCTAACACATAAACGTGTTCCACAATAGTCTTGTTCTCTCTCGACCGGAGAATCTTTGTCTCGGCGTAAAGTTGATTGAACTCTGCATTCACCTTGGCAAGTTGTCGTTCGGACTGGCTCAGTCGGTCTTGGAGAGAAAGTTTCTCAGTCGAATGTCGGAGTTGAGCATCTTCGAGTTGGAGACGAAGTTGTTGCTCCTTGTCGGCTCGTCGCTGGAACTCTGCCATTTGAGCAGCCCAGTTGGCTTTTTCACGTTCGATGGAGACGATCGCATCTTCGTAATCCTGGTTCTTCTTAGTTGCTCGGGAGAGTTGTCGTTCCAGTGTCTAGGGCAAGCATCGTGCCGAATGGTAAGGCGTTGAGAATGAGAACGCAGGAATTGAGAGAAAGATGTAGAAAATTGACAAACCTCTTTTTCTCGTTGACTGTCTGCCAGAGTGGATTCTATCGTCCCAACTCTAGACTGTAGACTGGAGAACTCTGCCACCGCCGTCTTTTTCCCGCCCTCTGCTTCTTCAGCCTCCTTCAACGCTCTCGACAACTGTTCCTTCTGAGCTTTGAAAGAGTCTTCGAGCTCGGCATGCTTCCTCGTTGTCAGATCTATATCCCGCCTGGTAGTCTCCAACTCCAAGGTGAGCTTGGCATTCATCTCTGAAGCCACCCTCGTTCCTTGAGCGAGCTCGGTTTCTAGCTTGGCTACTTCATTCCGAAGCGATGATATTTCTAAATCTTTACTCTTTGCCGCCTCGGAGTGTCTAGATTCCTCAGAACCCATCGTCGCTCGGAGATCGTCAATCTCTCGTTCAATCTTGATCCTAGCCTGGGTCTCACGGAGAGCGATATCTTTCTGATGAGAGGCATCCTGTGATATACTTTGAAGAGAGGCTTGAAGACTGTTGTTGGATTCTCTGAACGATTGGCAGGTAGATTCCGTTTTTGATAAGTCTGATTGGAATTGAGCAAGTTCGGCCGTCTTTGCTTTGAGCCGGCTTTCGATAGAGCTTGTGTGTGTCGCGGCTTGGGCAAGTTGTTCTTTCGCATGGGTGATGTCTCGCTCGAGATCAGTGACCTTGTTCTCTTCGGTCAATCTATCGCCAAGATAACGCAAGGGAGATTGGGCAGCGTTAGGAACTAGCTCTGAAAAGGATTGAATAAAGACAAAAAAACGCGCGCAAAGAGGAAGGAATAGATTTAACGCACCTTCTCTTGTTCTCCTCTTGAATCTTTGTCTTCATCTGAGTCTCCAACGAATCATACCTCGCTTTCGACTTTACTAAATCCTCCAGACTCGCCTTTAGATTCCTCTCGATCTCTCCGATTTTCGAGTTTGCTTCATCTCTTTCCCCTTCCAATTCGTGAACTCTCGTCGACCGTCCTCTTACATCTTCTAAAGCTGAAGCCTCTCTTTGCTTCAACCGATTCCTCTCTGCTTCTAGCTCGGTCATCGAGGCCAAAAGCCCCTCATAGTCTTGTCGGTACTTTGCAGACTGGGTTTCGGAGGCCAATTTTGCGTCCTGCGCTCGTTCTAACTGAGTGATCAACGTATCAATGTCTGCCTTGATGTCGTCCGTCTCTTGCTGGAGTTGATTGATGGTTCGTTCGTGGATGGAAGCCTCCGACAACCGAAGTGTTCGTTCTGCCTCGAGATCAGCCTGGACGTCTCGCTTGTCAGACTCTAGCTGAAGTCTCAACGTCTGCAGATTGATCCGTTCGGCTTCCTCCCGGTCTGCACGTTCTTGGGCAAACAAAAGCTCGGCATTCCTACGTTGAAGTTCTTGGTCAGTCCTCGTCGCCGCCAACAAGGGTTGAACGGTTGTGAACAGTTGCCACCAGGGCCATTCTCGAAGTTCCTTGTGTAATCTCGCGTTTCGCTGGATCGTCCGCACCGCCGCGTCCCGGTTAAGGATTTTGAATAATCGTCTTCTGGCAATGAATCTTCTGGCGTTCGCTTGAAACTTTGCAACGAGCTCAAACAGATGGCCATCCAGACGTTCTTGAAGATCAGCAAGGACGCCAACCTTGAAGAATACTTTGGTCTTTCCTAGTTTGACAACGGAAGGGTCCAACTCAAGGGAATCAATCATCGATTGACAAGCTTGCCTTCCATCGACGAAACCCTGTTTGACCGCTCCTGGTGTCAAAAGCTCATATCGCTGACGGAACTCGGCGAAAGGTAACCTGTTGGGATATCCTCTTCTAGCGATTCGAATACCTTCGAGCACACCATTGCATCGGAGTTGATCCAACACTAACGGTACGTCAATCTTTCCTGGTTGTTTGAATCGATTGGGTACAATACATCGAACGAAATGAGGTTGGGTCGATTCCAATTGGTTCATCAGTTTTGTCAATTGTTCTTGATGCCGTTGAGCTACCGTTCGGAAAGCGCCTGTCTTGACTCTTCTGGCTCCAGGCACGGACGAATGATCATGAGATGATATAGTTCCTCCAGGTGTAGATGGATCTTGAAATTCTGAGAAGAGACCAGCCACGAATTTGTTTGTCGAACTAGCCAGGAGGGAGGTGATGTTCGAGTTTAATGGATCTTTGTTCTTGTCGAGCCAACCGGTGGTACGATATTCGACCTTGCCAGCGTAATGTTGCACAGTGAATCCTTGATGGAACCTGATCGTTCCAAACTTAGATGCTGTCGATGGAGATGAAGAAGGTGTAGAGTTGTCTAACGTTGTTGAGCCATTGGTTCCAGATCCAGACCCAGAGACCGCTGACGAAGGAGGCTGTTTAGGATCAGACGAAGGAGCCCAAAGAGTAGTCAACTTGTTGAGGAATGTAACGTCACTGGCTTGTGGCATGATACACTCCTCATCCAAACAAGAGAATATTCCGATAGGTTGTTTGACAGAACCCTCGATTAATTCGATGGTTGATTGTAGATCGTGTCCGAAATCAACATAGTCCCATTCGATGGCTTCACGAGCGTATTCTTCTTGTTCAAGAACGAACATGTGGTGGTTGAAAAACTGTGAGAAGAAGGGAATTTAGACGGATTAGTGAACATGGACTAGTCAGGGGTGAAAGGAATAGAGGCAGAGACACGACTGACTTGCTGAAGTTTCTCGTTCGTATAATTGATGCAAAGCTGCTCGAATGAATTTGTCTGATGAATAGTACATAATCATAAGCCATGTAAGGATGAGCGTTAGTATGACGAAGACTTGACAAAGAGAAGGAAGAGAAAATGAGGAGGAAGAAGAACTCACCTCAAAGATCTCGAAACCGGCGATATCCAATACACCGATAAACTCTCCGTGATCCTTTGGTCTATCCAACGCCAAGTTCACTCGTTCGACTACTTTTCCAAATGTCTTTTCGTAGATCGTCTTGCACAAACTAGCGAGTTCGTCCACTGTCTGTTGTTTCGTCCTAGCCTGGACAACGATTTCTCTACCAGCTTTGACTCTCGGTCGAGTGACCGCTTTGGAAAATTCAGACGGAGGTATACCAAGCAGGTGACATGCCTTCTCGAGTGATTCTAGAGACGAGATTTGGGCTTGAGATGTTCGATCACCTTGCAATTGGATATTACCAATGTGTAGGATAGCGGCAATAATTCGGAACAGGTCTGCTTGCTCTCTATCCGGTGTGAACCCTACAACGTCCAGCGCAGTCTGGGAACACGACCAAGACAGGTTAACCTTTCGTGTCTGCGCTTTCTGACAGAATGCTCAGGGACCTGAACTCACTCTTAGTAATGTCCATTCTTCGAAATCGTTCACTCCGTCAATCTGGTGTCTGCTCTTGTTCAAATATTCATAACTTTCCACGCGCCCATCCAGCAACAGGCTCTCTATTTTATCGACGAGAAGAAATCGATGTACAAGTCGAAATCGGCGTTCAGTCTGTATTTTCACACACGCGCGCCGCACGCGAGGAGAAACAAAGAAATGAACAAACCTCTCAACCTAGCGCCTTCCGAACTGCTATCCTTACATCCAGCAAGGAGCATGTAAAACACGTGGAAACTTCTTTCTCCTTCGCTCCTAAATGCAACTCTTGACTTCTCTAGTAGGTACCAGTCCACGTTCGCTCCTGCAATCGCGCCCGACGGCGCAAAGAATATTCTCACAAACTTTCCCTATAGGCCAATACATGTTTCAATTCACAAGCTCGTATGACAACTCGGGGAAGAGAAAAGAATTCTACGAACAAATCTGGACGAATTGTTGTTTCTCATCGTCTGCGCGTTTCCAAATGCTTCTAAAATTGGATTACATTGCAAGATCTGTTGTTCCAATAACCCTTTGGATTCTATTGAGCCGTTCTCGTTTCCGTTCCCGTTGATTTGGCTGGAACTGAGGCTGTCTTTGCTAACTGTTGAGGCTGAACGAAGAGAAATGGATTGTTGAAGGAAAGGAGGGGCCGAGCTGGATGGATGTGGAACGAGAGATGAGGTCGCAATGGCCGCCAAGTACTGGATCACCTTCTTCGTGTTTTCCGTCTTCCCTGCGCCAGATTCACCTCTTAAGATATATGATTCAGGCGCGAAACCAATGGGTTAACGTGAGCCATAGGGTCGAAAAGCATGACGGTACAGAAGAACTTACGTGATCAGGACACTCTGACTCTCCCTTTCATCCCTCATGTTGACCCAAGCTCGTTCGGCGACGGCAAATATATGGGGCTCATTGTCTTCCCTTCGCCTGTTTCTATACTTGTCAATGTGCGCTTGGGAATATATCGGTAACGACCTGTACGGGTTCACTGCCACCAAGAAAATGCCTGATAGAGAGAACAGTTTTCGACACGTTATGGCGTTGGTCTCGAATGAGCGAAAAGGCACACAGAGAGGACAAAGCACATGGAGATGACTGACTGGAGTAGGTCTATCGCACGAGTGGGCAAAGAAAAGGGTTATGGTATGATCAGGTTTAGTTTTCCTTAGATTTTTTGGGAACAGTCGAAGCGACCTCTAGCTCTCCAAACAAGAGACAGAAGCGAACAATAAGGTAACTCACGTAGATTTGGCCGGACGAATAGCGCTGTCTGAGGTTATGGACGACCGAAGCTTCGTTCAGATACGTCAGATCCGCGATATCCGACGCGTTGTCGAATCTGGGTGGGTTCATGTCCGAGAGCTCAGTATTCGGCATGGTCACCGTCTGGTTACTTTCTGCCAAAGTAACGATTGATCGATGTTCTGATTCTAATTCCTTGGATATCCAGCCACCAAGGTAGCCTTCCTTGACGTCTGGGACCCAGACCCATCTGACAAGAAAGAGAAGGTGAGGGTTTCAATCGCAAGGTCAGCTCGGAGAACGACGTCTGGGCATGACAGGACTAGGTAAGGTGTAAAGGATGCTCACTTCTTAGCCGCCTAAGGAAAGAGGAGTGGATAGACGTTGTTGAACAAAAGGTTAAACAGATGTTAGCTATCAAGTGAAGCACATGCCGATAGGAGGAGAACCGACAGAGGGATGGATAGAACGGTCTCACAAATTCTGCGTCTCTTTCCTTCCCGATAGGCATCGTTCTTGAGGAAATAGAGGAAGGAGAGAAAAGGAAGCCACAGAGGGATAAGTATATGTGATGTATTTGTTGGACTAGACTGGGGCAAAAACGAAAACAGACCAGAGATGGAAGAAGTCAACAAAGAATGACTGGCAGAGGAAACAGATCAATACAAGGTGTATTAGGGTTTGTATTGGGGATCGTGATAGAATGCCTAATACAAAGCGTACTAGAAAGCGTACTACAGATTATCAACCAAATGTCCCAAACACTCTACTCGCTCACTCGAACTGTGCAGAAACAAATCAGGCCAAGAAAAATCACTCAACGGACGCGTCGCGTCAGAGATCGCGACGCGTGTTGATTAGTCATACATAACCCTAACCATCCCAGTTGATCTTTCCACCACCCTACGCTACCATATCGGGTCTCCTGGGCGACTTACTTCCTCTCCTAGGCAACCGTCTCTACGAGAATTCTCATCTAGACTTCAACCCTGTTTGGTTCCCTTTGTCGTTTCCTTCGTTGGAGCGATGTCCGACAACAACGACGCGCTCTCTGTTCTGTCTGCCTTGGCATCCCAGGCATCTCTTCAAAAGGCTAGTCTGCCCAGTTCGAATCATTCTCATCCTCATCCTTCATCCCAGCAGGACGTAGGGCTCCACCTGGATGAGCAAGATCATATCGTTCATATCGGGCTCGACCCGGATGGCATGCTTCTCATCCCAAACATCCATTCCGCAGAAGATGACCAGCTCTCGATCACGCTTGGCCTTATGGAAGGTGCGGATGATTCGAGTGTTGGCCCTGGCTCGGAAAATGGTGCTGGGCAGACCCACAACCATGGTCATGGTCACAACCTACAGTCCTACTCCAGACGACCGGATCAGAGGAGAGCAGAGAATGAACAGCAGATGACAGAAATGGATCATGACCCGATTGATCTCTCCAAACAACTCATCGGAGAGCAAGAAGGGAGTGAGGAGAACACACTCGTCGATGGTTCTGAACGTCAGCAAGGTGTACATTCGGGCAAAGGAAAATCTACACCTAGTACGTCTCTCTCACTATCGTGTACATATCTGGTCGTCACATCCACTGACTCGCAGAACGCGTCTTTGTTCTTCTGTTGGACCGTGTTTCCCTCATCATAGACAAGGACATGAACCCATTCGCGTACAAATGGCTAAATGAACACTACACTTTCTCTAAACATACCACTATCGCTAGGACGGCCGTGTACGCGAGTTATACAGCCGCCAGTGAGGAAGCAGGTGTAAAGGTTCGTCTCGACATTCTTCTTTCCTTCTCTCCATATGTAAACGCGAGAATCTTACCTCTTTCCTTTGTCATGGATATATTGAAATAGCCTCTCAATGCGGCGACGTTTGGAAAATGCATCAAGTCGGTGTTTAAAGATGTCAAGACGCGTCGACTTGGGACTAGAGGCCAATCTAGGTACAATTGTATGTTCTCTTTTCACTCTTTGTCATGCTCCTTCTGGTACATCCGATCACTAACCTCAAATCTATTGTTTGATTATCCCTTCGGACATGCTCGAACAAAAGATTGTGGAATTGCACCCTCCTCCATCGAGGAAACGACGCGGCTAGCAAGATTCGGCGAAGTTTCCACCTCCGTTCCTTCGACCTCCAATCCTGTATCTCATTCGATGATCGCGTCGACCAGTGCAAGCACAAGCATCAACTCTAGACCAACTCTGATTTCGAACGTCGGCCACTTCAAAAAACGACGGTCGTCTAGTTCAGCTGTCCACTTGAATATCGTAGAGGACGATCATCTTGAAGACGATAACGACGGCGATGACGGTGGGATCGAAGGAGAGTACGATGTCGAAGGAGACAGTGTATTTTCTTCTTTAAATAAGGGGAAGAAGAGAAACGTAACCGATATGACGGAAGATGAAGTTGATCTGGACGGAGAGCGAGATATGGAGGGAATAACCGAGTCGAATAGGAAAAAGTCAAAGCGGTCGACATCCCTTTTCAGTGATGAGGGCGAAGCTGCCAATGCTGCCTCTACTACTCGAGAAGGAGAAGAAGGCGTACAACATGAAGAAGATGAAGCGCTGAGATCACTAAGAGAATGTATCCCTGCTCTGAGGTCTTCAGCTTCGTATGTCTCCTCTCATTCTTCTTTCCCCCCCAAATCTTTTACTGATCTTTCATTTGACGGCTCTATCATCCTTCTCCCCTTGTAGCCCTCCATTGAATCCACAGTTCCCGAACTCCCAAACAAACCTGACTGATGATCCTCCGGTCCCCCATCTATCCGACCCCGACTCTCACTCACACCCCCTTGATCCGCCTGATAGACTCTCGAGACTTGCAATACTTACCTACGCGAAGGACTATATTCTATATATAAGAGCTGATATGGAGAAGCTGAGGAAGGAAAAAAGCGAATGGGAAAGCTTCGCGAGAAGTCTAGATGGCGGAGAGGAAAGTTGGAGAGCTTGGCAACAACGACAGAAACCACCACAACCGCAACATCAGCAGCGGCAACAACCCTCCCTCCCGATACCAACCCCACTTCCAATTTCACTCCCGCTTCCACTTCCATCGGCTCAGCCATCGTCCGCCGCTTCAAGAATACCATCTCGATCCATCACCCATGAGCTCAGCTCGGACATACGTTCTATCAATCCGGTTGGGTCGTTGGAGATCTCTTCGAGCATCCAGCCTTTAGATCCATCAGATTTTGAACCCTCATCGATGCCTATGAGCGGTCTTCCTCATCCTCATGCTCATTCTCATGAGGACACACACGGGCAGATGACCGTAGAAGATGTGTACGACGCTCAACAGGTTGTAGAGCCGCTAGAACAAACCTCTGACGACCCTCATCGCCACGATGTCGATGTCGATGTCGATCATCACCACGATCATCATCACCATCTAAACGATCAACACCATGATGCACAAGCTCATATCGAACATCACGATCATGGGCATCATGAACTTGAACAACATGAGGTTGAGGTTGAGCTGGAACATCATCACCATCACCATCATCATCACCATCATCACCATGAAGTTGAAGGTGAAGCAGAAATAGAAGAAGAAGTGCAGGTCGAGGCAGGTATTGAAGGAGAAGAGGGAGAAGAAATAGACCACCACCACCACCAACAACAACAACAGCAACAGCAGCACGAAGAAGAAGGTGATCACTCAGAGGATGTCGATCATCACTTATTCGAACATCAAACGTCCCTCCTCAACGAACAAATCCAGAACGACCAAGCTCTAAGGGAACAACTCCAACGGATGCAGCAAGAACAGGATCATGATCAAAGTCATGAACAGCCCGAGGGGTATCAGAATGGAGAAGGAGATGTGTTTGAGGGGTATGAGCCTCTCGGACAAGATTTGGATCTTGGAGTTAATGTTGGTGGATCTCGTCCACCAGGTTCGAGCGGAATCGTCGGTTCTGAAGAAACAGGATCGAGCGCGACCCTCGGAGGTGTCTCCGAACCAGGAGAAGTCGAAGGAAGCAGAGAAGTCGGAGCAGGTGCGAGTGGAACTGGGGAAACCAGTGTCGTCGGGACGACAGTTGTGGGCGTAGGTGTAGAACCATCAGGCGGACAGACTGAACAAGAAGTGATCGACCCTTCATCAGCTGCAGCTTTCACTCTAGCTTCCCTTCATCCGTCTTTGTCAGATCCGGATAGGTTTCATCACACGCATGAAGAAGAAGGAGAAGAAGAAGCTCATCATCTTGCGCATGCTCATTTACTCGTTAGTGGGTTGGACGAAGAAGTAGGCACAGGCTCAGGCTCCCTACCCGGTCATCTTCACGATCACCATCAACACTTGCAACATCATCAGCATCACCAGCAGGTAGAGGACGAAGAGGAACACGTCCGGCGGATCAAAAAGATCGAAGAAGCCAGAGCGAAGAACAGAGAGAAGCAGAGGTTGTACAGAGAAAGACAGAAGTTGAAGATGGAAGAGTTGGAAAGAACGATCAGAGACCTTGCAGCAACAGCTGGCGGAGGTGGAAGTGGGAGCGGAGGTGGGAGTGGAAGTGGAGAGGTCAACGAATCAGTTGGATTGAATTTAGATCAGGATCCGAGTCCGGACTCTAACTAAGAGCAGCTCTGACTGGTTATCGATCTAGGGGTTCTGTGTGACACATATAAGTGTATAAGCTCCTTTGGGGGTTCCTTTCTTTTCCCTGTGTAATTCTAGTGTCTGTATTTAAAGATATCGAATAGTTGTATGCTTCGTGAATATAATTCGGTTTTTGTCTTCTAATCATATATATATATTTAATCGAAGATGAACTCTCTTTCCCTCAGCTATTCCTAGCCAGATAAGACAGAGAAGGCGTTAGGATGGCTGTAAGAGATTTTACCTTAACCAAACCCCCCGGTCTCTTTTCTCAAGAGGGATATCCATCTGATAAACCACACTTGCCAGACCCCAAGCCTGAGATCCGACTCTAGTACCACCTATTGCGTCCAGAATGTTTCTTCCATTCTCTTCTCTCTCGAGATTCTCAACCTCGGCGGGAAGTGGGTTGAGTGGGTCGAATGGGGTAAATGATGGGTACGGAGAAAGTCGGGTTATCGCCGCTTGAGTGGATTGAGTTGATGATAGTACTGATAGGTGGGTGATTGAATAGAGTTAAGAATATCATCAGCGGGCTTGAAATGGTTAAGAACGAACGGGTGGGAAAGGCATAAAGAGACGAACCATGCGGAAGATGGGTATGTGGGTCATAGACACCAAATGGTTCGCTTTCTTGCCACTTTCTCTTTTTTGCCAATCGATCTGCGTCTTCCCCCTCTTCGATCGGTTCAACCGGCACTTGTTCCTTCTTTTTCATATCGTGAAGCCCAATCCCACCTCTCCATGCCATCTCGACTCTCTCTAGCCTGTCCATTCTCGCCTTAGTTAACGACCTATTCACCTCGACTGCATTTCTTGCCACGCTCTCCATCCAATTCTCTGGTGTCCAACCTTCCTCTCTCAATCTAACTCTCGATCGGTTTCCTGCCGTTCTCCGACCGGCTTGTTCAAAAGGAGGAAGTCCGTCTGAAGAAGGGAAATGTGTGGTCGGTCCTCCAAGAGGGTAAAACGGCTGAAACTTTGTAGATGATAAGTCGTCTGTCGATTGAGGATGGGATTTGTCGACTTGAGCGGAGACAAATGGGTCAGGAAGTTCGCCTAGGAGACTATTGGGTTCTATTTGAAGGGAAAGACACTCGGCCAGCGCTTTTTCCTCGTAATAATCGTCGGTGACCCATCTAGAATCTGGAGAGAGAACAAGTGTCAGGAGATCTGTCAATGGAAAAGCAAGAAAAGAGGGAAACAAACAAGAAAGACAAACTCTTAATCATTTTCGCGCCCTGCAACTTGAAACAGTTGCGGACGGCTATCATCGTTACGCTTCTCGTTCGGAATCGTTCGTTGAGTTTTCCGTTATCGATCAAATGCTCCTTTTCATCACCCGCGAGTGTAAGCTTGACGAGCTCCTTGTTGTTTCGGAAGAAATAGAGCGAGTCCTTAAATCCACAGGTCCGGGCAGCATCAATCGAGAGAACTGTTGGCCCAAAGATAAGAAGCAAGCACAAAAGATCATACGAAGCGTGAAAGAAGGTTGAGTGTTTCGTGATTCATGGAGAGGAGGTTGAATGCCGGAGTACATAAAATGAAGACCAAAATACTAAACTGTATAACTTGTTGGGATTCGACCTGAAGGAGCTTGTAAATGTCATAGACTTATACTCCCGGCCTTTGATAGACAAATGAGTATCAGAGAACAGACAGGAATACCCAGACAAAAGGCGCAAATCATCAATGTTCATACCCAAAAGGAATTGGGACGCGGTTTAGGTAGAGTTCTCGGGACACACCTCCTAGTAGCTGACCGAGTGTATCAATCTTGGTATCTCCCTTAGGATCATCCGGAAGGACCAACTCATCTTCTTCAATCACATAAGTCTTGTCACCGATCACCCTTGTCGCTGGGCTAGAGTCGGACTGCAAACGGGAGACGGACGAACGGACGGACGTACAGATGAGTCACGCACGTACACAGAAAGGAAGACAGGTCAGTCTTCTTTAACTGTCCAGGTGTTTCGAGCCGCTATCATGTAAACTAACCTCATTATCTGAACCACTGCCTCCTTCTTCACCGGCTCCTCCTGCGCCCCGTCTACCAGATCCGATAGACGCTCTTCCTCTTCCTCTACCCCTTCCTCTTCCTCTGCCTCTACCTCTGCCTCGTCCTCTGGGCGTACCCCTCCCTCCTCCGCTAGGTGTTTGAGCAGCGGGAGATCCTCCATGAGACCCTCCAAGAGTCAACCTTAGCGACCTTGTCCTTCTTGAACGACCATCCAACCTGCCACCTGGTGAGCTTGTCTGGTTATCTTCCGAGTCGTTGCCATCGTCATCATCGTCTTCGTCGTCTGGCCTATCGTTGTCGCCTTCGTTATCTTCTGACTCGTTCAACGACGATGAAGGGGGCGGTGGTGGCGGTCGACCGTTTCTCCAACCTTTAGGAGGCATGCTTAAAGATCTATAAGAGAGCTCAAGAGAAGAAAGATGATGGATTGATGGTAGTCTGGTCCAAACGGGACAAAGGACGCGTCCGTTGCGTGAAGTTGCATAAAGCGCGCGCGTCAAAGGAATTCATCAAAACCTCTTGGAACGCATAAGCCCCAACATCCGCATAACTTTTTCTTTTTGGCCGACTCAAACGAGAACGGCTTCGTCTGAAAGCAACCTTTCTCTCCCTGTCCTTTGCTTGTCCCTCTATTGTCTCTCTGGTCAAGAGCATCAAGGAAAGCCTAGCCTGGACATAGAGAGAAGAAAGAGAGGGAAGAAAAATATACATCAGATACTCATTCAGCCGGTCATGTCGTCCACCTCTCTAGAGGCTCAGCTGCACAAGTATGCAATGAGCTTACCCAACCACGTACGTTGCTTTCCTTGGTTCTGTCGATTTGTGCTGGCTCACTTGGTTGTCTCATTGGATCCATAGGAGAAGAGGAGATATACTAACTGGAGTCTATCTTATTTTGTTCGTTACACCTCCTGATCCCATACCGATGCATCCCTCATACACTACAGGCTATGGGTCAGAACGATTTGACCACTCAATTCCCTAACGTCGCCCTATCAGAACTTACTCTGGCTATCAATAAACTTAGCAAAAAGGTTTGCGCTCTCTTCTGTCTTTTTGTGGTGTCTCGGTCTAGCTCTTTTGGAACTGACTGTCGCGTTGTAATTGTTCTATCTATACTACTCGATCCGCCGCAGAATTTGGTTCGAACGTTGGATCTGGGTAGAGCTGGAATTAAATGGCAAGCCATCAGCAAAGGAGAAGCCAAAAAGTAGGTGATCCTCTCATTGTAGTTTTTCCAAAGACGAGCGTTGGCTCACATCACAGCGATTCTCTCGTGCTGCCCTTACTCTTCTATAAGATTGGCGGCACTAGACGATGACGAAGGGATGGTGTACAAGGTCATCGAGAGCGCTGGAAACGAGGGTGGGTCTACTACACTTCATTCCCTCTTGAGGAAATAGGCAAGACCGAACGGCTTTTCTGACCACTTGGCCCTCTCTCTGTATATATACATACATCTTCTCAGGTATATGGACTCGACACATCAAAAACCAGACAAACCTTCACTTGACGATCATCAATAAGGTCCTTAAATCACTAGAGTCTAGGAATGAGATCAAATCGGTCAAATCGGTCAAAGTTCGTTCATTTCCCATCTTCTCAGCCACGCTTGGTACCGTTTGGCTTCCTTGTAATCTGACCGATCTATCTCGCAAAAAAAAAACACAAACAGCATCCGACACTGAAACTTTACATGCTCTACAACTTGACGCCCTCGGTCGAACTAACGGGCGGGCCTTGGTTCACCGATAATGAGCTCGATACTGAATTCATCAAACAACTCCTTCAAGCTGTCCTCTCCTTTATTCGACAACGGGTTAGTCTCTCTCATACGTCTTGAGTTCTTCTCTCTTGATCGCAAGGAATCATTTGTGACTGATCCACACCACCTTCTCTCCTCGTCACCTCTCCCTCAGTCGTTTCCCAGAGTGAAAGGATACATGAACGCGCTCTTTCCGCCGACGCATACATCCTCGTACCCAACTGCTCTTCAGATCTGTACATGGATCAAGAAAGCCGGTATCTCATCGACGGAGCTAGACGTCTCCCACATTCGAGTCTTGCTCGAGGTTCTCGAGTTCGATGGTGAGATTCAAGCTCTTCCTGGGCAGATGGGACAGTCCTTCGGGATGGATACTGGGGTGATGGACTTTGAATCTGCCAGGCTTGGGTCTGGGTCGGTTGGGAGGAAATCAAAAAGGATGAAGGAAGATGAAGATAAGAAGAGAAGGAAGAAGGGGAAGAATGGTAGGAGAAGAGACAGGAGCGATGATAGTGAGAGCGATTCGGACGATTCGGAAGATACCGACGATTCGGACGATGAGGAGAGACGGCGAAAGAGGCGAAAGAGAGAAAAGGAGAGAAAGATCGAGAGAGAAAGGAGGAAGAGAGAGGAGAGGAAGAAGAGAAAGGCGAGGAGGAAGAGGAAGGCAGGGGCAGATCTATTCGATAGTGAAGATAGCGAGAGCGAGAGCGAAAGTGGAAGTGAAATGGACGAGAAGACCAAGTCAAAGTAGGTTTCTCTTCTCAGATCAACCCTTTCATCGGTTCAAAACTATTGATTCGTCAGCTAAACATCCTCTTCTTCAACGACTTGTCCACAAAACGCCTACTAGATCAAAGACCTCAAAGTCTAAATCCAAAAAGAAGTCCAAAAAGTCCCGTCAGCAATCATCCGACTCTGAGAGCGACCCTTCCTCTGACGATGACTCTTCGCTCGACTCCGGATCTGACTCTGATTCTGCTGGCTCATCTTCATCTGGTTCCACCTCTTCTTCGTCTTCCGACAAGCGATCCAAGTTATCGACTAAACGATCTAAACGAGCAAGCGCCGCCGATGTCGGTGCATTTGTCTCTTTGTCCGCTGCTGCTTCAGACGACGATATCTCCGACTCGGATGCGTCGGCCTCAGAGTCCAAGAGAAAATCAAAACAAAAAAAGAAGGAGAAACTCAAAGGGAGCAAACCTTCGGCCGGTAGGAAAGTAAAGAGAATCGAAGTTGGCGTGGAATCCGAGGAGAACGATTCCGAGGAGGATGAGAAGACCAAGTCTGGGAAAGGGAAACGGAGAGTGAAGGAAGAGGATGAGGTGATGGAGGATGATAGAGACAGGACAAAGAAGGACAACAGAGCATATGGAGATGATCTCAAGGTGTCGACTTTTGGATCGTTCGAGAACGGAGATGATGCTTTAGTCTATCGAGCAGGTATGTTGTTTCTCTTTTTCTCTTCTTTCTTCTGCTCTTCCTCTCCCACTTTAGATCAACAGCTGAGGTCCTGATGACCTGTTGAAAATAAACGCGGTTTGGATAGTCCGGCCGGAGAAAGTCTCCTTAGGGTGGACAGAAGCACCATGTGGACGTTGTCCGCTCTTTATGTTCTGTAAAGAAGGAGGACCTGTTGAGCCTGACGGCTGTGTCTGTTCGTTTTACTTTCTGCTTCTTTCCTCTTCCCTTTCCTTCCGTTGAATTGACAAGAAGAAAAACCTTTGGCTTTGGGTTGGTTCCGTCCAGATTACGATACGTGGCTGGACCAAACTATGGGCGCTCTACAGATATAAATCCTTGGCTGTCCCATCATGGGTCGTAGAAATATCATGGCATGCAGCATAGGTCGATCGGAGGACAGGACTAGAAGGGAGAGAGAAAGAGAAAGAAGAGGGAAATATAGGATTCCTTCTTCTTTCCTTTTCTCTCCTCAAGCGTAGCCTTCTTTCATACACATCTTTCATTCCTGAATTGTCTCTTCGATCCATTCCTGTTTCTCATATATCCATACGTTCTCTTTCATCCTTTCAATCAATATGTCGCTATCCATCCATCCCCTCATCGCTTATCACCTATCATTACCCATCATGACTTGCACTTTTCTGTTGCCGTATCCAACATTGCCTTTGTCGCAGCTTAAAACAAGACTGACCATCTGACGGGAGAGGAGAAAACAAGATATCTTTTCAGCCAAGCCAGAAAACAATTCAAGTCCTATGTGTGTATGTGTGTATATGCCATCCATCAAGTGTCTTTCTTGATACCTGTCGAGCTAGAGGTAGAGCCCACAGGGACGATCGGATCTTTCCATTCGGCCTGTTCCGCGTTCACGTGGTGAAATAAGAGAAAGAGAGAGAAAGCAAACTCCAAACATGAGCGCCGAGACTGACTGAGGTACGGTTACTATAGAGAGGAGAGGAGACAGAAGGCGGAAACTTACCCAGACTCTTGTAGACTTGGAACCATCTGTGCTGTTCACGATCTCCTCCTTTGTCCAATCCACAGAAGGCGCGTTGACCCATTGACCCAACCTGTCCATCATCTCTACATCAACGTTGTAAGCTTTCGCGAGGTCTTCTACCTCCTCTTCCGTCCGTGCCAAAAGTCGACGTTCGAGTAGCTGTAGTAGATCTGGAGCTTCTAGCCGGTTATGATAATCTGGGGAAGACGGGGACGGGGTGAAATGAGAACCAGTGGGGAAAGAGATCGGATCGAGTGTCCGGTTCTGAAGGACAGATACCGATGGGTTGATCTAGAGATTGATATACGTGCAGGCGCGCAAGACACAGAGAGTGAGGAAGCAGAATTGAGATATACATCGCAGGGAACGAGCTCGGAAGAAAGAAAGAAAGAAAGAAAGAAAGAGGAACGAACGGCTCCTCGGCGATCTCGAAGGTCGGGAATGACGACCTGACCTAGACTAGCTAAACTGTTCAAGAACTGTAGATCTTTTCCTCCATCGCGTTCGATTTCTGTTTGTATGTCATCAAACACAAAGAAGAGAGATCGAGTCGGAAGAAGGTAGGTGATGCAGACAGAAGATAAGAAGATGAGCCTCGATCGAAAAGAGTTAAGGAGAACGATCGGATCGAGAGGTGATCCCAAAGGAAAGACTGGAAGCGGAAAGCAAAGACGTCGAAGAAAGAGATATAGACGAACCATCCGTCCTAGAGGCAGACGCAAACAGCTTTTGACCACTCGATGATTCACCCACAGCCGACGATGATGATCCATCCACTGACGACGAACCCTTTGGTCGAGCTGGTTCTTTCGAAGGGAACGAGCTTGGCGCGGCTTGGTAGGGAATAGATTGTTTGATGGCCTCTGGAGCTCTCGTCGGGAATTTTTTCAGAGGCACTTCCTTAGCTATCTTTGATGACTTTGATCCCATTATGTGAGTGAGTGAGTGTATGATGGGTGTTGAGTCGAGGATGGTACGTGACGAAGGCAAGGGATTGCTGATGGTGAGGATGATTGGTTTCCTTCGTGGGGCTCCGAGATTCGATTTGACCAGCGACTTTCTTTTCTCTTTCTCTTTCTCTCTTACCTTCCTCTTACTTCTTTTGGTTCGAACGAATGACAAGCTAATCATTAATCATAAACAAGTGTGTCCGACTAACAACTCGTCCGTGTCTATGCCTGTGTCTGTACTTTATTGACATTGACTCTTTGCAGAAGAAGAAGAAGAAGAAGAAGAAGAATTTCTGTCTGAATTGGATGAACATTGAGAGATCATGTCCGTCGAGATAGACTACGCCTTGCTTGCTTCCGATCCGGTGTTGACATCCAGCTTGGTTTCTGCTCTGAACAAATCGCTTGCCGGTGTGGCCTTACCCTCGTTTCTCGGTCCTATCAGCGTGACATCGTTCGACTTTGGGACGGAAGGACCGGACGTCGAGATTGTCGGGTTGACGGATGTCTACCAAGAGTTTCTTGACATAGAGGATGAAGAGGAGGAAGAGGATGAAGGCGACGATATACTAGGGTCTGATGAGTACAAACAGACCAGTCCCCATCAAGAAAGACGATACAGTGAGGATGGAGGGATGGAACGGGATGAATCGATGGTAGAACCAGCAGATTTATCCTCTCCGGAGGAGAACCCCCGATGGACGACGTCGGCACCGAACGGGACCGGTGGTGGGAATAGTTTGGCCACACCAAGCTATGAGATGAATCGACGGATGAGTCAACAGAGCTCATACTTTTATCAAGCACCTGCGAGCGAGGCAGGTTCTGCCAGGACGTCCGGCACGGCGATGTCATCCCGGACGACGACGTCGACGATACCTCATTCGATCATCGGCCGGACCCCGTTGTACAACTCGAGTCCATTCACGTCGAGAGTCGGATTGGGGTCAATGTATAGTCCTTCCGGTAGTCTGTTCTTGAGTCGAACGACATCGAGAGCTCCTTCACCTGTGCGGACGATCGATACCGGACTCTCAACGTCGACCAAGTCGTCTGAACGAGAGGTGAAGGGTGCTCACGACACTCTCTCGACGATCTCTCCGTCAATCGATCCATCGAATGAGACTCGATCGGGTCCGATGGGCCCTGTACCGACGCCTGAATCGTCTTCTTCCTCTACCGGTCCACCCGACTTGCAGCTTCATCTTCGGATCCGTCATTCGGCAGATATAAGACTTTCACTCTCGACTAGTCTATTGATTAACCATCCCTCGCCGGGTTTCATGTCTTTGCCCTTGGCATTAACAGTGACTCGGATGGATCTCGACCTTCATCTCGTCGTTGCCTTCCAGGCGACCCATCCTCCCGTCCACCGACGAACTTCTCGCGGTGATCCTGAGGGAGCAGGTAGCGAGAATGTGAACGAAGGTACCGGTGGCGAGGCCAACGTCAGTGGAAGAAGGATTCATGTGTCCATCTTGGATGAACTTGATCCTTACGGACCAAGAGTACCGGGCGAGACCGTCCAACGGGATGTCCCTCATCTGGGCGAGTCCAAGCCGGTACCTGTGGGGGAGCGAATCATCGGCCGGATGGAGATCCAGTCTTCGATTGGGCAGGAAGGCGAGCATGTACTAAGAAACGTAGCAAAAGTTGAGCGGTTCGTGCTGGAGCTGCTCCGACAGACGATCGTGGATGAGTGTGAGTGGAGAGGACAATTTTCTGCGCGATCTTCTTTGACACAGTGTGTGTATGTGTGTGAGTGGGTGATAAAGACGGCATGCTCATCTAGTGTTTTCTCATCTTTGTGCTTGTGTGTGTATCTGTGTGCGCACAGTGGTCTTCCCGTCTTGTCATACGTTCATCATATAGAGACTGTTGACTAGGTCAAACACAAGACGTGCACACGTAGTCCTCGCAAAGAAGAGAGTGTGTTCCAGGCAAGATCATGTACCCAACAGAACGAGATGAGCAGAGATGAGCAGAGACGAGACCACTACGATTCCCCCTGTGGTCTTCTGCCCTTTGCCCTTCTGCCCACCATTGTCCCTTTACAGTGGCCGTTCTACACTCACACTCTTATCCTTACTCTCACCTGCTCGTTCCTATTCTTTCTCTAACTACATACACCATGATACATACACACGTACATACACACACTCACACACCCACCCATACATACACACCGCTGGATCGCCTGCGGGCGGCTGTCCCGCGGTTCTAATTATAGACGGTGTTTTTGGGTTTTTTTAATCTTTTTTTGCCTCCTCTTTTTTACCTGCTTCCTCTTTCTCTTCTCTCTTCTCTCTTCTCAACACCCATCTCCCTCGTTCTCCCTCTCTTTCTTCTTCTCTTTCTCTTTCTCTCAGTTCCTCTTACTCTCTCTCTCTCTATTCTAATCGATCCCAGCGTGAGTGTTTCGTGGGTTTCGCTCATCCCGTTCGCTCACAATTCGATGTTGAACTTACACCTCTTTGTGTTCTCTCTCTCTAGATGTCTGCCGCTCTTCTTCTTCCTCTTCTCGCCCTCGCTCCGGCCGCTTACGCTCAGGTTACCGCTACTGGTATGTGTTCTTCTACGATGCCACGCTCTAGAGACCATGAGCGAGCGATCCGTTCCGGTATACAGATCACACCCAACAGTACAATCGGGTGGTCGTATACGCGCCGGTGTGTAGTTATGCATGGGCGTATCGTTGAATCGGCGACTGACTTCATATCCATCCTCCGATCTCGCCACCTTTTGTCTTTCTTTTCTCTCGTTGGATCTATATAGGTACCCAGGGTGTGACCAACCCTGCTACCGCTACGTTCGTTTCTCCATTCTTATCTCCCTTCTGCTCTGGATGACCATCGTCGTTTCTGACGCACTCGAATCGTATTTCACACTTCTCTCTTCCCCCCCCCCCCCCCCAAACATTACTAAAAATAAATCACCGCACTTGAAAAAAAAACAACAACAATAAACATTCACGAAAACAAAACAGCCTTGGAGTGTACAACCAGACATCCTACTCCAGGTTGCTCAGTGTCAACTCGGTTGATGACTTCTGTATCTTCTCGCCCCCAGTCGCTGGTGATACCATCGGTGATACCGAGGAGGAGGAGGTCGCTTGGTGCACCAGTGAGTCTTTCTCTATCCTTCAACTCTAATCTAACATTCCTCTGATCACTCAATGTTCTCTTTCCCTCTCTCCCTCCTTTTCAGAGCCCCGAAACAACGCTCGAGTTATCCCTGAGTATGGTCCTTTTTGCGTTTAGATCGTCTTGGTTCATATGTTCTTACCAACACGGGTTCCATCTCATTTTGAACTTTCAGCGGAACGATCACCGCCGCTCACTTCGTAAAGACCCCTTTGTACGTTCAGATCACCGGATTCGGTGACCTCACTAAGCTCAACGTCCTCTCGGGCGATGAGGGAGGAGAGCTTGATCCCCATGGTTCCACCGGACTCGGTAACCCCGTCGGAGGAAACGTCACCTCGGACGTCAGCGGAGCCGACGTTCCCTACCAGGAGTGGATGAACTACGTTGCGTATAATTCTTTCTGTATCCGAATCTGTACCGCTGAGAACTCGACCTACTCGGCCGCCGTCATGTGCGAGCACACCTTCGATCTGATGGGTTGTGAGTGGGTCATGCCCGGTGATTACGACCAGGAAGGATTCACCTCGTGTGACGGTGATTCCGCCTACCCTCCCGGAGTCTACCCCGTCGGAAGCGCCGGGTCCGGTACCACCTCGACCTTTGCCCAGCGATACACCGGAACTTACAGTGATTCATACACCACCGACACCTGGACCATCGGTTACACCGTCACCCCCCAGACTCCTTACATGACCCCTGCCTCTTCGAACTGTTTTACCTACAGCACTATCAGCAATGGAATCGCCTCGCTTACCGCTGGTACCGTCTCTGTTGCCACCTCTGCCGCCACCGTCTCTAGCGGAGCGGTCGCCGCCGTCAGCAGTGCCGCCGCGTCCTCTTCCGGATCTGCCTCCCAGGCCGCCATCACCTCTTCCGCCGCCGCCGGATCTTCCTCAATGAAGACATCGGCTGCCGCCAAGTCCTCGGCCACGGCCGTCGCTTCGGCTGCTGCCTCCAAGGCCACCTCTGCTGCCTCTGCCGCCTCTGCCGCTGCCACGAGCGTTGCTGCCTCTAACGCCTTCAGGTCGTCCGCCGCGGACTTCACCCTTTGGGGATCCATCATGACCCTCGGAGCTGTCGTTTTGGGAGCTGGTACCGTCATGATTTAAACAGAAGATTGGGCTTTCGCACACGTTGCGAGAAAGTAAGATGTTTGATCCAGAGGAGGAACTGGAGAAAGCACCAGTTTGGACGTTATACCCTTCCTCTTCTTTTTGTAGCCCTCGTGATTACCTTTGGAACTTTCTCGATAGCTGTTTTTCTTTACCTTCGCCCTCGCTCAATCTTTTCTGTCCTTCTTGCCTCTCTGTTTCTTCCTTTACATATCTTTTTCTCAAATGGACAATCGGGATCGATCGGATTCAATCAGTGCACACGAAACTCACTTATATCATCCATTGCCAACTACACCACGCTCCTTTCCTTTTCTCTTTCTTCTTTTCTGTTCTTTTTCCAACCCAGCTTTTCTCGCACAACCTCGTCTGGACGAACCGTCGTGCCCGTTTAGGTTCACTTGCAGATACAGAGAGAAAAGTGATGACCCTTCTTTGCCTTTGCCTTTGCCTCCTGGTTCTTTGTTCTGGATTCGATCTTCCAGCGACAAGACAGGACCAATCCATCACTGCTGACGAAATCTGAACTGAGAATGAAAGACAAAACAAGAAACAAAGAAAAGTATCAACATCCTCTGGGTAGAGAGTCCCATCCTGCCACCTGTACGAAGCATGTTAGTTCAAATGGAATGAAGAAAAAGGCAGCGAATAGCAGAGAATACATTGATAGATACATTTTATTACCAATAAAACTCATAAAAACAAACAAATAAAACGAAACAAAACAAGAACGAATATAGATAACAGTTCTCTCTAGTAGAATGGGAGGAGTAAGAATAGAAGAGTAAGGGTTCGTACTAAATGCGATATACAAGACGAAGGCCTAGACTTGAAAACTCAACTTCAGATCAAGTCTCTTGCTTTTTGGGGGGGGGGGGGAACCTACTCCGTTCTATGACCTCTTCCTCCCTTTTCCCATCTATCCCCTAAAGTCGTTTCATCTTTCAGTCTAATGGTCAAATCTTGTTTGGATTTTTTCTTACTCTTGTACAGCTATGGGAATGAGTCTAATTTTTCTAATCGCCGTCTTGCTAGAGATGACACCGAAGGGTCTTGGCCTATACTTCGTCGTCGTCGTCATGATGATGGGTCGATCGGGTCGTTCGGTTGAAAAACGTGGATGATCCAAAGAGAGCGCGAGTCAACTCTGTCAACTATGATTTCCCACAGAAAACGGGATAAAAAAGAGGGGAGTTCATTTATTTTTATTTTTATTTTTATTGTTCAAAATACATGTTAGATGGGTAGTCCGGAACAAACAAAGCGGAAAGTAGTGGGAGAGAGAAAGGAGAGAGAAAGGGGCGCAGAAACAAAAGGAAGAGGGACATACGTCTTCCATCACTTTCGTAGTTTCCTCCAAAGCTTCCGCCTCTGCAAATGCATACAGAAATACCATATCCTTATGAAGTCTCGCTCTCTCCTCGAAACTTCTGCCCACCGACAGATCGCCTGTCGAATCTCCCAGGTATGATTGACCCGCCGACGTCGATGATTCGGAAGACGTCGAAGTCGACCGACGACCAGGATGAGGTGAAATCAACCCTTTGATCACCTCGTCTTCCCATGTTCGCACAGCTCGGCCTGGCGAGGGAAGGAACTGAGGAAGAGGAAGCCTAGATCGAAAGGCATGAGAACATGCATATAGGTGAATCATCACCGAGGAGATCTGTATCGTTTTTGTTCGTTGTTTTAGGCGCACATAGGTAGGAAGACGATATCAGATGAATGGTCGAGTATTGTCTGAGAAACCAAGATAACCTGTGTCCTTACGAGTTCTTTCCGTTCTGGAAGTTCACAAAGAGAGAGATATGTCATGTTAGCGTGTCAGCAAGGCCTAGAAAGAGACATCTCAAGCGAGGAAGACCAGATTTACGTTCAAGGACCACATGCACAGTTTGTTCTTCAAAACAGAGAGAACGTATGAAGATATATATATCATCAGCCAAACGAGAGGACAGAATCAAAGTTATAAGGGTCAGGGCGCACCTCTAGGAATCTCTTGACGAATGATCGACAGCGCGATGAACAGATCGCTCAAACTTCTGGCGGCAACAATAGTCTGTCTATATGCTCTCAACGGCTACTCCGAGATCAACCAGCCGGTTAATCTATCAAAATTACATCCCGAGACTAGAGGAGGAAGAAAGAACGAAAAAAAGAAGGAAGAACTTACTTTATGAATAAGAGTAATTTCTAACTTTAGCGTGTTTAAATAAGAAGAGCTTTTCATCAAATTCGTCTCCACTCTCTGTTGAAGTCTCTCAAAAGCCAAGGTGTCGAATGAGTATGGACCCTGCTGGATCAACGATCGACTCATCGCCAGATACATCTTTGTCAGATCGTCCAGCACCTGAGCCATTGTCCCGAGGAAAAGTCGTTTAGATCGCGCAGGAAAGATAAATTCTGTGACGAGCACAGCAGCGACGATTCTTCTCAAATGAAATTCGAATAGGATAAGATCAACACGGTGGAGCCGAGTAGAAGACACCCGTCAAGAGGATAGAAAGACAACAGACTAACCCAATGCAGACCGTGACTGTTCTTTTCCATGCGAGCTCAACGACATCTTCTGTGGAAAGCCTGAGATAGGGGATGAACAAGACCGGAGGAACAGTGATAGATCTAGATTGCGATTGCAGTTATAAATCATCACCAGGTAAAGCATGGCCCAAATCAGAATCCAACACCGTGAACACGAGACCCTTCAAATATCTCCGTTGGATGACTGAATAAAGGACTAACAAGACGACACCAACTCCTGGAAAAGTGGTGTACATGATGACGTAGCCCGCCAGAGCGCTATCTCAGCAAATAGATGAGCCGTCAGATACCTATGATTTTACCAATCCTCTTTCTTCTCCATATGCAAGATAGAATAGATTGTTGTAATGACTCACCCATAGCAACTCGTAAGGCTGATCAATGCATAAGGGTTGTCATGCGCAATAAGCCAAATGATCCCCGCCAAGATCGCTCCTGAGACTGTTCCCATCACTCTGAACGTTCCCACCCTCCAGGTTTGACCACTGGTAACATCTAGAACAAAAAGATACGAGATCGGGATCCATTGACCTCGGATATCCGTGAACCAAATCCGTCCATGGGAAGATGGAGGTAAGAAAGCTGGCAGAGTCAGAAGTGTAAACCCTAAGCCAAGTTTGATGCTATATGTGAAGTTGTGTTTTCGAGCGTGGAGAGCTTGAACAAAGCGCGCAAGAGTCAAACGGACTTCAAACCGCACAGAACCAACGAAGATATTCAGACATCGAAAGAACATGTACACATAGTAACTCGAAGAGCCCTAACTCACAACTCAGAACGCAATGAGAATCCCACAAGACAAGAAACGTTCCATAGAACCATTTTAACGGACTTCTACTAAACCGACGGGCCCGACGAGCGGGGGGAGGAGTCAAAAACACCTCGGCGATCGACGCCTGAATATCTTGTCGGGAACGGTCCACATGCTGAGAACCATCTTCGTCTGTTGACAGAATCATACAAACAGGTTATAGACGATATTATACATGAGATGATTTGCGATCGGAACCAAATGAGGATTAAAAAAGAGAGGCGAACCATCTTCTTGATCTTGATCCTGAGCGGTCTCGTCCCATTTTGCACTGAGCGAACTAGATCCTAACCAAGCTCGCGTGAGAGTGGGCATCCTTATAGTTGCCTTAACCGAAGTATGAGCACGGAGAGCAGCGGCCGATTCCAGTGCACTATCCAATGTCCGAGACACCTGTTTATCAAAACAGTATATGGAAGAGATGAACAAGAACCAGAAGAGGATGTCAGATGATAGTTCAAAGAAGTTTCTCAACTCGAGTCGGTGTATAAAGGAAACCACGAACAGCAAGGATCTTGTACATGAACAGCGAGATCCGAAGCAGATTTCTGTCCAACCTGTGCGCCTTTCTTGACACACCTTGTCTGCTTCGACCTATCCTCGATGCATCTTCCCACGCATCGACTGCTTTATCTAACTCTTTATCCATCGCAAGAATAAATCTTCCTCTGGCTAGTCTGAGTTCTTCCCTAGCTTGTTTCAAATCTTCTCCAGCCCTTCCATCCAAGACATGATGGAGCGCGGCAAAGACCTTGATTAAATTCTTCGCGAACTGCCTGGTAGGTTCCTCGAACGGAGCTCTCTGTGAAGCATTTCTAGCAGCACGTTCGTTTCCAGAATGTCCGTCCAATTGTCGATCGTGCCGCTCGACTTGGGAAGAACCTGAAGCAAGATCCTGCTTCAGTCGGCGGATAGAAGTGGTGAATGGATTGAGTCGATGGATAGAGAACCGGGTATATGAAATCTCATACGATGCTTGGGCGAATGCTTGTGGTAGAGAAGATGATTGTGTCTGAAGCTGGCTCTTGAGTTTGGAGAGTTTCGTCAGATGGGCGGGCGGTGTCTGCTCAGGAAGATAGGAAAGAAAGAACGTGTCGATACTGGCAAGAAGAAGCTCTTCGGACGTCCGGAATGCCTGTTGGACCAACCCAACACATTTACTGACGGAAGTCCTGGGAAAGGCTATCGTAGCTATAAAGGAAGCCAAGCAGGCAAACAAAGTTGGGTACAGCAGTTCAAGCGGGACACTAGCCGGTAACTGTTAGGAAGGATAGAGAGTTGCAAAATGCTCAGTCTACGACAGCATTCTCTAAGAACAACGCGTTGCAAAATATATATATGGTGTGTTTGAGAGAGAGAGAGTACATACATTCACACGATCTAACTCTGTAGTCAGCAGCCAGACTGAGTGGAATAAAGAGATTCTAGCGAAGGATGTCAAACGAGGAGAGTGACTCCTGATATAACCACCTAATTGTTACATAGGGCACCAAGAGCAAGCATCCACAGATCAGCCCGGCCGAAATCAAGGATCGAAAGCAAGAAGAGAGAGAAAAAATACTCACAGACACAACTCTGGATTGCTATAAAGAATGAAGCAACAATCCGGCTCTGATTTGACTCGGCTCCGCCGTTCTGGCGGTTGAGAGAAGCAATGATACCTATCCCTACACAAGCCCAGCCTAGACCGGCGCAACCTCCTACCAAACCGAGGACTAAGCCGAATGGTAAACACGTTGGTTCAGGTCTTGCTCTGAAAAACAAACTTATATATTCTCGAATAGAATAGGGTGATACTAAGCCACTCACTGCTACTTTCTATCTGACCTCCGACGGTGAGACCCGGAAAGAAGAAGAGTACATCGATCGTCAGCACTAAAAACGCGTAGGGTCCTCCGAGAGCGGCCACCGGGCGGATGACGATTGTAAGACAGCAGAGGAAAGTAGCAAGGATAGGTGGACAGAGGCTTTTAGTGGTGGTTCCAAGTCTGTTGAAGAGCAAGGGCAGCCTCATGGCCTCTATAGTACCAAGCACCTTGGGGGAGCAAGTAAAGGAGGGTAAGGATTGGAGGAGGGTATCTGAAGTGAAAAGTTCGAAGTTTGTGCAACAACACCCGCGGCAATGGAACGTCAGCATTCCTTCAGGTTTCTTATTTTGAGCTTTCCTCTTCCTTCTATGCTTCCTCCCTGTGTAACATCCCTCCTTCATTCATTCATTCATTCATTCTGTTTCTGTTGTTTACATAGTAGATCTTATAGCGTTTCATACATATTAGTTTTCCTTCCATCTGCCGAAAAATCCATGCCAAACCTATAGCACGCATGATGGAGAATTCAAGAGTCAGGACAAAGTATCTTTGACTGAAAGTAACAAGAGAATCAATCTTACAGAATCTTGTTGTCCCGTAGTATATTCAGATATATCCGCTTGGAAGCTTCTTGAAGGTAAGATTAACACATCCCCTACACGTATTGGGTGTTTATTTCCTGACAGTTGTCTTGGAGTAACCCCATACCTTGCAAACAAATATCTATCCATTTCATTGACAGAGTGAAAGTGACGATGACATGACACAAGAAAGTCAGGCTTGATCTTACACGGGTGAAACTATGAATGGGCGCACCTGAAGACACAATCCGACAAGAGAGCAGGACCCGTCCACTCCAGAATATCCGGAAACGGCACGTCCTTCCCACCATTTTTCGAGGCTGCCAGAGCTTTCCGATATTTAGTCGAAGTTCGAAGAGCTGATGAGACAGCATCTACCATGATCTATTTCACCCATCGACATGAAGAGATAAAAGCACCAGTGGTGTTGGTTATTCTTCTCTTCAAGGTAACTTTTCAGGAAGAAAGAAAGGGACATACAGGATGACCGGGCGCGGCTGCCAACGTCCACTGGACGATTTGGAGCCCTCTTCCGAAAGTCAATGCTCTCCAATTAGAGTCCGATTGGAGAGAGTCATGCTCGATTGAAACGACTAATGAAGGTGGAGGCAACACAGTAGGTTTCATGTTCACAGAGACCTTGCTGGGTTTATCACCATTTGGGTTCCATAGACTTGCTAGTTTAGGAACGACTCGAAATATTCCGGCTGTCTTATCTTCCATATCTGTTTTACCCCATTCTTCTATAGGTCGAACACAAGCCGTGTCGATATCCGTCTGAGAGAACCATGCCGACAATAACGCACCGTCCAATCAGTAGGATGGTCATCGAGCGCTCCAGACAGAGAAAAATATCATAAAGCACGTACATAGACTCCTCCCCTGTAGAGCAACACTAGATATCTAAACAAGTCCGCCTTGACAGCTCCGATTCGTTTTTCATCTGATACATGAGTGGTGAGAAACCTCCATTCACTGAGCAAAGTATCCCCAAACGTACTCTCTGCCCAAGTGTTCAACGCGTCATCACTCAGAAACCGGATGTCCCAAGAAGGATTGACAGTTTTCCATCCTTTGAACTGATCTGGTAGTCGAGTGTCGTAGGATGTCGTGTATATCTGTTTGAGGAGCGCATCTGGTTCAGGGATTCGATCAAGATACAGATGTTGATCCATCAGAGACGACCAGTAAGGCATCTTTGTACTTGATATGGTTCCTGAAGGCAGAGAAGGCAAAGCTTCTGTTGTCGGTGCAGTCGTTGTTGCCATTGATGGAGGAGAAAGATTCTCGTGGAGGAAGAACTCTTTTAAAGACTTTTGAATACGTCGTCTGTATCCTTCCAGGTTCAGATCATCCCCAGATTCCCCAAGTTTAATCCCAAGCTGCTCCCTGTCCTCCTCCCAACTCCCCTGGGATAGATAAGGTCTTTGAAGAGCTTCGAGTTCTTTTTGTACGACGTTGATCAACTCGCTTACAGAAACCGAAGGTTCCCTGTCGCCCGCGGACGGTAGTATCGATATCAACGGCAACGAAGAGGAGGAGCTAGAGATAGGAGAGATGTGTAGTTGATGATAGAAGACGTAAGCTACCGTCAGGAAGCACAAGACGACGATCACTACGCGTCGACGGAAGAAACTTGGTGCGGGCAAAGCGGACGTGAGCGAGGGTGTACGCGAATGAACGACCATATGTGATTATCCACAGATTTCACGAGATTCGCGTGTCTGAAAGGAAAAGAAAGAAAGGATGGAGGAAAGAGATGAATCAAGGAGAAGATGTCTGGGTATGACTGTGTGCAGAAAGGACGATGAACATGCTGGCTGAACAGACCAGGTGTGCTTCTGGGATGCGTTTGATCCCAGAGAGAATTGCGGGGAAGCCTCGCAGGACGTTGTATTTATTTTTATATCGGCTGTGTATTTTCATTTGTTTATTGATTTTTTTTAAAAAAACATTCGAGCTTTCATCTTTCTTCTATGTACCATCGCTCAATCTTCTCGCAACACATATATCAACAAAAGACGAGAGTCCATTGATTCATAAAACAGAACTCATAAGACAACAGATGCAAGATGAGAGCCGAAAAGTAGTATCAGGCCACACTCATGAGAATAGAACGTTCTTGATTTGAACAATATCCATCATCGACCTCCGTTCTGTCCATAAGAGTACTGCTGCTGATGCTGCTGGTACGGAGATGGGTATCCTGGCTGTCCATAGGGCGAAGGCGCCGGAGGAGGGTCAGGTGAAGACGAGGCCGGGTGTTGCTGCTGCTGCTGCGCACTCGATGGTGGTGCATAGCCATAAAATGAGCTATTGCCGGTCGACGACTGTCTAGGAGGAGCAGGTGGGGCCGGGTATACATGTTGAGGGGCATATGAAGCTGAAGAAGCAGATTGGTAGGAGCTAGAGGTAGGAGGAGGGGGAAGGGGAGGAGGGTAGGCTTGTTGATGAGCTTGGTGTTGATACAGTTGTGCCGGCGGAGCAGGCTGACTTGGCCCACCATAATTGGAGTAAGTCGACTGATGGGGACTGTAAGACGAGGTCGAGGAAGGAGGAGCAGGAGGAGATTGGTAAGAGCTGTGAGCAGTAGGAGCTGACGAAGGAGCAGAATGAAGTGTCGGCACTGTGCTAGGGTGAGAGTTGAAGGCGGATGATAGACCATTCGCTCCAAAGTCCCACGGGTCAGGCTTTTGAGAAAGCGGTGGCGGCGGCGGAGGGATTGTTGAGCTCGCGAAGGATGAAGACAGGTTAGAGGGAGGGGGAGGATAAGGAGATGTCGGAGCTGGAGAGGTTGGAATTGCTCGCCAGTCATATGACCCACCCGTAGATGGCTGTCGCTGGGGTTGCGCAGACCCTATACTGAGAGAGGCAAAATGATCCAGCCCTGAGGAGACTGCTCGTGGAACAGGGGGTGGGGGTCCGACAGAGGAATGTGAAGATGTATAGATGGACGAGGACGAGCTGGATCCCCGCTCACACTGTTGAACCAATCGGCCTCTTTCCTCTTCTCGAGTGGTAACAAAACTTTTAACACTTCTACGTAAGGCGTCTGAGAGCAACTTGAGCTGCAAATAGAACTCCAACCCTCGTCTGATATAGCCACAGGATAAAAGAAAAAAGGACTTGTGTCAGATAGCTAATCAATTAAATGAAATAAAAGATACATACCGTAAAGCGCTATTAGCCTCCTTATAATCCTCAGCTTGACCTTTCAATCTGGCTGTCAAATCTTTCACTGCTCTCTCCGCTCTGGCCCATCTATCCTGGGTTTGCCGCGCGCCTCTTAACTCGTTCAGGTCATCAAGCAATTGCGAGGTTTCCTTCAACGTTGATTTCTCTTGCTCAATTGTATGGTCTAGCCGGGTTCGGAACGGCTTGAATTTCTCAAGCTCGGTTGCAAATAAGGTGGGTTCAACTCCATGAGCTCGGCGATTCACAAGGAGTTGTTGAGAAACGTCATCGTTCTGAATCTGTAGATAAGATCGAGAAAGACAGTTAGCCGAAGACGAACATACGTGCCAATATATATGTCAGGTAGAAAAGAAGACGAACCAAGTGTTTCAAGTCATTCAAACAAATTGTTCTTTCTTTCTTGAACCTACTGAGTCTTCCTAGTCTTTCCTCCAATTCTCCGATCAAGCGTTTCATTTCCTTTCTCTCCCTCTCTTCTCCCTCCTCTTCCTTGACGTCTAGATCCAACAAACTTCCCTTGTTTGAAGATGCTGGATCAGTAGATCCTACCGCTTCTGTGTAAGCCTGGTTTAGTGCCTCCGGAGAACACAAAGTCGGGAGTGAGGGCAACACAGTTTGATAAAGTGCGTTAATCCGAGCGTCGGACTGAGAGGCGGATTGGTAGGCGGTCTGCTGAGAGCGAAGGTCCTCTCGCTGAGATCGAGCAACTGATGCGGATGGCGCTTGAGTCCAAGAGTTTTGGTACTTTGCCTAGGATAGACATGAAGCGCCGATTGAACGAATAACAGAGAAGATCATTAGTACAAGCGAGCAAAAGTGGACATGACGGAAGTAGTAACCACATACCCGCAGTCTCTCGCACTCCCTCGATTCCTTATCCAAATCTTCCTGGCATGACCGTAGGTCTTCACCAACCAGTTTTTTCTTCTCTTCTAGCCGAAGCATGAGCACCTTGATCGACTCCTTTCTTTCCTCTCCTCCAACCTCTTCAACTAAATCTAAAGCTTCGCGTCCAGGCAAACTCAAGGCATCGAGTCCTGCTCCGGGCTTCCCGTGGGAAGCGACGATCGATCTAAACTTGTTCAAAACTGAGGGCAAACCAAGATATTCCAAAGTTGTCTGAACCTCTCCCTCAGCAATGTCAGAGCGTTCCACTTCGCCTCGGGATAGCTTTGCCTTTTCCTCGGAGTAGACTGAGGCAGATTCGTGAACCGCTAGAGGTATGAGCTTATGGAAGATATCCTGACCAACAAGCTTGGTTACTTCTACTGAGCTGTAGGTGTCTTGAATCGATATTGGCTGAGCAGCCGAGAGCTTGTCAAGAGGCGGAAGAGCGGCTTCAGCAGGCAGGATCGAATGATAGATGAGTTCGTTTTCCTTGGTTGCCTGATGAGTTCGTTCACTGACGACGGCCAGATGGGTCTTGGTGATCTCGACCAGGGCCGTACCAGAATCGGCAGGAAGTGTGAGTGAATCAGGGTGGTTGAATGAGGATAAGAAAACCGCCGCTTGCTTCTGAGCCTCTTTGCCAAGGGTCTCAGCTAGTCTCAACCTGACAAGCGCGTCGCCGTGCTTTGACTGAGAGTCATCCAAGATCGCTCGATGATAATTGGCAACCGATGGGTAGTATTTCGCCTTGAGCTGTCAATCGCAAGATAATGAGAGAGAAAGCAGAACAGAATTAAGCGGATCAGACTCTGCCGGCAGTCCTCAGGAAAACAATCTGATTATGTGGCAGGAAGGAGGACTTACATTGATAAGCGCAACCCAATTTCGATCGATGATACCTTTTCCAAAGAATTCTTTGACCTCCTCGCTCAAGGCGGCATACATGATTCCAGCCTGAGCCGCCAGCTTGGCCACTATACCTGCGTTGCCCGGACCTTTTCCTCCTGCCTTGGCCTTTCCTTCCTCCAAGACCTTCTCTGTGAACATCTCTTGGGCTTGAGCCAGCATGATTCCGATGAGAAGCTTGACGACTTCCTTGCTGAGATCTGTTGATGGTGCATGTAGAAAGTTTTCGTTCACATAGACTAGCATGCCCGCTGCGGATCGCGCAAAGTTGTAAGCTCGTTTGAGACCTTCTGGAGATGATCGGTTCTGAGTCGATGACAGGATGGATAATGTGGAGGCGATCTGGTAGATGACCGAGGCTTTCTCGAACGCCAATGATGTCTGTGTTGTCAGCTTGTTGGTAAATGAGTCATGCCTAAATCGAAGAAAGGATCCAAAGGAAAGACCCAAGATCAGCAATAAGAAAGCTTGACTATAGTGAAGGAAGATCTAACAACATGTACGTACCAAGGGAATGTCACTTTGATATCAGGGAACCTCAACTCCAAGAGTTCAAGCTGACCAAAATATCTGAACAAAAGATCTCTCGCTAGTCATTCGAAACAAGAGCATACCAGAATCCGAGTCAGTTCTCTTCGCAATGGACGGGACAAGAGTCCATCTTGTGGAGAGAAGGAAGAGAGAACCCACCCGTCACTTCACTACCGGCCCCTTTGACAGCATCCTGTCTGGCTCGCTGAAGGGCTGCACACTCTTCCGCATAAGAATCCGGATTCTCTCCATAAGCTGAGGCGATTATCTGACGAATTGGATTTGACCAGTCCACCTCTGCCGTCTGTTTGGATGGTATCGATATCGCTGGAGATTGCATTGTCATATCGAAGAGAGAGATGGGGAATGAAGCAAGGCAGGAGAGATGGACTGTGGAGAAGCCGATGATGGTGAGCGACATGTAACCATTTCGTAAAGTGGTTACGACGGTTACGGTCGTCTGGAAAAAGAACGACTCGGTTTTATCATCAGGCAGAGGATGGACTTTGTTACTTCCAACCTACCTCATCTTCCCACCTCCACGACTACGATAGTCTTCTCCACGTTTACTTTTACGAACAGCAGAAAGAATCAATAGAAAATTATGTCGGCCGAATTAGAGGAGGATAACATCTTTGCTGGACTGAAGAAGAAGTCCAAGAAGTCCAAGAAGGTTGAAGTTGAGGCCGAGCCAGAGGCCGCCTCTGAGGAGTCTGCTCCTGTCGTTACCAAGACCGCTGGCGAGGAGACCAACGAGGCTGCTGCCGAGGATGGAGAGGAAAACTTGTTTGCTGATCTGAAGAAGAAGTGAGTTTTCCATGCTTCCAGGTTAGCCTATTCGAGGTGGCCATGTCTACTGGCCACTACAAGTCAAGATTGGAGGGCTTCTTGAACAGACGAGGGAAAAGAAGTGAAAAAAAGTGCGGATAACTCACCAATTGTGTATCCACTTCTTTGCCTTTGCTCTCTGTATTGCTCTTTATCGAACACCCAACGCGTTCTTAGGAAGAAGAAGAAGGCCGCTCCTGTTGATTTGCTCGGAAATGTAGGTCCCTTTCTTCTCTCCACCTTGCTCGTTTCGTTCTCGTCTTGCAACCTCTGCTTTCAAGCTCGCTTGGGACTGACATCTCTTTTGTCCTCTTGCTTTGCCTCGTCATCATCGGTCTTGATAGGACACTGTTGAGGACACCCCTGAAGTTGCTGCAGCTGCCGCCGAGACCTTAGCTCCTGATGACTTTTCGGATCTCAAGAAGAAGAAGAAGAAGAGCAAGAAGACTGCTTTCGATTTGGAAGCCTTCGAGCGAGAGCTTGTTGAGGACGGATCGGCCGCTAAAGAGGGAGAAGAAGATGTTGAGGGTGTTCCGGCAGACTACGATGAGAAAGAGTTAGGAGATAACGTGTTTGGTGGTGCAGCCGCTGAGGACGCCGGTTTGGACGACAACGCTGGAGATGAGAGCCAGGCTTGGGCTGGAACCGATAGAGAGTACACCTACGACGAGGTTAGTCATTGGATTGTATCCTTCTCTTCTTTCGTCATTCTTTCCTTTCAATGTCAATGGCGACATAGATGTCATTACCTTGTCTTTCTCCTCCTTTTGACTTTTTCTATCACTCTATTTATCGGCCTTCTGCCTCGATATCACTAACTGAGCATCCCTCTTCTCCTTCTCCTTTCCATGTGGCATCGACTCTTGTTAGCTTCTCTCTCGAGCTTTCCGAATTCTTCGATCCCAGAACCCTGAGCTCGCCGGAGACCGTCGCCGATACACTATTGCTCCTCCCCAGATGCACAAGGAGGGTAACAAGAAGACAATCTTTGCCAACTTGGCTGATATCTGCAAGCGAATGCACCGATCGGATGAGCACGTCATTTCGTTCTTGTTTGCTGAGTTGGGAACGACTGGTTCGGTTGACGGAAGTCATCGATTGATCATCAAGGGAAGGTACACTCAGAAGCACATGGAGAACGTTTTGAGAAGATATATCGGTACGCCGCTGTTTTTCTCTCTGCTTCTGGGCGTTTACTGGTCGAGGAGCTGATCGGTCTCTCTCTCTCTGATTTGAACAACTATGCCAATTGTGCGACCTAAAGTGGAGTACGTCACTTGTCAGACCTGCAAGTCGCCTGACACCCTTCTCTCGAAAGAGAACCGAATCTTCTTCATGAACTGCCAATCTTGTGGATCTCGTAAGTCTATAGCTTTGTGCTATCCCATCCCAATCGCAAGCCAAAACAAATGCATCTGCTAATCTGTCGTTTCTTTGCCCTTCCCCTCATCAGGTCGTTCGGTTGCTGCTATCAAGTCTGGTTTCCAGGCCCAGGTCGGACGAAGAAAGGCTCAGCAGAAGGGACCTTAAACGGGAAACAGAAGGAATTTTTGCTTTACGAATGGACAAGCGGTGTATCAATGATTCTTTTTTGTCTACCTCTTCTCCTGAATATCTACAAAGGCAATGTATGAATGAGAACTTGATGATGTGTGTGTGTTTGTGTTCGGATATACATATCAATGCTTACGTAACATATATTTCAGCTGGGACACAAGATCGTTTCCTCAACGATCAAGACTGAAGTCTTCCACTCATTCACACCCTCACCTCCTCTTGACCAAACAGTGCTGTATCCATTCCTGGATTGCTTTCGCAAACAGTCTGCCTCTGTTTCATCCCGAATAGTATTTTGAAAACTTGATATTTGCTCAATCGAAGATGTCGGCCATCTTCTATCGGTTCAAGTCCCAACGGGCAGATTCTCGGCTACCAATAGATGGAACGGGTATCTCGGTCTTTGATCTCAAGAAGGAAATCATCCTGATCAACAACATGGGAGATGGAAAAGAATTCGATCTAGGGCTGTATGAGGTCGGAACTGAAGAAGGTATGTATACAGATCGATCTTGAAACTTGCCGAGGAAGAAGGATGCTTGTCATTTCAGTCTTGGGGGGACACTTTGGTTGATTCGACGTATGTTTGTGTATGTTATGGTGTGAACGATTGAAGAATACAAGGACGACAATTATGTCCTTCCTCGATCGACGTCTGTCATTGTCCGTCGATTACCTCCTGCTCGACCCGGGAGAGGAACAGCCGCTATATACGTTGCAGGAACGAATGCAGAGGACGCGCGAGCGGCCAGAGAAGCTAACTCTGGTCGAGCAGGAAGAGGAGGATTTGGAGGTGGGAGGGGTGGGTTCAACATGGTCAACAAGCAAAAGCGGTTTGATGGTCGGGAGGAAAGCCATCTGGTACGCGTTCATTTCAAGCGTACTGTTCTATGTGGCTATCTTTTGCTCTTAATCTGAAAGAAATGTTTTGTTGGGACGTGTATCAAAGCCACCGTCGATACCTGCTATCGCTGCCGGTCCTTCGGTAGGAGGAGACGATGAAGCAGCTAAAATCGCCATGATGTTTCAACACGAAGCCGAACAATGGCAGGCGACTCAGGAGGATATGTCAAAGTCAGTAGATGTAGATCCGAAGCTTGCTGTTATACCATCATTGGCTCTTTCGTTATGATCCGTGCTAATGCGTATTCATGATGTTTCCTCATTCATGCTTTTGCTTTGACCTGTAACTGTTGACTATCGAATTTCAAAGTGCAACACCTATCTATACTCCTGGTCGTGGTGGATACGCCGGTCGTGGTGGTAGAGGAGGAGGAAATCATACTTCGCATCGTCAAATGACCGAACCGGATAAACCTCTACCACCGGGCTATATCTGTTATCGATGTGGTCAACGAGGTATGTCTCTATGCTGTCTAGTCCTCTTGTCATTGACCACAGCGACGATAAAGGATCCGGAACTTTGTATTGAACTCTTTGTGTCATGTATCTACCTACAGGACATTGGATTCAAAATTGTCCAACGAATGACGACAAAGAATTTGACAACCGACCTCGGTTCAAACGAACGACGGGTATCCCTCGAAGTTTCCTAAAGACGGTCGAGGGCCCTGTAGCGAATGAAGGAGCGACTCCGAACGGAGTGATGATCACCCCTGAAGGAGGTTTCGTCGTCGCTCAACCCGATCTGTGAGAGTTATTCTGATCGTCTTGATCGTCTTGCGCTTGTAGTATCCATCTGACGGTTTTTTGTGAAATTTCTCTTCGCCCTTTCATGCAGGGCTACGTGGGAGAAACAACGAGTTGCTAAACCAAAGATTGTGACAGAGTCTGAGATCCGAGAAGACATTCCGTCCGACTCGACGTTATCCTGTCCGATCTGCAGTAAGCTCTTTACGCAAGCTGTAAAGACACCTTGTTGCTCGACGACGTTTTGCGAGGAATGTATCCAGGCCCATCTGTTAGAGCAAGATTTCAAATGTCCTCGGTGTTCAGAACGGATAGGTAGTCTGGATGAGTTAGAGGATGATATGGAGGCGAGGGAAAAGGTCAGAGAGTATATCGAGAAGGAGATTGAGAGAAGAAGATTTGAAGATTCAAAAGAAGACGAAGACGGAGAGATAGATGTCGGTTTTTCCTTTGATTTTTCTTTTCATTTTGGAATAGTCTTTGCTTAGCTGATACTGAATTGGTTTCGGTAATTTTTCGTTTGGTTGAAACAAGAACAACACAACACCTGGACCACAGGCATCGGCAGACGGATCAAAACCCAACGCCGACCAAAAACCGCCGACAGACTCTCAACAATCGAAACCACAACCGCAACAGCAGCAACAACAACAACAACAGCAGCAACAGCCTTCGTTTGAGGATCAAGTTCCTGACCCAGAAGTTCTCCAAAGTCAACTGGCACAAGTGCGGCGAATGCAGAAAAGCCCATTCCTTCGTACGTTCTATCTGTTCTCTACTCTCCAAACTGGGCAAAACCTCATGACGTCGACCGCTGTTTTCGCGGCTTGACTGACTTTCGTCTATCTGTCTGTCTGCTTTTCGACATAAATCCAGCTCCACAAGCAAGGTTGAAGCTAGAAGGAACGCTGCAGAACTTGACCGAACAGCTCCACATGTCATGGGCCTGGCACGCCGGTCTTCTGAATATGAACGGCATGCAACCCTCGCTCGTGCTTCCCCCGCTCTGGAACGGAAGTACCGCTGGCGGTGCTGCTGCCGGGCTCGAGGGCACCAACGGAGGGATCGACGAGGGACTCCCGAATGGGCCCGGACCGAGGTCCGCTGGTCCGGCCACGGATGCGTCCGACAGGCTTTTTGCTAACTCCCGACGGAGAGGCCTCAAGCGGTCGTTTGCTGTCAGCTCTGGTGCGAGCTCTGGTGCGGGTGGGTAGGTGTGGTCGTTGAGGGCGCATGGTGGGGAGGGATATAAGAGGCCCGAGGCCCTAGACGTGAGACCGCTTTGCTCCACTCTATATTCAAAAGAAATAAGTTTATCAATGCATGGGACAAATCCGTTCAGTCTCCCTTTTGTTTCTGAGGAGAAGTGAAAAAATGAAAATCATGAAGATAACCCAAAACGAAAGAATGAAAGAATGAAAGAAACCAACTCCTCTTCCCCCGGACCGTCTTTCTACATGGAAATCAAGAAGGGAAAAAAGGGAAAAGAAAAAAAAAACTCGATGGTTGTGAAAGAGAAAGAAGGCTAAACAAGACAAGGCGAGTTAAGATAAAACAAGGTGGAGGGTTCACTGTGTTCAATTTATTTTCGGTCTCCGTCGTAGAACAAACGAACGGCACCGTATCGGATGAAGAACGCAAGACAGGAACCTGCGATCTGGATGAGGAGAAAGAGTGAGAGAGATGATGAGCGGTTCAAATCCATGGAGATCTCTACAGTTCGAAAGTACAAACCGCCCAGAACGGTGAAAGGAAAAGAGGCAAACAAAGAAAAGTAAACAGGAGGAAACGGACGAACCTGGAGAGCAACGATGATCAATGTGAGCGTATCTTCCCTCACCGGTCCTACATGGATCAAAATAAAACTTTTTTTTTCCCGCCCGCGGGCCATCAGGATCGATCATCTAAGAACGCAAGGCATTCAGGCGCAAAAGGAAAGAAAAAAAGAAGGAAGAAAGAAAGAAAGAGCGTGAACATACTTTAGGATGGTGAGATTCGTCGTACTGACTATTCTTCCCTTCCCCTTCGTCTCTTTGCCTCCATCCGAGGCTCTCTGAAGCCGGACGAGTCCGAGAAAAGCAAAGACCTCCAGACAGAAGACCGTGATCCACCTAGGCTCTTTCACGCTCACTTCGCTTCCTTTGTCATCCCGAGATGGTTGGGAGACAGTCGGTGAGGAAATCATGGCGATGGATGGTTCAAGGAGACCGGTCTCATGGTTGATCCTTCATGATTCAACCCGGGAAGGAAATCGTTTATTGTTTAGAGGACAGAGAAAAAAAAAACGAAAAGAAAGAGACTCACTTGGGTAGCCGATGTCTGGGGCATACAACCAAGCCAAACAACTGCGGACAACTCAGGATAAAGTTGAATATCTGGGGGATGAACAGCAGGAGCAACGTTTTCGGGTAATGGGATATAATTGCGACGCAGGCAAAGGTCATGCCTGTAAAGTAACAGAACGTGTCGCCGACGAACGCTCGAGATGGGTACCTATGGGCGAAGAAGGGTTGCCTCTCCTTCACGTCAGCGTTGGAATTTCTTCCCCGTCGGTCGCTATGGAAAGAAAAGCAAGAAGAAAAAGATGATGATGAAACAGAATAAAATGGAAAATCCGACGAACCAGTTGTGATAAAGCAGGCCGACACAGACCCCAACGAGGGGTAACATGAAGTACAGACTCAAGAGATGACGTTCGACCATAACCTCGCCGCCGACGGCGCCCAGAAGGCTGACACCGTGGTGTTCCCACACGAGGCCGAGCACGGGCAGGTCGATCCTCGGGAGGGGCACGTACAGGCAGTCGTTCACGACCACCGAGAGCGCGATGATGAGCGGCTGAATGACCTCGAGGCCGTTGATACCGGCGAGGATGTTGATGCTGTTTGTGGCAAAGGTCGAGAGCAATGACATGTACACGTAGTAGAACGGACCGAGCTCGACCACTTTACCAAAGATCGACCGGAAACCTTTGGGCATGACGATCGTGGTGAGCCCTCCTTGGGCGTAGTAGACCAGGAGGAGTGGGACGGAGGCGACGATAGGGATCGGGAGTTTGTGACGCCATCGGATGTCAAAGATGTCATCCAAGAAGCCCAACAGGGTAGCCGTTAGGAGTGAGAGCAACGCCGAGAGGTATAGCGAGAGCTGTTTTAATTTTTTATTATCAATTCAGATACCAAGACAAAACCGAAGCAGAGCACGTCAATACCTTTTGAGTAACCTCTGGAGAAAAGGAGAGGAGGGCAGGGGACGAACTTCCTCGTGGGGGAACGGTCCTGTCTTCAAAGCCCCACTCTGCGATCTGAGGGTGAATGGAAAAGGGATGAACAGGATCAAGAGCACGATATATATTGATGCGATTGGTAGACCCATCGATTCCGGTCTGTTTCCGTTTCCGTCCCCACACACACATATGTACATCAGTCAAGCACTGCCTGAATGAAAGAAAGACAGCAAGCAAAGAAAGACACCAAGAGAAAAGCAAGGACATCCGACGAACACTTCATAGCTGTTCTTTTTCAAGAGATCCCTACCCTTCAACCCTTTCCTCATGAACGCGCCGGCCACTCTCGGCACGACCAACACGCTTCCGACGGCCGCGAGGATGGCGAAGCCTACAGAGGCTTCCAATGCGGGCAATGTATGGTCGCCTATACTAGCAGTTAACCCTGCGGCTGTGGTCGTCCCTGACCCTTCAACAAGCCCAGTCGAAGAAGGAGAGAGTAGCAGAGGACGAAAGATCAGGCAAAGCGAGAGCGGGATAAGGATAGTAGGGATGAACGTCGGGATCGGACGTCCTGGTAGACCGGTTACTTTCTGCTCCGGTTCAATCTTCTGTGTCGCCGTTGGTATGGCAGTAGGCGTGGGAGTGGGTGCTGTCAATGATTCAGCCGACATCTCTACTGTTCGAACGAGATGAAGAGACGCCGAGAGAGGGAGAATAGCTCGAGGGGGTTGAAAGAGTAGCGGTAGCAGCAGCAGCAAAGAAAGAAAGAGAAGGAGAGAGATGGAAGTGAGACTCCAAAAGTGCTGAACAGCCTTGACGCACGTGAGTACACACGTGTTATGTCACGTGCACGGTTCAACGCCACAGACCAACCGGCCCGGACGCCTGGTTTCGCTCTCTTTGTTCACACGTGTGTGAGCGCGCTGGCGTTGGGAAACATGAGTTGGCTTTCGAAAGAAGGGCATTTCATAACAATGCACCAAGAGAAAAAGAACAGGTGGAGGGAAAAGAATAATTCTCCACGATGTAAGGATGCTCTGAAAGGAAGAGCATGCAGAAAGGAGAAAAAAAAAGAGGAAAAAAAAAGAGAGGTGAAGAAAAAGGTGGGAGGGTAGAAAGATATACAACGTGGTCGGACGAGAAAATCATCCGTACAAAGATTTGGAAAACTCGAAAGAGTCAGAAGAGAGAAGGATGATGTAAGGGTAGTTAGAAGGCCAAACGGAAAGGATATGAATGAAAATTCAGGTAAGGTTGAACAAGCCCAGAAACGAGATGAAAAGACACGACTTTTGTGATTCAGAATCCGGGCAAAAAGTTTGAAACGAAAATTTGAAGGATATTGTCTACTAGAGAAGTTGGTGGAAAACAAGGAAAGTAACAAAAAGAGAGAAAGGAGGAAGGAGAAGGGAACGAAACAAAAGAGGAAAACAAGCCGAAAGTAGAGAGAAACTTTGATATAGGAAAACCACAAGAAACAGATGCAATCTGTTCAGGCCAGGAAGACATCCTGGTCGTCGCCCAATCCATCCCAGAGGCAAGTGTTTTGGGTGGCCGATTGTGCGGATCCGACGGCACCGCCGAGCGAGATGTTTAGTCCGTAACCCATGCCGACTCTGACGGCTTCTTTGAGCTCACCCATTGAAGGGAATCCGGCAAGACCAGTGGGGAATGCCTGTTGTTGTTGTTGTTGTTGTTGTTGTTGTTGTTGCTGCTGCTGCTGTCGACCGGTCTGCTGGTGGTGGCCGTTCTGAGTAGGCTGGGGCTGCTGTCGCTGTTGGAACGAAGCAGGAGCGTATTGGCCTCCCAAGGCGGCAACGTGTCTCCAGATGTCAAATTCAGACTGAGCGGTAGCCGGAGGGGGATAATATAAACCGGTCGGACCAGGTGGAAGAGTGTAAGGCTTCTGGGACTGAGCATCTTCCGAGTTGGCCTGGGGAAAAACAAACGAGGCAAACGGAGAGCTCGAGGTGTTTGCTTTCTGCTGGGTGGCAGCGATGTTTGCCAACAGGCTAGCGGTGTACGGGTTTTGAGCGTGGTGCTGCAAGCTCGAGAATCCGGCCGCCGAGTCGTTCGAGACTGATCTCGGTCGATAGGCCTCGACTTGGTGTGGAAGCTGGTTGTAAAAGTAAGGGAGTTGCTGCTGCTGCTGTCGTTGTTGCTGCTCCTGCTCATGCTGGCGCTGTCGGTTCAAATGGTTCAACAACTGTTCGGCTGCCCAGGAAGACACCTTGTCGGTCGCCCCGATGGCTTCGGTCTGTAGGGCGGCTTGGTGATCTACGGAGAACCGAGCGGAGCCACCAGGGGAAAGAGAGACCGAGGAGGGGGTGTGGGCGTCGATCTGGGTAACGGCTGAGGGAAAGAACGCGCTCTGAAGGCTGGCAGCTCTGGAGGACCGGATGGTAAACTCGAGCTCGTCTCTGAAAGTATTAGCGGCGGCGGAGGAAGACAGGTTGGGCAACGAGTTGACGGTGGCGGGCGAGATAATGGCTTCAGGGGCAGGGTCACTGGAGGCGATATCGTCCAAGAGACCGATCTCAGGAAGGTCGTGCTCGTCATCGTCGTCGTCGCCGAAGCCGGCGGAAAAGGTGCCAAAGGTTTCGTGCTCGACCTGTAGACAGAGCTCGGTGTCTTTGGATAAGCCAGAGGAGATTCTTTCTGGCCTGCCTTCCTTTCGCCTGGTCTCGTTCACCTCGATGAGGAGTTCGTCCCGTTCGGCGAGGAGAAGGGTGAGCTGCCTGGCGGCAGTCAGCCGGAGTTCTCGCTGGGCGGACAGATGGGCGATCGAGCTGTTGACGATGACCGACTTGGATGGCCTGCGGACCGAGGCGAGGGAGGGAAGGACCCGGGCGAGGTCGAGAAACTTTCCGTTGAGGGTCTCTCTTCGCTGTCGTTCGATCGCGTTGTGAGTCGCTCTTCGCTCTGCAGTGTTGACTCGCTTTCTCGACTTTTTCTTTGGGCCCTGGCTGCCATTCGCGTTGGTCTTCTTGGCGGTGGTAGCAGCGGCAGGAGGGATAGTATACTGATCGATGCTATCGAACTGAGAGGACGGAGTGATCGGTTGGACGAGCGACGAGTTGGACGACGCCGGCGAGGTTTCAGTAAAGATTGTCATGTTCTTTTTTTTTCTCTTCTTGTTATGTGCTTTCTTGGTCTTGGATTATTTCTGTCTTGTCCGGGAAAGGGGCGAGTACGTGAGGATTTGTTTCGGATACTTTTCTGTTTTTCTTCCGTCGAACCAGGATAGAGTCAACGGTGGGGGGGGGGCAAAGAAGACTGAAGATTTGGCAAGGGAGCAAGGTAAGACGACGGCAAAGATCACGGAGGACGTCCGTCTAGATGAGCGGAGAGAAGACTGTCGGGGGATCAGAGAAGAGATGGAGAGATGAAGCTGAAGGAGAACTGAGGGGAGATAAGACAGAGATAAGGTCGAAGAGATCGGGGTTTTTTTTTTGGTCAGTATGATTGAGATGGAGAGAGCGAGAGAGAAGACGAAGCGATCTACACACGATAGGGTTATGCCGCGAGAGTGCTCTCAGCTTGCGATAACTTCCTAAAAGGGGGGGGAAGGGATGGGCGGATGAAAGATGAAGGATCGAGACGTGTTGTTTAGGTGATGTCTGTTTGGCGGTAGAATCGAGAGGAGTGACCTGTGTGGATGGAGTGTTCCATGAGAAGCGACGGAGAAGGAGAGAGGGAAATATTGATCAGCAGGATGGGAAGATATGAGAAGAGTAATCGAAGAGAGACGTACGAGAGAAAGAGAAAGGATAAGTCCAGTACGAGGGTCGCGAGCGCTATCAGAGATTGGAAACAGCCGGATACGGAGCCGAGAGGAGAAAGAGTCAGTCATTGTGCGGAGAAGGTATGAGTGAACAAGCAAGTGAGTGTGTGTCAGTAGGAGTTGGGTGGAACAGAGAACGAGTGGCCAGTGGCAAAAGGGAGATGTGCCTGTTTCGGGTGAGAAGGTGAGGCAGCGAGGCAGAACCAGAGAAGGCGGGAGCAAGTGAATAAGGATGCTCTGTCGACCAATGGGAGAATGATGTGTGTGTGTATGTATGCGTGTGCGTGTGAGCGTATACAGGTATAAGTGTATGTGCCAATGCGAGTAAATGGGATGGATGGATGGATGATTGATAGCCTCGATAGGGTTGTGTGGCTGACGAAAGAGACCCATCGAGAGAAGACCCAACCCCGAGAGCGAGAGCAAGAACGCAAGCACGACCACGACCACAACCACAACCACAACCACAACCACAACCACAACCACAACCACAACCGGAAACACTTACAACAAGCGGTATCCTCTAGTGTACTGTCTTTGGGGGGAGGGGAGCGGGAAAGGAGGGAGGACGAAAGGGAACGGAACGAGACGACAGCCAGATAGAAGACAGAAGATAGAAGGAAGGGGAAAGAAAAGAAGAGAAAAGGGGAAAGTTGGAAGGAGGAAAGATAAAGACCGGGGGGGGATTTCGCCAGGGGAGGACAGGCACAGGCACAAGCCCACAGGCTCTCAGGCACACAGGCACACCAGAAAAGAGAAAAAAAAATGTCACGCCTCAGGGCAACCAAAGGACGCCCCGTATAGTGGGTGTTTGGGCCCGGATAGGAAGCGCGGTCGAGTGCGTCTGTAGGGCCAACTGCCTCTGGGCGTACAGGCAATCTTGCTCACTCTTGCTCTTCCGCCCGCTCCGATAGCTACAATTTGGCTCTTTCGTTCGGAGCCCAGCTGCGCGCGTCAGCAGCCCCGGCTTCGTTCGTTTGGTCCCGCCCACCCACCAACACACACACATATATCAATCCATCTACCGGCACAGGCTCATCCGGCCTAGCCGGCTCAACTCGATCCGATCGGCTTTCCGACCGGTCTCGGCCGAGAGTGTGATGAAAAGGCGGCCAGATGTTATTTGCAAATACCCTTCGAGCGATAGCCCATTTCTCGGCCCTTCTGGCGTGCTTATCGAGAGGATATGTGGCGTGAGGTTCTCACGTGTCTACTCACGTGCTTTCCAAACAGTCATCTCATATCTTACGTAATCTTCTGTAACCCTTTCGTAGCCACTCTCCCATGACTGCACCGTAACCAAGTCCTCACCGCCCGTCTGTTTTCCTCCTCACTCTGTTTCTCACTCCCAGCATCCCAGCATCCGTCCATCCCAGCATCGCTCGCTCGCTTGCTGCCTTGCTTTCTCTCCCTCTCTCTCTCTCGCACACGCACACTCACAGCGCTTTCCTTCTCCCGCTCTCTCTGTTGGCCATGCAGCGAAAGACATCAAATTCAAGGCTGTCAGCACAGATACTCAACCCTTCAGCTCACTCCCACTCTCACACGCATTACATCGACACAACCGGACTAGGAATCTCCAACGTCCCAGTTTCTCCTTCGGGTGAGGTCCATTCGAAATCAAACCATGCTTCTCAATCCTCGGCTCTCAGTCCGTCAGCATCTCCGTTCTCTCCTTCGGATGAAGAGAAAGAGAACGATGGGTTCGATCCTAATCCTCTCTCACACTCTCTCTCCCATTCGCACTCAATGTCACACTCACTCTTTCACTCCCAATCTCCGTCCCAGGACAACGCGTTGAAAGCCAGGCCGGCATCAAGGCACCAACGAATGTCCCACTCACGCTCCAGTCCAAGCGTCTCTCTCACCGGGTCAACCCCGCCGACCATTTCATCCCGGTCTCCAAACCCGTACAGTCAACACACACCCACCATCTTTTCGACCCCTCCCTCCGTCTCCGAGGCCAGCCCAGCCGAATCCTTAGACTCCGTTCCTCCCCTGCTGGCCACGCCAAAGAGCTCGAATGGCTCGTTCGTAGAGAGCAGACATGACAGGATCCATTCCAGAAATCTCTCCGTGTTCTTTCCCCGTCCGGGCAGACAACCAAACCAGACGGACTCTCAGCATCAAACACCGAACCTGGATGATCCGGTGTCGCTCATTCCTTCCTCGGCTTCGCCTGTCCCACCCAGTCCCAGAGTCACCGGTCGCAGAGGTCATCACGTCCGTTTCTTTCCTCTTCCCTCTCTCTCTTACTCTCTTCCTTTCCTTGCCTTTCATTGACCCTCGCCAATTGCCGTCTTTCCAATGCGCCATTCTCTCTCTTGTCGTTCCCTTCCTAACTTCGCCTCGCCTTATCTCACCTTGCTTCATCTCGCCTCGCTTTTCCCTCACACCAGCATAAACACTCGCTTTCCCACAACTTTTTCTCCTTCATGGACCCGATAGAGACAAATCCGGCAATAGCCGCCGCATCCCAGTCCAGTCCGGTCTCCCTCGACGGAACGTCCCCGTCGTCCTTCCCCTCGGCCACGTCGACCCCCCGGTTCACTTCCGCACCGTCCCCGTTGAACCTATCGCCGATCACCCCACCAGCCAGGTCACCGATCGCCCAGCTCTTGGCCCAACCGCCCCTCACCCAGCTCATCGCGCTCTTTGCCCTCCTCGAGTTTGCCCTCGGGGCCAGTCTTTGGGTTGACGGTCAGGCCGGCGGAAGTCTCGCCGTCACTGGACTCGGTTACCTCGTCGTGTTTGACTCGTTGGGCGTCGCCGGGATCGTCGCGAGTGAGTTGCTCAACGGGATTGGTTCTCCGTTGAGCAGTCTTTGTAGTCCTTTCGGGTCAGTCTTTTTTTACGTCCTGGTTTTCTCTCAGAGCCTTCTCTCGAGCTTGTTCTTACTTGCCGGCTTCTCTCTCTCTCTTTCTTATCATCCGTCCCTTCCGGCCTTTTATAGAAACCATCGGCTGGAACCGTTAATGTTCTTTGTGCAAGCCATCTTCCTTCTCTTCTCGTCGGTCTACATCTGCAAGGAATCCGTCGAGCACGTCATGCTCCTCGGACACGATCATCACGACGACTACAATGAGTCGGTCCCTCTTCTTTCCCTCTACCCCATGTCTCTGCTTTCGTCTACTTATACGTCTTGTTCTCCTTTTCTCGTCAGACTTGTCCTGCCAAACACACTGTTACTCCTAGCCGTTGGCGCCGCCTTGTTCTCCGCCCTCTTCTTACAAAATCATACCAAACTCGTCGAAGGTATATCTTTTCTTTTCTTTCACTTTCCTTTCTCCCTCTTCTCAGACAGTGTTACTCTCATGTTGACCGCCACGTGCTTCTGTCTTGTCCAATCTACTCATCGCAATACAATAGCCGTCGGCTCGACGATCACTGGCGCTCCAATCATCAAACGATCAACCTACAGAACGACCTTGTTTGACAGAGTATTCAACCTATTGACAAATCCGTTCTCTGGTTGTGTTCTAATCTGTACTGCCGGTCTCTTGTTCGGCGGCTTGATCTTGCCCCCGTACGTTCTCCGTCCCTCTTTACTCTTATCTCTATGTTCGTCCTTCTGAACTCGGGTTTTGTTCCATCCTTATGCCTATAAACGTTCTTCCGATCTTCCCTTTCAAAGGGATTCTCTGGCCAACCTGGATAAAACGGTGGCTGTGTTGGAGACCGTGCTGACGTTCGTTGTTTCATACCCCGCCTCGATCGCGTTCGGCAAGGTCCTCCTTCAAACGGCCCCTCCAGAACGTTCGGTTCAGATGATCGCGCTCGACAGATCATTAAGAGAGGTCGAAGGCCATCCGTTGGTCGTCCATCTGGCGCCTCCTCGCATTTGGAGACTGGTCCACCATCATGCCTCTTCCGTTCTGCCCTCTTCCAAACAGACCAGCCAAGAATCCACCTCTGGCTCTGGTCTCAACTCCAGCTCCAGTTCCAGAAGAATCAACTCATTTAGACCGGCCAACTCGGCGATCGGCTTGAACACCGGAGCGAACGCCAACGCGGCGATGTCTGCTTCGGCCTGTCTGTTGATCGTCACCTTGGTCGTCCACGTTAGGGACGGAGCCACAGATTCAGATATTCTCGGTTCGTCTCTTTCCCTTCTCTGTAATTCGCCTCCGCCCTTGATGTTGCCTCGCTCGATAGACTGACAGTGCAACCTATACGGCCAAGCAGAGGTTACAAAGTTCGCTTACGACAAATGCGCAACGGCAGTCGGAGCGCCCCGTTTGGGACGGTCCATACAGCAATCAGGCGAGATCGGTGGAGAGGGCGAACTCACGGTCGAGGTCAGGAAGGGAATGCCGAAGTGGACCGATCTATAGAATCATCGTTCCGTCTCCCTGGGCGCTTTATTCTCTTCTTTTTCTCTTCTTTCCTTAATTTGGCAGTTTTTCTTCTTCTGGAAACCCGTCGTTCTTCTGGTCTGGGTCAGGGGCACGTTCCGAGCTGGACTCGACCAGGTTTCACTTCCGGATAGTTCACACACAACAAAAACCTTCTTTTCGTTTCTCATCATCGTTCTTGTTGTTATCATCGTTGTTGCTGCTGTTGTCGTTGTCGTTGCCATCTTCGTTAACATAATCATCATCTTCAGCATTGTCTCATCATCTCATCGTCTCATCATCTCATCGTCTCATCATCTCATCGTCTCATCATCTCATCGTCTCATCATCTCATCGTCTCATCATCTCATCGTCCCATCATCTCATCACCAGCATTCAGGCTTCCATGCTCTCTCGATCGATACACCTCTTGTGTAGTCTATACTATCTATCATGCCATCGTTATATCGTCGTTTAGAACTTATCGAGATGAGACCTTCCAGCACTGTGTGCGCCGTGTGTTTGATCGGCAACTACTTATCAAACTCGGGACACGTGCTTAATGGCCTGCCGTCCGGTCAGTCACCTTCCCCCCCAGCCTCATCCCTCCGATGATCTCATGCCCTCCTCCCAACGTATCGCCTCCTCGTTCAACCTCTTCTCAAAATGCTTTAACCGACCGCCACTCCTAACTTTTATTTGTCTTCCTTCTTCTCCTTCTACTCCTTCTTCTCTTCCTCTCTTGACCTATCAAACGTTTTAGCTCTTCTCGATCGGCCACATACGATCGTATAAATTTGAATGGAAAGAGCACCCCACCCTCGTCAGTCGGTCAGGTTACTCTCAGTCTTGCTCGCATGCTCTCTCTTCAACCCTACAGCAGCAGTTGTCTTGGCAGTGAACGAGACGACGGTGGAACCAAAGGTGATTAGAGGCATCAATCTGGGAGGTTGGCTCGTTTCCGAACCTTGGTTCGTCCAGCTTTCTTTCTATACATTCTTCCGTATACACATACATACGCACTCTCTTTCGGTGTGACCCTTCCTTGCTTTGTCCTCCTCCCTGCCTCCTTTCCCTCGACTCTCCTCTTTCTTCTTCTTTCGGATCAAAGGGAAGCAAGTAGAGAGAGAGAGAGAGAGAGAGAGAGAGAGAGAGAGAGAGAGGTAAGAATGGCTAGGTAGCCAGTTACAGAAAGCGCTGACCTGATGCCCAAACCTATTCTTAAACTTTACCGGCTTAGGATCACACCATCAATATACACGACCAAACGAGGCGTCGACACACCGGTCGATGAGTGGTCTTTGGTCGAGACATTAGGGAAGGATACTGCTTGGAGTGTGTTGAGTGATCATTGGTCGTTAGTCTTTTCCTTCCCCTTTTCTTTTTGAATCGCAAGACAAAGATAACAATTGGACGACAAGAAGTACAAAAGGTCTGAAGCGTCCGTTCACGATCGAATTTCTGATCAGTCCTCTATCTTGGTGTTCTACCTTGCCCTCTCAGATCGTTCTACACCAAAGCCGACTTTGAAAACATCAAGGTCCGTCTGTCATTAATCTTCTTGGGTTTTCAGCGGTCTAACCTATCTGGTGATCCCACGTTGGGTGTTTCCTCTCGCGCCGAAAGATGGCCGGTCTGAATGCGCTCCGGATCCCATTGGGCTACTGGGCGGTCGACCTACTCGATTCAGAGTCCTACGTGTCCGGTCAGTTCCCCTATCTCATCAACGCCGTTCAGTGGGCGGGTGAGCTTGGGTTGGACGTCATGGTCGATCTCCATGGCGCGCCCGGAAGTCAGAACGGACAGGATAATTCGGGAAAACAAGGTCGGTCCTCTTGTTACTTGGTGATGATAGCGATAGGTGAGGGTGGAGGTTGAACGTGTTTAAATCCTGCTCGCATACACCATCACCCCTCTCAGGGCCGGTCTTGTTCACGGCCAACCAGACAAACTACGACCGGACGTACAGAGTGTTGAAGAACCTGACGGAAGAGTTTGTCAAACCAGAGTATGGTGGCGTCGTCAAAGGTTTATCTTTTTCTTGTTTCGTCTTGACTCTAGGCTTGCGCCGTTCTTCGATTCTCATCTGTATTCTCTCGTATCACTCGCTGAATGTACCACCTCCGGTTTACATACACAAAAACAGTCATCGAGATTCTTAACGAGCCCCGTCTACATGATTACAACCAGACTACAAACACGACGTTCAGTATGTCCGACCTCAAGGCTTTCTACGCCGCCGCCTCGGACGTCATTAGATTTGGATCCGACAACGGCTTGACCGTTGCTGTTCATGACGCTTTCTGGGTAGGATCCTGCTTTTCCTTCCTAAAAAAGACAGAGAGAGAAGCAAAGAAGAGTGAACGGAGGCTCGGGCAGAAACGCTGATGGATTTGATTTGGCTTCCGCTTTGCTCGTTCGCTTGCGATAGGGCCCACAATACTGGAACAACTATGATCCCACGAACAACCAGTCGTATACCGGCTCAAACCCTTCCTGGCTTCAAATCGACACGGTTAGTCAATTCATCGCCGGTTAGCCGGTGGCAGTCTTGTTCAGTGAACTAAACGCTGATGTGATTTTCTTCATTTCTTTTCTCTTTCTATTTTCCGGCCTGGTAGCATCAATACTACGCTTTCGCGCCTTATGAGAATCTACCTAGAGATGAAATCCTGGGTACGTTCGATGAGTTTCAATCCCTCTCCGTGTCGTACACGCGCGAACAACGGAAGGCTGAAATCCTTGACTTATGTGCACATCGTTGCTCTCCGTTTTGGAAATAAAAGATCGAGTTTGCAACATGTCGAAGATCTTCAAACAGTCCACAACGTCCACCCCAAGGACTGTTGTTGGCGAGTGGTCCCTCGAAACAGGTTAGATTCAGTCCCCTTTTTCCTCTTTCCTCTCTCTCTCTTTCACGTACACATTCAAAAACGGTACACCCGACACGGACATTGACATCTTACTTCGATTGGCGGGAATCGCTTGTACCAAACTCGGCCGATAGGCACGCCACCGAACATCTCGACATCGACTGCGTCACCCTCGAGAGCAAAACGAACTTGGCTACGGACGATATTTGAAGCTCAACTCGCTGCTTACTCGCCTAGCAGTATCGACACCGGTAGTAATGGTAATAGTAGTAGTGCAGCGGTGGCTTCCTCCACTCAGGCCGTGATGGGCTGGTATTTCTGGTGTTGGAAAACGGAATGTACGCTTGTTTCCTTCTTTTTCTCTTTTTTTTTTTTTTCTCAGGTGGGCTCTGACGTTTTCTTTATTCGATTTGATTTTACTCCCTCCTTTCGTATTTCTCCCCTTTTCTATATTCCTCCCCCTGAAATACACACACACACACAGACAACATAGACACGTGGTCATATCTTAATGGGATCAACAACGGATACATCCCATCAAATCTATCGGACTCTTCCCAGCTCGTCTTTCCGATCCTCACGTCCGGTCCGAACGCGGGCTGTATAAATGCTTCGACAGGCTGGCAGGCTGCTGCCGACCCCGACCCTCAGCCTCCTTCTTGGGGCGGAGGAAGCGGATCAGGATGGAACCCTTACAACGGGGCGGCCAGGCTGGAACACGCCGGAAAGTGTTTGCAGCTGGTCGGACTCGCAGTTGGCTTGGTCGGCCTTCTCATCTAACGCGGTTTGATCCCTCTCCTCGTTCAGAATGCGCCGTGCCGTCGTCTCCTTGGAATCTTTTGCTTTTTTTTTCGCACTCGTATCTGCATCATCTGGAACGTTTCTTGCTCTGTTTTTGCTCTGCTTTTCTTTTCGATAGATCACCAAGTTTCCTAAGGATCTGTCTGTCTCATATAGTATATATATTTCGTGGTGCCTCATCTAACTTATAACAATTACATTAATCTTCTTCTTCTTTTCTTTTAGAGTTCGACAGAAGAAAAGGCACGGGTCGTCATTTTATATCTTAATCCTTTATATGTCATTTCTAGCATCATCTCGCCCGAATTCTTGATAAGCCATCAATATTACAAGCCCAGACGGACAAATATACAAATCCGAGAGCAGCGAAGAAGGAGATGACCCATTCTCTCTCTTTCTCTCTCTTTGGTGGAGGAAAATACATGATGCGAGTGAACGAGGCGGGACAGAATAGGATAGAACAAGACAGTTCTTGGTAGGTTTAGGAAAGACATGTACGGAAGCAAAGGAAAGGAACGATGCGATATCGTCAACGTTCACGCTGCGACCATCTGTCTTTCCTCTTTCTTTCGCTCTGTTTAGAAAATCAAACGATATGAAATAACACGTCAACATCAATCTTGATCGAACGTTTGAACTTTTGTTTTCTCCCTCTGCTGGGTTACGACAGTAAAGGGAGAAACCGAAGGGCACTGACCTGGTTCTGGTGATGTGCGTTCGAGTTCTTCGGCCTCGTTGACCACAGGTTCGGTCGTCGGCACTTGCGGAAGCTCCACATCCGGTACAGCCTGATGCGGATAAGATCGACACCATGCGAGCGAGAGAGCGAAGCAGATCCAGGTTTCATATCACGTCGCATCATTTCAGCGATCATCTGATTAGCACAAGCCCAAAGAAGACGAAGTAGAGAAAGAAATAGAAGAAACGGACAGGGACTCGAGTTTGCTCTTGTTGATCAATCAGCGCGTTGAGTTCGTTCTGGACCGCCTCTTCTTCGTCGACCGACATCTTTGATTGGAGAGCTTGGTCGATTTCCTGTATTCGTTCACCGAACCCAACCCCAAGAACGCTCAATTCGTCACGCATACGCATGTCTGACAGTTGATGAGAGCAAACGCAGAGTCAAACTCGGAGGCGGGACGTACGCGTTGATAAGATACGGCTTCTTCCGTCTCGCCCATCAGTTTCTCGACCTTCTCCAACGTCATCTCCGAGTGGATCTCTTTGAGAACCTGGTTCCCCTGTTTGAGGCCTTCAAACACTGATTTCTCGACGAGCGAGAACTCAATTGAAGAGACCTTCAACAGAGAATCCCGAGAGTTCAGATGATAGTCCAACCCAAGTAAAGACTCATAGGAGTTCGCGATAGAGATGGAAAAGGTTGACGTACAAGAGACTGAAGAGTCTCGAGTTGAGTGTCTGTCCGAAGGAGCAGCTGTTGTTGATACTTTCTTTGTCGTAGCGCCGTCAAGGCTCGGCTCTGCCGTTATGTATCCATACATCCATCATTGTCGTAGGATTGATGAGGACAAAGAGCGTTCACCTTGTCAGTTCTTTCATGGTTGCTCCAAGAAGATAGATATGTCTGCCGTACCTTGTTACCAGCCTCCAAAGCCTCCTTGGCAATCTCCTCCTCCCGTTTCAGTACATACTCTATCTGTATCATCCAAGGCAACATGCATTGGCGACGATCACACACACGGAAAGCCCACTAGAACAGATTCCAACCGACCTTTTTCTGGTACTGCTTCAGCTTGTCTCTCTGCAGTTTCAAACTGTTATTTTCCGTAAATCAGTCCCCTCTGAAGCTCTTCTTACTCGCAAAAGACAGAACGGACGTACTCAAGAACCGCTCTGTCCTGAGATGTGATCTTGACGGTACTCTGTTGTGCTCCCATGGCTGCTTGCAAGTCTATGTCGATGCCTTCAAGGTCTCGTTCTCATCTTATCTCTTTCTCTCTCTCTCTGGTTGGCTTCAACACCATGAGACTAACCAAGTTCCCAACCCTAACCAAAGCGGTTACTACCTTTTCTTAGAGGTGAACCCAACACGACACAGTCTAGCCTATAGGAGGATGAGAAAGAGAGCTCCTAGATCCTAGTAGGCTGGAAGCCGAGAGGACAGTCTGTTTGGGTGTGCGATTTGCGAGAGACAGACAGACAGATAGGTCAACGCAGGAAGAAGACTGTGTGAGAGGTGAAGCTGTACGAGACGCTGGCCAGCATGTTTCCTCGTAGTACGACATCATCGACATTTCATAGTAGAACCTCCTTCTCGTTTCTGCTTGTTGCAGCCTGATCTGATGCTCGGTTGATCAAAGGAAACTCGGTAAAGTTGATAGAAAAATCAACCTAAGCACCCATCAGTCTATCAGATAGATCACCCAGGAGGCTCAGCGAAAGAAAGAAAGCCCGTCCATCCTTCCTACCAGACGTTGTGGCCGACCTGAGAGGTGCAACGACGGAGTGTGAAAGGCTGATGTAACGAGCAAGAGTCACGACCAGCCACTATAAATTCGTTCAGTTGGCTTTCGTCTCTTGTTGGCTTCTCTCTTTTCCCTCAAATTGTACTTCGTCTACGGACGGAAACCCTCAAGCTTATTGTCTCCATCCCCTGCGTACCAGATTTCGGAACAAATCTCTACAGGCTTGGACCTATCCGCTTTGAGAGACTTTACAAGCTCTCCTGTGAAAGGGAGAGCCCTCAACGCTCTCGTCGTACCCCTCGATAACCTTTTTAAAGAGGGGCATGAGATATAGCGATGGGAAATTCCTTTCTTCTGTGTTCATCTTTTTAACTACTGTATCTGCCTATGGATCAATGTTTTTCTATCGCTGTTTGCATCGAAAGAGCTGTTTGCAGAAATCGTCGAGGTCGTTGGGCTGATTTGTTTGCTACTCTTCACGTACCGTCGTCGGTAACGACGATTTCCGATACCCAACCTTAAATCATTCCATTCACAAAGCAACTACCACCAGACCCACCTCGCTCTCTTCTTTGTCCAACAGTCCCTTCTCGCTCGCGTTCGATGCCTTCAGTCCAGCCACCAACTCTCTCAGACCCTTCATTTTCTCTCTGTCGTTCCCTAGACCCGACCAGATGAGTTCAGTAAAGCCGCGAGGGGTCATTACTCTGATGTCCTTCAAGTCGGATGGAGTGATCGATGACGTTTGAAGGAATGAAGGTGGTGGTGGGTCTGTTGGAAGCGGATGCTCATCGTCGTCATCTTCCTCAGAATCGTCTTCTTCTTCTCCATCATCATCATCATCATGGCTGTTTGTGTTATCCTCCTTACCCTGATCCGCAAGACGTCTGCGCGACAGAGAAGACCAAAGGGCAGGTGGTGGCTTGACAGAGGGAATTGAACTGAATGGGAAGTACCCTCTAGGATAAAGTTCGAGGTAGGGCGTGACCTTGTTCAGAGGATGATATTCGTTGGTTCCCTATCCCATTTCCAAGGGCAAAATGCGACAGTGACGTAAATCAATCTCTCCGGTATATCCAAGGGGTCAAAGTTCACACCGATTTGTCAGAACGAAAGATGACGTACAGGATCGAGCAGTTCCGAGGGTTGATACTCTCCTTTGTACCTCATCTGAAGATATATCAAGATAGATCCCGAGAATACCATCATGACCCTTTGGCTCAGCTGAAATCCTCTCAACATGCGTTTCTAGAGGAGAGAAAGAAGCAGACCTTTTGACATGAGTGAATGTAATATCCTGTTTGTATCGACGACACGTACACGATGATGTCAACGTCGTTTCCTCTTCACTTGCAGTCGAAATATCTTGAAATGAACTAACCAAAGTACTGATACTTCATGCTCTCGATCCCAGCCGCCTTCATTTCTTCCACTAACGAAATCTCTCTCAGAGCACTGATCTGTTCGAACGATCAAGAGGAAAGACGAGAAGTTAGCCTGTATCAGAATCTTGATATATAAGGATGCAAGAAACCACACAATAGCAGACGTACCTTGCCCCAGTTCATCGATCCCAACTTGGGAGTTGGGTCATAGCAAAAGTAACTACCCTCATCGAAGATCACAGTTCATCCACAGGAGTGATCAACCCAATGATTTCAATGACCCAATGTAAGAAAAATACTTACACGCTGGAAACTCCTGTGGGTACGATATCTAGTACTGCGAACGCCACGACCTCTTCGTCTATCTACTTTGACGCGCGCGTACGCCCTCACTGTCAGCTCTGGCTCCATCGAACAGACAGTGACGATTGAAGTGAACGATAACAAACCTCATAAAGCATGTGCCAAGTTCCCCATCTATTCGGTAATCCGTTCGACTTCAACTTGTCCTTTCCAGAAGCATATCGAATCGGTTCTCCTGAGAGGGGAGAGACACATAAGAACCGGGAGAACGCTCCAAATTCAAGAGAACTAGAGTCGGGTTCCGTCCGGTGAATCTTTTGTTGATATCTCACGAACAGCGGATGTACAGCCTGGTGAGGTGGGTCAGATGAGTGAAGAGACACCTTTGGTGTGTCGAGTATTCAGAAAGAATCGGTCGTCAGCACGTCTAACGTAGAATTTTATACAGTCAAACTGTCAGAGCGTTATCGAAGATCACCTTGAATCTATGTACAGGATCCTTCGCTACTGGTTTGAGCTTCTGGAACAGCGCCGATTTATCCTTGCGGTTGGGAAGATCGTTCGAAGGTGTACGACGGGCCTGATCAGCTCTGTCTTCCGGTAGATGTACCATTTCTGACAGAGAAAACGGGACATTGTTTCGGCCTTTGCATGGTTTTCGGCCGGACGGAAGAAGCGGATGAGGTCTGTGAACAACAAGACTGAATCAGCTACAGTTTGGTCTCACAGGATGGAAACTGCCGAGAGAGCACACTGACTGTCCGGCACCAACTTCCTCAGCACCGGTCAAGATGAACCGATTAAATTTGTGAAGAACTCGTCTCTGTCGCTTGCCCGGATTAAACCGCCCAGCTTCCAATCTGGTTTGAGCACAGATATAGGACGAGTCAATACTAATATCTGATCATAATTTGGATAAGGCGAGGGTGCAAATCAAAATGACCTGATAGTATATTGAGGACAACATGTACGTGCCATGTCTGGGCTGTTCGTTCGATAAAATGGAACACATCGGCATATGAAGAAAAAAAGTCAAGCCAACCTGAAAAGGCAATTCAACTTACTGGTACACATATTGTCCGGACTGTAGAATCAGGTGGATGGGTCAGTTATTAACAGCTTGGAGATGGATACGAAGCGGACGAAGAACAAATACCCTTCTCCAGCCTTGGTTGATCAATCTATTGAGTCGAGGTCAATAAAGATGGACACCATTAGCTGACAATACCTAAGATGAACATAACACACGATAGCCTTACAGATCGTATGCTTCGACACTCATCTGATGAGCCCTGCACAGAACAACGAGAACCTAACCGGTCAACGAGTCTATTGCTTCTTCTGCAGATGATTGACGAGCAAAACCTTACCAGAGCCCATAACTGGCACTCTCTTTCCTTTCACCTATACCTCGCTCTTTCTGAGCACGCTTCTCTTCTACTGTAGAGCAGTATCCACATGATGAGTTTGAGTAGCCGATGGGCGAAACGAGCGTAGGCTGAGGCATCCGAATGAACGATCGAACAAAGATGGTCGGGAAGAAGGAGATGGCCGAAACGATCTTCATCCAAACGACCACATCCTTTCCTTCTCTTTCCTTTCTCTACTTTCATTGTTTCTTTGCCATTGCATCAAATGTCAGAGCTTGTCTCAAGCAGATCAGCCAGATCGTACTCCATCTCGGGAGGTTCAACTTTTCCCGAAGAACGTCCCTCAGATCCCACGCTCCCGTCAAAGCCGCCTGAGCTGACTCTCGAAGAGGAAGCTGATGATGACGACAACAATGTCGACAATCAACCACCGCCAACAGTCCAACCGGCTCTCTCCAGTCCAAGATTTGTGCCCCCGAAATTATTCGTTCCATCCGAATCTGATAGAGAATCCAAGTCACGGGATAGTTCCAGGCCGACGAGTCCGCCGAGGAAAGAATCAGTGGTCCCAAACTCATCTTTGAGAATCCCTCAACTCTGTTCCCCTGGACTGTTTGCACCCTTACCTTCTGTTCGTTCTCATTGCCCTCTATTTGCTTGTGATACTTCCTCTGCTCACGAATGGTTCATCGGATATTGACTGTCCTTCTACTTCTTAGATCGATCCGCTCTCCAGTCTATTGACGAAATACATCCCTTCAAGTCAACGACCATATAGAGATATCGAAGGTCGTTACGAAGGAGTCGAGATCACTCAGCTCGTTAAGGCAGGTAGCTGGAGAGCACTGGCAAGACTAGCGAGGGATGTGACAGTCTCCACCGACCCTGAAAACGTTGACTTAATCTTCGAAGTTCGTTCATAATGCTTGTTTTACCATTCCTTTCTTGTTCAGGTCGAAGCATCGATTTACTTACTTGTTTGTCTGTCCGTCTGATTGTCTGTATGACTTACTCCCCGGCGTTTCAGATGCACCATCTTCGACAACTCTCACTCCTTTCTCTACATCTTCACTCTCAACACGTCCATGAACTTCATCTACTCTTTGCCGCGCTTGCCCACCTTCCTCCTGGAGTACGCGCCCGACTCTCTGTTCCTTTCTCGCTTGAATTGATGTTTGCAAAGAAGAGGGGATTGGGCGAGCTTACAAGATTATTGGCCAGGTGTAGATCGGGAGCACAGTCAAGCGGGGCGGAAAGCGGACTATGGAGAGAGAGGGTTGGGTGGGTTGGGGGGGCGTTAGCAGGCGCTTTGATTGAGGCTGGGGTCAGTCGAACCCTCAATTCTGATATTTTGCACATCCTGAGCATGAACTTATTGGTAGTAGTCTTTCATATGTACCGACGGTTTTCCTCAGGACCTCAACTCGGCCATAACTCTTCTCCTTCCTCTGACTTCACCTTCTCAGACTCCTCCAATCTATCTGTTGGGTGCTTTGCTCAGATTGCAGCTCGCTATAGGAAACCTTCCTTCCGCAAAGAGAACAATGGATCAGATCGAGAGCCGAGAAGATGGAGAGGAGAGGGAGAAGAAGGAGGCGAGAGCTATTTGGGAGGTGGGAAACAGGAATTGGGAAGGCGCAGAAAAGACGTTGGCGGAAGCGGAAGGCGGGGTTGTACGTCGTTTCTTCTCTCTCTACTAGGAGAACAGAGTAAGTGCGGTCGTTTGAACCTAACAAGCTCTTTTTGTTCTTCACCGAATCAAACACGCAGGCCGCCAACGCGCGGTCTATCGTGCATTTATTCCAAAATCGGCCTGAAGAGGTATGCTCATATTCATCTAGCTTCTTATTCACGACCGAGACATTGGCAGATCACTCTTCACGTTGCTAAAATCTCTTTTCTTCCGATACAGGCAATCGAGACGCTTGAAAGAGCTATTGAGCTCAACCCGAGTGAAGCTCTGGTCGAGCCTCTGATCTTCAACCTTGTTCGTCCCTATTCTTTCTTCTGTGTTCACATCAATTCTTTCTGTAGACATGGTATTAACAGTCAAAATACGTTCGTTCGCGGTCTCTGGTTACAATCGTCCTCCTGGATATATAGGCGACATTATATGAATTGAGGTTTGACTCAGAAATTGCTTCGAAGAAGAAAGTCGAGCTGCTGATCAAAACGACTAAGTTTGCAAGCGATGGTCTTAAGGTTCGTTCAAATGTCCAATCGGTCCTATACAAACTGTTTTCGAAGTAACGATCTGATGATTCCATTTCGTGTATGATGTTTTCGGGTTGTGTGCGCGTGCACGAATGCGTTTGTGACCGGACCCCAGCCGGCATGTCTGAAGCTTTCATAAAAAATTTCTGATTTATATATATAGCTTCGTCCCCACATAGAGTGAGAAATAATATGTGAATCCCTTTCCCCTCAAAGTAAACTCCTTAGATTGATCAGGGGTCCTTCTCAAGGATCTCCTTCACTCGAGCGACTTTCCCAAGGTTTCCCTGTCCAGGAGCAATCTGCTTATCAGTTCGGGTACCGATTCGGATGTCAGTGGCAATCCGGGGAGTTCCCATCTTATAATTTCATTTGTTTTATCATTTTAAAAAAAAAGGAAAAAAAAAGAAGAAGGATGCGTTAATGATACTCAGAAGATTCAAAGAATGTAAAGTTGATAGTACGAAGGAACAAACCTTGTGCACAGCTTGATGGCATTCCCCCTGTACAACGGAATTATGATCGGCGGATCCAAGGATCATCAATGACCACAAAGAGTCTTATCGAAATGAAGGTAAAAAAAATCAAGGCGAGACGAACGATAACGGCCATGACCTGACTCCAAGGACCTTCAACGTTTGTCCCGTACCCTCCAATCTGATCGATAAATCAGCCCAAATAGCCAAAGAGAAACCCGAGAACACGAACGACGTTTAAGATCAAGAAGTTATACATATCAGTAGCTTACTTTCAAGTCTGAAGTAGAAGGCCTCACAAGCAGAAGATGAATGATAATCAGTGAGGACAGACCTGGTACGTCAACCCCGACTTCTTCAAGATCCTCTGGCATTCTGCAATCTGAGGTCCAACCTATCATTGCGTCAATACCGGCGAGTCCATAGCGTAATAAACACAGGTCAGTCAGTCAGATATTTAGAGAAAACAGTGACCAGATACGAGAGACAAGAGGAAGGAGGATCACGAAATCGCAAGGAATAAAAACTCACAGAAGGAGTATCTAGACCCATAGGGATCAAGCAGACTATATCGTCCGAGAACGATCACCCACCCGCAACCATCATCAGATTCGAGAAGAATCGGATAGACAAATCAAAGAATCAGCCAATCGAAAGTAAATACGTTCATAATGAGAGAAGGATAATTCTTTTACAATCTATTCTCATCGACGAACGAAAGCGATGTAAATCCCGAGAGGAATGAGCGAACGAGAAGGGCGACAGTCAACATCAAGATCTTTGGGATGTTTACGGAAGAGTAAATATGCAGAGTAGAGAGACAGACCTGCTACAGCATAGAGCTCAGTAGGAGCGCTCTGGTCTTCTTGAGTTGATGACATTATTAACAAGATGGAGAAGTGAATTGATGAAGGATGACGACGAGTAAGAGGAGTGTTGAGAAACGCAAGAAAGATGAAGAAATACAAACCAACTTTTCGGCCTTGTGCGCTTTCACCTTCTTCTCCTTCCCCTCAACTTCGAAATGCTCTCAACGAACACGATGTTGCGACCATTACTCTCTTATCAAACAAAACGCCTGGCTTCGAATCCTTGCCAATCTGTACATCATAGAACGTTTTACCCATCGTTTGTCGGATACAAGAAGAAGGGAAGGATAAGTGAGAGCTTCTCAAATCAAACAGCTTGCCGCTTCATCAACAGAGCTCCTCATGTTCTAACGGTGTCTCGAGTCGATCTTCCTTACCCTTTCTTCCATGTTATACCTTTTCTCATTCAAGCTTCGTAGATTTAAGCGACTATGATGATCTAGAGTATCGTCTCAACCCATCGACACCGCCTTTCTCATCGTCAACGTCGCTTACTGAGATTGGTCCATCCTTCGAGTTGGAACATCTGGTCGAGCCCAAAGGTGGAAAGCGGGAACAATCAGACGGACTATCTATAGCCCAAAGAGAACGTCAAGAAAGCTTGCCAACATCTACGAAGAAACTCAATAGGCTACTTGGAAGTCAAAAGGTGGGCAAGTTCGAGCTTAAGGAAACAGAATTGAGGGAAAAGTTTGTAAGAGGTAAGGGTTCTAGATTTGTACATCATCCGAGCTCTTCATCCTCTTGAGCCAGGTGAAAAGTGCTAATCATCTTCTGCATTGGGCTGAATTATCCCATTCTAGGTTCAGGAAATGGAGGTATGTGTTTCTCTCAAGTATCTTCTTTGTCACTGCCGATGATACCATTGAGTGTCCTTTCCTTAACCGCCCACTGCTATATTGATAGGCCAGGCAATCAACAAGCTCTCAACCTGTGTCGACCTTATGCATATCCCAACTGGGTTAAGAGTCCAAGCTCAACCGACCAGATCGTTGCAGACCAACCGAGAGATTGCTCGAAAGCTGATGGCTGAAAAGGTGCGCTCTTATCCTTTGCTTCAAGTTGGGGTTTGCCTATTAATCAAGTCACTTCTACCTATTTACAGCTTGCGACAATGGACAAAGAGTCCAGCCTACCTTCGAGAGCTGAAATTCTTACTGCAAAACGGAAGCTGAAGAAAACGCGTGCAGTTCGACGATCAAAGAAGAAGTACGCTTTTGAGGATCGAGACGAAGAGAGTACACAAGGTTTGGTCGAGGGAACCCAAGAGACAAGGGCAGAAAGTGAGGAAGAAGTCGACAATCATGGGACGACTGGACGAAATGAGGGCGAGAGCGTAAAAGGGTGAATTTTGTTGACGAGAAAAACAGGGATCTATGATTTTTTTGAAGACGCAAGCCAACTTGGACTGTAGGAAAAATGTTTATATAGCCTTGTACAGGAAAAAAGAGACTTGCCGAAAAAGAAAATGAAGCATAGGACTAGCCTCTTCCCCCTCCAGATTGAAGGAAGAACTAAGGAAGCCTTCCTTAACTCGATGCATCAGCAGGGGTGGAAGAAGCAGCCGCTCGACGACGCCGATTCGGGAATGGACCCGCCGTTTTTGCCCGTTCTACAGACTCCTTGGAGAGCTTTGCCTTCCTTATCGAATCGTTGTCCGCCAACTGCTCGTCAGAGATCCGAAGGTCTGTAGGGTTTGACATGGGCATCAGGTGTCAAAATACTTTTACAACACAGAGAAATTAGTCTTAAGGAGCATAACGAAAGGACATACTGAACGTTCCGTCCCCTGCATCCTCACCCTGGACGACATGTTTCCTCAACAGATCTCCAACCTCGCGCGTCATTGTGATTCGCTCCTGGTACTTTGCCAGATCAGTCTCGAGTCTGTGTTGAGTGTATTCCTGTCGGAGTTTCGCATGGGCCGTGGAAAGCGCGTGGTTGTCACCTAAGTTATAGATTGTATGCAAAGGCATAAACGTGGACATGAGTGACAGTTTAGACAGACACCTCAGACAAAACACAGAAGCCAAACTTGTTTAAACAGACAACAACGAACCGGCAAAGACCTGACGGGCAGATCGGAGGACATGTCTGTAGGCTGATCGAGCGGTCTGCTGAAGCTGAGGCGTGATGACAGACATGATGAGGATGGGTATATGCTATCTGAGTGGGTGGAAGACGGAAACGAGGATAAAAGTCCGGACGGAGTCAAGATGGAAAAAAATGATTAGAAATATTTCTATATTCTTTCGAAAAACGAATAGAAAGTTTTGTATTGCAATCGGTTCATCAGCTACATGGTCGGTTGATCCTTTCGGCTCAGTGCTAGCCGAGTCATCCACACGTTCTTCAAGGAGATGGAGACCATGGTTGTTGCCACACATCCATCTATCCATCTGTTCATACACGACCACCCGTTTATCTGTTGTCTTGAGGTAGTTATAACTTGAGAAGAGCACATTCAATGGCAGAACCAATGGATGTAGATTCTGGTCCACCGTCTGCCATTCCTTCCTCACCGCCCGACATTCCTTCACCACCGTCCATATCTCCTTTGAGAATGTCTATAATGGGCCACAACGTTTACATTGATTCGGGTATGCATCTACTTTGGTCTTGCTCGCTCTCCACAGCTATGGTCAAAATCCTTAATTCTCACTAGCGAAATATTTCGGACATCAATCTGATAATCAGCGGGCAGGTATCATCACGAACCAGGCGAGGAACAACGCCGACAATTTCAACAAATGTGGAGGGATTTAGATAAGCAGGCGGCAGAACCGGATGTAGTTCGAAAACGAGAAATCCTCAAGATCACACAAAGCTATGATTTCCAACAAGTCCAGGCGAAGGTCAAAGCAAAGTTGATCAAAGTTTGTATCTCTCGTATAGTTCCTCTCGTTCTACTCTCGGTCGAGACTCTCAGGCTCTTATCTCCATCGCCCATCATTGATTTTAATGTTTGTTCGTTGCATTTTTAGTTGGGGTTTCTTCAGGAAGCGGTTGAACTCGCTGTCAATGCAGTCAACCGGAATGAACATACCTTTTCTTTCACAGAAGACGATGTTCTCGAAGAAGCTTTAGACATACTACAACCGAACCAATGGGACATGTAGTCAGTTTCTGACTTATGGTCCCTCTCCCCAGGTCGGAACTTTATCTCTCACCTGTTCGGCTGCTTCGGCTGCTCAACCAATTTCCTAAATTCAAGACATCTACTTGCACTTGAACGAACAGCCGGATTGCTCTAAGCGCAGAATATACACGCCACTTTGTTTTGCGCTATTCATTGTCCATATCATATTGTACATGGTCCAGCATATGCCGACTTGGCCTGATTTGAACAAAGAGGTTTATACTCTCAACTCATAGCTATAGTATTTATCTGGCTTTACTCATTCGTACTCTCTCCTGTTGTGTATATAGAATCGAGGTCGAGTGAAAGTGTTTTATATCAGATAGAAGTTGTATACTCCGGATGTCCCAGATGTAATATGGCTTTTATATATCAAACTGGAAAAGGAATAGGCGGATCTTAAGTTCTATCCAGAGACACCATCCTAAACCCTAGTGTTGAAATTAAGCCAGTGGATACTGATCCAAGTTCAACGGATCAATCCAACCCAATCAATGTACTCCCCTCTCTTGATCCAGAAGGGAAGACTGAGAATGAGAAGCAACATCTGTATGATTCGTATATAGCCAGACCGGCCAGGGAACGAAAGGAGGAAGGTTACGCCTCTGTAACCACCAAGTTCAGTTCTCTCAACCCAGCACGCATTTTTTTTCTTTTCCTTTACAACACCAAGAGACTCTATCGATCGTTCATCATCAGTCGATCTCCCTTCCGTTCTTCTCTTTTCCTCTTTGACACAGGCGTACGTGCACATCATGAACGACGAAGAGCTTTCTACCCTCCCTCAGTTGGCCGTCCCGTCCAACTTGGACGACTCCTCCGCCTCTCAGGCCCCTGTCGGTTCTTCCTCTGTGCCAGAGGATGTCGCAAAGTTCATCGTCAAGTTCCATCAGGCCCTCAAGGAGAAGGATCTTCCTACGTTGACCGCTGCTTATGAGCGAGGGTGGAACGCATTAACTCAGCAGCACTACTCCCAGAGCGAGTGGCCGAGTGAGGAGGCCGTCGCTTCCTTGGTGGACAACGGTTCGTGCTTTTCTTAATTTTTTTTTCCTTTCTTGGGTTTTGTCTTCTCGCTGCTTTCATTAAGAAAGAAGAGAAAAGAAGAGGAATTCTTTGCCGAGCAATCTTGAAAGGGAAACAAACACTGATTGACCATCTGATTTTCGTGTTCTCTTGTGTCTTTACAGACCAGATTTTCTTGACCCTTTACCGAGAGCTCTCCTACCGACATATCTATGCTCGACTTCGACCTAACATCGACGACCGATTCCACTCTTACGAGACTTCTTGCGAGCTTTTCAACTTCCTCCTCAACTCTGATGGGCCTGTTGATCTTGAGCTTCCTGGACAGTGGGTGTGGGACTTGTTGGACGAGTTCATCTGGCAGTTCCAGAGCTTTGGACAGTACAGAGGTGACTTTAAGGGAAAGGGTGAAGAGGAAATCGCGATCTTGGCTGAAGGAAACCAGGTCTGGTCGTGCTACTCGGTGTTGAACGTTCTCTACTCGCTCATTCAGAAGAGTAACATTCGGGAGCAGCTCATTGCTGAGGCCAATGGAGCTTCGCCTGAAGAGGTCGCGTAAGTCTTGAGTTTTGTCTTTTCCACTCTTCGCGCTCTCTTGTTATCTCAGCAGACAGCGCCGGATGCAAGCGTCAAAAGAGAATGGATAAGAAGATGAAAGGAAACTGAGAATCTTCTCGGTCGTTTTGCGTTCGTGCTTGTTTGTTTATTCTTGACGGTGACTAGTCAAATCGCTGGAGAGTATGGTTCAAAGCCTCTCTACCGAAACCTCGGTTACTTTAGTATCATCTGCCTTCTTCGAGTGCATGTCTTGCTTGGAGATTTCACCCGTTCGTTCATCCCTTTTCCGTGTGGGTAGTCATCAAGAGCCAACCATTAACTCTCTGCATTTTTGTCGTCTTGACCCATCCGCATTGTTGTCCAGTCGCTCTCAAGGTGATGGACCCTATCCCCTTGACCCGAAAGGCCGACTTCACCAAGGTCACTGCCTGCCACGTGTAAGTGTTCCAAGTGTTCCAAGTGTTCCAAGTGTTGTGTGTGTATCCAGCCTGGTATTAACTTTCTTGTTCTTCTTTCTGCCATGTTCCTACATCCTTTATAAGCGCCGTGTACTACTACGTTGGATTCGCCTACCTTTCTTTGGGCAGGTATGCTGACGCTGCCGCTACGTTTGTGAGCATTCTCCGATACTTCTCCAGGATGCAGCAGTTCCACACCAGGAGCTATCAGTATGGTCAGGTCAGTAGAGCAATCATTCTTTTATCTTGCGCTTCTTCTTGCATCTCTTTTGCTCCATCACTTGTATTCATTGCGTGTGTCTTTGGCCTATATTTATATATGTACAAATCAACAGATCAGCAAGACGTGCGACCGAATGTACGCCTTGTTGGCCATCTGCACCACTCTCGCCCCCGGGCCTGTGGAGGATGCTACCGGTATTTTGCAGACCATGAAGGAGCAGCTTGGCGACAAGCTCACCGAGCTCTCTCGAGGGTAAGTTTCATATCCTTTTTTTTTCGTTGCATGTGAACTATATCTGACGACCAGCCGGAGGTTTGTTTCTCTTTTAATAACTGATCAGCTCCATCCCGACGTACTCTGAGCTCTACTTGAACTCCTGCCCCAAATTTATCTCGGCCAACCCGCCGCCTTACGACGATGCCGCGCTCTACGCACTCTACACTTCATCCCCTCCTGTGGAAGCTCCGAACCGACATCTGTCGATCTTCTTGGCCGATGTCGAGTCGCTGGTTTCTGTTCCGACGACTCGATCGCTTCTCAAGTTGTACACCTCGATCGATGCCGGCAAGCTCGGTGGGCTGACGGATGAGGACGATGAGAGTGTGTTGGTTTCGCTCATGGTCGCCAAGTGGGCTGGCAGGGCTATCAGATGGTCAGAAGGTGATGCCGGTCTTTTGGATGGAAAGCGAGGTGTCAGCCATAACTTGGACTTTTACGTCGATAACGTTAGTTTCCGTTTTCTCTTCCGTTTCTGTTCATCTTTTCTCTTCTTTTTTCGATCAAGCGGCTCAAGATGTTGTGTTCTGATGACGACTGCGTTCCTGTTTCCTTCAAACGCACTCTTGACTCACAACAGGGTATGATCCAAGTGGCCGAGACGACAGAGTCTCGTCGTTTCGCGACTCACTTCATCCGCAAGGCCGAGGCTGCCCAACGAGTTCACGAATCTATTCGATCTGCTCCTTTGCCAATCACGAAGCCTGGAAGTGCTCAGTCGTCGACAGCTGCTGCCGCTGGTGGGGCTGGAACGTCTACCGGACAGGCTGGTTCGAAAGGTGGTGTGAACGGACAGGGAGGTGCGAAGGGACCGAGGAAGACGGTCGCCTGGGGAGCGGCTAGGTCGTAAGGCTATGTGTGTGTGTGTGTGTGTGTGTGTGTGTGTGACAAAGTAGAGTAGTCGTCTTTTATGTTTCCCTCTCTTGATGAAAATCCTCTTTCTATATGAACCGTACAATAAGGAATTCCTTACAAATGATATAAACTAGAGAATACGGACGAGAAGTAGAGAAAAAGAAAAAGGGTTAAACTTCTAGTTCTATCTACTTCGGGTACTCCTACCTTGTACTCTTATGATATTGAACGAAAGCGTGAGATGAAAACAAGTCTAGGAGAAAGAAAAGAAAAGAAAAGAAAAGAAAAAAAAACAACAACACAAGGACGATAAGGAAGAAAAGTGAAAATCAAAACATCTCTATCGAACTTGGCTGCGGTGACAGAAAGAACAAGCTTCGAAAGATCTCGACGTCTCGGTGTCAGTGAAGGAGGGACGGAACCAAGTGGAGGCAAGCCTCTATCCATTCGTTCGCCTCTGATGGGATGATGATCTCCCGTGGACGTTGAACGTTCGTTAAACCCATGATCAGACCGGTGATCGACCAAGCCTAACCAACCTTTCTTTTCTCTCCGTCCGCAACGCTACGCCCCGAACGAGCCGCACATAACCGATTTCTTGTTTTTCTTCTTCTTTTGTTTCTTTCTCCTTCCGCCCTGGCTTTCGCCTTCGGGACTGCAAGCCAGGTTCGGGGATCGGACTCTGAAGGGAGTTGTTTGGCAATGCTAGATTCGGAAGTGATCCGGACTGTGAACAGAAAGTTAGACCGATCATGCAGATAAGACTTGTGTGTTAGTCTAACGGAAACCGTTGATGAGAAGGATACCATGGTATTGGACGAGTCTAGATCAAGCGCGACAGTGTCTCCGTGCTCGATCTTCCTGGTCTCTCTTTCTTATAGTTTGGAGTTCATCCTATGGGGTCTTTGTTTTCTATTCTAGTGTGACGGATATGCATATATGCGTTCATATAGAACTTTGTGTTCCAAGTTCCGACCGACTCGAAGCGAACGGAAGAATCCTGTTTCTCTTCTAGCTTTGAGAGGGAACAGAGTTGAATCCTCCTATCAACGGACTACGCGAAGATGAGAAGCAACAGAGAGTAACGCGCGTGTTCGCTTGTCGCTTGTAGCGAGATCGAATGTCGCGTGGGCACGTCTTCCTTGCTCGACCGACGCGGATCCTTTTGACATCTGCCTCTCTCTAGATGAGAGACTTTCACTCCCAACAACAAACCCATGGAAACCCACACGCACACGTCCAGGGAGAAAGGAACGATAATCAGACGCAAGAAAGGATTTCGACTAAAAGCAAGCTGAAAAAGACAACGGAGAGCGAAACATTTAGTCGGTGATTTCACCGTATCCAGACCCTTTGTATTCGTTCTTGCTGCGGTTCAGGGCGGACAGGCGTCTGGAGAGAAGAAGGTTAAAAGTGACGCCCAGTGGGCTGTCGTTGTGAGCATGAAGATCCACGCGCGTCACGCGTTCGGACGCGTCATTGGATTTATCCATCTCTCAACCTGTCTTTCTATTTTTTGCTTGATTCTCTCGTTTCAATCTCAGTCCCATGTGTCTGTCTGCTTGATGGGTTGTATGCGATGATGTGCATGGTTGATCGGCGTCCAAGTTGCTGGACGATGCAGCCGACATGATGTATCAACAAGAAGGAAGCGAGATGGAAAGATACAAAGAAGAGAAAGAGGAAGAGAAAGAGAGAGAGGGAGAGAGAGAAAGAGAAATGATCTTTGCTTGGCGTGATTTGCCGGAGACGAACAGTTCCAATAGCCGGTGGCGGATAGCAGAGAGATAGAGAGAGAAGAAAAAAATACACAGCAGACAAGAGACAAGACAGAGTCAACGGTATGGTGGAGGCTGCTTAACTTGTTGAAAGAAGAAAGCGTATTTGTCCGTTGTGCAGCGCGGAGAAGAGAAAAGAGAGCGAGGATTGCTTTAAAGGAAAAGAAAGAAAGAAAGAAAGAAAGAAATCAGTCGCGTCTCCTCACACGCTCTGTGCTCTTGTCTCTTGTTCTCTCTTCTTCTTTGCCGCCTCATCATCTCTTTCCTCGCCAATCGACCGAGACGTCTGGTGTTCTTCCAAAGTGATTAGAACAGGTTGGTCCGAACGGAAGAATTACGAGAACAGAGCATTCAAGGAAGAGAAAACCCAAGAAGAACAGAGCTAGAAAGAAAGAACGAAAGAAAGCGTTGTGTAACGTCCGTCTACGCAGCAAATCTAGCTGGTCTGTTCTCTTTGAAGGTTTCCGTGTTGATCCATCCGTTCTCCTTCTTACCTTCATCCCAGCTTTCTTTTTTTTTCCTTCGTGTCTTCGTCCATCCAACCATCCATCACTCGTTCTCTCTTGGTTTCTTTGGGTGTTGATACGATACAGAATCCGTGTAGCTCCATCGTTCATTCGTTCTCAGTCTGGGAAAGGGTAGGAGAATAGGAAAAAAAGAAGAACCAAGATAGCCAGGCTTTACCACCTTCACCTTGTTTTAACACTCCCAGCTTTCCTCCAAAGCTTAACCCAGAGATTCGGTCGAATCTCCCTTTTGTCCAGTTCGTTGTCTGTTTCTTTTCTTCTCTTCTTTTCTCTTCTCTTTGTCTCCTCGTTCTCTTCTATCCATGCATGCATTTGATTAAATCAACCCTGTTCTCTCCTTGGAATCCATCCGGACAAATAGACAAAGAGAGGGAAAATCTCCCTCCCCTTCCGAAGGTCATCCCGTCGTAACCGTCGTCCGTTTTTGGTTCGTTCGGTTTAGATGTGATTTACCTTGACTTTCCAATTTTCTCCTTCTGTTACCTCAACAAACTAAACCTTTCGTCTTCTGTTTCATTTTGCCCACCTTTCTCTCATCGTTAGCTCTCCTGTAGAGACAGACAGACTCTCACACTCTCACAATCACACACCCACACAATCGCACACTCCCTCAGATGACAGACGTTTACGGATCATCATCTCCTCTTCACTTCATCGGAGGTGGCCTCCATGCCCATGCCCATGCCCATCCTCACACTTCACAACCCACAGCTCTCGACTTTAGTCCTGTTCCGTCGTCTCCGTTCACTCCAGGAGACGAAGTCCCTCCGGACGACGTCGACGTCTCTTTTGCCTCGAGCTTGAATTTCAACCAGAGATCACAACACTACGGTTCCCCTGGGATTCCCCTGGCCATGTCTTCTCCCAGAACAGGCTACTTTCCGTCCATCGGTCCGTCGAGCTCGACTCCTTCCGGCCCGTCGACTAACTTGTCATCCGGAGAGATCTCCATGAACCCTTCGCCTCTGGCTGTTCGAGCGGCCAGGTCCCTGTCTGCCTCGACCTCATCCTCACCCTCATCTTCATCGTTGTCATCGTCCCTGCCGACAGCTCAGCCAGGTTCTGCTCATCATCCTTCTTCAACACTGTTCATCCCGGCTCACACGCTCTTTACCGAACCGTTCAGAGTGCCCTCTCATCCGCCTCCTCCGCCTCCGCCATCGTCGTCTCCATCGTCGTCTCCATCGTCGTTCCTCTCAACCTCGCCCCGTTCTACCGGTTCCTCGCCAGGAAGGAAGAGATCGTCCATCTCAGGCAATCAGTACAGCCGATTCGGTCGGGACCTCGTCAACCAGCCGGACGGACCGTCTTCGCCTTCGTCCTCAAAGCCGGAATCTTCCAGATCAAAAAGAGGATGTTTCGCAGTCGATTCGACCCACGACTTTCTGGCACCTCCTACCCCTCTTCGTTCGAAGGTATGCTTCCTTTCCTTGTTCTCTCTTGGTGTCTCCTTCCTACTCCATCGAGACAACCTGCTCACAAGACCTTGCCTTTGATCTCGCCCTTTCCCAGTCTGAATCGGCGTTTGTACCAAACTTGACGTCCCCACTCAACATGTACCGGCCGGACGACAGTTTCTTGATGGATGTTGATTCGCCCTCGCTATCGTTCGGAACAACCGATCGATCTCAAAGCCGTCGATCCTCCTCCTCGCTCATCGACCCCTCCTCGGCTGACATGGCGAACTTCTTTGTAGAATCTCCGGCGAAACCGTTCGACCTGTTGGGCTCTCCTTCACCCATCTCCGTCTCTCCTGCGTCGTCCTCATCGTCGTCCTCTCCAGCGCTTTTGTTTGGGGTCGGAGCGCCCTCTTCATTCTCTTCCTCTTCCGCATCCTCCTCCTCCTCGTTCCCGATCGAGTCCACGGCGGCAATGTCTGTCCAGCCATCGACGGCAGACGCATTCGAATTCACCCACCTCAACATCGGTTCCTCCAAGGGAAACGTCAGTCATTTCGCACCAACGGCGACCTCTAGACGAAAAGGACCCTACAACCGACGGCCCACTCTTTCTGCTCTACAACCGTCGCCCGATTTCGAAGGCATGCCCGCACCTCCAAAGTCCGCGTATCCAATCATGATGGGCGAACGTGAGGATGACGAAGACGAGGACGATGATGATGATGATAACAGCATGGCGAACATGCTCTACCGACCCAACTCAACAGGGTTCTCTTCTAGAGGGCCGTTCAGACGGGCGTTGTCGACTGCGATCGAGAGTGGGCGACCACCCTCGGCCCAGTTGCCTTTGAGTCGACCGAGCTTGTATCATCATCCCGCCTCATCGTCCTCCCCTAGCTCTGTCGGAGCAAGCGGAGGTGAATCATGTCAGGGCTCTTCCGATATGCTCTCTTCCAAACGAAACTTCCAACGACACGCCACCTATCCTTCTGCCGATGGATCTCCCTGTGCTGGTCTTGCCCTCGACGGCCAGAAGCTGGTAGGCGGAAAGACGATCCCAAAGATCAGCGTCAAGTCGCCACTGGAGGAAAAGTCAGGGTTCTGTTTGAATGGGTTTGAAAACTCGTTCGTCGGTGGGTTCAGCAACCAGGAAAAGGTCGGTAAGATCTTGCCCTGCAAGAGTGTCAAGGAAGATGGATTGATGCGGATCGAGCCTGCTACTGTAAGAACATATTTGTCCCCGCCTCTTCTTCCAGCTGTGAACCCTGATCTACCAGACTGACATTGTTGCAATCGTCCCAAAGCTTCACAAACTGCTAGCAGGAGGGTATTCATCTCAGGTGACTGACGTTCATGTCATCGACTGTCGATTCGAATATGAATTCGTCGGTGGCCATATCGAAGGAGCTGTCAACATCACTGATGACGCCGCCGTCGAGGCCTACTTTCTGGATAAAGCTGGTAAGGCCGGCTTACCGTCGCCTAGTGTGAGCGGTCATCCGGATAAAAACGGAGAGATCAAAAAGATGATCGTCGTCGTTCATTGCGAGTTTTCCCAAAAGAGAGGTCCCGAAATGTTCGTCCCCCCCCCCCTCTCTCTTTTTCGTCTTTCTTCTTCCCGTGTGTCTGTCTCTCCTACCAAGAAACCCTCTTACTCACAATTCTCATCCGCTTATCTCAATAGTGCAAAGATTCTGAGAAAAAAGGATCGAGCGGCCAACACTAGGTTGTATCCTGCGTTACACTACCCCGAGGTGTACATCCTCGAAGGCGGTTACAAGTGTTTCTTCGAGACCCATCCTGTTTGTCCTGTTTCTCTTGGTCGATCTCTGTCTGTAGTGTTCTTTCCAATGACTAAATCCGCTTGTCGATTTACATCTCTTTCTAGACGGACTGTAATCCTCAAGCCTATGTCAAGATGGACGACCCAAAGTTCCTCGCTAAACGGTCGACTGACGTCCAAGCCATGCGTAAATTCCATCGAGCCCTCTCCTGGCAAGGCTCGATTCCCTCCCACTCCCATGCCCATCAGGCAAGTTTACCCACCCTCCAAATAAAACCTAATCCCTCAGGAATCACTCCTTTGGCGTTTGCCGCTGCTTCTGCAGCTCAAGACGCCAGACGGTCGATTTCTCAAGTCGGATTTTCCTCCAACTCCTCTTTGGCAACAAAGCCAGGTGGTCTGATCAAGGAGGATGACTCGGATAGCTCTTTTGATAACTCTTTCGAAGGACTGGGCACCCTGGGTTTCACCATTGGTGATAAACCTAGGGGAAAACGCTCAGGCGGCTTGTTTGCTACGGCAGCTAGCAATGCCAGTCTAGGAGTAAAGCCAGGCGGACAGGCTCAGGGAAAACAGAGTTCGTTGAAGTTGAAGCCTAGAATCCCGATGGATAGGGCTTCATCCTCTCCTTTCCTAACGTTGGGTGCCGGAAGGTCGAAGAACAAGTTCTAGTCACTCCTGTCTTCCCTTTCTCTCTTTCCTTCTTTGCTCGCTTTCTTTCATCGTTCTTCATTTTGGGATGGCACTACTCCTTTTCTCCTTCCTCTCTTTTTCTTCTTCTTTGTTTATACCATCAACGCACTTATACATACCTCAGAACACAATCAGTTTGATCAGATTCCTGATCTATTTGTTCAAATCCTGCCGATTTCCTTCCTTCAACATCCTTTCGGGTGAATTCCAGACCCTACAACTCATCATCATATTCACTTTTCATCCCAAATGCATAACCTCCTCCTCCAAATTTTCAATCCATTGCAACGCGCATTTTTTCCGAATTCTTTTTCTCTTCCTTACATTCTTTTGAAGCTACCTTGTTATATCCTTGCTCCTGTTGTGGCCTTTGCTCTTCACCTCTTTCTTCTCTTTCTTTTCCCCCTTTTGAAAGAGAGGCTTGGGTCGATAGACGTCATGCGTACATATTTATCCGCTATTCCATTTCTGACATTTTCCTTGCCATATTTCTTCTTCTTCTTCTCATCCTTCCTTTCCATGTAACGATCAAAGATATCCATTCGCACTGAGAGTTGCCGTCCGTTCGTTCGTTCGTTCGTTCGTTCGTTCGCTCGTTTGTTCGCTGCCCTACCCTACATACTCCCCTTATCGCTTTTGTTCCTTTCGCCCTATTCTTTACTTTCTTTTCTTTGACAAACGACCTTTCATGTCCCACATTCCTTTAAATTCACCGTTCATCGTCTTTTTACTATTCTTATCCTTCTTTCTTTCTCACATCGTCTGTCCATTGGACACTTCATTCTTTCGTCCTTCCCTTACGAATTCAACCTACCGTATATATCTTTCTTCCTTCCCCCCCCCTTCTTTTCTTTTCTTTCATCCTTTCCATACAAGATCATGCTCTATCCTCGTCTTTTCTTTTCGTGAAGATCAACTCGACCTCCCATCCTTTTGTCCTTGAGTCGGCGCACATCTTGAGGTTCAGTAAACGTCTACACCGAGGCACGGAGAGAATTGACACATATATCTATGAGAACACGCTAGACGACGTCCATGTCGTCCTCACCTGCGCTCTCATCACTTCCCCCGAACAAATCTTCTTCCTCGTCTTCCTCATCTTCATCTTCACCCTCTGCGTCTCTACCGATATCGCCATCGCGAACATCGCGATCACGATCGCCGTCGCCATCGGTACTACTCGAGGCATCCAGACCGGCAGCCATGAGCGCCTCGAGATCCGTCATCTGGACATCCCCATCCATTCGTCCTGGATCCCCTTGGTTCTCGAGACCCGTCCTATCGTCCGGAAGGGCCGAGGTTCCTAGCGACGATGGGATGTATGTCGTCTTTTGTTGGGCCATCTGACCGTTCGAGGCGAAGGATGACAAAGAGGAGGAAGGGGCGTTTGAGCCGGGAGCCAGCGAAGGGGGAACGGGGAGGGACGACATCGAGGATGATGAAGGCGAAGAGCCTTGGGTGAGCGGTCCAAGGTTTGAAGGTGTTGGCGGTAAAGGTGAGTATGAGAATTTGCCAGGTGAGGATCCACCGGTGTCGTTGTCGTTGGTATTCGTCGAAGGGACGAGATTGTGATTGCCGCCTGTTGTTGTTGTTGTTGTATAACTTGAAACGGTAGAAGCCGAGTTTCCATTGTTGGTGTCACCGCCAGCAGTGGCAGCAGAGGATACGGCGGATGGAACGGGATTCGATTCTCGAAGAGCGGCCTCCCTGAACGCTTTCTCCCGTTCTTTCTCTTCTTCTTCCTCTCGCTTTCGCTTTTCCTTCTCCTGTACGTTCTGAGCGCGAGCGGCGATTTTAACGTCCAAGTCGGCTTGCAATTTACGAAGCGCATCTTCGAAACGTTTCTGGAGAGGAACAGCAAGCAATGACGACAGTTCAGATGGGGAATGGGCGCTTATACTGTGCTCGATTTGAACTTGATGAAAAAAAAACACCTCGATAGAGACTTACCTTGATGATAACATTTCCACTCCTCTCAATCTCTCCCTTCTTTTTAATGACGGCCGCTTCGAGATCCCTGATCTCTTCATTCAAGAGTTTCTGACGTTGAGCGAGTTGAACAGCTTCTTCGTCCTCTGAATCAGCGTCTGAGCCTTCTTCTTCATCTTCTTCGTCTTCTTCCGGCTCATCATCCTATTTAAAGAGAGAGAAAAGTAGAGGAAAAACGAAAGAAGAGAAAGAGAGACAGAAATCATGTGCTCCAAAGTGAGTGAACAATATGAATAGATAAGTCCTGAGAGTGTCGTGTACGTACATCATCGTCATCGTCATCTTCATCGTCGTCCTTCTCTTCGTCTTCCTCATCATCGTCTAACTCTTTCAGCCCTCTGTTTTGTACATGGCGGAAGACGATAAAAAGACTTTTTTGATCAACCAACGAGTTCACGGACCGAACTGGTATGAAGAGGATAAAGAAAGCCTCTCTCCGCTTTTCGAACACGTACCTAGTCAATTCAGCTGCCAGATCGAACCCGTCCTCTCCTCCATCTCCGTCCTGATTCATAGGCGTCATTCCGTCACCCATCTCCGAACCAGCATATTCGCTTCCACCAACGAGTAGATTGGTCGAAGGTGTGGCAGCAGGGGTCAAAAGCTCGCTATCGGATAGATCTGGGTCAATGTCTTCGAGAATTTCTATTGATGATCAAGAGTAGAAGAAGATCATCCGGTGGGTTGAGTTGGGAGACTCAAGAATGAAAGACACCCAGAATTTAGAACACAATGACCGCTACAAACCATAAGATGTCTTTTCAGCTCTAGAGTCTTCGTCCAGTAGTTTCTCGACCTCTTCTTCTACGATTTCGATTGTCTGTCAAGGAAAATTAAACGAAGAAGAAACAATAAACCACAACTCCGAATGAAAGGATAACGAAACCAAAAGAATGAGGATCAAGACGTACTCTTCGACTAATCCTTTTTCGATACCTTCGCTTTCGGACATGCCTCAAAGGGGGTGTAATTCCATGAGGCCAGATATAATCATCCAAATTCATCTTTCCACTGCCAGAGGACAGACCATCCTGTATCACTTCGGATTCGTCTTTGATAGGATGGGTCACAACAAGCATCTGTTTGCCAAATTCAGCCCAAAAAGAAAAGACATTGATCAGTCTGAGCGTTTTTCTCTCAAGAACAAATAGGCAGCGCGCGTGTATGGTTGTAGTTTTGTACGACATTTGAACATGTGAACATGTCATACCTGAGAAATGTCGGCCGCTTTGAACATCTGTTTCCCATCGAGCGTCTTTTGAGACTCTATGATAGATGGCAGGTCGACTAGCTTGGCAGCATACAATTGGTTTGATAGGTGGAAGGCCGCTCTTCTCGAGTCTGATCCCACGGACGCGACAAGACCGAAATATTATCAGTTTCAGCGAACAAACGAGATGATCAGAAGGAGAGAAGACCTCATTGAGCAAACACGTATGAACACGTTTGAACTGCATGAGAGCAATCTGAGAATGAACGGGAGCGTAAAGTGAAGTTCTCTACCTTTAAACTTAAACCAGATCCCTTCCAACGCTTTCTCCTTGTTCTTCCCTTTTTTGCCCAACAATGCTCTAAGATCTTGAGCAGGAGCTCCCTCTGGAAGCCTCAGGATGAACTGCTCCTCAAATTCAATCTCTTCGTCATCACTATCGAGTTCTCTGTCGTACTCGCCCAGGAAACTGTTGTAACCACCAATGCCGGCTTTTTTCGAAAAGTTGAGCTTTAGCTTTGAAGGTAACACAGACGGGGCAACCTTGACAGTCGGCTTTCGAGCTCGAGCTGGTCGGGCGGCTGACGGACCAGCAGTTGGATCTGCAGACGGTGTCGGAGCAGAGTTTGAGGCTTCTGATGCCCTTCGAGCCGGAGGTTTTGTCCGGTTAGGAGGAGGAGGCCCAGGGATGGCGGACGAGGACGAGGATACGGTCGGAGTCGGGGTGTGAGTTGGTAATGAGGTGAAAGCTGTTGGATGTGTAGAAGAGGACGTAGATACAGATGGTGTGCTGGAGTGAACAGGTAGCTGTGATGTGGATGCTACCGGTTGAAAGTCTGACTCTGAATCATCCGACATCTGGCCGGATATATAGGATGAATGGATGGATGGCTGATGGGATGAGGATGAGGATGAAAGTTGGGAGGTGACGCTGACAATTCCCCCGAGTTTCATCTCGTTTCTCTCCACCATCATCTTCAGCATCGATAGAGCCAGTCCGGAATCTACAACCTTTCCATACACATCATCATACATACATCGAAATGAGCGCTATGGATATCGATACAGAGGCATCCACGTCTGCTGCCGCTGTCGAAGTTAAGCCAAAAATCGGAGCAAAGAAAGGACCAATTAAGAAGGGTAAACCTACCGCCGGTGCTGGTGGCAAAGGCGACGGAAAGAAGTTCGAAGTCAAGAAGGTTCGTATTCTCTCGTGTCTTTTGATGAGTAGATGATGTATACATCAAGCTTTCTCTTCCTCGTCTTCGATGAAAAGAATCAGAAAGACAGGTGGCAAACGCTTTGTGCTCCTTGTTACTAAAGAGGTTCCTTGTTCTTCTGATCTCGTATCTGACCTGTTCCACCCCTATCAACTCTTAATGGATCTATCAGTGGAATGCGGTCTCGATCTGGGCATGGGGTGCGTCTACTCACGAGCCTATCTGCCAGGACTGTCTTTACGGGACCTTCGCATGTTAGATCCCGTTTGGGGACTCTTCCGAATAGAGCTGACAACCGGCCTATGACTCCTATACTTCCTCAGACATCCTCGTCGACACATGCGCCATCTGCAAGAATCAAATTATGGAGCTTTGTGAGGACTTGAGGAATTTCCTCTTAATCTTCACTTTGTGTTTCTCTTCTCTTTCCATCTTTCAGGATCTGACTGTGCTCTTGACGGGTTTGTTGTGCCTTCGGTGAAACCACTCTGTTTAAATGCCACGTCTCAGGCATCGAATGTCAAGCAAACCAAGCATCAGCGACAAACGAAGAATGCACTGTTGCCTGGGGAGTGTGTAATGTATGTACTAAACCCCTATCCTGGTTATTGATAGTATCATGCCAAGTATCTGTCGCACTAGCTGACGTGAAGCACTTGTTCGTTTCGACAGCACGCCTTCCACTTTCACTGTATTTCGCGTTGGCTTAAAACTCGTCAAGGTTTGCTTGGTCTTCGAATCTTATCTTTATGGCGAGACCCTGTTCTACTAGACCACCCGTGTCTGACGATCATTTGTTCTTTGGAATATGAATCCACGTCCATCTATACCAGTCTGCCCGTTGGACAATAGAGAATGGGAGCTTCAGAAGTATGGTTTCGTCAACTAAGCTCTAGTTTTCCTCGTATCTTGTCGCAGCTGGATGCTTATCTCTTACCTTTACTCTCAATTCTGTGCTCCAATAGATACGGTCGATAAGCTCAGCGGTTCCTTGAAAACCAACTTTTGCGAGTTTTCAGGACTTTGGGAAGGTGGTTGGGGCGCATATATCTCGAGATCGAGCCAGATAAACATGATATCTAAATTACATTCTCTCATCCTTCTATCCTCTTCTTGAGCTTTTTTTGCTTCCTACTCGTCATCTCTCTCCTATTCCCTCTCTCTGGTCGCAATGTCATCTATACAAGGTTGAGATTGAACACTCAGATGGGCATCTAGTTTGCCTATCAAAGGTGGGCGTGCGAACACTCCAGTCTGTTCACGTGATATGAACGCCACATGAAATATCAGACCGTCTTGTTGATCACCTCTTCGTTCGTTCCCTCCGTCCGAGAACTCGAGCTCATCCAGTCATGACCGCTATAGCCACCACCGCTATATCCTCCCCAGGAAAGGTTCTCCTAGCAGGTGGATACCTTGTGCTAGACCCAGTCCACACAGGTCTCGTGGTTTCGACCTCATCCAGGTTCTACACTGTTATTCGATCTCTTCCGCCTTCTTCCTCCTCGACATCCACGAATACTATAGTTGTTCAATCTCCCCAGTTCGAATCAGCTCAATGGAGATATCAATTCGACCATGTTTCAGGGAGGATCACCGAGATGGAAAATGATTTGCACGCTGGAACTGGACGAAATAAATTTGTGTTGATCGCGCTTGAGAAGACGATCAGAGTCGCCGGAGAGTTGGTAGGTTGGGAAAAGGTCAATGAATCTCTTAAAGATGGATGGGTCATCGTTATCGTAGGAGACAATGATTTCTATTCACAGCGAAAACAGGCAAGTGTTTTGTTTTCCTAGTTGTTCATGTTCTGCTTTATCTCTGCGTGTCTAACTGTTTCCAATGGGCTTTTGGCTTTCAGCTTGAATCCCGTGGGCTTCCTCTCTCCTTTGACTCTCTCGCCCATCTTCCGCCATTCTCGAAAACAAATGAATCACTCGCCAACGTGCATAAAACTGGCCTCGGATCCTCTGCCGCTCTCATCACTTCTCTCTGTGCCGCTCTTCTTCTCCACCTCGGGGCGGTCTCTCCCCTCATCTTCAAACCTTCATCGGCTGACCCTATGTCAGAAGAAAGAAGAGAGATGAGATTGGTACACAACGTCGCTCAGTATGCTCATTGTTTGGCCCAGGGCAAAGTCGGAAGTGGATTCGACGTAAGCAGTGCGGTGTGGGGAAGTCAGATCTACAGGAAATTTGAAAAGGATGCGTTGGAAGAGCTTATGGAGGATGAACAGGTGAGGATAGTACCAGAATACGTGGTCTCTCTTATCGTCTATCTATCCTATCAATCGCCTCGCTAGTCGCGCACTGACTAAAGCATCTTTGGTCTGATGCTATGCAAAAAGTCCGATCGAACATTGGTCCCAACCCTGTCGCCTGAGAACCCGAGATGGACCAACCAGGTCACTCCGTTCTCCTTTCCACCTCGTTTCAGGTTGCTTCTGGCCGACGTCGACGCTGGAAGCGACACGCCTTCCCTTGTTGGAAAGGTTCTTAAATGGAAAAAGGACAACCCTTGTATGTTCCTTCTTTCCCCCATATATTTGCTTTTGTGTCTGCGCGGCTGAGCTCATTCAAGAGTACTCGGTTATCAAAACATCTGACTCATTCAAACTATCCTTGTCGTTATCTGACTAATTGTAGCACAAGATTCTTGGTCGACCATTGATGGGTTCAATGATGACCTCGCTTCCCAGATTAGAGCTCTTGGTCGATTAGCCGCTTCTGATCCTGTATCGTACGAGACAGCTGTCCAGGACTTCATTCGAAAAGTGAGTCTCGGTCTTGTCCTACAATGTTTCTTTCTCTATTCTCCCCAATCAAGCTTGAACCTGTCTAGCTTCAACGATCGACTATGTATACAACAACCATAGAGGTTACTAACCATGCTCTGTCCCGCCCTATCTGTCTAAAAGCCTGCAGAACCTTCATCGAGCAATTCTCAGCCGTTTATCAAGATCTTCCAATCTATTCAAGCCGCAAGCCAAGTTAGTGCAGCTTTTTCTTTCATTTCGAGCGTGATAGAAGGACCTGTCTCTCATCCCCCTTCTCCTATTCTGCTTGACATCGATCGAAACTTTGCATTGGAAAGTCTATCCGACGATCAATGAAATTGATGGGAGAATCAGCCGGCGTACCTATTGAGCCTGATGAGCAAACGGAATTGCTTGACAAATGCCAGACTCTACCTGGTGTCTTGGGTTGTGGAGTACCCGGAGGTTAGCCCTTTGTTTTGTTCTAACAAAACTTACTCTTGTCTTCCTATACTTTTTGTATTTGTCCTCGTTCGTTGACACTTGCAAATTCGGCCCTCTTCTTTGGCATATCTTGTTCCTATTTTTTTGTTTTTATTTTTGTTTTCCATGCGCTTGTGTTTCTTCGTACAGCGGGAGGATACGATGCCCTGTGGGTCCTCATTCTCGATACCCCCTCCACGTCGACAGCACAAGTTGTAGAGAAGACATGGACGGAACACACAGGTCTATCTGTTTGTCCTCTTCTCGCACATGAGGATCCGATGGGTGGTCTTCAAATTCATGATGTAGATCATGTCACCGGTTTGAGGGAATGTCTGTAGACAACAAAAAGATCAAGGGAATGGCACGAAGCAGATGGATAGAGCCGATGGAGACGATATATATTGAAACTTTTAATTTCCTCATAGACAATGATTGCACCTCTTGTCTATAACCCTTCATGGTTCTCTTCCTCTCGGGTTGATGCTAGTTTCCATGAAGGGAGGAGGATAGGTACGATGTGATGTGTAGAATCAGCCTGTAGAACTAAGAGGAAAAAATAGAGGGAAGGGAAGGGATAAAGCAATAAATTACGGTATAGCATATAGTTGCGTCCATAAGTCTGACAAGACTTCAAAAAATAGAAAAAGGAAAGGTATACAACATAGCAAACATGCTTGAACTCTATAACTGAGGCGCTGAAAGAACCGCTCGAAAGAAAGAATAGAAAAGAAAGAGAAAAGAAAAACGGGAAGTAGACAGTTGCCAAGAAACATGGTGGAAAGGTTGAATCATTCAGTCCCTAACTCATCCTCCCAATCGCCTTCATCTTCCAGAACCCACTTGTCACCCAACCCTCCCACCATGCCTCTCTTCGTCGGATCTCTCGTCAAGAGTGAATCTACTAACGCCTTTGCTTCACTTCCTGCTTTTCCACTCAACAATCTTCCCGGATCGAGTGAGATACTAGATTGAGAACTTGTAGGAGGGACAGGTGGCCAAGAAAACTCCCCTTTAGCTATGCGGAGCATACGAGATCGGCGGGTTGAAGAAGGTTCCATCGTTGGATCATCATGTGGAGGAGTTCCGAACGGTAAGGATCTTGTCTGTAAGTCAAGTAAACATATGTATTTTAGAAAGACATTACGGTGGATCCAACGTTTGGTCAGGAAGACTCGAGCATCTGACGGCCGAACGAAGTACATGGGCACGCACGAGTAGAGCAAATAGGACGACGCCGCAAGCCCAGCTGTCTGTCAACCGCCCATCATAGCTTTTTCCAAGAATTATCTCTGGCGCAGCGTAGCTATCACTCCCACAACGCGTTGTAAGCATAAAGTTATCTAACGAGAACTCTTTGGCCAGACCAAAGTCAGTTAACTTGATGAGTGGTTGATCTAACGGGGGAAGGATTGACTTCGAAAGTTGTCTCGGGGGGTTTACTGGAGAAGGAAGAGGCGAAGTAAGAAGGACATCTGGGGTGCAAAACAGATTAACTTAGGTGTTTGAGGTTGTCTGATATCCAAAGAGTGCAAGAAAAAGACTTACTCTCAAGTTTGATATCTCGATGGACTATCCCGTGACTATGTAAGAATGATACTCCTCCCTCTAGTTCCTTCCATACCCGCTTGACGAATCCTCTTCCGATCATGCCCCATTTGCTGGGCTCTTCCACGGTGGAAAAAAGTTCGCCTCCAGAGATAAATGGGAGAACGAGACAGTAATGAGAGAAAGTCGCAAAAGAGGCGATATGGGTCATGATGGCAGGATGGTTTATTTTCTAAGTTGAATAAGGAAAAGAAGGCATGAGACTCTCTGATGATGCAAGATTTCATATGTGTCTGCAGTACAGCAAGATGGACAAGCGCGCACCTTGAGGATCTCAACCTCTCTGGTAAAAGATGTAAACATTCGGTCGTCTCCTAGACACGCTTCTTTTGTCCTATGAAGATACAAGGTGCGAATGTTGTGATCAGTTAGTTGAACTAAACCTCAAAGATGGAGAATGCAAGAGGCTTACATCAACTTTACAGCCACTAATTCTGTGCCCAGCCCCCTGGTATCTTCGCCTATACATCTAGCTCCCCAGACACGACTGAACGCGCCTTTGCCTAACTCGCTGCCTTCCAATCTCCATGATCTTTTGGAAAGCTCGGTTCTGTCTTCGGCTGTGTTCCATTTGGCTTTTCTATCTATTTCATTTTCGAGAGTAGGATTCTCTATTAGAATGTCCCCCTCCTTCAGGTCCGGAATGATCTGTTTGGCCGATGGATCGGTGCCTGGTTTCTGATGATGATTGAACGATGGAGACGTAGGCGTTAACCGAGAACCTAGTGGAGGAATTTTACTCGGAATGTACAGTGAAGGAAGTGCAGAGTTTGGGTGTCCGTCTCTTGTGACCGAGCCTCTTCTGGAGTCCATAAAGCCGGATGTGGATGACAGCGATGTTGTCGAGGACGAAGAAGGAAGAGGAAAGTCTGGAGTGATGATCCCCTGACTCTCTTTCTCAAAGGAGAAGTATGGTCTGGAATCAAACCCACCCAGCTGACCGCCCCTGTGTCTGTAGGACGCATCAGACACACTTCGAGGATGATTGGGAGATCTTCCTGCCGGCCCGGCACCAAGCCCAGTCAACCGTCCGCTGACGGAAGGAACGTCCAATCCAGCTCGCCCAATACTTCCCGCACGTGCGAGCGAACGTGCACCGCCAGATGTCCCGTTCAGTGGCTTAGGAGGCGTGAGAGTCTCTGATGGTTGGAATGATCTTGAAAAGAAGGAGTCTGTCCGGGAGGACGTGGTGGAGATGATGGAGTTTGATCGCGAAGGAGGTGAGCTCGCCTGTGGGGCAGGTATAGGCAGCGAGATCGTGTGGTTTGCTTCTGGTGATTCTGTTTTGATTTCTGGCGGTGGTGGGCGTGGAGGTGAGGGTGGTGGTGAGGAAGGTTCCGAAGGGACAACCGAAGGCGCTGTCGACCGGAGAGGTGTAGTGGAAAGAGAGGACGACGATGATGACGAAGGAGAAGGGGACATCGATGACGATAGAGGGTGATGTCTCGAATGGAGATCTGAAAAGGAACAAGAGCTGTTCATATGGGTTACCAACAGGCGTGTCAGGCAAGATGGGATATATGTATTAGAACTATCGGAGCTGAGACGTTGGTTCTTGCGGAAGAAAAGCTGGCGAGATCTACAGTTGAAGTGGTATTGAATAAACCTGCTGGCACTTCAGAGGCATGTGGATGTGAGATGGAGGATAAGACGTGGGGATGTTCTATGATGCTGCTGTTGGTGATGATGTTGATGGTGGTGGTGATGGTCAACAGGTCTAAGGGTCGAGTCACTGTTGACTTTGTTCTCCTAGCGTTCACCCTCACATTACCCATGTTTCATTTAGCTGCCTCCGCATCAGCAACACTTCTTCCAACAAGCTCTTTCGATAGATTACCCACCCAGAGCTTCTCGAGGCATATTCCCTATTCGTTCACTTTACCTCCTACTGCTTCTTCATCCTCCTCGGAGGTCTCGGACACCTCTCAACCGGTTTCTAACTCTCTACCCAGAGGTCCGATTCCTCATATAAGACCGAGACCAACGGCCAGAAGAACAATAGTGGCAACAGCAGCCGCAAACCGAACTAGAATTCCTTCATCCTCTCGTCGAGCAGCTCAAATATCATCAGCGAGGTCACAAGCGCCGAGGTCTGTTCTGGTGGATAGAGCAAGTAGTCGTGATGTAGAGAGAGCTCTTGATGGAAGGTTACCCCTCGGCATGAATCTCGTACTCGAGGACCAAGACTTGAGTGACGAAGAGCTTGAAATTCTTCTCAAGGTTGTGTTTCCTTTCTTATCCTCTATCTGCTCTCAAGTCTGCTTGACTGATGCATCTAACTCTGTTCTACATATATCGATCACTAGAATCGAGAAATCAGGGATTATGGTCGAACGTTCTTGATCCCAATAGGTTGTCGACGGACACAAGAAGAGATAGACGCCGTCGTTCGTTCCTTCCATCTGTTTCTCTTTTATTTATTCATTCTGTTTTAATCCAAAACGTCTGTGTTGCTTCCGATCGTATACTAGCAATCACGTTCCCCATCACCCGCCCAAGCCTCGAATGCTGAAGATCACATCCACATGCATGGCAGAGTCCAAGATGCCCTGGATACCTCGGCAAGTTTGAACCCGGATGAACAACCTGATCTCGATAGAGATATCTCCGACGAAGATCTCGATGAGAATGAAGACATAAGCGAGGATTAGAAGTAGATCCGGATAACTTCAGCAGATTATATGATATGTGATGTATTATCTTGTGAATAGCGCGGGATGGAAAACAAAAGCTGTAAATGCCACTATGAATTTATAGTTTACAACCAGAGTGCAGGATTACAAGCAAGAATGCTTTCTTTCGCGGGCAAGCAAAGACAGCGGTGAAGGAGCTAAGAGAGGGAAGACCAAACCTAAGAAGAAGGAGAAGAAAGAAGAAAAGGTAGAAAATAGAGATGCAAGGGGAATCTATGCTGCTCTAACACGGCCACCTCGCCATGGGCTTTCAGCCCATTAAGAAAGATTCCAATCCATGAGGATCTTTAAAGTCGTGATGGACCAAGCTAACCAGCCAGTACTCATCCGCGATTCCCTCCAAAAACTTCCTCGGTTGAGACCCAGCAGGATACAGGCAGGACCAATCCTGCCAGATGGAAAAGGCTTCTTCTTTCCAAGAGAGGAACGAAACTTCTTCGATGATGGTTGATTGTACGATCTCTTGACCGGGGAAGATTGCCCAGGTGACGACGTTCACGTCCTCTGGTGACATATTTGTTCGGAACTCACCCTGTGGCGAACGATGAGAATAAACCGATATCATCAGTTCGTGCGCGAGAGAGATCATCTGGGTTCAAAAAGAGAAAAGAACAAACAGATTTATTCCCGGCATAGAACGTGACGACACCCTTGAAGTCCTTTGCCTTCTCCTCAATCTCTCTGACCTCAGACTCCTTGACAAAAAATTCTACAAAACTCTTCTGGAATATATACCCCCCTCTTGGACCAAACCCGTATATCGGATCTTCGCTCGGTGTGCCATCTAAGGTAGGCTGAGAGCCTACAGTCCACCAACCCTTCTCCGGCGAGTTTAATCGGAGAAGAAGAGGAAGGATCGCCCGAGATTCGGATTCTAGAGGAGAGGTGCACCATGGGATGGAAGGGATTTCGCTCCGCAGATACGACGTAAAGAGCTCAGATATGGCTCTCGTGTTAGACGGACTTCCCCAATGACTCAGCGCTTCGTTGGGCTATTTGGAAAAAGAAAAGAAAAAAGTTCCCTTCACTCAGTGCGTGCTTGATAAGAGCAAGAAAAGAGAACAAGAACACGAACCAAAATCTTTAAGCCAGCTCCGTATCCATCCAGTTCACCATATGCCGGGCTTCGAGGATCGGTGAATCGTCCGTTAGGGAACTCGTCCCATGATTCTCCCTCTGGGATTTGACCAGCTCCATCTATCACGCCTAACAACTCATTCTGGGGTTGTGCGGTAGATGTTGTCTGTTCTGTGCCGGTAACTGCTTGCTGAAAGGTGATACTCGGGATATTGGCCGTGAGAGGTGCGTTTTCTTGAGAAGGAACAGGCCACTGGATATATAATAAACAAACAATATTCCATTAATAAGTGTTTCTAATAAATTATGACCTTCTTCTATTATTATTTTCTGTGTTCTATCTTCTTTCTCTTTTGTGTTTTGGGCTCTTTCTAAGTTCACAGATCGAGTAGAAAATGGATCAAACCTTGATTCCGGATCCGTTCACTACTTTTGCGTCTGCGCCAGGTTTGATCCAACCCAAACCCTCCAAAACTCTACGCGCACTCTTTTCCAGATTGAGTGTGCAGAGATGAATACCTTCAACATGGCCCTCAACTGCCAATCGCTTGCACATCGAGATTGCCAGATTGACACCGTACGATTTGACTTGAATATCGTCGTGCTATGAAGTTGACAAGAGAATATCCAGAGTGATTTCACAAGATTAAGTAAGACCAGAGCCTATCCGAGCGCCTTATCAAAGAACAATCAAACGAACCTTTATAGGTTCTAAGTCATTCAAGATAGACTGGGGAACGATTGCTTTACATAACGTGGTCATTCGTCGGAACGAACTGTAATTTTGAATCGCCATCACTCCAGGGATGATCGGAACGGTGATACCTGTTTGTGACAAGAGGTGTTGATGTTCAGATCGAAGACTCTATACGGCCTTCGAACAAGGTTATAGAGTAACTGTAGGACGAACCAGCCTCTCGACAACGAGTCTTCCACTGAAGGAACACATCCACGTCGTAGAACAACTGAGTCAAGATGAAGTCGGCACCAGCGTCAACCTTTGTCTTGAGGAACGCGATGTCATCCTCGGTTGATGGCGAGTCTGGATGGGTCTCGGGATAGCCTGGCATGGTTGCGCCCAAAGGGTAATGGTTTCTTAGTACTACGTCAAGAGGAGAGGCTGCCTCTATAGGAACAATGCTGGAAATGAAAGAGTTGAAACGTACCGGCCACACCGATGCAGAACGCGTCTCCGTAGTTCTCTCGGATGAAGGTGATTAAGTCAAGAGCATATTCGAAAGGCTGGTTGGTTTGGGAAACAGGAAGCGACTGAGTGGGCGCGTACTCCGCGTCTCTGGGAGGGTCTGAATTGTGGTGGTTTAGAAGGAAGATGTTTAGGTGAAACGAATTTGATATATATGCGAACTCGAAGGAAAAGAAGTTTCAAGTTTGGCCAAAGGATTTGAGAAACCGACCTCCTCGTAGAGCCAAAATGTTCTTGACACCACGGGCTTTAGCAAACTTGGTTAGTCGAGGCAAATCAGATCGATAGTCAGTGATTCGTATCGACGACATCAATTCAAATCAAGCCCAGAGGTCAATTGGAAGACTCACATCCAAAGCCTCAATCACCTTGGCCTTTTCCATATTGGTACATGTCAAATGCAACAAACATTCTACATTGTTTCCTTTTTCATTCTTCAGATCCGAACTGATGAATCTAGCGAGTTCAAGACTTCGATCGCTGGTCGACCCACCAGCTCCCCAGGTAACGGAGACGAGCGCTGGACCGTCAGGCGAGAGGGAAGACATTCGGTAGATTCGGTCGTGCAGGTTCTGCGCTCCAGGTTGAGTAAGTGGAGGAAAAAACTCGAATGAATACGAAGGTTTTCCATCCGAGGTAACATAAGGGCAGGGTGGAGGTGCCATGTTGATATGAAGACAACAGTAGGGATAGGAAGGCTCAAAATGTGATTAAGAGTGAGATTTAAGCTGAAAGAAAAAAATTACGTTTTTTGTGGTTTTTTTTTCCACAAACTTCGATGATAAGCACGACATTGCTGAGAAAGATCGATTACAACAGAATTTACACACCCACAAAATTCGAACCCGGAGCTCTAGATAAAAAAAAACAGAGAGAAAGGGGAAAGAGAGGCGTCGTCCAAGGAAGACCAAGTCGTCGAGCAGTGTGAATCCTTTGGGTATAGGTGTATGTCTGGGTCCGGCTGATGAGTTGAGGTTAGAAATGACAAAAGTTGATGATTTAACTTAAGGTAGATCAATCAATCAACTATTAAATCAACTATCTGTGTTCCTACCAAAAGACCCAAATTAAGGGACAGCTTACCGCTACCATCTGTTCAATCTTCTTTGACTATCATCATCCATCGAGTCTAGCCGATTTAGCGTCATTCATCCTTGCTTCTTGTCTATCTCTAGATCCACTCAGTATGTCGCACGGTCATAATCAAAGCATTATCTTTGTCAAGAATCTCAACTTCAATACTACCGGTGAGGATCTATACGAGCTCTTTGGCTCCTACGGACCGATACGACAAGTCCGGATAGGAAACGTGAGTTTCTCTCTTTTGTTCTTCCCATTATATACCAGTTTGACCATGTCTGGGTATGAGATGGACTGGTGTCTTACAGTTGTCTTTGTTTATGCTATCACTGTTTGTTCAATCGTATCGTCTCTGTCTTTTCTCTGTCTTGAAAATCAAATTCTACAGGGCCAAAAGACAAAAGGAACCGCCTATGTCGTTCGTTCTTCTCTTACGCCTCTATCCACGTCGTGAAGATGAATCTTTATAAACTGACCCTCTACGTTTCAATTTACACGCGAACTAACTTACGACTGTGCTTGCTGAATTCAGGTGTTTGAGGATTATCAGGATGCAAAGTCGGCTATGGAAAAAGTGAATGGTTTCCATCTTCAAGACCGATACATCGTCCGTACGTATCCTCTCTCATTTCATTTCATATTGCTTTCTGCTTTGTCAAACCCGCTTTTCTGATGGGTTTTTGTTCTTCAACTTTCTCGACCGCCTATTCTACGGGTGACCACTCGTTCTTTGGCAAATATAGTGCTCTATCATCAACCTTCGCGTCAAGCTGCCTCTGCTACTAAAGCTGACATCAGAGCTCGTGAAGAAGCAGTGGCGGCCGAGAAGAAGCGACTTGGATTGGACGACTAAGCGAATACGTAGAAAGAAAAAAAGAGGAGAGAACAATGAAGCAGATGATGGATCACTTTCCCTGACGTGATGAGACGTCAAATTCAGACGATGTACGATCAAGTTGCATATGGTGGAGATCTGATTTGCAGACGGGGGGAGGTGAATCAAAAGATATATATGTTGTATTTCATGCCATTCAACTCATTTCGATTTTTGTTTGCTTACCCTCGGCAGAAAGTGGAGAACGTTAACTTGTCCAAGACAAACGAACCAAAAAAGAGAGGAGATTTTCATTTGAACGATTGACAAAGTCAAACTCTACATAATCTGTACACGCCTAAGCAAATGCGAAATAAATAGCAAGAAACAAGAGAAGAACAGAATAGGAATCCGGTTTAAAATTGACCAGCTCTCATCTTCAGGATCCCCTATGAACATCCTGCCATGATCCGCCGCTAGACGACGACCCTCCCTCCTCGTCTTCCAAAAGTCTTCGATTGTTTGATCCAGACCCTACAGGACCACCAGGCGACAGCATCGTTCTATCTTCCTCTTCTTCGTTGTACTCAGTCGGCAAGCCTGGGCGATGCTGAGAATCATGATAAAGAGGGGCTGAAGCTCCGGCCTGACGATCTTCTTGATCATCGTCATCCAGGAAAGAGCTAACGAGAAAAAAAAAGCAGCAAGAAAAAGGGTTCAGCAACTCTCGGTATGTTTCTCATGATAAGCGACAGATACATTGTCTCTCCACTTACTCGTGATATCCTAAACCACCAGCCGGTCTTCCCTCTTCGTCTTCCGACTCGGTCACATCCCCAAACGCATCATACAGCTCCTTTGTCTTTCCTCTACCTTCCCCCCCTCGTCTGCTTTTTCGCCCACTCAACATTCCCATTGCGACGTCCTCTCCGTCACCTGGCCCTGCTCCTCGACGAAGACCACCTCCACTTCCACCCAGAATCCCATACGCACCTCGCTCATCATCACCATCCATCAAGGCGCGCCGCCTGTTTCTCCATCGGAGCAACATCAAACCTCCACCACCAAGGCCGACAAGAGCGACGAGCCCACCAGCACCGTACACCCATGTCGAACCGGATGCCAAGTTTTCCATTCCGTCAAAGATCCCTTCGTCCAAACCAGTTGTGGCAGAGGACACGGCTGAGGTCGCAGAGGTAGATGAACCGGTTCGGGTGGTCGTTCCACCATCAGTAGCGATATCCTCGATCCCAGTTTTCGTGGTCAACACCGGATTGGCCAACCCAGGGCTATTAGATTCTCCAGGGGAAGACGCATGATCGGATGGAAGATGAGCGGTTGGCTTAGGGAGCTCTTTCGTATTGTTCTCGGTGGCTGTGGTCGAGAGCGGGGGGAGCGGCAAACCGGCCGAAACAGATTGGGAAACAGTCGGGTCATTTTGTGGGAAAGGAGAATCAGAATCACCGAGGGGTAGTGTGTAAGGTACGGCTCTGGCCGCATTGATAGACTCTCCCCAGAGTTGCAGTGACCATGCTTGGAATGTCCCATTTTTTTCAGGATGGATTCGATCAAGAACCGTCATTGTCCACGTCCCGATCGGATCTTCGTCCCTGATTAATGTAGATATGGAGGAGATCCAATCATGTCAAAGTGCATGGTTAGATCAGCAAACCAGATGATAAGACCCCGAGTAAAATTGACCAACCAGTGCTTCATGCTCATAAATTTCCATCCATTGAACCCATCAGGGTCTTCATCCGCTCTTCTCGTTCGGGCAAGAACACTCTTGATTCCCTTGGGACTGACCAACTCAACTTCTACATCGCCTCGTCTATCATGTTGAATCCACACCCGAGCGGTCACATGTTCGAGTCTTTCGAAGTTTGCTCGAGTGAGCATGTCGGCAGTCACGACGAATGTAGAGCTCACCCCGGTCGGCGGGATGAATGCGCCTGGAGAATCTCGGGTGATAATGTTGGCATCGGCATCGATAGATGAGAGAAGCGAGCTTTGAGTGTGATTGTCCAGATGTACAAGCGGAGACTCGAACCAAGCTTGAGGTTTCACTAGCTTCCAAGATTCTGCATATTCAACCAGCTTGCCAACATTGATCTTCCCGTAACCATCTGAAGGATGTAGTAATGACGCCAATCAGAGATATGAACAAGCCGGACATGACTTACGAATGCACGTATGGAAGAAGGCGGCGAAATGAGACATACATTTGTAGTTAAATCTTCGGCCAGCAGCAGTCAGCTCCCAATCGGGATCTTGAAGATTGAACGTATCGACCGCGTTGACAGTGATGTGTTGGATGTCTCTCCAAGTAAGATCCGGTCGAACTTGAAGGGCCAGTGCATACATGCCTACCGCAAGGGGAGCGGCAGCCGATGTTCCACCATGACCATCGGAGCACATTTCCTCTCCAACGTCAGTCGTATGCTGTGGCACATCAAATATCAGCCTCAAACTCATGAATAGTAATGTGAAATAAAAAAGACTCACGATATGGTCCCCACTCCCTGAACTGGGAGCGACAGCCATGACCGCTGCACACAGCTCAGAATAATACGGATGAAGACCCTTTCGGTCGACAGCACCGATAGTGATTGAGTAAATACTGTTAGTGTAACCATCAAAGTTGCACTGGTCGTCCATTCCACCTCCATTGCCTGCAGCAAAAACAAACACTGATCCTTTTCCGTCTCGACCATTAGTAGCACCATTGACGAGGGCTTTGAGGATAAGCCCAACAGGAGCATCCATGTTTTTGCCATCGTCCGGCGGACCCCAAGAGCATGAGTAAACGTCGGTTTTCTGGTAGTTGTAGTTAAGCGCAGCCGCCTCGTCGGCGTCAGAGATAGGACCAGAGAGAATTCGAACACCGGCAACTTTGGAGGTGTGGGCCACACCAATACCACAGACGTCGTTCTTGATCGCTCCAATCTCACCGGCGCAGCGGGTACCATGGGTATCGTCGGACAGACGAGGCATAGGTAACGGGTTGTGATCGTTGAAGTCATACGATCCTTCGGCGTACTACATGAAAAGAGGCGAAGATCAACCGTGGATTATAAGATACTGTGTTCTTCTCGAAGCTCGGATGACAAATGAACAAAGAAAACAGTCATACGAAGTTTTCTTTCAGGTCGTGACTGGTATAGTCGAGCCCATCGTCGATAAGCGCGACATGGACGCCCTTGCCGGTTATCCCTCTGTTCCAGACGTGGGTCACGTTTAGCTCGTTCTCTGGCATGAGTGTGTTGACAATATGCCACTGTTTTAACAATAGTGGGTCATGCACATCAAGCGTATCTTGCTGTTTGAATATGACGAACCTTGAAGTTAGCATATAACGTCTGGTATTATCATAGTCGCATGGGGTCTGGTTGACACGTACGAGAAAGCTCAACTCCGTAAGGTCGGTCTGGGCCGTCGCAGCAAAGGTATTGAATTTCGAACCAAAGACATCCGCTCGCTCGGACCAGGCCCGCTTGGCTCTCTGTCTAGGTATCATCTTCTCAAGGCTCCTTATCTGACCAAATCCTTCCAGGTTATCATCTCTTTTAGCAAGCCAGGTCGACTCGACCGAACTGTACCCAAGGTCTCGACGTCTGGTCAGCTCAGCGTTCTCTGTTCTAACGAGATAATGTCCTTTAAGCTGTCCGACCTGTTCGACGAGCTCGGTACCTAGAAGAGCGGCCGCTTCCTCTGGAGATAAAGAGGAAGAGGAAGAGAGTTCGAGAGCGTAGTAGGTGTGAGTAGAGTATGATCTGGGTGCCGGGTGGTGTGGGAGCCGGCGGCCATAAAGATTCGAGTCGGAAAAGCTGTCTGCTAGGGTGAGTGCGGAGACTAGAGTGGTCAGCGCGAGAACCCGGAGGAGCATGGCTGTGTACTTTCAAACCTTGCCGATGGGAGAGCCGAAGATTCAAGGAGGTGCGAGGAAGGAGGAAAGGAAAGGGAGAAGGCGAAACCAATCCAGCACCAAAGAGAGTATGCGTGAGCGTTTGTGTGTGTGTTGTGCGATGGGGCATTCAAACTAGAAGGTGTCCGGGATGATTTGTTGACTTAGATAATTGAGATAAGTATCTGATAATATAGCCGATATTCAAATACACAGTACCCGCATCAACTCCTGTAGCCACCTGCTTTCGATGGTGGAACAAATTCCTTATAGGAAACGCATGTGGTGCGCTCTGGGTTTATTACTGGTTGTGCGCCGCATGCTGAAGGTTATGCGATATCCACGGATGAGCTCCTTGATGGACATCAAATTTCTCACGATCTACATATGAGGCAGTCGTTTTGATACACGATTTCGATACACACGAACAGCCGAGTCTATACCCACATGGGCTTTATCAGTATGATCCTTGGCGCAGATACGATAGTCAGCAGCGGTAGCAATCTGATATCTGTCTGTACTTTATAGCATATTCTTAGGACAGATGCTTTAGAAACAGTGGGTACTTTGGTTTGAAGAGTTGCTCCATACCTCAACCCAAAAGGGTTAGTCACCCCGTCGCACCGTCTTTTGGAAGTACATCTTCCTTTCGCTCCGCTTCGCCCGATCATCGCTCATTCGTCCGTCAGCCGTTGCAGCCAGCCTGCAAGCTACTCGTCACTCACTCAATCACTCACTTGTTCTCTCATTCCCTCGCTCACTCACTCATCTGAACTCGTACTATGGCCGACGCAGATGCCCTCTTGGATAAAGCTCTCCCGGTACCGTCCGTCAAGCCGACGTTTCCTCAAGCTCTGGTCGTTCGTTCTCCTCTTCGTCCTCGTATCCGTCGTTCCCAGCTTCCAATGTTGTAGCCGTGGCCTTTGTTTATTCGTCTCTGTCTCTGCCTCTCGCTATTGTTGATGGGAATCGACCAGGCTGGTGCCATGTCAGGTCTTTCCGTAGATCTGATGTTCTTTCCAATAGATACTCTTAAAACAAGACTTCAGTCCCAAAAAGGTTTTCTCCAGAGCGGAGGCTTCAACGGTGTCTACAAGGGAATTGGTAGTGTGTTTGTCGGAGGAGCTCCTGGAGGTATGCCTCCTTCTCCTCTTGTTGTTTACTCCTTCTCTGTTCTACCTATCTGTCTATAGTTTTTGCCTCCCCCTCCTTCAATATATCACTTCGTGCTCATTCGACGTCGGTTTTTTTACCGCCCCCTACAGCCGCCGCATTTTTTACAACCTATGAATATCTCAAGACGTCACTCTCCAAAGATACCTCTCTCCCTTCTGCCTTTGTTCATATGACAGCTGCTTCTGGTGGAGAGCTCGCAGCCTGTCTGATTAGAGTCCCAACGGAGGTCATCAAAACGAGAGCACAGACTAGCGCGTACGGTACGAGTTCAGCTGGAAGTTTGAATGCGGCAAAGAGCGTTTGGAGAGAGGAAGGACTTCGAGGATTCAGCAGAGGTTTTGGTATGACTGTTGCTAGAGAGGTGAGTCGAAAGTGTTTCTTTGTATAATTTCTCAACGGAAGAGAGGAGGAGACTCTTGCTTTTTTGGATCCACATCTGATTAGACAGCATGCACTGACCTCTGATTTTCATAGATTCCGTTCACATCGATCCAATTTCCATTGTACGAATATTTGAAGGCTACCCTCGCCACCCCTGCCTACTTAGATAGACCCACTTTGCCTCATGAGGCCGCGCTCTGCGGATCAGTCGCCGGTGGAATCGCAGCTGCTTTGACAACTCCGTTGGACGTCGTGAAGACTAGAGTCATGCTCGAGGTCAAGGTTCGTGTTGTCTGTATCTGTAGAGGTTGTCTCTTGCGAAAGATTCACATGTGTTCACTGCTCAAATCTGACTGTTCGCTTTTTTTTTCCTTTGCGCAAGTACAGGGATCTGCCGTGCCTAGAGGTGGATCATCATTTCTCTCGATCCCGGGTCGGATGGCAACGATTGCTCGAGAAGAAGGTCCAAGAGCGTTGTTCTCTGGAGTTGTCCCTCGAACCCTATGGATTAGTGTAGGCGGAGCGGTGTTTTTGGGAGTGTACGAGGCTGCTGGAGGGGCACTGAAAGGGATCATCTAAAAAAGCGTTTTCTTTGTATTCTATCTCATCTGGAGTAGTCTCAATTTACTACTCTCAAGAAGGCATCGTACGGTATAATTGCAATGACAGACACCAAAGAATGACGAGTACAGGAAGGAAAAACTTGAAAGCTTTTATCCTGTAAATCCAAGAACGACACGCCAATCAGGATAGGTCTCTTCAGCTTTGGTCAGACCTTGCGCTTCGATCAACGGGAACAACACCGAGTTGATCACCTCGTAGCCCTGTAAGGTAATTTTCAGCCAAACAAAGAGACGAATGAGTCGGTCCCGAAGTGGCGATGATAGAATACAGTCTTTTCAAGCATATAAAACGCACCTCAGCCGTCAAATGAAGTCCGTCTGTTAATAGATCGTCTAGGTCGCCGCCCTTCTTCCGGTATGCGTCCATTGCCTCCCATGCATCCACCAAGATTGTCCCTTCTCCACTCTCAGCGGCCACCTCTCTAACAACCTGAGCGTATCTACCCGTGTTTTCCTCACTCCTATCTACAGTATCATTCTCTCTGAACGCTGCCCATCGAGGTGGGTTCGGAATGGGAGGGGTAATCAAGAACTTTGGCACAGAAGTTGGAGCGAGAGCCAAGATAGCGAGCAAGTTTGCTCGATATTCTTCTATCGAGACGTGCTGAGGATTTCCAGAGGATTCAAGGACAGCATCATTCGCTCCTAGCCAGAGTGTGAGGAAGGCGATCGGCTGAGTGGCCGACGAAGAAGTCGAGTTAGAGGGAGCAATTATGGTTTTAGCGATAGGAAGAATTGCGGATGTATTGTATCCCGCAAAGCCTCGATTAATCACATCGTGTTTCCTGATGAACAAATCTGTACAAATATCCGAGAAGTTTCATCGACAAAGATTAAGAAGGAAAGTTAATAAAAATTCGAAATAGTATGAAGGAAGAAGCTGGAACGGACCAGATAATCTGGCGGAAAGGCCACCGGGGGTATACGAATATTGGGTGAGGGAATCACCAAGAAGAACGATCGCCGCCTGATTTTGAATGAGAGACATCTAAGATATAACTGTCAATGAGCGCAGAGTAATTGATATGTTCGTATATACGTATAAGAAAGAGAGATGGAGGGGAGGGAAAGAGATGTGAAGATGGATTCTTGTGTCCGAGACATCACGGAGCCGGACTGTCAGTCTTTAGTCCAGCGGTAACCATGGTTTCCATATCTGCCCAGCCCAGATTTCATTTTCAGCTTTCTCACCCTTCTTGGGTCTGGCTCTCTCCTTTGTACACACTTCAACTACCACACCTTGTCTGACCATCGTCGATGACACTTCAGTTATTCTACCTCACGTGGGGAACAACCCATGGTTCATTCCGTCTTCCGGAGCTTGGTGCGTTTCTATTCATATCTCTCTACCTCGCTTGAGGTAGAACTATATCTCGTCTTCTATTCTGTTTCCCTATTCATTGGCCGTTCTCTTCCTCAATAGAATCCGTCGCAAAGCTCTACGACATCAACTTTCATCTTCCTCCGTTCTCTCCGAACGTTATCGAGAAGTACAACGCTCAAGGATGTGGACTGGATGAGGAGTGGGACATCGAAGGTCGAGCTATCTTGGTTCTTGGACTAGAGAAAGTAGAGGATGCGTTCAAGTTGGGTGAACGAGGTGTAGGCATTCGGTATGTGCTTCACGTTACCCAGAGTTGCTTCCTGAGGACGAGGAGAACGAAGGTAACAAATGCATGATCTAAACTCCCTCGTGTGCATATCTTATCTCACTTCCTTCTCAATCGTAGTTCGCTTCACAAACTATACGCGCTTGCACCGACACTTGCAACCCTGCACACCGTGCTCTCCCAGTTACCTCGCACAAAGGAGGCCCGGCCGTGGGATATTGACCTTGAAGGAGATGGGTCAACCGAGCCCAAACGATGGAAATTCAGATTCGATAGTTTCGCAAAGATGTGGGACTCCCAAACACAACAGTACGTGTTATCGCATAAGCGCTCGCCATAAAGAGAACCTCATACACAGGGACGTACACAACGTCTATGGAAGGTGACTGACGAATCGATGGTGGAAATATACTGGTTTGAACCGATAGAGAAAAAATGATAGCGTTCGATCATTTGGAACTCAAGGGCAAGCCTGATATGAAGACTCCTGAGTTGGAGTTTGGAATCTTTGAAGAATGTACGTGAAGTATCCTTCATCGTTTGTCTCTCAATCGCTAGTCTGGCCTGGGTAAACTGATAACGACCGTTTTCTTTTTCCTCTGCTACTCATGATTAGATCTTGATCGACCGTCTCCTGCCAAGCCGGACCCGAGTGCAACTCTTGCTTTGCCTGAGATGGTCTACTACGGTCTTCTCGTAAGTTTCCTTTGTTCCCGCTGTACTTGCATCCCGCGCGCCAAATTAATGGATCAACTGACGAATCTTTATTCTGCAGACAACGCACTCGACTGCTCGACCGCTTCTGACTCATTATTCGCTTAAAACCAGACCTCATATTGGAAACACCAGTATGGATGCCGAGATCAGTTTGTTGATGGCGAATCAGGCCTTGGCTCGAAATGGAAGCTTCGTGTGGGACCCATTCGCAGGGACGGGAAGCATGCTGTTGACCTGTTGCGTTCTCTCTATCCATCGCTATATTAGTCTGACTTTCGATGGGACTGAATGCTGATGCATTGGCTCGAATTACTTATCTAGGTGCCCACTGGGGAGCTTTCTGCGTAGGAAGTGATATTGATGGTCGACAAATGCGAGGGAAAGAGAAGGGCAAGAAGCGAGCGGGTAAGTTCAAGAACTCTGTTGTATCACTGTCTTGCTCTTTCTCTGTGAAGTCCACCCATCTGACGTAGATATGGTCTTTGTTTTGGTTGTCACTATCATTCATTTTCTCGATACTCGTAACATAGGTACCCCCGGAATTAAACTCTCCGCCGCAAAGTATGGAACTCAGGATCAGATAGTTGATCTGTTAACTTTTGATGTGACCAAAAACCCGTGGAGGGTCGGAAGAATGTTTGACGCGTTCGTTTTCCTCTCTTCTCTTTCCGCCGTTGGCCCTTGTTCTGCTCGCGAGATATCCGTGATTGACGCCTTAATCATTCTTTGAATCTTCAAAAGTATCGTGACGGATCCTCCGTATGGAGTTCGAGCGGGAGCCAAGCGGCTTGGCCGAAAAGATCCTTCGAAACTTCGAAATGAGCCATACTTCTTCCCCGAAGGTCACCCGGACGCTGGGAAGGCTTCTTACGAACTTCCAGAGTGTGAGTCGGCCCTCAAGTGATGCGAGAAGTGAAGGAGGTCGAGGACTAATTCATGCATTGGTGTTGCCTTACAATCTCGATTAGACCTTCCACCGTTCCGGCCGTATCAGATCTCACATCTGGCAATGGATCTTGTCCGATTAGCTAGGTATGCGCTCAAGCCAGGGGGTCGATTAGTCTTCTTCTTGCCAGTGGTAAATGATGAGTACGAGAGTGTGGACGTGCCGACGATCGAGGGTATGAAGTTAATCAGCAATAGTGTGGAGGACTTTGGGAAGTGGGCTCGGCGTGGGTGTCTTTCTACTTTTTTTCTTTCACCGTTCTTTCCTTTCCTCTCTGTTCTAATAACAACTTTGGCCTGACGTTCTGTCTAACTCTCTATCTGAGCAGGATTGATCACACTCGAGCTTAATATCAACGCTCCGGCTGTGGATGCACCGCGATTCGATTCTGAGAGCTTCTTCGGGACCCCTTCCACTTCCAAAGAGGAAGCCCCAGGAGACGACTCTGCGCCTAGTGAACAACGACTGCCTGGTCACCACAACTTCCGGGAGAAGTTCTTCACCAAGGTCATCAAGTCTGCAAGCACTGGATTAGGAAACGAAGCCAAAGCTCAGTCTGAGTTTGAGTCTGAGAGTGTGGCTGAGGCTGTGGATACTCACAGCACGTGATAAAATGTGTTAAAATCTATCTGGTGGGGCGCAGCACTGGGTGAAACCATCTTGCCGTAACCACGCGTTTACCTCTCTGGTTCAACATCTTCTCGTTTGACACAAGCAAGAGAGCAACTAAGCAAGGGTTTACAACCTCATCCTCTTCTAATTCCTTCGTCAACCAGCGAGCGAGCGAGCGTTTCATTGTCTGTTGTCTGGCTGTTTGTCCTTGTACATATCTTGGTTAGCTTCATCTGGGTCTTAGCTACCTCGACTCCTGGTTCATTTTCTCTCCCACCGATTTCCTCTCATGTCATCCCGGCAACAATATCTTCAATTCGTTCCTTCGCCGAGCAACACTTCTTCCATTCAGCCAGGACAATCTTTGAGTTCAAGCTATCCATCATCTACACATTCTCCTTTATCAACATCTATGTCCACCAGTCATCAGTCAAGTGAGAGGTCTGGATGGGCGGCCGACCCTGCCACACATCAGGTCAACCCTAGTCAACACCCCGCCATCAGTCAAACCGGGGGAGATCCGACGCTAGATGGTCTAGAATCGGTCTCGAGGGTTGATGGTTCATCCCATCCTCAGCCTACTGATGGCCTTGTGTCTTCACCAATGGGCTCGGTCGAACCGACTGTGTCAGAACAATTGGTTGACGCGTCGTTTGAAGCCGCAGGTGGGTCTACAGAATCATCTTTCTCTCCAGTGTCTCGGTTACGACGCGACGACGTGAGCAATTGAAGGGCAACGGCAGCAGGAACAGTTGTCTGATTGATGGAACGATGGCCATCATTCTAAGAGCGACTGCTTTCAAATGCTCAACTCGTTTCGGTAAAGGTATATTGACCAATTGGCTGACCTGTCCTGTTCTTTCGATCTCTATCTAGATCCCCCACCAGTCGCGACCGCTGGAGCAGCTCCATATAACACCTCCTATCAGCCTCCTGGGTCCCCATTTTCCTCTCATCCACCTAATCCCCAGTCCCAATATACACCTCATCATTCACACCAGCAGCAACAACATCAACAACATCAACATCAGCAGCAGCAGCAGCAACAACAACACCATCTTCCGGCCTCAACTTCGTCTTCTCAGCAGCCTTCGAACGCGCCCTCTCCTGCCGCTCAACATCACATGGTCTACAATCAACCGGTAGGATATCATATGCTCCCACAATATCAACCAGGATATCAAACACACCATGCGCCTCCTCCCAACACATATGGATACTACGCCAACCCGCTTCCTCATCCCCAGGCTATGCATGTTCAACAGCCAGTCGCGTCAAGAAGCGGATACTCATCCCCTCATCTTCATCATCCATTCTATCCTGGATCTCCACCAAACCAAGCCTACACGACGTACCCTGCTCACTTTGCGCCCGCTCCATCCAACCAAATGCATCCGCCATCATACCAATACATTGCGTTTGCTCCTCAGCAAGGTTATCGCTCGTCTCATGGGATCTTGCCGGGAAGCAGCTCTCATCCATCCCCTTCGATACATGATCACCCCCATGAGATGGACCCTGTAGAACGACATTCTCCGCTCTCATATGATCCCACAGGAGTAGACGTTCATTCACACACTCATGGAGTCGTTCCGCAGGACGATCTTTCTACATCCGTCAAACGCGTCAAGCCCTCGAAAAAGATGATGCCGTTGGAGGACGCCTTGATAGACGATCATTCCATCAAGGATGATGCGGACTATGGACCGTATGATACGTTACCAGATCCAACCAGCTTGCAAACGTCCCAAGAGTTTGATCAGGAGGATGGTGATGATGGAGATATGTTGACAGTCGGCAAGATGGGGTCGAAGAGGAAGCGGTCGTCCGATCCTGGGGGTAGCAAAGAAAAGAAACATGTTTGTCCAGAATGTCACCGAGGTTTCGCTCGAGCATACAATCTGAAGACACACGTCCAAACACACTCGCCCGACCCGCCGAAACCACATGTATGTAACTACGACTCTTGTGGCAACAAGGCTTTCTCCCGATCCCACGATCTTCTACGTCATAAAGGCTCTGTTCATGGTGAAGGCCGTCAATCTAAAATGCATTCCGATCCCGGTCGAGCAACGAATGGCAAACGTAAGAAATCCGAGACGCTGCGGATTCAACGAGAAGCAGTAGATAATTATGAACGGATCGCGGCGGTAGCCGCCGCTGCTGCCGCTGCTTCTACTGCCTCGGGCTCAGGGACAAGTGTATTGGACGAAGGTGGACTGAGTGAAGCAGGCTCTCTAGGGGGTGATGGCTTAATTGACCCACAAGGGGTCAGTGGACCGGAAGGGCACGGTATGTTTTGTTTCATTTTCAGCAAGTTTTTCCATCTCGGGCGCAGACCTCAATCATAATGACTCAACTTTTTTTTTCTCTATACCTGGGGCTTATTGAATCTCAGATCCGATAGTACATCACTCTGGGACAATGGACGGTAACCAAATCACTTCTGAGCTTGGCGGATATTCTGCTAGTTAGTACCATAGAGTCCATCTTTTCGAAAAAATTTTCCCAAACAGCAGACGGCCCAGAATCGCACTCATATATAGTATTATGTCTCGACCTAAAATTCGTAGCTATTCAAGATCAAGCAGATTATCAACAACAGATACACCTTCGACTTCAGATGCAACTTCAACATGAGCACCACCGAATGCAACTCGAAGCCGTTCAAGCCGCTCAAGCTCAATCTGACGTCCAGACGTACGCCCAAGATGCATCTCAGGTCGAGGAAGAACAAGATAACCCCACCGCTGTTACCGCCCACCTGGTCGATCCTCAACTCGAGGCTGATCTTCCTCAGGTCTCTATACCACAGGACATAGGCTTATTATCTGAGAACGGGGAAGCTTCCAACATTCCATCGGACCTATCGAGAGACCTGATAAGCTCTCCATCAGTCGAACCGCGGTCGACAGAGTTGGTCGAAGTTATAGAGAATCCGATCGAGAACGTCGAGCAAGAGTCGGAAGCGGTTACTGAAAAAACTCCTGAAGAGGAAGATGCCCCGGCTGTGATGTCCCCTGAAACATTGGCTTCGGATAGAAAACCGACAACGGAAGAGGACAAGCAGGCCACCTCGTCACCGTTGACAAGCCCAGAGACGAAAGTTGAGAAGGTTGCAGTTATAAGTGTGTCATCAGGGCTGAAAGCAGACCTTGTGGAGGATGGCTCTAACCACGAGGAGACGGATGGCACGAACGGGGTCTCTGATAAAGATATCAAAACGGAATATTTAGAAGAGAAGGAGGATGAAGAGGAGCGACGTGTAGAGGAAGGAGCTGTCAAAAAGGATGATCCGATAACGTCGGTGTCTATCGACGATATAAAAGAGGAATGATACTCCCTTTCTTTCTTCTTGACTTTGGGTCCCTTGGTCCGACCAGGGTTCTTGATCATGTACAAACGAACTGTCCCTAGTGGGTTCTCTCTCTCTCTCTCTCTCTCTACCTTTTTTCTTCTCGATACATAAGTCCATCTTTCTTCTGATATCCTTGTGTTTGTCCTTTCCATGAAATTTCATAGTTGTCCTTCTCTCTTCGAGTTGTTACCATTCTTGTAGGCATATCTGGCGGATATATAACCTCATATCTTTCTTCGTTCCGTTCACCCTCTTGATATATTTTTTAAACCATTTATTTCCATCCGCCAACTGCTAGCCTTCTCTATATGACCATTCTCGTGTGTTCTGTACCTATTCTACTTCAAGTCATACCCACAAAAGATTCGAGTACACAACACGAGCTTGCTCTGAAGAAGATTATAATCGTCTAAAGTCCACCCATCGTCACAGTCACAGCTCCCCACATCTTAGATCAGAACGACGGAGTCTAAAACACTGTACCCAACCGCGACTCCACCTTCATCACTCTCCCTTCCTTTTGTCCTCAACAACGTGCCTACGTTTCCATCGTTATGGACCGTTCCAGTCTCCTTTCCAAAGAGAGTTGCGCCATAGACGCCTAGCTCGGAGATCGTCTCTTTAAGAGCGAGTGAATAGTCAGCAGTTGGTTTGTCCGTTTGGGGGGGAACGGACCGAAGGAGCAGGTTGGACAGTGTTGGAGGAGGAGTAATGAGCGACATGAGGATATAGGCCGATTTTGAAGGGGGAGATGAAGCCGGCAATTTTCTGAATGGAAGAAGAAAAGGGAGAAGAGACGAGTCAACGAAAACAAATCGACCAGAAATTAGAAAGTAGAAAGAGATGACCTCTACAACATACTTATCTTGCTCAGCCAACTTTTCGAGGAATGGTCCGATATCTGCGTTATACACATTGTTTCCTCCGCCTTCTCTTTGAGGCTTGAGCACATACCCAATACCACCTCCACTCTCCTTGATGAGTCTCTCTCCTTCCTCACTCAGGGTTGTGTCGTCTCCAAGCGGCCAGAGCCCCATGAAACTATCTCTTAAAGCATTCAGCTCAATACTATCATACGTCTTTGCGCCTTGTTTTCTTGCCGACGGTGTCACTTCCTTATCTGAATCGACCAAGTCGCCAGACGATGGTAAGAAGTACTCGAGTACTCCCGGCATGGTAAGCACTTGTTGAACCTTTTTGCTCCCAGCCAATTGAAGAGCGTACGAAGGGCATTTGATGGCGGTTGTTCGTTCTATTCGAGTTCTCGTCGTCCAGTCGGTGGGAGAGGCGTAGTCGTCGGGGGTGTAGGCCGCGCGGTAGTAGACTACAGAGATCAGTTCAGGCGTATTTTGAGGTGAGCTGGGGTTGCAGTAGATGAGCTGATAGGAAGAATTTGTGCTAGAAGCTCGTTGAAGTGTGGCGAGAGAGGCTCTGTGAGACCGGATGCCATGCCTGAGAAGGGAAGGTCATTCACAAATTGTGATCAGTCGACAAGAAAGAAGAAGCGCACTTGGATAGACAAATGGATAGGCAGGCAAACGACTGCTTACGTTTCCAAAAGCTCATACTCTAGCCAACGCTGATCAAACGCATTCCGTTCTCCATCCTGAACCACAAACAAGATGGATGATCTAGATTGGGTTGCACTATGTTCAATATATGGCGCGCTCGTGTGAAGTAGACGAAAGGGGAGAGAAGCCTTACTCTGGAATGTTAAAGGCCTTATGTGCTTCGGCCAGACCGTTAGCTAGTCCATGAATGGGTGAATTGGCCGGCAGGTTCTTTATCTGGAGACATGGAGACGCGTTAAGATAACCTGTTTGAAGGGTAAGATATCTGGAGGAGACTTACGTTAGCCCTTGCCTTGCACTATACAGTATGCAGACGCGTAGGAACGATCAAGATGATGAGATACAAAGACACAAACCTATGAAGCCCTCCGACTTTCTCGCTCAGAGAGCCGAAGCTGGAAGAGATTGTGTTAAACTCGACTTGTTTCATGGATAGTGGCTCGTTCTTCTTCGATAGGCTTTGGTGAAGCAGGTAGTCTGATCTGGAGAGTAGCAGTTGGAGGGGCTAATTCCAAGGCCGAGGGATGATGCATGTGAGAAAAACGCTGGCTTTGGCTTACAGAGAATACGATTGAGAGCGAAACGAGGACTGACCTGCTTCACGCCCTCCTCTTGGCTATCTTTCCAGCCCTGCCAGACGTCTCTCATGAAACTGTCTCCACCATTGTCTCCCCAGAAGCATCCTCTGACGACGTGGTCGAGCCACCGGTCGTCCATCGTGATTCTAGCATAGAGTTCGTTATAGGCTGACTGGAGGTTTATCACACGGGTGTAAAGGTCTCTAGGGAAAGGTGAAGGAAACAGTGAGACCGGAGCAGAGATGGCGGAAGCGCTGAGGGGATTGTGAACGGAAGGGTCTGGGTAGGGCGGTCGGTAGATGAGTCCGTGGGAGAGAGCATAGTCGAGCGCAAGAGAGGCCAGATGGTCTAGTTCTGGTTGAGACAGACTTGGTGGCCATGCAGGGATGGCCGAGGCAAGTGCTGGATGAGCCATGGGCAAGAACGAGGTTGGGAAAGAAAGAGATCGAAAGAGAGAGCGAATGTTTGATGGCCAAATGTTTTGTCGAGGAAAGAAACATGGACGAGTGAAGTTGCGTGATATGGTTAGGGTTGTGATTAGTCATGAGCTAGATTACCAAGCAGCTCATTATCAGGGCACAAGTTCTTAATAACCCCAGATGACCCCAACTTCAACCCCGTAAAATCCCAAGCCGCTTGTGGATGACCCCCGTTCTAAACGGAGATTCCGGACCGGTGAGAGCTTATACCCTATCGGTGTTTTAGGCCGATAAATTGAAATAGTTGAATGATAACAGGGTTGTTGTCGATATCTAAGTCAAATAAGCCATCAGGAAGTCGAGTCAATCTCGAACTACTAAACTCATCATCGGACTATTCCTCCAGGCTGTTGGACGTGGCGTGAGGAGCAGTCGGTAGAGCGGGCAAACATATAATATATAAAGACAGTTGAATACTGGGAAACCTTCCGTCCGAGCACTTCTCTATTCTCCCTCAAACTAACCATTATTCTTCACCCGTGGGTTGAGAAAAAATCTAAAGAAGGACAAAAAGAAGTAAAAGGAGAACGAGAAGAAGAAGCAAACTGGACGCCAATAAAAGCTAAACTCCACTATGCAACTAACCGAAAAGTCACCCACCAGCTCCTCACCAGCACTTGACGCTTCTATGGATAGGTCGTCTTCCTCCACCTCGCTCGAACGGTCGGCAGAGAAACCTCGAGGGAATCTCGTTTCAGATCGTAAAGTTCTTTCTCAAGCCGAGCAGGATGAGGCCAGCCGCATAGACAAGGTATGGGAAGAGCTCTTCTCTGGTGTCATTTGCTTACGTCTGGCGCTCCCGTTGAACTCCTTTCTTATGTCTCTGAACCTAGGCGCTCGTTTGGAAAATCGACAGAACTCTCGTGCCGTTCTTAACCCTCCTCTTTTTGGTATGTGTTATGGATACCTGATTCAAGCTTAGAAACACCACATTAATATGACTCTCTTCTCTTTCTCTCTTCTCACACAATCATCTAGATGTCCTTTTTGGACCGGATTAATATCGGAGTCGCTAAATTGGCAGGCTTAAGGTAGACCAAGATTCTCGATGTCTTACAATGTTGAGCTGCGCATTTGAAATGACTCACCTCTGACCTTGTTCTCTACAGTACGGATCTCAAATTAACATCTCTTCAGGTAAGTTAAGCCCCTCGAGGAAAGAATTCTTCTTCAAACACTGTGCTAATTGCCTCGTTCGAATCTGTCCATACTTTCACAGTATACTATCGCCAGTACGATATTCTTTGTCAGTTATGTTGCATTCGAGATCCCGTCCAGTAAGCCCGACCCAGACGATTTGTCCAGATTGCGCACATGCACTGTTCCCTCTACTAAGCTTCGGTTAAACTGCCACTACTCCTCTCGCTTCCCTTTAGACCTTGTCCTCAAGAAATTCCGACCATCCCGCTGGATTCCATTCATCATGGTTCTCTGGGCAATCACTCAGACTATGATGGGCCTTGTCAAGAATTATCATCAGCTTCTCGCGCTTCGATTCCTCCTTGGTTTGTTTGAGTCTGGATTGTTCCCTGGAATCTCAATGTACCTCGGTATGTGGTATAAGCGAAGAGAGCAATCTCTCCGGATCGCTTTGTTCTTCTCGGCCGCTACATTGGCCGGCGCGTTCGGAGGAATCCTCGGTTGGGCTATTGCGAAGATGGCAGGTGTTGGAGGCAAGAACGGGTGGTCCTGGATTGTACGTCGTCTCGATGGATACTCTCACCACTTCATATATGACGCTTCTCTCATCGCTGACATGTTTCATATTGGCTCATTAGTTCATCATCGAAGGACTCATGACTTTCGTAATTGCTTGCATTGCTCCGTTCTTTGTTCATGATTTCCCAGAGCAAGCTAAATTCCTCACTGTTCGTCCACGCCACGTCAAGTGTTAGCAGTGCCTCCGTTGTTCCTCTTCGGATCTCGCTAACCATATCTGATCACTTTATACAGGAAGAGGAGAGGAAGTTGGTCCTGGACAGACTTCACTTGGATACAGGAGTTGCCAACGCCGGAACATTCAGCTGGAAGCGGGTCAAAGATGCGCTGACCGACTACAAGTATGTCCACTGTCTATCCTCTCTTTTCTCCATGACTAGGATTCTCATTTGTTTACATTTTCTTTCCTTCGAAATTTACGATCAGAACTTGGCTCTTTATGTTGATCTATATCGGTTGCGCCGAGCCGATCTACTCTCAGAGTCTTTTCTCGCCTACCGTCGTAGCTTCCCTTGGTAGATGGACGACCTCCCAATCCCTTCTTTTAACGGTACCACCTTACGTGCTCGCCTTCTTCACCACTGTCGCTACTGCCATCTTGAGTGACAGATACGGGAACCGCGGTTACTTTATGATGTTCTGGGTATGTCGTTTAGTCTTCATCGCCTTTTACACTTACCTACGCATGCCCTCTAACCTCTTTGTTTTCTTCTTTCTTGGGTGGACCCTCGATCTTTGCGTTCTTGATAGTCCTCTCTGGCCCTCATCGGATACATCATTCTTGTCACTGTGCCGATCCACCATCCCGGAGTTCTCTACTTTGCCATCTTCTTAACCGTCGCCAGTATCGCTCCTCAAATCGCCATTACCATCACTTGGACGAGCAACAACTTCGGAAACCACTACAAGAAAGCTATGGCTATGGGAATGGTGTTCAGCCTGGGTAATTCTGGAGGTATCGTTTCCTCTCAGGTCTATCGTCCGAAAGATACTCCCTCGTTCAAACTAGGACACGGCGTAACCCTCGGGTTCTGCGCTATGGGTTTCATCTGTTCTACCATCGTTCATCTCTTGATGAAGCGCGAGAACAAAAGACGAGACGAGCTGTACGGACTTCCCCCCACACCTTTGCGTTCAGGAGAGGTCCACGATGCGGATACTCTCCAGAGACTTGGGTTGAACGATAAGTCGGAAGAAGAAATCATCGCGATGGGAGATAAGAGACCTGACTTTAGATATATCGTGAGTTTCTTTTTTTCTTGGCGGACGGCGATCAGTTTCGTTCTTCGCTCTTCATTCAACACAGTGACTGACAATTACTCCTCCTCGGCCTTTATTTTCTTCTTTCAGCTCTAATCCTTCTGCTTTCTCTCTTTCTAATATTACCATGTCAAAACATCCAAATAGCTTTAGGAAAACTTGTCAGCTCGACCGTCCTTTGACCCCAACCTTTGTACATTAACTATTTCTTCTCTTCCTTCACTCTTTACTCTCTATATCTCATCATGTTATCATTGATAGAGCTCACTAGTAAAATTAATCTGTTCTTTATTGATACTCGAATCCTATTCATCGTCCAAACCTCCTTCTTTCGTATCTTTGACACCCTTTGTATTGTCCCATGTGAACATCAAGGTCTTGTGGCAGTTAACATTAAACAGAGTACATATGCTGTGATTCGGTCGAAGCGAAGTTAGCACAAATGCTATAATATATCAACAAAACACAAGACTAACTATGAGAGAAAGAGAGGAAGGAGAGAAAGAAGAAATCCTAATAACGTATACAAAGTGTATAGAAGGTAAACATAGAGATAGAGGAACAATAGATGATCATTTGAAAGGTCTGAAGAATTTAGCAGATCCAGACTGCAGATCCTCCAACTTGTAGCTACGTTCCACCAATAGAAACAACAGAGAGGTCAATATTGTGTACTATTCACTGCAGGCCAGTTTCATCGATAATCACTTACCTAGCAGCATCCAACGTAGGATACGCGTTCGCCTTCCCGACGGCCTGCGCGACCTTTACCTTTGACTTCTTGGCTTCAAACTCCAACACCACACCATTCTCGAACTCGACATCAGTGGTGTAGTGAGTAAGGCCTTTCTTTCCCCTGAAGTGGGCGTGTTCAATCAAGACGATGTCTCCCGGCCGAATATCGTCTCGCCGCGCTTGAACGGACTTTCCGGTTTGATGGAAGATAAGGTGACCAAATGACATCCCGTCCTCGGTTGGAGGCTGGCAATGAGCAGCATGTAGAGTTTCTCGAACAAATCCGAGAGAGGTGCCGTCCTATAACGATACATGTAACGCAAATGCGTGAATTTCTTGTCGTGTATGGCCATTTTGAGTCATGGTTGAGATGATGGACTTACTGCAATGACGGATTTCTTGCTTTGATGCAATGAAGCGTTTGCGATCTTCAAGACCTCAGCCCCGTTCGTTCTGGAAAGTTGTATCAACTCCACATTGGAAAGATGAACATGGTGTTGGGATAGCGAAGTGTTATCTCTAACTGCTGGAGATGGGGTAGAAGCAACAGAAGAAGGAGGGAGAGGAAGCTCGTGACGCTCATCAATCGTCTGCGATGTTGTCTGAGGGCTATGACTGGAGTCTGCTGAGGGCGGTTCTAGCGCTTCCAGAATTGGACGGCCCCCATCCGAAGATTTTCGTGTGTTAAACACACCCGATATTCTCTTGAGGGAAGACCGTCTATTCGGTGTGATAGGCGACGATGGCGAAGCGATTGAAGAAGGAGATACAGGCAACTCGGCTGTAGTTTCGGGATGAAGTTTACCTGAGAGGGATTCAGTGACTAAAGGATGAAGGCCTCGGCTCGGACGACCGGAAGGAGGGGGAGGAGGAGCTTCTTCAGAATCCGGAGACGTAAGAGTAAGAGGAGGAGTAGAAGATTCAGTCTCAAAAGATGGGACATCGAATTGATAGTCTCCACCAGCAAGCGGAAGGGGAGGGGCAAGCGATGCCTCGTTCACAACTGGTGCCAGGTGGTCTTGTGATTCCTCAAATCCATCGATCGGCCCTGTCTCTTCAGGTTCATAGGCTTCGGTTTCCTCGCGTTGTTGAGACCGATCCGTAGATCTCTCCTGTGCGGTTGGTGCAGATTCTTTTGATGACCTTTCATGCTCAACCGGCACTTCAATAGGCGGTGGCGGAGGAGCGGAAGCTGGCTGAGCCATTCCAAAGCCACCCATCCTCATTCCTCCCATGGCAGCCATTTTAGCTCTCGCCCTCGCTCTCCTAACCTCATCATCTTCCTCCTCCTCTTCCTCGTTGACAGTGCTCGTAGCGTTTTCGGCTGTTGAACCTTCTTCTCTTGTTGTATCATCATCTTCGTTGCCTTCAGCGGTAGCGACGGGCTTCCGAATCGCAACCGGTGGCCCTCCAAAGAGCCGAAATTGATTTGGTCCGCCCAATTTGGCCATCCGAGCAGCAATAGACTGTCTTCGAGCGGCTTCGGAATCGGCATCAGCCTCAGTTGATTGTGAGGTGACTTCCTGTGTGTTGTCTACATCGATGGCTTCCACCTCAGCCCTTACAGGAGCAGGAGCGGGTGGAGGTGATAAAGCTGAAACAGGTTCTTTTGAGAGAATCGGCGATCGCACAGGAGGAAGGGAACCAGGGTTGGCTGTGATTTTTTCATCTGACGAAGGAACAGGGACACTTGGTAAGGGCACAGCAGGCCGCTGACGGAAGGAAGATGGCGCAGTACTTCCCGAAGACGCAGCGGAAGAAGGAACGTTGCCATGGGCGGTATGGGGTAATGGTATCCGAGCAGGTGGTAGAGGAGGAGCTACAAAATATTGTACATTGTGTCAGTTCTTCAAAATTCTTATGATATAAAACCAATCACTACTGACCCTCCTGTTCGATTTCGGACTCATCCTCCTCGCCTTCCTCAACTTCAGCGTCCGCCTCTTCCTCGGCAGAGGTACTAGCATCTATATCGGTTTCCTCGCTCAGAACAGGGGCAGATGTAGGCAGAGGAGGAAGCATAGACCTTCTTCTCGGAGGTGGAAGAGTAGCAGAAACTGGTTCATCTTGGATAATGAGATCAATGTAAGTCAAGTCAGAAAAGCGCAGATTATAGCTCAAGCCAAGGACTGGAACTCAGCAGAGAAAAAACCCTATTAACCTTCAGTTTCAGAATGGCCCAAGCCTTCCTCCTCCGTCTGGGCACCTTCCTCTTCTTCACTCAAGTCGATATTCTTCGGTGGCAAAGGGGGCAATATCGTAGATCTAGGAGGAGGAAGGGGAGGTGATGGATCTTCGAGGTTCTCCTCTTCATCCTCAGACAACTCTTCGGCTGGCGCCTCAGAGTTCGCTTCTTCTTCATTTCAGTTGAATTCGAGACGATGACAGAGTAATAAATCATATCATCGATCAAGAAACAAAGGAAGAAGTTGGACACGAACGCAGGAAAGGAGCAGGACGAATTAGAGGGAGAAGAGCATATGAGGCCATGTCAGAAAAACAGTGCTTTAAATCAAGAGGAAAACTGAGGCGAATTGATAGGAAGAAGTAAGAAGTAGAGTGCGGTAGCCATGGGGAAGGTTATGATAGATTGGAGAGTTGCGTGCTTAGGGCAATGCCACACAGTTAATGAACACACGAGAGAGAATCAAGAAGAGCTCGTACCCTTCTCTATATCCTGTTCGGGTGATCTAGAGACTTCTCCGGACAGAGCAGACCCTTGAATATGCTCTTCGTTTCCGACAAAGCCAATAGAGGAAGGTGTCTTAATGGTTTGTCTGAATTCGGCCTCGTCTAATTTGACGAAGGATTCTCTCTCCGGCAATGGAATTGATAGTTTCCTTTTAGGTGAAGCCACATCTACATGCGTTGTGTTCGTATGAGAGTGGACTGAATGACCGTCCGACTCAACTACGACGGGGTTCTCCTGAGTATGGTCAATCGAAGAAGCGGAGTTAACAGCGGACGGGTGGACCTCAAGGTTGGTCGACCGGGGTTGAGTAGCTGTGGACCCAGGCAAATCCTTCTTGGTTTCGGCCTCACTAGAAACCAAAGGCTGATCATCCATCTGTTCCCCCTCCTCAGGTGCTTCTAAAGCGATTCCAGCTCGCTCCGCGCCCTCAACGCCATGTTCGCCCTTAGCCAAGGCTTCCTTCTCCGCGATCTCTGCCTTCTCTTCATCTGTTTTAGGATAAGGAATCTCTTGAGGGTTTGGGGCACTTGGTATCGGATCTGATGCTTTGGGAGTGGCATTGGGCTTGCGTCGAGGAGGTGCTGCCCGCCGAGGCATCGCAGGAAGAGGCGCGGTGGCAGGAGTAGCGGAGCTATTGTCTTCTGCTTGGGTTGACAAGGTAGTAAGGGTAGATGAAGACGGCTCGCTCGCAATCGAAGCTTCCTCAGTAGTTGTGCTATCATTAATGTTTTGTTTTCTGATAATAGGAGTGGGTGGCGGCGGAGGAGGTGCAAACATGCCACGACCTCCCAGCTTAGCCATACGAGCAGCAATAGCGGCTCTGTTTTCCGTTGTTGTTGTTTTTGTTGTCATTGTTTTCAAATAAAGTAAAAAGAGGTTGCACTCAGCGACGGATGTTAAGCATAAACGATTGAGAGCAGTTCTAGAACTAACCGTCTTTCTTTCTCCACTACCTCCTCGTCGTCGACTGCGGCTGGCTCAGCTTGTTCAGCTTCAGTTAGCTCAGGAACGACTTCCTTGTCGCCTGAGGATTTGTCTATCGTAGCTGAAGTACCGGCCTCGGTATTCTCTTCAAGTCCTTCGTTGCTCTTCAATAAGTCTTCGCCACTCTTGAGCACAGAGCCGTCCAACTCGTCCCTACTAACCTCCTCAACAACCCACTTAGACTTCTTCTTTTCTTCTGGCTGGACCAGCTCAGAGACTGGGGCAGAAGGAGCTTCAGGTCGCTTCCAAACTCTGGGCTTTCCAGAGGGGACAGGAGGAGGGATCGGAGCCGCTCCACCTATTTTTCCTTGCAATGCAGCCATTCGTTCCTTAAGAGATCCACCCTTGGTGATGGATTCTTTAGCATCAGAAGCCGACATTCCACCTGGTTGAGAAGCTGGTAAGGTGGTTGGTGGATGAGCTTCATCTGCGCCCAAACTAGAGGTAGCAGATTCGACCTTGAGAGAAGTCATCGATTGCTCGGCTGTAGAAGAGGAGGAGACAGCCGGCTTGTTTTTCCAAGACCAGTTGCCAGCCGGCTTCGTTCGAATCGGCGGGGGACCAGAAGTCGCTGGGGTTGCTTTCTGTTGAAACATGGCCATTCGATCTTTGAGGGAGCCTCCAGACTTGATCGACTCTTTCGCATCCGAAGCGCTCATTCCACCAACTTTGACGGCTGAAGGAGGCGGCGAAGCAAGGATGGGCGCAGGAGATGCAGCCATATTGACAGGAGGATGAGAGGGCTCCAGTGAAGGCGATACAGTGACCGGAGCGGCTGGGGTAGGCGTTGAGATATCCGAAGGAGGAGGAGGAGGAGATAAAGATCGAGCAGGTTGGACAACCGGATCATTGGTGTGGATAGGGACCGTGTTGTCGTCGACGATCTTCTTCGATGAGATGTGGAGAGGATCCTGGCTATTCTCACTCTTTATGGGAGGAGAGTTCTGAGGAGGAGGGGAAGGTGTCCGATTGATGATGTCATCTGGTTTGGGAGGAATAGTCATGGGAGTTGCCTTTGGTGCCTCTGCGACCGGAGAAGGTAGCGATTCGGTTGGCTTAGTGGATGAACCGTCTTCCTGTTCAGAGTCTGTTGGGGCTGCGGTAGAGGATGATTCGCTGGGATCGACTTTGATGACAAATTCCTAAAGAGAACAAAGAGGAAGAGAAACGGTGAGAAACAGACAACCGAGAGTCAACAGACAGCCAACATGGTGAAAATGCGGTCACGAGGGAGGCCGCGCCTCCACATGTGTAACTCAAAGCTGGTTGACCGAACGAACCTTTGGAAAGATACCTTTCTTTCCAGTCTCTAAAATCTCGCCAAGGCTCCAGTCATCGGTTTCAGGTGCTGGTCCAAGTACGCGGATTGCCTGGTCTGCATCAAAGGAGAGGTCCGTCGAGTGAGGAGAGTTGTACCTCATGCTGAGAAGAACCAACCACGGAGGCAGAGGAATCAGACTCCGTTCATCTCATCCAATCACTCAATCCGAAAGCAAATGGGACGAGATGGAGAACCTACATGGACTTGCCCACCCACGGAAAATCGGACATGATGCTGTGTCAGTAGAAACGGAAGGGATTGGATGAGTTACCTATTAGAAAGTCTGGGACTGATCAGAAAGAAGAGAGATGAGAAGGAACAAGATGAAAGAAACTAGAGAGATGGGAGTTATGATTGTAAGAGAGCGTTCAGATTATCATGGCGGTGTATTAGCTCATTGTTAGGGTTATATTGTATGTCAGTCTCATTCCAGTCTGATGACCTGGTGGCAGGCTTGTAACCAGGCGATGACGTAACTCACCGATGAGCTGTCCGTCCGATCGGTCCGACTAGGAAAGATCGGAAGACCAGGGAATCTGGGCTTGCCCACTGCTTCTGTATTTTTGTTAGCCTTCTTCTGTATCCAGAATCTAACCATCTTGAAAGAGGCCAGACATCATGGGCTTGTTTAGATCTACTACAAGCACACTCTCAACTTATTCCAAGTTCTCATCAATCCCAAAACTTCCTTTCTCCGATATTCAGAGTTTTCCAGAGACACTTTTGAAGAGCCCGCCGAGATCGCTCGCTGATCTTCAATACATCTACACCCACTCTCATCCGCTCTACTCAGCTTTCCTGCTGGTCGTATGGAATTCTGCGTGGACAGTAAGTCGAGTGTTTGCTATCTTGTGTGATCCTGTCGCAAGCAATGGAAACCAATGGAATGTGCCGACAAGATTTATATCACCCTATTCACGTTCCCCTATAGTGGCTTGCAAGTGAGATCACCGGTAATCTGAGTCAGGTCGATAGGGTGTGGACATTTTTGCCTGTTATGTAAGTCTAGAAGAATCTTTCTTCTTCGGTTTCAACACCTGTCGTTTTATCTTGTTTCATCTAATGGTCACACTCGATCCGAACGTAAACACACTGACATAAAGTTCGCAATTTCTACAGGTACACCATCCATTTCACGTTTCAGCCTCTGATCGCCCATTATCTATCACTGGCTTCAGACAACCGGCCTCCTATCACGCTGAAAAACTACGAAGAGATCGTCTCGTATATTCTCGCTCATACCGATCACAGGCAGCTTCTCATGCTCGCCACCCAGCTCTTCTGGTCGGCTCGGCTAAGCTTTAACGCATATAGACGAGGGTTCTTCCACCCAAACAGCGAGGATTATCGATGGGAGGTTTTGAGAGACAAGGTTCCCAAGTTCCTTCTGAAGATCTTTAACATCTTGTTTATCGGTATGTTTTTTCCGTGAATCGATGCCATTTAGAGTTTGGTGCTTATATGAATTTCAAACCTCTATGCTCTGCACTTTCGAAGCTATCGCTCAAAACGTTCTACTACTAGGCATAGCTCTTCCGTCTTACTACCTACTAGTTCAATCAAACCCTACTTTATATTCTTCCGCGCTCTCTAAAAAAGATGCTCAAGCTCTCAAGACGAATTCGGGTCCGACGAGAGCCGATTGGGTGCTGGCCGGTGCATGTGTCGCTTGTGTGATCGGGGAGTATCTCTCAGATGGAATCCAACAGGCGTATGTGATAACCCCACTACTTTCCTCTTATACGGATCTTCTTTACGTCAAGACAGAACATCGATATTAGATGGTTTCCCACTAACCTTGATTCTGTTTATACGTTTCTTTTTAATTCAAATCCTGGAATTTCTCAAGCTACCAATCTTGGAAGCACACTCCAGATGAGAAGCGAGCGAAGACAAAAACCTGGACGGTACTTCCGTTCGGCCTGGGTCCCAAATCGTTATCCATCACATGGGGAGAGACTGATCTGAGACGAGGGTTTGTGAGCGAAGGTCTCTGGAGTTACTCTCGACAGTTTGTTCTAATTTTCTGTATTCTGTGTTTGTGAGTGCGGGTGTATGGCCTTGATACTGACTATCCGCATCTGATGATGATTCATTTAGCCCGGCGTTTGCTCTGGAACAGTCGTTCTGGTTGCTGCAAGGCTTGTTTCCATTAGTTCATCTGTCGTCTTCCGTGCCTTCGGGTTTCCGCCAGCTCCGGAACCAAATCGCCTCGAGTGATCGTCCCGGATGGGAATTGATCGCCGGCTCTGCGACTAGTGTGCCGTGGTGGCCTTTTGCCGGTGCGCTTGGGTTGATGTCTCTATTTATCGCGTCGACGTAAGTAAATTGACTAGCTTGATGTGTGAGCCGAGGGTTGTACTAATTCCCTAACTTTGGCTGTTCTTCTCTTTATCTTTCTTGGTTCCCGTAGACTTTTCACCGAGTACATCACTTCGCCAAAGTACCCTGCATACAAGAGAGCCTATCAACGACGGGTGGGTATGTTTTGGCCATTGGATACTTATCTTAAAAGGTACGCTTATGAGATATCTTGTGAACCGATGAATGACTCGACTGATTATGGTTTCTCTGGCGGACCTTTGTAAACGAAAGAATCTGGCTGAGCTGCACGGATGGGAACTTTGCGCGAAGAAAGCTAGAGACCGAGCTCGGCTGGTCGAAGACAAAGCGGGACTGACGAGGGGATATGTCATGATTCAATGTTCGGAAGGCAGAGTTCACTCCCGATTTGTTGATTGGACCAGTCAAAATCCGTGAACAAAGGAGATCATGGGCGAGTGATAGAATGATGTTGAGTGTGGTTAAGAAGACAAAAGATTTCGGATGCAAATGACAAATGTCAGAAAGAACCGGATTCGGAAACTTAACTTACTCCTCTCGGCCGATCTGGAGGGATCCGATCCAGGCCGCGCACGTTTTTTTTCCCTTTGAGTTTCCGTGCCGAGCCCCTTTGATGGTTTTCCCGAGCGGGCTCGTTACGGCCGATCCGCTCGATCGGCCAAATGGTCACCGATTAATTAACAACACAAGCCGAAATTCCATTGGAAAGGGAGGGGAACAGCCTGAAAAGTGTTTCATTAATTCCAGCCACATTCACATGTGTACCCTTGGCCCTGTCAGCCTTTTCCTTTTCCTTTCCCTTTCCCTTGTCGTATAGTGAACAGCCCTATGTACGACCTAATCCGTACCCTCTGCTAAGTCGGATCTTGTAATTTCCTTCCTATTTTACTCAAACACGCGCTCATTTCTGGTTGATCCGTAGCCGATGGTGTTGTTTTGGCCTTCTTCTTCCTTCCGACTTACGCTTTGATGTCTTGGACACTTTCTTCTGGTCATCGTTCGAAGTGGCTTAATGCTTCTTTATATATCAAATAGAACGATTGTATACCGCAATGTAAACATCTTATCAAGAGCACAGGAAGAAGAACAAGAGGATGAATTGTAAAAAGAAGAGAAAAAGAGAAGAAGAGAAAAGCTTCAAAAGAATAAAGACATTTCTACTGAACGAAAATACAAAATGAGATAAAACAATCCAAACAAGCCGCTCTAAAGGAGAGAGAGAAATCATTGCCGCGTTTATTTATCTTCTGATCTTCTGCCTTTTTGCAAGCTTTGCCGTCTTCCTTTTCAGTCGATCGTCAATTTGCCTTTCCTTTTGAGCGTCTCCACAAGCAAAATTTCTTCTTCTGCGCGTTTTGTCCCTGCCTTCTCCCCGCCTTTCCCATCGGGTCTCTTCGCTTGCTTGCCCCTCCTGAGTCATCCGGCCCGTCGGCTACAATCGATGGGCGCGGATGGAGAGCCAGAATAGAGGGCCAGCACGGTTTATCGAACCCATCGGCCTTCGAGCGCACACACACACACACACATCCCTATACCGACACACCTCACATTCTCTTCTCTTTCTTCTCCTTCTTCTCCTCATCCGTCTTACTCTTCAGTCGTTGTCAACCTATATCCTTCTAGCGTCACTTTGTTCCTTCGTTGCTTTCTTCCGGACCCGGTCTTTACCAGCTTTCCATCTCTTTCCCGCTATTCTGCTCTTGTCGTTTGCTCCGAGGGTTCGGTCGCAGTTCCATCGGGTTGGTAATCACGATAACCATTCAATACTTGCCAATTCATTACCCCTTGCCCCACCTTTCTGTCGTTTTCTTGCCAGTGTGGTTAGTCTTTTCGACAACCACACCATCGGGCTTCCTAACCCGACAGGTCCAACTCATCCACCCATATTTCCTCGCTCATCGTCCTTACCCCGGTCGCATCCACATATCCTTCTGATTAGACCATCCCAGTAAAACACTCAACACACAATCTTTCACCATCAATGGCCGACCAACCGGTCTCTCTACCTACAGCCACCTCGGTCCTGCTCGAGACATCTGACGACGCGTGAGACTCTTTTCAACCTTGCCCTTGGGGGTCTTCCCCCTTGAGCACTCTCTTCAGTCAGGCCCATATCCTTATAGCAAGCAAATGAGATTGACGAGCCTTTTGACCCCCTTCTTAGACTGATTCTTCTCGAGTCTGTCCGTCAAGGGCTCCTTCCCCGAACTGTCCGACGGCTCAGTAAAGCAGATCGTGAAAGATATATCCGGGATGGGGCTGTTTTCATATGGGAAGAGAGTAGGTTTTGAATCAGCTCGAGGGTCTCGCCTCTTCTTGAGGTTTTCGCCTGATCTCTTTTTCTTCTCCTTCTTCTTCTCCTTCTCCTTCTCATCTTCAACTTTCCTCGTTTCGTCCAATCCGGTCCTTAACGCGCGATAGAGGAAACACAGATGCAGCGCTGGACGGATGGAAAAAAATGGTCATGTTCCAAAGTTGCCGGTGACTTCTTGGTGTATGAAGAGCTCTATACGTTCACAGAAGGATCGAGCTCTCAAGCCCCGTAAGTATCTCCTGGTCACCGGTCAGAAGCAAAGCCTAGGAGAAATGTGGTACTGATATATTCTGTCACGTCCCTTCTCCTCTCCCTCTTTTGTGCTAATCATCCTGTTGAGTTCTTTTGTTGTCAGCAGTCGTAAAATCGGTAAGCGAAGAAAGAATGCCTTGGTCAGAACCAGGAAGAATACTGAACCAACGTGTTCTCGGTTAATTTCTAACCACTCCCTGTACTTACTCAGACAATGGCCTGATCAAACAAACAGTATGTCCATTGTTTATATATCGAATCCTACTAGAGTCTATTTCTAACCGTTGCGAACAATCCTGTCACATCAGTTTAGTGTCAATCTTCAATTGCCAGATCAGTCTCCCAAAAAATTTCGTAAGTTCCGAATGCCAATCCATCTATTTTTCTCTGCTCAAATCTACGTTTACCTTCTCCTCAATCCTCCACTCATCTTGTCGCAACCGCACCGGTCTTTCTTTGATAGACGTGATCTCTTATCATTGTCCAAAATCGATCGCCAAGCTCACGGTACCCTCATTTGATCCGGCCTATGTCGGGCTGAATCTATCCTGTTGGAAACATCCAAGCGCTTCTTCACATTCGTCCGCTATGCCCGTTGTGCCCTCTGAGCCATCCACGACATCTATCCCAACAAGCATGAATATCCCTTCCTCCTCTAAACAATCTCCTTTCCTCACTTCGGGTTCGCCTTCCCCGAATGGCACCCATGGCAGTTTTCCACAACCCCGCCCTGAATCAGACGGTGTATCAAAGTGGACGAATCTACCGCCACGGACCGGGCCAACATTCCCTTCGGATGAGCTTCTTACTCGACCATATCCTCCTCGACAACCACGTTCGACCACATTCACCCACCAACCACCAAAGTCTGGTTCAAAACATCGACGCGATAGAAGTCGAAGTTGGACCGCATCAGAACGATCGAGTCCCAGTTCGTCCAGTAGATCGTATCCATTGGAAGCCATGTCTTCCGATCCAGCGCGTTTTGTACATTCTCGACCATCTTCTCTACCTTTACCGGTGGATTGGCCGCCCGTTCAGCCGACCAGCGGTTTCTTACCTATTCCTCTTCAATCCCAGATGTCTTCCTCTTCCACTTCCGTCATGTCTCCCTATTACACCCCGCAATCGTACGCTCAATACCCCACACATTCCCCCAATCTCCTTCCGCCTCGGCAACCAGGTTTCCTTCAATCGGCCCATCGGCCGGCATCGATGCCTTCGTCGATGCCTTCAATTTCATCCTACGAGACCGACAGCTTCAACTCTAGGTGCAGCACGGATTCCTCTCTTTTTGCCGGTTCAGACGGAAGAACATTACCTCTACCGTCCGCGTCTAAATCGTTACCCTCGACCTCCACAGGAGATTCAGACGGACACCCTAACCAACTTCAAGGAAACAGGCTGGCCGAGAAAGGGTGGAAGCCAGGTCTAGATCAAGAGTCGAAGAGGATGCTGAGCATGTTAGGGTTCAGTATCTAAAATCCATGTGTTTTTTCCTATTTTAATTCCCTTCCCGCGTTTGCCTCTTCCCGTCCGTGGGTTGTCCATGCATCAGGGCGCCTTTCTTTGTCATTCGTTACTCTGACGGGAAACAAGTGACCATCATCACCGTGAGGGATTTCCCTCCGGCCCTTCTCCCTTTATCTTTTCTCCTACTCTCACTCCATATCTATACCCATACACATACACACACACACATACACACACACACATACACACACACCCCTTGCCTGTATCATTTCCGCTCTATCGCTTGCTCTTGTCCCTATCCCGCTCCCTTATTTGGACTTGTTCGTGTATGATTCTCTCTCTGCAGCATAATAAAACCGCGCCCGTTCTGATTCATATTTGCTACTCTGTCGAAATCTTCCCCACATATAGAGACAACCTAATCCATCTTCGGATGTTCACCATTCATCAGCCTCCCTCCCCTTTGCCTTTCTTATCTGCCCCTCCTTATCGCTTTTCGCCTGCTTACTCCCTTAGATCATTTCAGTCTTGGGAACCTGTATATAATTGTGAATATCTGATGCTTATCGGTCATTGACTGTTTTAAACGCATTGATAAGTACACATCTCGTCATCGAGTCAATGTGCGAGTAAAAATGTAGATGAATGAGTCGGGGTAGATCTACTCTGTTTCCTTGAGCCCGCTAGCTTTTCCCTCGAAGAGATCCTCGGTGAATGTATCTTCAAACAGATCATCCTTCAACTCTTCCTCGTCTATCCTCTTCGAGCTCACACGTGGCTGGCGTGTCGGACCTTTTTGAAAAACGGACTGGAGCTGAATGAAAGGGAGAATAGCGGACGTCGTGTTCTCTTTGTCCGAGCTGAGAGTAACGTCAGAGGATAAAGGGGAGGATGATAATGATGATGATTGAAGAGTAGACTGGTTCGAAGGAGCAGAGGGGGAAGAGGGTGCAGAGGGGGAAGAGGGGGAAGAGAGCGAAGGATATGCATTCGTCGGAGGTAGAGTCGACTGGTCTAGCCAACCTCCCTTGAGTCCGATAGATATCACCTGAGAGAGGATGCTGGACAAATGTTCAATTCTGCGCAGTGTAAAGAACGCAGAGGGAAAGAGTAAGAAGAAGACGAAAGACGAAGGGCAAGACAAACATTAAAACGATACATGTCTAAGATCATACCACACCCAGGGAAACGATGAATTCAAACGTACTTTTCTTCAGCCTCTCTCCGGGCGAGTCCCTCTTCCTCTTCCTCTTTGCTTATTCTTGCCTTGACCTCCTCCAATCCTGCCAACAAGGATTCCAGTTGATCATCGACATCATCCCTTCGTTTCCCCGCATTTCGAGATGACCGATATGCCTCTCCTACGATTAGTGAGATACCGACGAGAAAAAGGAAACCTTCTGCTAATGAATTCGCGCCGTTGGCCACAGCTACGGTGTACAAGAGCGAACATCAGGTAAGTCATACGTTTTGAGCGATTTCACATCAGTTTCTGACATACCCTTAGCATCGTTGAGGGGTCGAATAGAAGCCCGAGATTCACTGGAAGGTTCAAAAAGAGGAATTATGGTCAAACCCCAGATACCAGAGACTTATTTGAAGAAGAAGAAACAGCACAAACCCCATGACATTGGTGCGCAATTTAACCTCGGTCGAGTGCATGAACTGTTGAGAAAGCAAGACAAGTCGGAGTGAACTTCCTGTCATCCGATTGAAGATGAAGGGGAAAACACAAGAGACACATACCTGGGCTAGAGAGATACAAACCTGCCTAAACCTCTCATGCTCGGCTGCCTGCTGCTTGAGTTTATTAGCTATTGGTTTAGACACAGTCTTTATAAACAGACTGGCTAAAAGTGACACGAGGAGGTGTCCTCAGTATTGATGTTGCCGTTATAAAAAAGAAAAGAGTCAAGGAAATCATTACCTATTTTAACAGATGCCATTCAGTCTATGATGAAGATGTTGATAAAGAAGATGCAGATGATGATGGTTAACAAGGAGCTCAACAGATCAACGGAGTGAGCAGAGATATCACGGAGGGAAGGAGAATGTTGATAGTAGCGTATGTCATCGGCCAGATTCGGCAAAAGCTATATATGCATTGTTAGAGGTTCATATTAGGTAATCATTCCAGTTCTATCGCCTCAGAAATTATCGGTTCGCCAGCCATGACTTGCTCTCTTCCTTCGGATTCAACTTGATTCTTCATTTCGTCTATCGTCCTCTTCCCTTGGCTCTATAGGAAGACCCGGACGAGCTCATTATATCATATACATACATACTCGTACCGAAAGAAATCGCTGTCAGCATTCATACAACATCTTCAGACCATGGCTCCTGCTATCAAGCCAAAGGCCAAGTTAATCGGTTCCCTGCTCTTTTGCCCGATATGCTCGACTCTGCTCGACCTTCCTGGGGATTTGGATACCATTACATGCGAGCAGTGTGGACATCAAGAGCCCGCAGAATGTGAGTCGGTTGAATCTTTTAATGTTGGAAAGTTTTCATATTCAGGACCCAAAAGATATACGAGGGAAACGGGATATGTCCGGTTGGTATCGATCTTTCTTTTGGCTATTGGTTGACTGAACTGCATCGTCGTCACTTTCATTGTATGCACAGCATACGAGAACTTGAATGTCAAGACCCACTCGAATCCAGCCGCTTTCCCTTCCGCTTTGAAAGCAAAGAGGGCGTTAGTGGTGAAAGCTGAGGATGCAGAGCAAGAGACATCTTTACCAGTGGTATGCAATTTCTCTTCATTTATCATTATCATCATCTTCATTTCCAAGTTTATCAGATCATACAATCACTGGTGTCTCCTGGCCTAATCTAGAATGAAATGATCTTCTGACACCGGAAAACTCTTATTATTTGTACACGTGAATACCAGGTCGAAGAAAAGTGTCTAAAGTGCGGACATATCGGTTTGTCTTATCAAGACCTACAGCTCCGTAGTGCGGATGAAGGTTCCACAACGTTAGTGCAAGTTCTACATTTCTGGTCTTGACTTGTTTGATTGTTTCTCTTGCTAAAAGACAGCGCACAAATTGTTCGACGTCAGATTCTACACGTGCATGAAGTGCGGTGATAAAACGAGACTTAATAACTAGAAAGAGAGCCCAAAATAGAAAAATAAATACGTGTTTGGTGTTTTATTATACTCTCGACTATCCAGGCTCATTTTACATCTTGCCCATCATAAAGACTCTTATACAAGAGATATAACCATGACATTCAATCATATCCGATTCCGTTTGTTTGTCTAAGCACATTTGTTACTTGATGTTGTTACACTAATATATTTTCTTCTGATGAGACCACATATATTTGTTGCCATTCTATGGCGCATTAGTCTTGAGAGGCGCGTTTGTCTGTATTGACCAAGCAGATCAACTCCGGGTCATGTCCAACTGTTGGACATGACTAAAGTTCAGATCGTCTGCTCGATTCGTCTATAGATCAGCCTACTGGTCTAAAGTATAACGAATATGAACAAACATATAATTTCAGACTCATCGAAAAAGATCAAGTCGGATGTGAGAGTAAAAAAGCCTGCACAGCTTTAACAGTTTTCCTCAATACCCGGCTCTACGGCTAGTCTCGTTCCACCGGTCCGGTTAACCTCCGGTTAACCTCCGGTTTGAATATACATTCACGAGGCATCGCCGGATGGATTGAACATTGCTAACCAGACGTTCAGAGCTTATAAAAGGACAAGCAGGATTCAACATGTTTCTTCCTTTAGGCACTTTTCTTCATCGATCATCTCTTTCGTCTGATCTCCACACAGTCTGGTATGCCATACAGTCAAAATTATCCTCATCTATCCTTCAGCACCAATCGTAAACATCTTGAACCTTACTCACCAGATTCTTCAACATATTCGTTTTTGGCCCAAAATTAGGTATACCTTTACTCTATAATACATTTACGCAATCAAGATGGTCAGAACTCTCAGCTCCGGTTGCTATGCCCCAATCCCTACTTTCTTTGATGCTAACGAGGAGCTCGGTAAGCGCAACCATGTTGAATCAGGTATTCGGTCTCGAACATGATCTCTCATTGCAGAAAAAACTGGATTTGTGCAATCGTGTTGAATTAGATGTCGATACATTTTCAAGACACATAGTATATCTCGCCAAGCTAGGAATGTATCCTGTCGTCGCTGGGTACGATTTTCTCCTTCTATCGTTGAAGAAACGTGATCGTGAAAACCAAGGCGTTAATCATTAAGCTATGATGTTAACAACAGGTCCATGGGAGAGGCTCACCACCTGACCCCCTCCGAGAGAAAGACCCTCATTATTGCGGCCAGGAAGGCATTGGATGATGCTGAACTAGTTGACGTACCCATCATCGCGGGTACCGGAGTTGGATCTACAAGAGGCACGATCGAGCTCTCGAGAGAATGTGCAGAAGCTGGTGCTGTCAGTAGAAAGTCTCTGACGACGCTTCTTGAGGTTTACGTTTAACTTGTTTACTGATAGCCAATACCTTTGAGCTCTTCCAGGATTGCGCTATAGTTATCGCCTCCGGTATGAATATGAGCGCGCTTCCTATATCAAGTTTGTCTCGTGACTGATCATTTTATGAGCTATGAACCATCTTACAGGATACTATGCTGGAGCTCTCAATAAAGAAGCCTTGATAAAATTCTTCGTTGATGTCGCTGATGCATCACCCATCCCAGTTATGATCTATAACTATCCTGGTGCCTCTGGAGGAATCGATTTAGATTCAGATACTATCTTAGAGATCGCCAACAGATCTTCGAACATCTGTGGCGTCAAGCTGACTTGTGGAGCCGTTGGAAAGCTCACACGGTATGTTGGAACGACAATGGTTGACGAATAACAACTATGTTATAACTTGAAGATACTCATACATATGGTTTGGCTCACATCTAGGATCACCGGTGGTGTTAGTAACATGGCCTTTAAGACCAAGAACGGAGAGTAAGCATTTTCATGGTATACTTCGTAACCACATAGTTCCAAGTCTGATCGATCGTCTTCAATTCTACTGTTGTTGCAGGTTTTTGACTCTTGGAGGGTTCGCAGATTTCATTCTGCCAACCGTTCTTGGAGCACAAGCACAAGGTGCCATCATGGGACTTGGAAATCTTTATCCCCGCGCCATTGTCAAACTATTCAAACTCTCCGAATCTCTACTATCGCTTTCGAAGTCGGATGAGAAGTGGCTGTCGATTCTCGAACAAGCTCTGGAGTTGCAGACGGTGGTATCGACTGCAGATGCTATCTATGGGCCCGCCGGGATTGGTCTGTGCTTCTCTTCTTGTGATATCCAATTTGTCGAGCAGCAATTGAATGTTTGTTTCCATCCTTGCAGCTGCTACCAAGGCCACTCTTCAACTCCGACGGGGATATGGAGGGAATACTAGATTACCTCTCTTGCCTTGCCCTAAAGATAAACTTGATGCAATCGAAGCTAACGAGGGAATCAAGAAAGCTAATTTTGTTGAGAAAAGTCTTTCTGAGAGCAAATAAATGTTCTATTGTTCTCTGTCATTACCTGTGGCTAGCTATATGTACTACCCCGAGAACTAGTCTTCTTGATTTCATCTATGATCGTACTCCCTGTTGTGCCTCGATGTATATTATGAGAGAATTTCTGGCTGTTAATATACGTTGCTTGATATCTGGAACGATTCTCGTTGATCTGGTGTCGTTCTCCTCCACGTATCTAATATGGTCGACATCAAAGATCTTGTGAGCGAACTGTATTTTTAACATGAGTGTTGTTCATGTTAATTTCTTTGATAGTTAGCCCAATAAATCCTCTCCTTCTCTCGTCATCATCAAGAGTCAGATAGAACTGAAAGTGTCGAAACCCTATTCAAAACTCGCGATAAGAAACTCTTCTGAACATAGATCAAGAAGGAATATCTCAGATGGTCAAGCCTAACCAAACCTATCAATGAATTCAAGAGTTTGCTACATCTTATCTTATCTCTATCACGGCGATCGGGAAAATGAACAATGACGCAAATCTAGGCTTAAAATCTCGATCCCTTGAGCTCGTCCGGGTACCCCTCTTCTTACTTTGTACATCCATGAAGCTTTCCTTACCTTGCTCAATCCTCCAGTCTATCAGATATTATCCCATTGCTCAATCTGATCTCATTTTTAGGAACAAGATGTCCACTCCCGCTCCATCTCGACGGTCCACTAGGTCATCCGCCGCTTCCGCTGCCTCCGCAACTACTTCGCCCAACCCTTCCCTGAATAAGAGTGTAAAGAAAGAGGAGGATCAGGTTGAGTCAGAAATTCCTTTGCAACCATCACCACTAAAGAGAAAGACTCCAGAGAAACCGCAGGCAAAAACCACGCCAGTTATCAAGAAGTCACGATCGGGCCCAACTTTATCGAGTACGAAGAAACCTTCACCCGCAACTTCCGACAAGAATACTATCGAAAAGGGAAACACACCGCCTAAGCCAAAGTTTGCCGCTTATCTTCAAACCCCATATCCTGATTACGCAAGACCTACTCCCGAGGACTGTAAACTAGTGGTTGAGAAACTGGGAAGCATCCATGGCATTCCAATTAGGCCCGGAAGTGTGAATAAAGACATCAGCGGAGCAGGTGTGAACTGTGGAGCGGTTCCTTCGGTAATGGATGCCTTGTAGGTCTCAAGTATACTTTCTTCTGATTCTGGACAAACTCTTATCAAACCGATGATCTACTTATACGTTATCGTCGTCTCTCATACATTCTAGGATTCGGACAATTCTTTCTCAAAATACAAGTAATTCCAACTCCTCCCGTGCATACGCGTCTCTTCTTGCCACCTTTGGACCTTCAGCTTCGCAAAAAAAAGCTGTCGATCTGGTCAAGGTCCACCAAGCCTCTCAGCAGGAAGTCATGGAGAGCATCAAGTTAGTCCTATGTTCATTCAGATCATTTACATTTCCACCCCGCTATCTTCTCACACAAGCATATTTCTAAACCTAGGAGTGGAGGCTTGGCCAATGTCAAAAGCAAAGTCATCAAGCAGGTTTTGCAGCAGGTATGGGATCGAAATCTCAAACATTCTCCGCTATCGTCCTCTTCGGAGCATATATCCTCTTCGATCCTTACAGAGACAAATGCCACAGTTAACGTCAAGCCAGAATATACATCCAGTAGTCCGGACTCTCCGAAGGAAGAAACGAAGCCTACCAAGGAAGAACTTGCTAGCCCGCCGCTCACTCCTCTCCCGGAGGATACTGAGGATAACAAAGCTAATTTACCTCGAGATGATATAAAACTCGAGGGCGAAGAGAACTCTCAAGAAGACGCGGCAAAGCTCCTCTCTTTGGATTATGTCCACCAGATGGATGACGAACACGCGATGAAGGAACTGGAGAGCTTCAAAGGTGTTGGTCCTAAAAGTACATACAGTCTAATTCTTTGCGGCTCTTACCAATGAATACATTTTCTGATTGATTTACCTTGATTCTGTGTTCTACTACAGCCGCGTCATGCGTACTTCTATTCTGCCTCAATCGTGATAGCTTTGCAGTTGATGTGCGTGTAAATTCAGTTCTTATCAAATTTGCCATCCCGTACTTACATATGACTTGCCATCTTAGACACACGTCTTTCGACTGTCCAAACAGCTTGGCTGGGTTCCCGCTAAAGCCAACAGGGAAACTACATACGAACATTTGGATGTTCGAATCCCTGGTGAGCTGAAGTATGCACTCCATGTCCTTTTAATTGCGTAAGTCATCCTCCACGAAATCAAAGCTGCAATCAGCAAAGGCTCGAAGCTGCATGTCTAGGTCCTAACCAAATTTACAATTTGTGATTAGGCACGGTAAATCCTGCTCGAGATGCGCTGCGGGTCATACCACTCGACCTTCTCTTGGCCCTTGCCCTCTTGTAAATCTGTCGAGTGTGTCAAATAAATCTCAGAAGAGCGGCGCTAAGAAGGGCGCCAAAGCCACAAGAGAGGATGGCGAGGAAGGGTATGGAGAGAGTGAAGATGAAGAACTAGATCTTGGGTCGACACTGAAAGGAGTTCCTGACGACGTTAAGCAAGAGGCGAAGGATCTGGCTCAGAAAGATTTGAAGGAGGCTTTGACCGTAAACCACGGTGGATAGCAAAAGAATCGCTTGACTCTGCCCTGTCATGCTCTGATTTGCACTTGTATGTTCGTGTGTTGCTACCATACTTTCCGAATGGCAAATGTTGATCATCTTTAAGACGCAGCACCACACTTCAAAAGGAGTTTAAGAATTGAATACAGAAGCGCGGTCATACATACTATTGGCTTTATGACAGTATGACGCACGACTGAGTGCATGGTAATGAGAAAAATAGTTAAAACACATATATATTCTAGTATTCTAAAAGATACGCAACAATTCCGTTCGTGAATTAAGCATATGATGTTACTATGAATCAACCAGCCGATTGATCAGCACCTCTCTAATGCCTTGCTTAAAATCAAACCCATCCGATCCTGTATCTTCGATAACCTCTCTCGTCCGCTCTACCGACTCCTCTTTCTCGCGTAAGTACATCCTCCAACTCAGTAACTGCTAATCTCCAAGCCAACTCTTCACTCGATCGACCGTTCCTCGACGGCAAGGAAGATGCCAACGGAAACGTCGATTCCACTGAACGAAGCTCTACAGAGTGAGTGGGGCGAAGTGGCATGAACATGTGGAAAGACGGATCGGACGCTGCGGCACCACTCAAGTTCTTAGGAAACGCAAGAAAGTGAAGGACCGTGGATTTGATCCATGGACTATGATGCGATTCGTAGATGATGTCGGCTTTGATGGAAAGAGGAAGCGCGTTGGTCAAGCAAAGTGGCTTAGAGAGCGGAAGGAATACGAGCCACAATGATCTGTCTTGCTAACTTACCTCCAAATATAACATCAAACCTTTGGTGGAATGGGGCGTCAAGACCGCTTCCGATAAGCGAGGACAAGTCGCCTACGTCCTCTTTGTTTCTAGTTCCGTCCCTCCCCACAGTGATGGAAGTCTCAACGTCTTGATGAAAGAACAACCAATCCAACGGCCTAACTAGAACCTGCGCTCCAGCATTTCCTATCCATGTATCTTGGTTCAATTCGCTACCATCCTTGTCTGACATTTGGTCAAAGTTGAGATCCATATTCTTTTTGAGATTTTCTAAGACGAGGGGATGAAAGTCAGTAGCAACAATCAGGCTATCTCTGTGAATGGATTCTCCAGGCAAGGAGCCAAGGGTGAGAGAAAGAACACCCGTCCCTGCGCCAAGTTCTAAAATTCGCTGTGGAGAAGAGGATGAAGAAGGAAGAATGTCGAAAGTGGAAGGTGATTTGGCCAGACGGCGGGCAAAAAGAATGGAGGAACCCCAAGTCTGAACGCTATAACCACAGGAAGGGACTAGTGTTAGCTTTTTAAATGGTATTCAACTATCGTTCATACACTTTGTGGACGTCAGAATTCATATCCACTTACCCTACAGAATCAGCTGTGAAAGCAGCAAAACGTTTGTATAAGGTCAGTTTGTATCAGTCTTTGCGCCCAAAAGTATTGTTGTTAAAGCAAAATATTATAAATCAAACTTACGAGCCTGAGAGCTGTAAGGGGCATCGTTGATAGTCAATGCTAGATTCCTGGGAAGATCGACAGTTCGCAATATAGCTCCGGCGGCTGATATTATTCGTCGTGGCAAATTAGAAAAATCCTCGTAGAAAAACCTATTGAAAGACAAGGGAAAGAGAGCGAACCAGTTGTGCCTGACCATATTGCTAGCAAAGCTATAGTTGACACGAGAAAGATGAACGAAGGATAAACCGAGTCAAGATCAATCGTCGTCGTCTTTAAAAGAAGACACAAGCAGAGACAGCCAGACTTACAAGCAGCGGCATCGACCACCCTCTCTTTTGCCTCTCTTTCAGCCTGAGCATCATCCTCAGATTCTTCGATCCAGACCTCTCCACCCTTGACAATTCTTGTAAGCCAACCTCTAGCGTAATTCTGCTCGAACTCGTCGTTCAACAGGGCGTCATCCAAGTCTTCCTCGTATGCGCTCGAAGGAACTTCGGAGTCTGAAGAGTATCCAGAGTCAGGTGGTACAGCTGGCTCTTCCTTGCCAGAGCCGAGAACAGCTGTAGAAATTTGAACAAATGTACGATTCAACACAAATATCTATAAAAACATGATGAGGAAAAGGACCGATATGTATTCCGACTCAGAGTAACTCACGAGGAAGGAAGATGCTCCTCAGATGCTCAGTATGACCGAGGAGGACCACTGGTGAATATGCCGATAGGTCACGCCCTATATGGGGTAAAAATAGTGAAGGAGGGACAGGGGGAGGTAGCATCGGTATAGTCCGTTCTCAAATCTATCCCAAAGAGTAAGATAGAGAAGAACGAAGAGGAACAAGCAGGTAAGGAGAAAGCCGAAAAAGGATGGACAAAACAATTTGAGAAACACAGTGGAGGGGGTCGGAAGGAGCAGGGCTGAGAGTCTAACGCGTCAAAATCCCGGCGTGTTTTCCGGTATAAAAACTTAATTTGTGAACAGCGGTGAGTTCTTATACCGTTTTGTCGGCTAAGCTTTCGCTCCGGTCATATACGATTCTGTCCTCCTGTTCTCGTAGACCCATCTCGCTACACACTATCTTATTCTGCTTCGTTCCGAGAAAACGATGACATCTTCCGCTGTAGAGAGAAGCCAGACCGATATTACCGAATGTATGTGTCATTGTTCACAACTCTCTGCATACTGTATTCATATGCGTCTAGTTCTTTGAATACTATAAAGTATCATTCTGTTTAACATCCGGCATCATCTTCTCACTTCTGCAGCCGAGGCTGCCGTGTATGATCGTCAGATCCGGCTATGGGGACTGGAGGCTCAGCAAAGGTATGCAAGTCTTACTAGAGCTGTCGTCCCCCATGATTCGACCTTCTAACTGGTGTCTCTTTCCTCTCTTTTGATCAATACTTTTCTTAGAATGAGAAACTCTACAGTTTTGATCATCGGCCTCCAATCTTTGGCAGCAGAAACCATCAAAAATATTGTCCTAGCAGGTATCGGAAGACTGATTGTGAGCCTTACATGATACCAATATTCAGAGAATCTGAAAACACATCGCAATTGGCTCACCGACGATGCTTAATCTGGCGATTTCTTCGGAATGAGTACAGATTATGGACTCTCAAGAAGTCACTGAACGGGATTTGGGAGCAGGCTTCTTATTTCGAGAAAGAGACGGGGTTGTTGGTCAGAAGGTAATGGCTCTCTCATCATCCGCACCAATATTCAACACGAGCAGCCTCACAAAGTCTCATAGTTGATCGACGTCTGTATCCTTTCTCTTTTTTCCTATGTAGAGAGTCACAGCTGCTCTTCCTCAAATTCAGTCGCTCAACCCATTGGTGACCGTGACTGCCTTGACAGCAACCACGCCTTTCATCTATCACGACTCAGCGCCAGAAGATCAATATCAGAAGATACAGGCATATATAAAGGAGGAGAACGTTGACATTGTATGCATCGTAGAAGCATCAACTCAGGATGTTGTACGTCATGGATATACTCTTCATTTTCTTACTCGAAGTACACAATCGTTCAGATATGTCTGTTTCACTGACATAAGATATCCTTATTCCTATAGACAAACATCAACGATGCATGCAGACAAACGAAGACTTTGTTCTACAGTGCCGCAACGTACGGGCTTACCGGATATATCTTTTCAGATTTGGGGGCTCAGTATGAATTTGCAGCTCAGTTCGTATCATTTAACCCGTCTCTGTTGTCCCACATTCTGCCGATCAGCTGGTATGGGTATTGAAAATATCCTTTTATGAATCCTGTTGCAAATCCTTAGGTCCACTGAAGTCGTCAAAGCCAATGAGTCTTCCAAGATGGTTCCGAAACAAGCGAGCTGTGTCGCTTTTCGAGAATTATGGATCCCGGATCATAGTCCGTTTAAAGGGAAAAACAAGAGGCCGACTCTGGCTTTGAACCCTGGATTCTTTTGTGCACTATTCGGTTCGTCTTTTAGCTCTTCTTTGATCATCTCTACAGCATTTTGATCGACCACAAGTTTACATGTTCGCTTTCTGCGATATATGCTCTCGACGGATCGTCCTTAGCTCTGTGGGATTACGAACAACAACATGGCGCTTTACCTCTTCCGTCCAGCGATCTAGAAGGTGTCAAGATCGAACTTCAAGCCTTTGCAGAAAAATTTCGACAGAAATCCTTCATCAATGTGGCTGCGTTCCCCACAATCAATCAAACTCTTATCAAGTCCGTTCTTTTATTTTCCCTTCGTGTTATACTCTCAGACTGATTTCTCTTGACGTCATGTTTGGCCATTGCCTCCACTTAGCCATCTTGCTACGCACGCCACTCACGAGTTCAATCCTACATCTGCCGTACTGGGAGGTATTTTGGCGCAAGACATCCTTCGAGCCATCTCTCGATCAGGGACTCCTATCTTGAATTTCCTTATTTTTGATGGGATTTCGGTTGGAGAAGGCGCAGCCAACAGCGGAGGAGGGATTGTCGTTCCTTGGGGGGTTAGTGTACAAGAAAAGAGAACTGCTTAGCTAAATTATCGATTCACATCATTCTGGGACTCTTCAGAGGTCGTGAAAACAAGTATTAATCAATTCCGCTGAACAAATGTGTCTGTCTGAGTCGGAGGGGGGTACGTGGCTCGTCTGCGACAGCTTTGCGAGGGTGCATTCAAGATCTTCTATCTTTACAAATCACTGTTATATACATGTGTATATATATTTTGAAAAACCATACCCTTAGGCATAGTGAGTGTTTCCTCAACCGATGGTGGTCGATACATGGCCCTTTTGGGCTGGGGTGCCCTCAGACCACAAACCACAAACCACAAAGATCCCATAGGTCTTGGGTCTAGTCTGCCCCCGTCAACGGGGCAACCTCAGCCCTAGCGACGGCAGCCATATCAAACTCCAACATGTTAGCTTTCTCGCTCTCTTCCTGATGTAGGGTCAAGAGGAATATGTTGCGCGACGCATTAGCATCTCGGTTCCACCCAGTCTGAGAGCAAGCATAGAGAGCAGAGAAGACATAGAAAGCGATGAATACTCGCGACACTATCCTGAAACATTTAACAGACATCCAACATATCTGACTTACTCGACAGACGCTTCGACACTCTTTTGACACCCGCGTTTTGCTCCTCCCCAAAAACCGGCCATGGCACTCGGAGCACACCCTCGACGTCTGGAGCTCCCGGACTTGACAAACCTTGAGCAGCGGGAAGACCCCCAGCGTGGCGAACAGCATCTCCGCAGGGCCAGGAGTATGCTCGTGGGAAGTCGACGAGAAGGCGCCGTTCCCGAAGTCCACAATGGTACGGGGATGTTCTTACGACAGACGAAGTGCCAGCTTGTGGTCCGCTTGCTCGCGGCTGATATGCGCACCCAAGCTATGATGTTTCCGGCGTCGGGCAGCGAACGACGTCACGAGCCATGAGTAGGGCCGAGGATACAAGGCGAGAGTAGCGCTGAGACCGATGAGACTGGCAGTTTTGGATGGATAGAGATCCAAAGAAACCGAGGTGAGCAAGGCAGTCTGTACAGTCAGCGTGAGTTTGAGAAGTACCCACCACGGAGAGCTGTTGACATTTCCGGATGGTTTTTCATCCACAGCCGCTGTCTCCGAGGGTCTCGATCCATCCCCGCAAGGCGCCTCTACGACTTGAGAGAGAGCGACCACTGCGTGCCATGATCAGCCAGACTGCCATTGTTCAGAGACATGGCCAGCCCTCTTGCAGTCGTGAACAGCGGCACTCGACAACCCGGGTCAGACCCACGACCTTGTTATTTGGCCGCACATCCCACGGAACATACCCAACTCGGTGTCGACCATCACCTTCGCCCTGCCATCTCCAATCATAGTCGATAATATCAGTGAGAGCCGACGTCGGTCTCGGCGCTCCAGCAGACACTCCGATGGCATCTTTGCCAAACGACCAGGCAAGCGTCGCCGTTAGGCTTATAAAATGGGCACAGGTGGTTTGATTTCAATGAATGGCCAGCCTGATGGCAGGCTGGAAATCTGGGAGCTTTAGTTGCAAAGGCGGCGAAAGATCTTGCCAGAATTTGAGCCGTACTCTTGCATTTCAATTCAAACACAGGGGAACGAAAATCTACGAGGCAACTGATGTGTGTTGAACGCCGGAAATCATCCTCATCAGCGCGACTTGTTTGTGTCTTATAAGCTGTCGAGGTCGTTGCTTCCTTCTTTACAAGCAAACCCCTTGGATCAGACAAAGAGACGAAGAGATAGAGATTACACGCTTGATCGAGCGCGTGCAGCTGACCTCAACGGTGCCCATCTGTACCTCGGTGTCAGGGATGTGGCTTGAGCTACACGAGTTCGTAACCTTCGGCTGGTATACTCTCCGCCTTCATTACTCCTCCTTCTGGTCTGCTTCCGGCGCGCCATACTCCAGTGCATTCTACACAATCTTCTTAGAGTTTGAGAACCATTCATAAGACAGGCGTTGTTGGTCCCTTGTAGATAGAGACCTCAAGTTTGGGTTCTTTGTTGCTTTCTGCTTCTGTCCTTCCTGTCCTTCCTTATTCTCCCGTCCCTCCTTGTTATCCTATCCTTGTTACCTGGCGTCCCTATCAACCTCGTCCTTCCGTTCAAGAGCGTGGACATCTTACATGAACATCTAGGCCCCCTTGTGTGGTTGTATCGGTCGTAACCCTTCCGATGCCAGCCCAGCTCCCGGCCTGATACGCTGTGCCATCGATGAAGGCAAACTGAACCTATGACCTATGAAGTCGTTGTACTGTCTGTATAGTTTGTCTGACTCTGACAGCCACCATTATTTGAGTTAGGTGAAAGGAGCAGGACTCGGAGGCAGGCTCATAGCAGGAACATCGAAGAATGAGAACACTTCACACAGTTTAAATAAGGATCGTGGTTACCTTGCTTATTCAACAATATCAAGCTCAATAAATAAGTGCTCACTGTCTCCGATCCAATCGCCAGAAAAATCGAAGCCCGAATGAGAGAGCCCATCAGAAGCGGCTCCACTACGAATGGAGGACATCATAGGCGATCTTCCGGAGCCCGTTAAGTTCTCAAGCGGAGGTAGCTTATTTGAACTGGTTTCTGTCCAAAGATGGGGCAACACATTCATGCCTTCCCCAGATGCCAATGATCCCCGAAGGTTCGAAGAGCGGAACGTGGTTCCAGGGCTAGCTACACCTACAAGTCTAGCTGAGACTCCCGACCTCATGCTCTGGTTGATTCCATCTTCGATATTCTCCCTCCATTCACTAGTACTGTTGCCCTCATCTTCTCCACCATCATCCAGACCAAGACCTGCCCCTTTCAAGTTCCCTTCCCTCTCCTCATCTCGAAGGGCAGCAGCAGCATTCCAGGCCGTCCTTCGCATATCAGCCAGAATATTCATTGTCATCTCACTATTACCTGCTCGACCTGTCGAGGAGCTATCTCCATAGGTTCCCCCACCAAGACCACAGCTAGACAGTGGCGAACCGATGACCGCGCTGAATATAGACGACGGCTGAAGTTGGTTGGCTTCGAATACAGCAGCGGACAGAATCTTTGCGTATCGTTCTGTGTTTGGACAATATAAAAGACAACAAACACAGATTAACAATATTCAAACTCATAGGATATATGGAAGAGCAGTCAGTATACATACTAGCAGTACTCCAGTACACACTCAAGCCTTGGAGGGTCTCAACAAAGATAGCCGTCTCAGGAAGAAGCCCAACACGTTTGATGTAAGAATGTGCTATCAAGCCAGTTATGGTAATATACAGGAATTTGAGCCGTAAGATCTATATACATGAGCGCCAATGATCAGGATCTGTCTTACCAACTAGTGCTCTAGCTGCGACCCAAAGGGTCCAGCCAAATAGAGGATGTATGTTCTTTACATCGATTTCTCCTACAAATGTCGATCCTCCGACAGCGGCATGCCTACCAACAAGCACTGCTACTTGAGCTGAAGACTTTGCTGCCAGAATGCATTTGGATGCGGCCGCTTCGGAGGGCAAAAAGGTGGGTGATGATACCGGGGGATACGCCGAAGCAGATTGCAGCCTTATAACGGTGCTGAAAAGAGGACAGTGATGAACTACTGAGCTCTCAATCTCAAATTTTTTTATCGGACTTTCACTCGATACCAATGGTATATTAGTAGAAACTCACGCGTGATACACAGTCAGTATCAAAGCTTTCAATGCAGCGTCATGATCTTCACCCTGCCATCGTCCGGATCCCACAATCTTCACATCGTCCGGTAGACATTTCCACCAATTTTTGAGATCGTCCTCAAATTGACGGAATCGGTCGTACCACAAAGACGTCTCCACGGGTTCGAACAGGTCCAGAGGAGTTCGAATGAAGGAGTGTATTTTCCCTAATTGATAAGTAATCGATACCAAGTAGGCATATGTACATATAGGTGATGCCAAAGATGGTGGCGGCAGCGGTTGAGAAATTAGGGGTGGGAGCTCTTGGTTCTGAATAGCACGAAGTCACAAGAAACGAAATATAAAGATCTCTCTTTCAAAGGGTGGTCTAGATGTGATCGCATAAGTTAAAGAGGCTTACAGGTCCAGAGATCCAGGCGTCATCCTTGCCAGGAAGTCTACGTTTAATGTCTTCTTCTGGGAAAGCGAAATCCCAACCTGTCGAAACCGACGCATATCGGTCTAAACAGAAGACTAACCAGAAGAGGCGCCGGCGCTCTTCTATCTCTCTCCAACTATCTGTGGATCTGGTAGCAGGTATCAAGAGAGAAAGATCATGAAAAGAATGAGCAAATAGGAAATCTTACCGAACGATTGGCACCAGCCAATATTTGTGTAGATCACATACTGGAGAAGAGATGGTTTATCTGTAGGATGATATATCCTTCTGGTTTTGCCTCCCTCGACACCGAATCCCTTCTCTAGCTCTTTGACAAGCCCGTCTTCATCTCCTAAGCCTGCTTGTTTTAATCCGCCAGTAACAAGGCTGAGAATTCCTCCCCATCTTTTTGGCCCTCCTCCAAGCTCACACCAGTCTAGTCCGACTATGGCCAATGCTTGTAACGTGATCAGATTTAGGCGATCCATCGCTGCCATAACAACTTTTTGTTGAGCTTTTTCGTGATAATGATTCCTGGAACAAACACCAGAGGCGGCAAAATGTCGATGATTGGAAAATCGCAGAGTTATACAGATAATGGCATACGTCAGAATAGATGGTCGGCTTTGTGAAGAGTGAAGCGTTGAAGGAGGTTGTGGTGTTTGAAGATTAGAATGTGCATATGATGACGTGTATGTTTTCTGGATGGTTGGTGTCAAATCGGAATCGAGAATGATGGGTGCCCATGGATGGATGTGCTTGAAAAAAAGGACAACACTGAATGAAGGCAAGAAGTGTACATTGAGTTGAGCTCAAAGGCAATTATAGACGAACGAAAAGCCCCTTACAGTTCTTCAACAACATCACCGGGCGGAAGATCTGGGGCCTCTCCATATTTGAAGCTGTTCATGGGTCTATACAAAGTCAAAATTCGGGACTTGTTAGTTGATATACGATGAACTCAAAGTATATAGCCTATCTAGGAAACTTGGCTCACATGGAACTGGACGAGACTATACTAGGGGTTTTTACATGATCGCTCTCAGGAATCGATTCTCCCTCAAGTGATGAGAAAAGGCTTCTGTATCATGACAAATATCTACAGTTAGTCGATGCATGTGTTGACAGAAGGAAAGCTATGCCAGAAGACTTCACTTATAAGGCGCACTCTGATGAGAATCAGAGTCAAGGGTATACTGCCTTCAGATTCAAACAGTGAGACATGGCAGAACATAACAGAAAAAGGAAGAGATGATCCTGTCAGGGTTTGAAAGATATCGTCGTAGTATCTTTTGTTATAAAGCAATGAAAATACTGACCTTCGCTCAGATACCGGCTCTATCCCTCGACTTCTCCTCCTTTTCACCACTTTCTCGTGGCTGAGATCTATCTCATGGCCATGATACTGAACTTGTTCGTCGTTCGTACATACGGGTGTCACTGCGTTTGCTAAGTCCCACAAGGGATTTCGCGCATACTGATCTGATGGTCCTGGGCTATCAAGGTGTGAGATCGACTGAGGCATTGGAGGGTTGTGAGACAGATGTTCAGCGTTGTACGTTATCCGGGAATTTGAGTACGAGACAGGAACCGGCATTGTCGTGATTGTTTGAGAAGAAAGGATAGAATGTCTGACATCGGGCGGGCCATTGAGTTGATTGAAACTTGAGGTGATACGTTGCTGGTCGTAGCGTTCTTGTAACAATTTGATTGTCTGAGAATGTTCAGTCAACAAGCTTTCGATATCCACTGATTGATTCTTCTGAAAGTTAGCATTGGAACTGAGAGCCACAGAGACTAGAAGATGTAGGACGAACGTAATCGCTTTTCAACTTGTCTAGAACACAGGAACAACAATCGTTCAATTACTATTTTTTATTCGGATCGAGGTGAAAGACCACAGCATAAACCCACCCGGTTCCAACTTTTAACCCAGGTTTCATTTTGGGGCGATATTCCTATACGGAGATAAATGCAACACAAGATTGATGTATGTTCAGGGTTTATTCAAAGCAAGTCAACACAAACACAAGTTATATACATACACACAGTCTTTCTAAGATTTGCTCTCAAATTATAAACGAATCGTTAAACTTTAGATAAGGTCAGTTTGGAAATGACATGAGAGCGTACCGTTCTTTAAACATCCGTCACACGTCTAGAGAACAAGGGATTGATGCAGCTGTGAGTCAGGTGAAAGCCGTATGCTTGGGATCAAAAAGGATTGAGATCTTTACAGGTTTTTGTCCATCACCTGAACGAAATAACGACGGAGAAGCACAACCTCGATAAACTATTCATGGACTAGCTTGAGGAATGGTCAATTATGGTAACAACATACACTTGATCTTTCGTTCTCTGCATGATCCACATCTACTCGGATAAAAGATTTGGTAATTGTAACTAATGTCGAGAATGATCGTATAATCTAACTAAATATGTAGCTTGGCACGTACGACGCCGTCATTTGCCTTCTAGTTGCGTCCACCGGCCGAATGGAAGCGACAGGACTAGGAGACCTAGATACCTTTGGCATGAGAGAAAGACTTTTGCTATGTTCGGTTCACTGCGATTGACTTGAAGAGCTTATCGTTCTGTAATGATGGATTGGACGTTGGAACGATTCAAACGAATTGTACCGCTCGCACCAATGTTGGTCCGAAGCTGAGCGTTAGGGTTAGCAGCTAATATGAATCATTTTCTGTAGTCCTTCATACACTACGCTGTCTGAATTTTAATCTTCGTTTTAAGACTTGGGACAGCTTCTCTGTCAGATGACTCTATGGTCGTGTCGTTCCTTTCTGACTAGACACACAAACATGCACATAGAGCAATTAGTTGGATATGGTCCAGATCCTGGCAAGCGAGTGGACAGATTGAAGTTATTATATTATATCATGATCCTTCTTTCTTTTTCAATACAAAAGCTAGCAAACGTCATTGTCTAGTACAAAGGAAGCTTCAAGCTGTCGGTAAAGTCGTAGAACCAGGTGTCCAAGCTCCTCTGGTCATACTCGCACTCCATGCTCGTTCCGTTGTTCGACCACATCGGTCGCAACGGCCATTGGCAGATCTGAGCGTTCTGACCGATGTAGTCGCCCGCCAGGTAGGTCGCGTTCAGAGTGACCGGCTCGATCCCGCTCTCGACCCAGTCGATCATCACTCCCAGGGCAGTCTGGCACCACGGACCGTTCGGCTCGGCCGTGTTTGGGGCGCAGTGAGCAGCGCCCGGGACAAGGTACAGCTGGTACCACTCGGCGAGGGCAGCGGTCGACTCGTTGAACGACATACCGGGATACATGACCTGTCGGACCGAGTCCCAGTATCGGATGGAGGATGCGGTCGGGATCGAGTTGTCCTGTTCGCCATGGTAGTGGATGATCTTGCCGCCGGCCTGTTGGAACTCTGTCAAGTCAGGGTTCGTGGTGTGAACCGAGTCCTGGTACCTGTACCAACCCTCGATCATCCATGCTTTCAGGGTGTCGTACGTGTAGCCCTCGATCGAGTCCAGACTGCTAGAGTCAACGAGCTTGAGGAACCGCTGGTAGAACTCGGCACCGACGCCGGAAACAGAGATCCCCCACTCGCCGCTGGTCGAGTTATAGGCGGTCGCAGCATCAAACGAGATGTCCGCGCCGGGCTGATAGGAAAAGTAGAAGGCGTTCCCATCGGTGTCATGAAGGCCGTCGATGATGGTCTGCACGACGGCGACACCCTGGGCGGTGATCGATCCGTTCTGGGCAGGCGTGGCCGATGAGGTGACCATCTGCCTCTTTCTCAGAGGGACAGACGATGCGCTGCTCTCCTCGCACGAGTAAGCGGTGCCGATGAGGGATGTCATGTTGAAGTCCAGCTTGCAGAGGTCCGATCGGCTGACGACACCGTCGGTGAACCCGTCCAGAGGGTCACAAGCAGCGATGGTCTCGCTGATGATCTTGTCAAGCTCGCACGAAGGAGGGTAGTAGTCAAGCGTCTGCTGAACAAAGTTCGCTCCAAAGTGGTTCAACTGCTGGAAGGAGAACCGGAAGGCGGGAGCGCCAACGACGGCACCATCAAACTGGCCGCCGTACCGCTGGACTTGACTCCACCCCTCTCGCCCGCCCTCGGAGCAGGCGTGATAGTAAGTGTAGACCTTGGTGTCGTTCCCGATCTCATAGATCTGCTTGGTGAACTCGAGGCCAAACACACTCATCTCGTGGATGGACTCATAGGCCTGTGGCAGGTAAGATCGAAGGAAAGGCCAGTGAAAGGGTAAAAGAAGAGGTCAAACAAGATCGTAAAAAAAGAAAAAAAAGAAAAAAAGGAAAAAGAAAAAGGTCAAAGCAATGGCCATCAGCTCTTCTGTCTGACACGATCCGACACTGCTCTGAGCGCTCTCCACTCACAAACGAATAGAGCGCAGGGAAGTTGGCCGTTCCGTTCCGGAGAGGGAAGACAGCGTCAAACTCGCTGTCGAACCCGCCAAAGCCACCGTCGGTCGCACCGCCGACAGCGCCGTAGAACACGGCCTCCGGGAGACTGGTGCTGACAGAGTTGATGGCATATCCGCCTCCACCGGTGGTCAAAAATCGGTTCGAGAAGTTGGACGGCAGCCAGTACTGAACCTGGACGTTGTCACCCAGACCGGCATGGCTGTAGGCAAAGGTAACGTTGCAGTAGGAGATCGTGGCATCCGGAAAGTTGTTCTCGCCGGTGTAGGTCTCGTTGTAGACGAGAGCTGCAGTAACAGAGGACGCATTGAAGGTGACACCCTCGATGAAGCCATCGGCTGGAAGGGCAGCCTGGACGTTCGACGTCGTGCAGATCTCGGAGAGAGAGGCAGCAAGGCCGACAGAGCCCAAGAGAAGGGGACTCAATGCACGTCGCATCTTTTGGGAACAGGAAAGGAAAGCGTAGATTGAAAGAGAATGGACAACCGGGAATAGACAGAGAGAGAGAGAGAGGAGTTGTGAGGAACAAGAAGCTTTCAGGCGTATCCTAAGGAGACTCACTTGCTATATATGTCGCCCTTCGCTCGTTCAGACAACGAATGCTACAGGTCTAAAAGGAGATTCACCGAACATGACGGGCGCTGCAGTGAAGCATACGTCTGAGAGCCTGATGACGACAGTCAATCGTTTTGCCATTCGTCCCGCCAGATGGAAGACGGTAGATGGTAAACGATTGGTCGGGAAGACACGCTAGACAGACAACGGTATCCGCGGCCGCTGTCAGCGACCCCGGATTGTAATATACCGGAGACAGAGTTGAAGTATAGCCTTCGGAGCCGGCGTCACCGGTGTAATCGGCCGGTCGTCGTTCACCAGCGTTTGCTGCGGGCCGGGTTTGGAGGGCGGCCTCCTTCCGCTGGCGACTTAACCGATGAGGTTCCGATACGGGCATAGGCAAGGTAGGAACAAACTAGACTGATAGAAAGGGCAGGACGGGTATCCATCTGGGTCGGTAGCTCTGATGGGCTGGGGGCCAGTCGGCTGAACAAAGAAAGACATGTTTACCAGGTCAAGGCTGATGAGTCTGAGTTCGACGAAACAGACGGTGAGCGTGTCTCGGATCGATAGTCTCCTACGGCCTTCGTACGTTCATCTGTATCGCATCAAAAGGCGTGAGAAAGAACACACATCAGACATCGATCAGATCGCAGAGACATGTTTGGATACTGAAAGCAGAAGAAGAGAACGCTAACGGACATGAGTGTTTCCTGTCATGAGTCTTGTTTTGTGATGACTGTTTTACCACGAAACACGCGTTTCGACTGGTTCTCGTTCGACCAATAAAGCCGGATCCTTGACCAGAGTACCGATCGTCTCTTATTCTCTTGCGACTTCTGCCTGCACAACAACCAAGTCAAGTTCCGTGTGCGTATATATATATATATATATATATATATGTGGGTTTATCAGAATATGTACAAAGTCGATCAATAGAAATAAAGGGGCAAGCAAGAGAAGAACAGAGTCGACGTGCGAACACTGTCAGAGATCGGGACAGTCATTTGGTATATTTATCTACCCAGCCGAAGCCATATATCTAATTACTGCTTTGTGTATGAGATCTTTTCATCATTATCTTTTTTTCAGACTTCTTAGATGGCTCACCCGAATTGCATTCTTGCCCCTCCCTTGTCTTCCTCACTCTTCCTCAGTTCTTGTCACGCTCGAAGCTGACGCTCTCTTCGTCCTAGATTCCAGGTTGGGACAGTCCCCATGTAGGTCTCTGTGCCAAGTGGCTTGTGACTCTGTCTACCTCAGAAGACTTCTCTTGACAGACACCGATGTCGTGCCTTTTCGTTCTACCTCGCTTTTGGAGTTTGCCAATATCGGCTGTTCCGGGCAGCTTCAAATTTGATTGAAAAATAGGGAGCTGTTCGTGGTATTCTCTTCGACGGAGTCACTTGAACAATTCAATCCAATTCTTCAATTTTCTAATTATAATATTGATTTTGATTCTGATTCACTCAGACTAATCCTCTCAAACAAATGTTCGAATCGCCACAAGGTATAATGAAGGTGGTTGAGAGTACCAGAAGAAGAGAAGAGAAGAAAAAGAAAAACTGGCAACTGTATAGGAGAGATCCCATAATTGTGATATAAGGGAACAGAAGGAAAGGATAGAAAGACAAATCAACTTGTATCTCTCGTTGCCTAGACAACCAAACCCTCCAGTTGATCCCATGACTGCTACAACAAACAGAACCACTCAATCTTTGCTGTTGTCTACAGTTATTCCCAGACAGATTTCAACAAATACAAGCATGGTGCTCCTTCATCACAGGCACTCTCCACCTTGAAAATGACGGCCTCCAAAAATTACGACGCCATTATTCTCGGCTCTGGTCCTGCAGGACTCAGCACTGCCCTTGGCCTCGCTCGGGTTCATCGGACTTGTGCTGTGATCTCAAACTCACAATACCGCAATGCCCGAAGCCACGCCGCTCATGCAATCTTGACCCGCGATCACACCGATCCGGAAGAGATCCGAAGGATTGGTCGCGAGCAGATCGAGCGTTACGGAAACACCGACTTTATCGAGGGCAAGATCACGAAGGTGAAGAAGGAGGTTGGAGATAATTATGAGTTTGTTGTCGAGGAGGATGCTGACAAGGGAGGACGACGGTGGAAAGGACGCACTTTGGTTTTTGCCACGGGATGTCGCGATATCTTCCCAGATCTCGCAGGATACGTAGAAAATTGGGGGGAAAACATGTTCGTGTTTTTCTTTGCCTACCAACCCTCTTGTTCAATCTTCTGATGGAGAAATTGAGAAAATAACCTATACCTTTTCTTTACAGCTATCAATGCCTCTTTTGTGATGGTCACGAGCGATCTCATCTTCCATCAGGGGTCTTAGCGTATCCGATTCTTGATCCTATGACGATCAAGCTACTCACCACGGCGCACTTCATCTCTCTTCCGCCAGACAGAGCACATGCTATGCCTCCATCTGGGAAGGGAAGTGAAACGTCACCCCCAAAGTCAAAAGTGACGTTCTTCACCAACGGTCCTCTCAGCCCTTCTGATGAATCCAGCCACGCAGGTGCCCTCGAGATTTGTGCCGCCTACGGCATAACCGTCGACCAACGCAGAGTTTTGAAACTAGTTGCAGACGACAAGGAGGGTGTTCATATACATCTTGCTAACGACATTTGTGCTGGCAAAACCCCTGATTCAACGTCGTCTATCCATTTAGGATGGATTGCCCACAAACCTCCTACTGAGCCCTCGGTTCCGAATTTGATCAGCCAGTCGGGGCTTGAGATACCAAACTCACCCTTCGGGAGCTACCTCACCGCGACCCCGCCTTTCAACAGTACGAGCATGCCTGGCGTCTTCGCTTGTGGAGATACAGGCGTGGTGATGACCCATGTCACTGTCGCGATGAGTACTGGTATTGCTTGTGCGGCCGGTGTTCTCGATTGGTGTAATCAGAAGGATAACCAGATCGCTCTAGAGATTTGGAGAGGCAGGGATAAAAGAAATATAGTTATGAAGCTCAGAGAGGAAGAGGCTGGGACTGCTGTTGATGGCACTGGGTGTTCTGTCGAAGATGGGAGGACATGAGAAGGTCAACCAGGATGACCTATACGTTTGTTTTAAGCAATACGTATCAAGCTAGGTGTTACAGTATCTTTTCACATCTCAATATGATTGCTATGTCAAAATACTATTGCTGCTGGGGGTAAGCTCGTGTTACGGATTACATCCTTAAAATCAGATTGGTCTGATCGGTGGGGTGGATCTTTTTTATCTTCCGTTTATGTAGCATCTGTTCAAATGGAAAAGAGAAATAAGCTCTTGTCATAACCATATGTGTTTATGGATGTCTTGTTCATTTGTCTGGACAAAATCCGAGTGGAGGAACGAAGAGAAAGGAAGACATAGAGAGAACTTCGAAGAAAGCACAAGCGACAAAGTGTTTGCGTTTCTTTGTCGCTCGGGCATAAAGATAAGACGAATAGAGTGCATATACATTTTGAGAGGGGTTAGATGAGAATTTTGTGCAGTCAGAGATGTATCTACCGATGTTCGGCATAATCCACCCGGTTTGTTCCCAGACACTTGCCAAGTCAGACAAAGCATAAATCGCCGGCGGCAACCAAGATGAATGAGGAAGGAGAAGAGAGGGAAGTAAAGGATGACGGTAAGGAGGAAAATGAATCCTTCGGATTGTTTTCGCTTTGTTCATCATTTATTGTCAACGTTGTTCTTCATGGCTAAGCGTTCGCCTGGAAGTTTTCCAGCCTCTTGAATTTGCTTTGAAACTACGAAGTTATATCACAGTAGAGAAAAGCCAATCGATCTTTTCGTACAGTATCGGATTTGGCTCTTGGTCATCCTTCAACTCCTGTCGAGGATGTTCCTCATCACTGCTCAGCTGTATACTAATGCCCTTCATCATCAACTCTCGCTAACTGCCCGTAGATAGACCAGGTAGTCCTGCCAGGTTATCTATAGTTGATATTGCAAGCTCTTTATTTATTCTCTCTTAGATTCTTACTAGATGTCGATGCTTGTATTACCATCGTATGAGGATCTACACATAAGCCGTACCGCTCAAAAAATTGCGCATTCTGCTCAAGCCACTCAAAAGTATCTTTGAGTGCAGTAAAGATTGAACGACACAGTTATCATTGTGACTACAGCATCTACTGAAGCTCACAGCAGTCACGCTGAGACAAGTTCTGCTATCGCGCAGATGTATGTCTGTAAGTTGATATATTCATAAGAATTAAAAAGGCTTCCATGGTCCGCTTTTGACTCATTTCTACTTGCCTTCTTTCCACTCTTTCTTCTTGAGGAGATTTGAGTACTCATCACTGCCAAATCTACAATCTGGAAGCATTTCTGACTGTTACCAGGAATGAGCAGCACACTTGAACAAGCACTTACGATGCAGTTTCACACCATTGATAACTCAGATGATACGTTGAAAGACATACTACTTCTCATCGGAAACGAGAGGAAACCATCGCATCTCCTCGACATGTTCTGGCAGAGTTGATATCACAGCTTCTGATGGGTATGAGGTACTGACAGCGAGCGTATGCGCCCTCTTGAGATAGACCAGAAATATTTCCTCTCTAACATTGAAAGTCGGTTGTCGGGTTGATAGCATAGAGGTTACGCATGGTAGAGGCTCCACTGGGCGGTTGTTGCGATGCGTCCATAACCCAGTAAACACGTTCAGGATATACCGATTTAGAAAAGCCCTACCATGCGCGTCGACAAAGTCGACAGCATCGATGATGAAGCGAATAGACGGCAACGTCATGGGGTAATTGAAAATGACATGTATCCATCCTGACTTGAGGCCGATATACCCCTGGCAGATAACTCAGTCCAGCCTATGTAATCGCTCGTCGCCGATATCAAGCAGATCTGCGCCGTATAGTCCGGCAAAGGAGCAGCCGCCTCAAGCTTGTATGCCGAAAAGATCGTTCAGAAGGGCGACCATAAAGTTGTAATGTAGCGCTCCCTCCGCATGCTTGACAACAAAGCCGATTATAGAGGGACAGGGGCATTGAAATTGCCAAGTATCTCGATAGAAGGATTTCGGCTCCATTGAGCTATTGCCAATTGATTGTAAAGGGTTATTGCCTCTCGATATAACCCGCTCCTATCTCTTGCTTGATTCTAAACTCCAACCCCGCGGGTAAAGGTTCAATGATATCCGGTGTTGCTCCCTCCTCCCTATGCACCGGGCTCGTCTCGTATCGCTACGAATGTTTGATGATAAACGATATAGTTCTACCGCCCGGCTGAGTTGGTCTTCTATCGTTCAAGAGATGTCGCTTGATGATTAAATTGCCGGGCGTACCTGGACCGCCAACAAACTTGTGAGGCGAGATAAAGACAGCCCCTTGTTTCGCGGGCCTTGCTCGCCATCAGGATTCATATTGATACTGACGTGTGGAGCGGCGGCGGCATAATCCCATAAAGCGAGAGCAGAGTGTTGATGAAGGAGGGAACTGATAGTGTCCACATCAGTCAAAATTCCTGTGACATTGGAACCAGCCGAAAAAACTGCCAATTTTGATAGGGCAATCTTTATATCGAAGAAGTTCAGCTGCAAGTTCGACTTGATCGATATATCCCGAGCTGCTCGCTTGGATGACAATGACATCTGCGCTCGCTTTGCGCCATGGGAGAATATTGGAATGATGCCCATATGGGCAGACAAAGACCACAGCCCTGGCGTCCGATAAGTCATCTCCTTCTTGAGGTCCAGTATATCCACCATCCTGTTAACTGCAAAGGTAGATCCTGATCCCCCAAAAATCACCACATCTTCGACTCCTGCGCCTACCGCTTGCTGAATGATATCTCTTGCGTTTTCGCGAAGACGAGATGTCTGACGGCCAGTCTGGGAAACCTCGGTATGCGTGTTGGCATGAAAAGGCACAACCTCGTGACGAACGACGTCTTCAATGAATGACGTACTTCGACCTGACGCAGCGTAGTCTGCGTAAGTGATGCGCCTAAGACCGAACCTACCATCGAAGATGTTTCCCTCACCAATGACTGTCTGGCGAATGCAGTCGATGAGACCTGTAGAGATACTGCTGGAATTTTTGGTATTGTCAGACCACTTCATGCCAGGCAAAGAGGAGAACGTAGAGGAGGGCTGGTGGGATATGTCAGTGTGATTAGCGGATGCGCGGTATGTTGCCTTGCGAGACGGTCTTGACTTGGAGGCGGTAGCCTATCAAACCATAGGATCTCTCAAAGCCTGATATCGGCGGTTCATAGGCATAGTAACAGTGATGGGATCAGTATGTACTTCAGGATCTTGATCGATTCGCTGTTTGAATGTGTCAATCCCGACATGAGTTTGGTGTTCGGTAATCACAGGACTGGTGTAGAAATCTAGCATGTTGTTTTATATATGTGTTTTTATTTTTATTTTTCAAAAGCATTGTTTGAAATAGCATATAGATAAAATAGGGTTTTTTCTCTTCTTGTTCCTGATTTTCTCAGTCACTTCACTTGCACCTTATATTGGTATATATTTCCGTCTCAAAGCATTAGAATCAGGTTGAGAACAGTATAATCATGTTTGAAGCAGATTGGTACTGTATCTAGGTGACCCTTCTATATATCTCAACATAAGAAGTTCCCTGAATTTGCTGTTCGCTCACTCACAAAAGGAACAAAGATATGTGTCTGTGCGCTGACATCCGCCCAACTAATCAGAGTTACGATCGGCCTTTGACGGATGAGCGCTTCGATTAATGGACAAACCATCTGACGATACACAACCCGTATAACTCATCGTGGTCCATGGACCTCTTGTTTTTCATTGCCAAAATATGTTCATGTGTTTCAAGCTTTTTGGGCAATAGACGCTGTCTAGAAACACCCCTGACGGATCGCAAAAGTTCGACGAAGGACTAATTTGGTGCAAGTATCGTTTCCAAGTCAAGGGAGCGACCTAGTCTCGTCAATTTTCTGCTTCGAACATGGTGCATGCCTGGCAGCTATGTGGATATATGCTCGAATAAAAATTGCTAAAAATGAAAGGGAACGCAAAAAGAGAAGGTTTTTAATGGGCAACTACGATGATTGTAGAGGTTTTAGCTCAAGAGTACATGTATATATATTGACTAGAAAACTACCGAAACGCACTTGCTACTCCCATACGCTCCATCTTTTTCCTCGTCCACGTCGGAATCACGAGATATGCCGGAAAACGAGGCGATAAGGAAAAGAAAGTAGAAAGTGAAGGCATACGCTTCAGACATAATGGGTGACAAAAGCATACACATCCATGAGCACACAGCTCCGCTATTCTTCCGGCGCAGCCATCGTATCAGCTGGACATGAGTAGTCGTCCGACCAAGGCAGGCATAAGTGCGTTAGAAGAGGAAGGGAAAACAAGGGTGTCAGATGTACGTAGCACGGGGTCAGCGGATGAGGGTGTTGGCTTCATGTTATCATCCAGGAAGGTCAGTAGATACTGATGGCGGACGACGCTCGCCCAAAGAAGAAGAAGAAATAGAATGAAGTGATGAATACTGAAAGGAGAAAACTTGGCCATATTCAACAAAGTCATGACATTTTCGAACTAATCTACCTCATGTTGCTTAGTTCTGAACTGACTAATCTGAGAGAAAAGTGGTAGAAGAGAAAGAAAGTAAAAAAGAAGAGAGGAAGGGTAGCCTTTACATTTCAATGTGAGAACAGCAGCATCCGGTTCTGAAGCGGGATCACCCAGAGCTAGCTCATAAAAAACAAAGCCCTTCTTGGTGGATGGAATGCTCGATAGGAGAAGCGTTCGTGAATCACTCATTTTCGAGAGATCCAACCTGCTCTGAGGAGAGTAGCGGCTACGGCTTTAGCAAACAGGGAATGCACCACCCGCGTAGGATGGATCTGAACTCAAGAGATACACAGAAAGCCATGCTTAGTTCGAATGATCATCGACCGTCAGTAAACCATATGCAAGGCAGCGAAAAGACGCACCGCATCCCAGTAGAAGTATGAGTCCGGGTCAGAACATATGCTGGAGCCGATGACACACCTCCGGCCGATCGTCTCGTTCGCCAGGCCGTAGGCCTGAGGCTGACTGAGGATGGCCTTCGCAGCCACCCATGTGTCGACCACGACGAACTCAGCAGTGGGCAACGTCGCGTTCTGAACGGCTGATGCCTGAGCATCGATCTCAGAGTAGAGGGCGTTGTTGTAGTCGATCAGGCTGTTCGTCATCACAGATGCGACCTTCTGACCCCATGAGATCGACGAAAGGGCGGCCGATGTCATAGATGTTGTTGATGACAAAGTGTTTGGCACCTGAAACAGTCATGTCTAGTTAGTCTTCAGATCCCATTCAGATGGTGACGTCGCTCCACAGCCGATGCAAGCAGCCGGCCAGCCGAGAACGAGAAGCACAGTAGAATGAATGATAGAAGAGCACGATGAGAACATGCCAGAACATACCGGCAGCTTGCAGCTTCTCGATACCAATGAAGGTATCCCGGACGAGATCAGCCCCGGTGAACGAAAGGTTGCTCTCGATCTTGGCGAACAGGTCGTTCGATCCGATCCAGATGGCAAACAGCGTGTCGTCAAGGGGGTTGCGACCGGACGACGAGTTTGTCAAGCTGATGAACGCATCGATCTGCTCGAGGGCCGACGGAACACGACGGGTGACATTGGTAAGATAAGCAGGCGTCCGAGTATTGTTGACGGTAGCCCCTCCGCTAGCTGGAGAGGACGAGGCCGATGTAGAGAACGACAATCACACCTCATCAGATCAGGGAACCACGCTCGCCCAGAGTACACATATCAGAAACCGCGTGGACAGACCATAGTCAAACAACGGGACATCCATCCCTGGAAATGACCATAGATGAGAAAAAGATCAGAAGATTTCACACTAAATATAGTACACATAACGAAGCCGACATACGTTCGGCCAAATCTTCGATCCAGACCGGTCCGTTCGACCAGCGGTATTTCCAGAATAGCTATTCAGACAAGTATGCACGGATGTCAGGGTGCTGGTGTCGACCACCATGTCTCTCATCGAGAAAAGCAGGGAGTTTCTTACGTCGGGGTTTGGTCTGGTGCCATTCGAGAGAACTCCGGTGCCGTTTCCATTGTCGCTGAGTGAATCCCCGAACATGACCAAGCGGGAAAAGTTGGACGAGTAGACACCTGGCTCACGACCAGGAGCAAACATCGTCATGTTGAACACAGCGGCAGGATCGGACGTGCTGGTCTGATGGGCCGTCGAAGGTGCTGCGTCCACAGAATAAGCCAGAGAAAGGGAGGCCCAGAGGGCAGAAATGAGGGCAGAGGAAATCATATCGCTCAAGTCGGGTCTGTTTGAAGATGGGGAAGGAAGATCAGCAAGAAGTGAAAAAGAAACGAAGAAAGAAGTCAGCACAAAACTGTTGCAGCTTTATAGCCCATAGTTCACTCACACCCAACTCATGATTGCCAAAAGTCTCGAGTGTCCGTTGGGGATGATCATCGTTGGGGCCCACCAGAGTCGGAATGAAGCTGGCAGGCGATAGATCAAAGAAAGATGAGCCCTTATATGTCACCTCAACCACCCCACACTTATGACGCTGTCCTGATGGACGCTGCCTTTGTGAACCCTTCAGGTGTCAGCATCTACGACCAGCCAGTCTGCAAGTAGTCCGAGAACGTCCGAGTGTACTGTTTTGATGTGGGTCAGAGCTTCCAGTCAGTCCGTCCGACTGCAGGCTGAAATGCGGTAGCCAGGCCATTCTTCCTGTCAAGTCGCAGGTAGATGTCTCACCGGAACATCGATGCGACCGGCGTACCCCTACGAGAGCAACGTCCATTAGCAAGCCGTGAATTCTGTGGATGCCAGTCTCGCACGAATCTGGCAAAGTCACTGGCCCTGTCATTGGTCAATTACAGCATGAAGTGCGCGATGATAGTCAGTCTTCAAACGGCGATGAAGACGACAACGGGGGGATGTCATAGAAGCTGTCAGATATCGGTTGCTTGTAGTTGTGGTCGAGCGAGACTCGAGAGTTAACTACTGACTTTCCTATCAACAAGAAAACCCAGATGACTACGCCGACGTGCGCCCGAGCCATCACCGCAAGTCACGTCGTTTTCCTGCAATTGGTTCGGCGACCAATGTCGTTCGGAACGACTCATGATCCAATTATCAGTATCATAAAGAACGACCGTTCACAGTAGCTCATCGGTACGTGAAAGGAACCCTTCTTGGAGGTTCGACATCATACAACATGCAATACCTGACTGACCGACCGGTGGATCACCTTGGACTAGATGACGTCAGGGTGATCCAAGTTTTCGCGTGTCATTTTGTCCAAATAGATCCATCTCACCCGTTCACCCGCTCCGATCTGCCAAGCTACGTTGCTCATTCTTTAGATACAACCTGTCTGTTCATCATGTCGTCTTATATATACGGAAACAAAAACTACTCTATGTACGCTGTGCCTGCAGCTTGGGTCATGACTGGTCAGTGTTTCTGCAATCGATTCAACGATTCGGCGCACTCAACGTCTACTTACTCATGGCGACCCCAATTGGGCGCTACATACAGCCGCCCCTTTCCTCTATACCCTTCACACATGGGGTCCTCTGAAGGATGGTGAGATACCTAAATTAAGTATGGTTTTTTTTCTCGATCAGACTTGCCCATAGAAAACACATAGAACGGGAAGGGTCGACCAATGTCCTGTCTATCAACTTGACTACGAGGGTTGAAACATATATATGGTCCATCTTGGGCTGACTGATTTTTGCGTTCAAACACATATCGTTTTTCTTCTATAGGTCCCCAGAGATACTTTGACCAGCAGGAGGCGAAAGAGAATCTGACCAAAGAGTACGGTCTATTCTTGTCTTTATCAGATCTACTCCTCTTTATGAGGTATGATAACCGGCTGAGTATGGAGAGGCTGAGGCTGATGTAGTCTTCTACATTCGTGATATAGCGAGAAGTTCGTCCTCCGAGCTAAGGCGGCTCACCAGGATGGAATAGATAACATCCCAATATTAGCATTGGCTCTGGTAGGATGACCTCCTAATGATATGTCTTTTGCATTTGACGAATGGAGGGAAAGGCATCGATCTGATGTCTGTTCTGTCATTCGCAGCTCACCGGAAACTATGCCAAGCTTCCTACCTCTACTTTGAATCGTTTGGCTGCTACTTATCTTATCTCCAGGTATTTTCTAGTGAACTACTGTCTCTTTTCTCGTCTTCCTTCTTCTCGAATCGATTGAGCTCACCTCGTCTTCTCATTGTTCCCTTCATTTGCTGCTGTCTTTCAGGGTGTTCTACTACATCGCATGCATCAATATCGATAGAGATGATGTATATCCTCTTCGATCTGTCTCTTACCTTTCTGGAACAGCGTGCTGTCTCACTCTGTTCATCAACTCTGCCCATGCGCTCTATCTTGATAGTTAGGATGTTCATCTTGTCCATGTGCGGCTGAGCATATAACAAAGTCTGCTAGCTGCGTACATGTCAGCAACCGCATCGGGTGGCTTGCATTGTATAGAAGTAGATGATCTCCGACTGCACATGTTTCTGATCTAGCCTCCTCTGATATCTGTGTGCGATCTTCTCGTCATGCTTCTTTGTCCGGACGATGAGAGATGCAGGCACTTTGCCGTCTCTCCTTTCCCAGAAACATAGTCAGGAATATAGCCACAGACATAGTCTGAGATGTGTAAGAAGGAAGTACAGTAAACCACAGACAGTTACTTCATGGGCGGAAGAGCCCAGAATTCGACACATTGCGATTGGGATTGCTTGTGATTCATCTGGCATGAGTCCCGGTGTTATGGGCGCAGGCAAGGGGGCTGAGTGAGGACAGTACTCAGTACGCTTGAGCTCTCAGGCAGGAATGGATCATGCAATACTGCAGAGTAGGGATGATGATCAGGAACTAGAGGATTTAACGAGGTTCCAAGCTTGGGAGGCAAAAGGGGAGATAGCCAACGACTACCTAGTATATATGTCATTCGAGATATGAAGCCAAGGACACACAAGGAAACACAAGCAAGAGCGAAGAGATACCAAGGACGAGTCAAGATGTACCAAGAGAGAATCAAGCGATACCAAGAGAGAGTAAGGAAGGCCACGAGCTACATGATCTCGATGCTAAGTCTGTTGCAAGACTAAGTCTACAATGCGCAAGGTCACCCTGCGCGGGTCAACCCGGGTCAGATCATGACACTCGCAGAACGAACGGAAAGAAAGCGGAGAATGGTAGAAACGAATCAAGTCAACCCTCCTTTGTCACCGATCGGCTTCTTGATCTGGAGCAGGATTTCTGTCTTCCAATCATCGAGTTTTTTGACCTGGTCGTACTCGACCACATGGGCGGTAAAGGCTTTGACATCGCCGTCACCGTATGCGGTCACGACGTTGTTCAGGAATCGGGCTTCCCTAGTGGAGGGGAAAGTATCATCTTTGGTGTGGACGCACACAACGGAAACAGGAATGAAGCAGTGCTATGGTTGTTTCCTTGTATTCGCTACCAAACAAAAACGGACACGATAGGACAAACCTTGTTGAGCAAACTTGTCGACTAGCTCACGAGCCAGCACGACATCGTCAGCTCCCAGCGCACTGAACCATCAGAAACAAATAGCGCAATTAGCCTGATGGGCCGTTCGCGATCTCTGGCCGCAAGAGGATGAAAGCAAAACGGACCAAAGACCAGCCTTGAGCCAGATCTCCTTGACGCTGTACTTTGCCAGTGGACTGCTTAGATTCCAGTTTGCGACCTGGACAAACGTATCGATCGCCCGTTCGTAATCTCCAACCAAGCCAGAGATCTCTGCTGCCCCTCTGAGGATAGCGTTTCCCATGCTGTGAATGATCCGAGAACGTGAACAGGAAAGCGCAGAGCGGTCAAACATGGTGCGAACAAGAAAGAAGGGAGAGATAGAGAACCTACGCTTGGGCGCCATCCATCTGGTACAAATGTCCCGCCTTTTCGTACGCGTCCCTAGCGGCGGGCCGATTCGACACTCTGAAGATGTCGCCGACTTCGTTCTGTCGATCGGCAGCTTGCCGGAATCGGCCTTGCTCAGTGAGAATCTTGGTTGCCCGGTTCAGCGCGTTGACAGCGTCCCGAACGGAGGTTTCTGAAGTGGATCGCTTTAACCTGAGGCGGATGAGAAGAGGTAATGTGGCGTCAGATGGGGGAGGGGAACGCAACGTGCCCTCGGCGAGGGTCACAGAGCGGTATAGGGAAAGTAAGTGGAACTTACAATTCGGATGCATCACACAAGGCCGCTATTGCGTCATCCTTCTTGTTCGCCTTGAGTCTACGTTCTCCTTCCCTGAGCGACGGTAGGACGGGTTGAGTCAACAAGCAGAAAGACGAGAGCTGATTAGGGTGACAAGCCCTGGGTCTGATCTTGGTTGTCAACTCACCTGACCAAAGCTCTGCCATGAAGATCCCAGTACTCTCCAGGATTGAACGCTTTGCCCGCTCGATGAAACTGTGGTGGTGTTTCCGCAACAAGATCAGGTAGATAGAAGCTCAACGATCAATCAGCTGGACGACCGTCTGCGGTCGAGTGGAAAGAAAAAATTACATGCATGAGGATGAACAAGATCGGTATCTTTCTCGAACTTTGTTGCTGAAAAAGAGGAACAGCTTGTGAGAGAAGCAACCTTCTTTTCAAGCCTCTGCCAGGACACCTACCGAATTACAATACTTGTTCTGTGTGCAAGTGTGATGGAGCTGTGAGGTGTGTGAGAGCAGGTACTTGATGGATGAGTGGATCGAACGGGAAGTGAGAGAAGGACAAACTTTGTCATAGCGTCTTTCTTATAGAGCTTTCCGTCGTGCTCTCTTCCCCCTCCCTCCCTTCCTTACTTGGCTTTGAGCGTTCGAACTCTCGGCTCTCAGTTGATCTTTCGTATCCGCGCATCCATCTTCTGCCGAGGCATCCGATCCGGATACACATAAGATGAGTCATCTGTTGGGAATACTTGAATACCATGCATCGTTTTCTACATATCATCTACCTACCTACTTACCAACCTAGCTAGCTAGCTAGATATGAACAGAAGAAGTAGGAAACAGCCTAGCCTGGTGCGCTAGCTGAGTCTGAGGCAGCTAAACAACAAATACGGACAATGCCCCGTATTCAGGTATTCTCCGCGTACACTTCGTCGTTTTGTCCTTTCGTGTTTCTTGATTTTTCCCTTTTTCGCCCATATCTCCATCAATCCTGCCCAGACTGCCTTCCCACTTGCACCATCCTCACCGGGCAGCTTCCCTCCATCGACCCATACCGTTCTTTCCATCTTTTCGTGTGCTTCACTTCTCTCGACTTTTCACTGGCTTGTCTCCGGCTTTTCACCTGCTGGTTTCGTCATCTTCCATTTCTATCAGATCACCTCACAGACTCTATCACCTCTTGTCACAATGTCTGCTCGTTTCTATATATCCTGTTCTATCGATCTGTTTTTATTTCATTTGTCTCTGATGCTCAGAGTCTGCCCTCGCATGGCTCGTGTCTCTTGCCAGTCATGTCAACAGTGTACATACTCGACTGCTCTGTCTCTGGTCTGAGCGCCATCATGAACAACGAAAGAAGAGTGCTTAGATACATCACACAACATGACATGACATGACACAACTGATCGCTACTCATCCGTGCGCCATCTCTTCCTCTTACAGTTTTGCCTTCGTCTCTGCCTCGCCCTCCTCGCCCACACTCTGGTCCTCAGTTGACTCATCCAGCCGCAGTGCCTTGGAGTGGCCCTCTGCCAGTATGTTGCTTACCACAATCGATGCATCTTCGTCCATGCTAGTCACCAGTTTGCCAGAGGACACCGGGTCCTCCGGTATGACTATGTAGTCCATCAGTGGATGATGCTCTGCATTTCGTCCCATCTTGTACATTGCCTCGTCTAGGTTCCAATGAGTTTCCCCATCACGTGTTCCCACATACAGCTTCATGTTGGAAACACGGTAGACTAGATTGTCAGTGTTGATGCCGTGGGCGGCCGCCGCTTTCCAGAACTCGCTCGGCTGTAGCTCTCTCAGCTCAGCTCTTCCACTTGACTGGGCGACAAGCTCGCTCAGAGGGAAGTCCCCCAATTGACCCCCCTGGGTCGCAGTGATCAGCCAGCAATCGCAGTATACGTCACACACGAATGGCTCCCTGACCGGTGTGTATATCTCATCCAAAGTATCCGGCTTGTATCTTCTGTTGGGATACTTGTCCTCCGGCATGATAGTCGATAGCTGAATGAAAGCTCTACCACGGAACAGCCAGGACAAGTCTCGATCAGCGAAGTAGCTTTGCGCGCACACACTAGATCTGGTGACGGACGTACTGGCGGGGAGAGTGGAGTTGTCAGGTCAGTACGGAGACTCGATAAGAACTGAAGATGACGCAAGCTAGACAAGATAGATTGAAGACAGTGGGTGATAGAAGAAGAGCAGTCTGACGAAATGTGACGACTTTATAGAAAGGCACGGCGAAGGAAAAGCAAACGAAACGAGTCGCCACATAGACTTTGTTTCGTCGTTCCAAGCTTCCTCTTCTCTTGGCCTGTCCATCTTTTCTTATTCGTACTTTCTCTCTTCTTCAGTTGTTTCTCTCTCTTCTCTTCAGTTGTTTTTCTCTTCCTGTTTGATGCCATTTTCATTCTTATACTCATTCCTTTCATTCTTGCGCTGGTTTGAGGCATAGGCTGACAGTATCGAATACGACCCGGATGTACAGTCTACCTCTCTCTCACATTCCTTCGCTTCCCATCCTTTCTACTCTCCGTGTCAGAGATCTGGCCGAGTTGTATACGTAGTATTCATTTGCATACGATCTCGACAACATGTGTTTCTTACCTTTCGCGCGGTCGATACCTGTGTGCATCTTTCCGCCTTGCACCCTTTTGGTCTTCAATCCTTTCTTTACTGCATCCTTGCCCAAGAGGCGAAGAGACAGGAGTGCTCCGTCGCTTTCCTTTTCTATACTGTTCTTCTTCTCTTTTCTCTCACGTTTGAGTTCTGTGACCCTCATTCAAGATCGTTTGATCCATGATTCTTAAAATGTCTCTATCTCTGGCGCGCCTGTGAAGATCCAAAAGTCTGAGTTTCGAAACGATTTGAGACAATAGAACTCTTCACCTAGTCTAGTCGCGACATATCAGTTGCCGCGCTCTTCCGCCCTTGCGCATCTACTCGTTCCAGTATATCTAGCCATTCGATACATTCTTCACTTCTACTCACATGAGCACGGACGGGGCAAAAAGAAGTGACCGTAGGGTGAATTGAACACCCGTCGTCCGCGACTTTGCGTTTCGGCTGAAGAACCACAAGCGGAAGTACTAACCACTATACTATACGATCCTGGTATCTTGCAGGCGGTCGATAGTAAGCTAGACTGTTGACATGCACGCATAGGTTGATGAACACACATTGGAATAGCTGCCTGACTGTTACCTAAGATTCAGCGGTCAGAGTGATCTCTTCGCTTTGGCACTCGCTCTCAGTCATGTCCTCACTGCTTTCCCACAGCCATAAACACACTATCCAGGTGTGCCAGTAGGAATGGGTCGAGAAACCAGGAGAACAGAAGAGAACTAGCTAGACGTTCAGCAGCTTTGTGAAGAGACGCTCTCGGGACCCCTCACAAGATCTGTGGGTGCTGCGTTTGGGAGAACGAGAGCAAAGTAGAACTACAATGATGTCAAAACGGTCAAACACGCAACAAAGATGAGTGCAGGCCAAAAGGCATGCGCCTCGTGGAGATTGCGAGCTCGCGTCGAGGGCTGACCAGGGTTGCCACAATGGCTACGGCATGACTACAGAATGTGACGTACCACGATTACGGTCTCCCTTGTTTTGGTCTTGCAGCCGGATACCTCATCTCGTTTGACAGTCCGCCATCACAGTAACTCACCACCGGTTCTCCTCGGCTCTCTACTCCTTCTCCTCACCATCATCTTCATCATTGCTCTGCTGCATCGTAGAACCGGTAGCCACCGCATTGAAGCTCGTCTGCTGCCTGGGATCTATAGAGACACTGTGCAGAGAACGATATAGTCAAGTGACGACAGAGGACAGAACACGACACGACTGATGTCTTGTTCTCATCTAATGGCTGTATGTTCCTTTCATCACGTTGCATCATGTTGTATACGATGTCGTTTTTCGGCTGTGTTTGTAGTGATTGAAAGATATGGTAATCGTTGTGCTACGATCGAGGTGATTCGTGGGGTATTTTTTGGGTTGTTTTGTGAATTGCTGGCTTGGTTGAGTTGTTTGGCCATTGGGATGCTGGTCGTTCAGTGTCAGAACATGCCCACCAGCTCAGGCTCTCGAGAAACCATGCGATGGCCAAAGACGTATGCGTAGACGTGTATGTGAAGTATGAAGACGGGTGCTTCGAATAGAAACGGCAGGATCCAGATACGAGAGTAAATGAGAGAAGATGACAGAAAAAAAGAAGACGAAAGAGGAAGAAGACACGAACGACGAAGAAAGGAAAGGCAACAAAGTGCTTGTATCTGTTTTTCATACAAACGCAGAAGCAACAAGGGAAGAATGCATACAGACCTCAGAAGCTGGGAGATGGGAAACACATAGCGTCAAGGTTGCATCTACTAGAATACGGTGTGAGCCACTCTGACCGATCTTTGACGGCTTGGTGATAGGTATGTGATGGCTGTCGCTCTATTGGTTACTAGTTGAGATTCGTGGTGGTCGGTGATTTCTTTCTCTTTGCCCTATTCCTTGTTTACTTTCTCCTGCCCTCACTCTCCGTTCCTCTTTGTTCCTTTCCTTGCCTTTGCATTTCGTTTCTTTCTCTTTCTGCCTCTACTTCTGTCTAACCCTTCTTCTGCTTTCACACATGACCGACCTCGCTCACAAGCATATGCATATATTTGTACATGGCACTGACACCCTGAGAACGTCAAGGGAACGATGGCGCTGGGCTGTTGGTGCTGGATCTCGAGCATTGATCTCGAGCTTGGATCCTTGTCGCTCTCTCTCGTTTGTCTTACGTCGCTGACTGTGCTTGACAAGACTATCTATCTGCATCTGCTGGACTCGTTCCCTAAAATCCCGAAGTCTATTTCTCGCCTTGGCACCCGTGTCAATGGTATGCGTGTGACTCACTCCGTTGGCATCCTCGGTCCGTCCCATACTGCCGGCCAACCGTGGGTCACGTCACACAAAAGGTGGAGAAAGACGTCTGAGTCGCCACCACATCCGTCGAATTACTCGTCGTACCACTAACCATGCTCTTTTGGTTCAACGGAGGATTCAACGTCCTACATTGGGTCAAACGGTTTCAGACCGATTTTGACGAAGAACGATCCTCCTCTGAAGAGTCAGTTTGTACATCAGATCTGCCATCCGTCGATCTCTCAAGTCGATGCTGACCTGGCTTGCTTTCTTGTCTGCTTGTGATAGACCATCGTTCGTCCAATATCTCTTTACTACTGAATGACAAGGAGGATGACTAGCAGCATGGGCATCTGTTGACAACTCTGCCTTGTTGTCTTGTTCTCTTGTGGCTTATCTTGTTACCTTCTACAGAACATGTAAGCTTCCGTCGGCATCTGCTAGTAGGACGAAAGTGCTCCGACTCATCCTGTCCTATTCGCTTTGATCTGCTCCGGCCTTAGTCCAGGACGTGGAGACTCTGCTCCAGACAGAAGATGATCTGCACCAACAGGAGCTCCGGCGTGCGCAGGGATCGAAAGAAGTGGGACAACCCCTGACGTGGAGACTTCTTGCTTACGACGGCAAGCACTTCTCAACGCGTCCGTTGCAAGAGCTAGAACGGATCGAGCTGGGTGACATGATGTGGCACAAGATTCACTATGTAAGCTTCTTCCTATCTTATCTCTCTTATCTCAGTCTTATCCTTACCGTTCTCCTATATCTCTATGCGACTTCTGGCGAATCGGCAGCCAGGATGGCTAACATGGCTTGGCTGCTTCTTTGGCTCTGCTTGAACACTCTCAGGGCCGATATCTGCTCGTTCGGATCGTCTCTCGTCCCACTAGGATCACTTCCATCCGTTTCATCGGCCAAGACCCGTCAGGCCGGGCCGAGCTTATCGAGCTCCAAACGGCTGTCGACATGCTTGTGGAGACTGGACCGGAACTGGATGCGCTCTACCCTATGGGCAGCTTGCTAGCTATTCGGGAGCCCCACTACGTCCGATGTCTGGATGAAGACACGATCAATGATTCTCATCGGAAACGTATCAAGTTGACGAAGGTATCCAGGATCAGGGTCGAGTCTCCCTCGGATGTCGTCTGGCTGGGTGCAGACGATCAACTTGTCAGCGAGCTCACATGGACGAGCTTACCTGTTTGTCCGACGACCGAGACAGATGCTCAGAGACTGACTGCTGAACAGGCAAAGTCAATCGGAGACGGACGGCTGGACAAAGGATGGCTCATGGCGGCCGAGCGCGCGTATACGGAGGGTCTGACCGTCGACAGCAAGCATATTGTGCTCAGACTTGACCGAGCGCACTGCCGGATCCGACTCTCACGGTTCAGGGGCGCATTTGTCGATGGCGAGCATGCGCTGCGTGGCCTTCTTGACGCTATGCGCGCGGAGGAACCTGCACGGGCGAACATGGCCCATTCGGATCTGCTGCAGAAAGCATACCACTGGCTTGTGCTAGCTTCGATCGGTCTGCGCGACTGGTCGGTCGCACATGAGCACTGCACTGCATTTGCTGAGCGGTTTCCTGATTGTGCTCCTGCTCTGGACTTGCTGGCGTTCACACAGGCCAGAGTGGACGAGGCTCGGACGGGTGTGTACGATTGGCCATCGATCTTCCGGGGGGATCTTCAGCCGGGGGGAACGAGGAATGTAGTTGCTGACTGGGTGTCGCCATCTTTCAAGGTAGGCCGCAGTCCTACGTTGGGTGGGATCCGGGGCGTCATCGCTGACCGAACGATCGAGCCCGGTGAGCTACTTGTGGTATGCAAGCCGTTTATTTCTGTTGACTTGAAGGATCGAGATTTACGGCCGGTGACGGAGGTAGTCAATTTGTCGGTTCAACAATGTTTCCCAGAAATGGCGTATGCATATCTGGTACGAGCGATGGTAGACAAAATCAAGGATGAACCGAGGGCCTCGGACATACTGAATAGGCTGTATGCTGGACCTAAATACTCGGATCCAGAGCTGGTCGATCTAAGCGCCTTCAAACTGCCTGGCGCGCTGGGAGACACCGAGAAGGAGGATGAGCCGCGAGATGTGGACGTATCGAGGCTGGAGGGGGTCAGGGCATTCAGCTCTTTTGCGACTAGGTCAGCTGTTATTAACGAGACTTTGCCCTTCAAATACGGCCGATATGGAGATCAATTATGTTCTGGTACATCTCATCTCTTGCCTTGGTCATGGTCCCTCTTTTCTCTGACCTTCTTGCTCTCTCTGTCCTATTGTCTTCTCTAACGATGCTTTGTATGCGTTACATGTTTTTTTGCCAAACGATATCAAACCTTGGTTTGTACAGGTGTCTACCTTGTCCCCTCGTTATTTAACCATGCCTGCTTCGCCAACGTCAGTTGGGTGTTTTGGGGCGACATCATGGTCCTTCGTTCTCGCCAGACTATTTCGCCAGGCGAAGAGCTGAAGATTACCTATCTTCCTGGTAGATCATTGGTTCGGCGAACAAAACTGATTGGCAATCTCGAGATTGGTCTATGTGACTGTGTCTTGTGCAAGGAGAAGAGGCTTGACCCCCCAAACAGACGTACCATGTGGTCAGACTACGTATGGACATCTGCGTATGACGAATACATATTAGGAGTTGCCGAGATAGAATATGGGAAGATGCATAGGCCGAAAAGAAGAACCCTCAAGAAGGTCATGAAAATGACCCGGTCCATCGAATCGACATACGATCCCAGACGCTCACCAAGTTTCATGCCTGAGCTGTTCCGCTTCTATAACACCTTGTCGGGCCTTCACATGAATAAAGTGACGGGCGGCATGAAGGACCCCGTAGAAACGTTGCTGTTGATGGAGCAAGCGATCTACTGGAAGAAACGTGCGCTTGAGTGTTGTGGGTTCAAAGGGATAGAGTCTGATGGGAGAGGGACAATGACGTCTAGTCCGTTCACATACGAGACGAGATGTATGAGTGTAGGGTTGTCGATCGTGTCGATACTCGATAGCATGGATAGGAAGGAGGATGCGCAACGATGGGCCAGAGTGGTGTTGGAGATGCATGACATCGTTTTCGGAGGTGGGAAGGAAACACTGGTCGTTCTGTGGAGGGGTCCGTTGGACTCGATGAACTTGCTTCCGTACTTCAGTTGACCTCGTGTGGATGAGATCGCATATGAATGCATGTCTTGCTTTGTATCACAACAGCGATAGTACTAGGCCAGGTAGTCGATAGCATATGGTGTCTTCCCGTGTGTCAAACTAGACGCATCACGATCGAGTGGAACAAGCAGAGGACACAGAGAATCTTGTCATCTATATACATTCAGTCCTCAGCCTTCGTTCGCTTCTGCTTGTGCTTGTCAGCAGGCACAACTTGCTGGTGCGCGGCTGGGTGTCGAGCGAGTTCCGAAGCCAAAGAGTATCGGTGCCGACGTTGGGCACGTCACGTCAGTCATCGTCCAGAGCTTATTACTCTCTTATGAAGTAAAGCGAATGACAATACAGAAACAATAAAAGAGGAATGAAAGAAAAACAAACAGGGAAATAGAGAGAAAAGAGGATAAATGGAGGAGGGAGGGGACGAACATGGCTTCCGCACCTTCTTGAGACAGAAACGTGATGGCAATACCCGTCTGTCCAGCTCGATCGGTATATCCCATGACTTGCATGCGGAGGGCAGAACAAGAAATAGGATTGGACCGGTTCGACATGCGTAAGCCTCGATCGCATCTGACATCTGCCAGGTGATGACAAGCGAGACGACCCCAACACCGACCTCTCGTGCAGCCTGTGTGAGCGAGCGCAGATGCCGGGCATTGGTTCGGCCGTGAGCTAAGTGGGCTCATCGGAAACTGACAAAATATAAGAGAGCCGAATCAGATTGTCGGTGAAGCTAGTATCGCACGTCCCGTCTCTTGAGACTTGACAAAGCATCTTTCCGCCGGTCCTGCGACCTGTTCGAGTGGAGCGCCATAACAGAAGACTGAAGCTGAGTATGGGAAACGGGAATCAAGTCAACAGAGTCACGTACTTGAATCAGCTTGTACAAGTCAAAGATGAAGAGAGGCCAAGGGTGACAGAAAGGGAAGTAAAGAAGGGCAGAGAGGAAAGCAGAAAAGTCGAAGAGACAACGGACCTCTGCTCGCTGAGCGCTCTCGAGAATGGTATTGGCCGTCTTCTTCTGTTTGCGAATGATTACCATGGACGGTGTCAAGCCAGCTGTAAGGGGTATCTGTATGTTTTGTCGTTCATCGCGATGAGCAACACGCCAGAGCATAGTAAAGCAGAACGACATATAAACGATCGGAACAAGAGAGCAAACATAGGTAGAGAACGAAGGACAGATCTGATCTCATTTAGGGTTAGGGTTTTAGATTCATAGATAGTTCTTTTAGCAAGGTCTGGTTGTAGCGAGCAGGAAGAAGAAAGAAAGAGGACCGACAGGTGTAGGAGGTGTACGAGGTGTAGGAGGTGTAGGAGGTGTACGCTAAGGGGAGGTAGGAAGAAGAGGGGAAGAAGTGGAAATGGAAGTAGAAGTAAAGAAAGAAATAGAAGTAGAAGTAAGGATAGAAATAGAAGTAGGAGTAAAGAATAAAGTAGGATAAAATGAAGAAGAAGGAAGTAAAGAGATCGAAACAGAAGTAGAAACAGAAGTAGAAGTAGAAAGAGAGAAATAGAGTAAGATGGAAGGAAACAAGATAAGACGAAAAGAAAACGAGATAAGATGGAAAGAAAAGAAGATAAGATAGAAAGAAAGAAAGAAAGAAAGAAAGAGAAAGAGATGCAAACTGCAAGTTGATCATCAACAACCATCATCATGAAGTAAATCTTACAACGAAACACGCAACAGAACGACTCCTTCTCGCTTCCATCCATTCTCTATCACTTCCGTCCACTTCCATCCACTTCCATCCACTTCCGTCCACCTCGACTTTGTTCAGAACTGCCAGTGGGCAGCCCTGGCAGACAACAGGACGACAGCAAGATGACTGAGAAGACGGCCAGCGGCAGACGGACCGAGGTGCTTGGTCCACCGGTCGATCAGCTCGTTCGCCCGGCAGTCGATCGCCCCGCCGGTGGTGAGGATGAAGGGCTCGAAGGGAAGATAGATCCGGTTCGCATAGGTCTGTACCTTTTCTTTTGCTTTCCCGTCCAGGATCGCGACGACCGCTTGGTGGGCTGGGTCGAGCTGGACACCGGGCGGGTCGTTCCGTCTGGCGAACCGAGTGGCAAAGGCTGATCTGTTTTGTTTGGCGGCCTGTGGGTACAGATGGGTCCGTCTGGCGATCTCTCGTGCGGCGTCGGATGCGATCGAGACTACAGCGACGTCGATCTCGACGACACCGTCGGGCGAAGTGATCCGGAGATCGGTCCGCATGGAGGTGCCAGGGACAAGTGGTTCGTTCTCTACGTTGAACATGCTGTTCGCAGCGAGCGACTTGTGTACTAACCGCTTGATGTTGCCGTGTCTAGCGAGGGTGTCTGGGTTGCGGCCGTGGCAGACCTCGTCGTGTCCGTAGTGGTTCTGGTGGTGGCAGCTGTTGCAGAGGTCGGACCGGCCGGGGCAGAAGGTGAGGAAGTGGAGACCGGCGGCGATGTGGACGTCTCTGAGGGAGAGCGAGGAGGTGAAGGGGATGATGTTGAGCCATCTGCGGCCGAGGAACGTCGCGTTTTCAGCCAGTGAGTCCTGTTGATGCTGTGAGAGCTGAGAAAGGAGAATGCTCAGCTTGTGTTCGACCATGCTGTTTGTTCTAGCCCTTTGGGACATTGGCTGGACGTCCGACATGTCAAAGCCGCCGAGGATGGGTGCGATGATGGTGTCTGCTGCCTCGTTTGCGGCCTGATAGGCGAGTGGGGCGACGTCGGCGAACGAGAGCACACCGAGGCCGCCGAACCGGGTGGGGAGCTGGATGATGGCTCTGTCGGTGTCGAGTCGACGGGGAGAGTTCCGGATGAGGAGAACCGCCTCGGTGAGTGCGTCGTCTAGTGCAGTCCATGGGTGATCGAGATCTGACGTGTCTAGTGTTCGTTGGAGGTGCCGCAGGTTCATCTGGACGCATCGACGGAGAAGCAAGAGACCGTGCTGGTAGTGGAGGCTGGGCAGTTTCCGGATGATGGCAAGCTCGTGGTGGATCTTGCGTTGGAGGAAGGCCGCTCGGAACTGTGTGCTGCCGATGGCGGTGCCGAGAAGCTCGAGGCCATGGGACTCGATAGAAAACAGGTCATGTATCTTTGACTTTGATTTGTTTAGTGATAAAGATGTGCTACTTGCTTCTACGAACGCGATGACTTTCTCGAGTGCTCCAGAGTCATTTGTCAGGATGAACACATCGTCTAGATAGCTGACGACCAGACCGTCGAGGCCTACGAACTGACGAAGCTGAGACATGAACCGTCTGATGGCAAGAGAAAAGAAGAGAGGCCCGAACGGATCGCCCTGTCTGACCCCCTGCTGGGAAGCCATCGTGACGACCTGGCCGTCTGATCCGGTACAGACCAGAGTGGTATGCTCACCGTATGCCCACCGACCGGCCCGATAGAGCTCGGGAGCCCAGTCCTTGAGTCCGTCGGCGAGGTCTCGTCTGCTGACAGTGTTGAACGCGTTAGAAAAGTCCAGACTGACGAGGTGGTTGTAAGTGCCACGGAGATCACCTCTCGTTGCCTCGTCAACCAGTCTGACGATCGGCTCGACTCCGCCCTTGGAGCCGACGCCAAGCTGACAGTCTAGGAGCATGGTCTGTCTGAGTCTGGCCTTGAGAAGGATCTTGCTTACCAGCCGATAGAGCAGCTCGCCCACCGCGATCGGTCTGACCCCGCCGCCTGTCTTTTCGAGAGGAGTCAGTCTGGAAGCACAGAGAAGCTGGATGCCGGGTGCTGTACCCTGAGAGATCTGACCGGTAAGCACACGGACCATCTCACGGACAGGCTGCCGGGCGAGGGCAAGGGAAAGCAGAGGCTGAGTCCAGCCAGAGATACCGGGAGAGGTCTCTCTGGAGAACTTGGCAAACGCAGGGAGAACGGCTTGCTCTTCCGGGCTGTCGCCAGGATGAGGGCCAGCACGAGACGAAAACGGAGAGGGGTCACCGGATGGATGTTTTGCATGCAACCTCGCCATCACATCCTCACTCAGAGCAAGGACAGGAGACCGGTCGGAAAGCAGACTGGCAGCACGAGAGAGATAGCCAGAAGAGACCTGTCTGCCGACGGCATGCTTGAGATCACCAGGCCGACGATCGCCAGCAGAGCGAGAGGAGTGCTCCGGCCAAGACACAGCAGGGTATGCTCGCAGCCTGGCAGCCGAGTTGACGCCAGGAGCAAAGCCAGGGACAAGGCCGACTTTTGGGAGACAGAGAAAGTCAAACAGAGTGTGCTCACTGGGCTTTGAGACATAGGCGAACGCCATCCGCTCTGCTGCATCTTGGAAGGCCTTGAGCTGGCGACCGTGGAGAGGCTTGCTCGCGGTGGGCAGTTTGACGAGGGAGAGGAAGCGGTCAAGGAGGGATGTGTGGGAGGATGCGAGGTCGATGGCCTGGTCGATCTGGTCGAGGGCAGCGGTGTCGGTTAGGGTTAGGGTTAGGGTTAGGGTTAGGGTTAGGGTTAGGGTTAGGGTTAGGGTTAGGGTTAGGGTTAGGGTTAGGGTTAGGGTTA